>OZ057408.1:23077966-23350057 GCA_964056735.1 Allodiplogaster pararmata
TATTAATCGGCTTCTTTTCTCTTCCTCTTTTCTTTCTACTTCATTTTTTCATTCCTCTCTCTATTATTCTTTCTTTTTTCATTAATCACTCCCGGTTGTATTCTCAATCGTCAATTTTTGTTCAATTGTGTTTTCAATTTTATCGGTGTCTCGGATCCATTGTTTCAAGTTTTTTTTTAATCGTGAATCAACGCATATTTTCGATAAAAAAATTATTCGAACAACTTTTTTCTTCTATATTCCAGAGACTCCAATTGTATCTTATCGGGTAAAAATATCGCTCGAACAATAGCTAGACCGGAAATGGGGGGGGGTTTAACTCAAGAAGAGGGTCGTACTGAAGGGGGGTCGAACTCTCTTTCCACGTGCAGACACATTCATTTGCGTACCTTGTATCATTTCCTTTTGTTTTCTGGTTGTTGCCTAGGTTCCGCCGACCCATACACAGCTTATATGCTTATATGTATATACAACTATATGTATATACAATACTCCTTTTCACTGTTTTTGTAGGTAAATTTCGTTAGTGCTTGAACAGGAGGAAACCGAAGTTTCTATGTATCTTTTCCCAAATCTCGAATTTCTCAATTCAGTTACTTCTATTTTGTTGAATAGACTACGAAGGCCAGGTATATGTGGAAAAG
Source organism: Allodiplogaster pararmata (assembly GCA_964056735.1). Classification (NCBI taxonomy): domain Eukaryota; kingdom Metazoa; phylum Nematoda; class Chromadorea; order Rhabditida; family Diplogasteridae; genus Allodiplogaster; species Allodiplogaster pararmata. The sequence continues at coordinate 23,078,611 of OZ057408.1, forward strand.
CTTGGAGTTTTTGAATTAATTCAGAGACAAAAAAAACGTGCTCTCTCGTTTGTAGTCAAATCTAGTCTGAGCAAAGCAACATTAATGGACTCCTCGAAAACAAAGAGGCGAGGGTTGTGGGTCAGAGGTGAGAGAGAGGCGAGGATTGTGGGTCAGAGGTGAGAGAGAGGCGAGGGTTGTGGGTCAGAGGTGAGAGAGAGCGAGGGTTGTGGGTCAGAGGTGAGAGAGAGGCGAGGGTTGTGGGTCAGAGGTGAGAGAGAGGCGAGGTTGTGGGTCAGAGGTGAGAGAGAGGCGAGGGTTGTGGGTCAGAGTGAGAGAGAGGCGAGGGTTGTGGGTCAGAGGTGAGAGAGAGGCTAGGGTTGTGCGGTCAGAGGTGAGAGAGAGGCGAGGGATGTGGGTCAGAGGTGAGAGAGAGGCGAGGGTTGTGGGTCAGAGGTGAGAGAGAGGCGAGGGTTGTGGGTCAGAGGTGAGAGAGAGGCGAGGGTTGTGGGTCAGAGGTGAGAGAGAGGCGAGGGTTGTGGGTCAGAGGTGAGAGAGATCGAATGATAAGCAAGATAATTAAAATAAAAAGAGAGAGAAAAATTCAAAGGATGCAAAAGTTATATGTTGAGGGAGAGACAGAGAAAACGAAAAAGAATCAGAGAGAGAAACAGAGAGAGAGAGAGGGAGAGAGAGAGAGAGAAAGAGAGAAGGATAAAGAAGAATAAAAATTAAAGGGAGGGAGAGAAAGAGATAAAGAAGAATAAAAACCAGAGAGAGAGAGAGAGAGAGAGAGAGAGAGAGAGAGAGAGGGAGAGTTAAATAGACAAAAAAGAACGGGGAATAGACGTTTAGGGGTTGAACAAGGAGAGAAAAACCGAGTACATCAGAAGAGAGCCATTAAGGGGAGGAAGTCAAAAGTACATCAGTAAAAATGCATTGGTTGCTGTTTGCTTTTGCTTTAGAGAGTCTTTCCATTCTCACTGGTTAGCGGATAAAAGCTAAATTTTCCCTATTTTGTCGGCAGGAATAAAACTGACTCGTCTGGAAGCGGCATCGTAGAAATCCAAGCATCTCCTGTTCCACGTGTTGATATTCTTGAATTTTAAATTTCACTCCCAGATAAATGTGTTTATCCCGGAAAATCACGTGTATTACAGACAAAAGAATTTGACTGTTGGTTATGTTTTCGGAACTGATACATAGCTTGGAGTTGTAGAAATTGGACTTTTGTCCATTATTTACATCTTCCACAAGTTTCACTCTCAGAAATAGTGTTGAAACGTGCAACAGATTCTGTGTAACATCTACTGTAATCTGTCGAGATCTTCTCATCGTGGGCACGAATACAATTCAATACTTTGGTGCATTAAAAAATCTGCGTTAGCTAGGCCTCGCAAGGCAAGCTTGTACTTTTCCTGGTTTTTAAAGGTTAGAAAAGACTCTCAAAGACTCTCAAAGAACGCCTTTAGAAGAATAGTTTTTCGTAGAAGAAGTTCAACTGCTCTTCATGTGCTGTGAAATATTTTTTCTACTTCCCAGAAAATTTTACCTCAATTACGTGACAATGCAAAAGAAGTACATGTGTTAGGGAAAAAAAGAGAATGTTAAAGTCTTTTGGAAGAACTGCTGGAGAGCTGGGGAAAATAAATACATTCATTATTCATGTTGGAATTATTTGGTTCGGAAAACGCCTTTTCTCGCTCCGCTTTCAAACCGGCACGTTCCGAATAGGCCTTCGATAATTATGTTCGACCATCCATCGGCGCAAGAGCTGCTCTTTTCCCCTTTTCAAGTTTTAGATTTTAGAATAGTTGAAGAAACTTTTCAGTCAGAAAAAATTTTGTTTCCGATTTTATCGTTTGTTTTTCGACTTACAAGATCGAAAAAAGTTCGAAATTTTTTTCGGTGTTTTTGTGTATCAGCTCTGATCGGCGTCGCTTTGTTCCGACCTTCGGCGGTATTCTGTAACATTTTATGAATGTAACTCTAATTTTCGTTTTTTTTTTTGTTCAATAAAATCACTTATTTTAGTTTTGTTTTTGTTGGTCTTTGTATTAAAGATGACTGCTTTGAGCGGCTAGATCTCTGTAAGTGAGACCCTCCCCAAGGACTGACTTTTGTTCGATCGGAGATTCATTTATATACACTGTGTTAAAACTAATCTAATTAGTTTCAACTGAAAAATTCGGTAAAGAAAAGGTCAGTATCTTGTGATTTTAATGTTTTTGTATAATTGTTGAATTTGTGTTAATTTAACAATATAATGCATGTTCTCCACAATTCGAGTACGAAAGAGGAGTGGTTTTTGTTGTTGTCAAAATCTGTTTAAATAAGTAATGCGTTTCGTCTTGACTTTTCTGATCGATTGATTCAAACCGAAAATTAAAAAAGGATGAGGTAGTAATTCATTGTAAATAAGGCGCGTAATATAAATATTGTTTGACGAAGTTATAAAAAAGACTCTTCATTCTGGTAAAAAGTTGGATTGCGAATTTTTTTCATTTCTTATTAGAAGAGATTCAGAAAAGATTCTTTGTTGCAAATCTCTCAACTTATTTGCAGTTCTTTTCTCTCGTTTTAATTGTAATTCCCCAGAGCCTTTTGATAATTCGATTTTGTTCTACATATTATCTGTCTTTGATTCTTCCATCCTCTTTCGCTCTTTCTCCCATGCTTTCTGTAACCGTAATCGCTTTTCCATACATCACCATATATTTGAAACGAACATGTTATACATATAATTGTTACATGTTATACATATAATTGTTACCTTCGTGTTCACTGAAATCACGAGCTTTTGTTTTAGTCCTGCATAAACCTTAGGATATAACTCAACTTTTTTCTAAAGAAAATTCACTTGAAGTTTATTACTTGAAAGTCGCCATTGTTCCAAAGAATGGCTTCACTTCTTATTAAGTTCTTCAGCAACAATTCAATTCTGTAAAAGAATGTCAAATGTGGCATATATTGAATGTTATATGTTGAATGGGGGGGGGCCTATGTTAAGAGTTCGAAGCTCATTGCTGTCCATTAATTTCTCGAGCTCTTCAATTGATGGATTACCGCAAGAAGGTTAGACACTTCAACACTGACATTAACCAATCACCCTGTCTCTAGTCTACACTTCAACACTGACATTAACCAATCACCCTGTCTCTAGTCTACACTTCAACACTGACATTAACCAATCACCCTGTCTCTAGTCTACACTTCAACACTGACATTAACCAATCACCCTGTCTCTAGTCTACACTTCAACACTGACATTAACCAATCACCCTGTCTCTAGTCTACACTTCAACACTGACATTAACCAATCACCCTGTCTCTAGTCTACACTTCAACACTGACATTAACCAATCACCCTGTCTCTAGTCTACACTTCAACACTGACATTAACCAATCACCCTGTCTCTAGTCTACACTTCAACACTGACATTAACCAATCACCCTGTCTCTAGTCTACACTTCAACACTGACATTAACCAATCACCCTGTCTCTAGTCTACACTTCAACACTGACATTAACCAATCACCCTGTCTCTAGTCTACACTTCAACACTGACATTAACCAATCACCCTGTCTCTAGTCTACACTTCAACACTGACATTAACCAATCACCCTGTCTCTAGTCTACACTTCAACACTGACATTAACCAATCACCCTGTCTCTAGTCTACACTTCAACACTGACATTAACCAATCACCCTGTCTCTAGTCTACACTTCAACACTGACATTAACCAATCACCCTGTCTCTAGTCTACACTTCAACACTGACATTAACCAATCACCCTGTCTCTAGTCTACACTTCAACACTGACATTAACCAATCACCCTGTCTCTAGTCTACACTTCAACACTGACATTAACCAATCACCCTGTCTCTAGTCTACACCTTTTTTCTTTCTCTCCTTTCTCTCTCTCCCTCTTCTTTCTTTCTTTCTTCTCTCATTCTTTTTTCCTCTTTCCTTTCTATGTTTTCGCATTCATCAACTCACCCGAATTCAACTTTGTTTGTCCTTTTATAGGCTTCTTTATTCACGTCATTACATAGTTTGTACTCATATGTATTTTCAACATGCTTTCACTTCAGAAACTGGTTTTGTTAGGGCTTTATGTGCTCTATTTTTAGTGTTCTCCTTAAAAGTCGCAGTTCCAGTCCATATGCATCAAAAATACTAAATTTACACTTTTTGGCAGAAATATTTTCCCGGTCAGGGTTATACTACTCTAATACAGTCATAAGTATTCTTTTTTTTGCCTGAAAGTCACCCGCACTGTGGTTGAATCCCCAATTCTGTGTCCAAAACTTCATGAAAAAAGTTTAGTCGAAGTATTTGTGTTGATGTTTTGCACTTTCCAGCTTTGTTATTCTTGTCTCTGCGGCAAAAAAATTCAGCGTTTAAACCCTTATCCTCTACTTTTTATTTAATCTCAAAATACAAATTTGTAATTATGAGCAGGGGAGCAGACCTCGTTCTGTATTCAAATCGGAAATGTGATGTATGAACAGTTCTCATAAAATGTAACAGTTATTTTTTGCTCTCCCAGTTTTTTCTGAAACGTTCAAAAGTCTTGTTTGCTTGATTAAAAATTCAAAAGGCAGTTCTGAACTACACGAAAATCTAAGTGTCTAGATTAGACTGTCCTCCTATTACGTGTTCCATCCTAGGATAGCCAGGCAAGTCTGCTCTACCCGAACATCCAAGTTTCTAGTTTAGTCTGCCCTCCTCTTCCTTGTTCCACCCTAGGATAGCCAGAATTCTTAAATCGACTTTGAAAAATCAAAAAACGAAGCTAGTTACGAATTCTACTTCTACGCCCACGGTCAAAAAATGGAAAAAAGTGAAAAAGGAATACATTGTTTTCATAAAGAAGCATCTCTCCATGTTCTATCGCATTTTTCTGTTGTCAATAAACATGTTTACATCGGTCTTGCTCAGAAGTATGAAAGAGCATTCTCTTATTTCTCTAACCTTCTTAATTAATTTAAATAATCTTTTTTTTTTCTATTCCTTTCCTCTCTCTTTGTATTTTTATAGAATAATTATTTCCAGATGTTTTCCTCTGTATTGGTTTTTCTCGCTCTTTTATCTTTTTTTCTCCTTTTTTCTAGGCTGTCTCTCAATTGTCTCCATAATTAATTATAATGAAGTTACGCTTTCAGTAGTCGCTTTTATTCCAGCATCATGTTGGAAAATAATTGATTTTAAATTCCTCCCGCCGTTCTCATTATCTATTATTATTATTATTAGTATTATTATTAGAATTTAAATATTGGAGAATTTAGACTTTTTATTTGGAGTAGACGCTTCTGAGTGAGGTCATTCAAAAAAACGGGAATTTTTTGCGCTTCAATCTCACTTTTCTCTCAAAATTTTCAAGTTTCCTTGTTGAATCAAATGTCTGCCCTGTGTATTATAGAGCTTATTTGATAACGCGGAAAAGAAACGAAGACAAAGAACACAAGAAAGAAAATATATAAGACAGAAAAATTGCAGACCTGTAAAAAAATTACGGAAAAAACGGTTAGTTTCGAGGGATTTGGAGATTCAGAATATTCGGAGAATAAGAATATCGTATTTTAACAGGAAAAGAGAGAGAAAAAAGTTTAATTTTTTAATGTAAAAAAACTTTAAAAAACGAGGAACAAAAATAAGAAAATTTTTTAAATGTAGATATCGGATTTGCCGAATTGCGAAATAATAAGAGGGAGAAAAAAAGAGAAAGACTATGAGTAAGAGTGATAGAGCAAAATAGATAGAGAGAAAAAAAACAGACAGAAAAGAGAAAACTAGAGAAACAGAGAGAGAGAGAGAGAGAGAGAGAGAGAGAGAGAGAGAGAGAGAGAGAGAGAGAGAGAGAGAGAGAGAGAGAGAGAGAGAGAGAGAGAGAGAAAAAAAACAAGAGACCGAAATATATATGTATAAATAGAAATGAATAGAGAATTTTTTTGTAAAGAAACTGACTCAGAAACGCTACAAATCAAGAGAAACCAGAAAACAAGACAAGTAATAGGGAATAGATAGAGCGAGAAGAGCAAAATAATGAAAACGGCTTCATTTCTAGAATCACGGGAACAGCTCACACAAGCCTTGCATGTTGCGTCTTGTGCATGTTTTGAGTTGATATACATATGTTCTAGAAAAAGATTGCGGAGAGATTTCTATTTCTGGAATTCTCATAAATTAAATGTGATGAATGTCATATTCAGTTTCGAAACGAAGTTCTCGAGTTTTTTCGTCGTTAAGGAAAATTTAACACATGATGTAATTTGCTTGCAACTGACAAGTGTTCGTTTATCAAATGCTCGAAGGAATACTGTAATGAATATTTACTGTATTTGCGAGTAAATGCGCAGAAGGAAACTCATGAAAACTATAAAAATATTTGTTTGAAGGAAAAAATAGGAAAAGTAGTTTTTGCCCGAGATGGAACACAATTCGAAGTACTCTGGCAACTTCCTGAGAGTATAAAATTTCTGCTTGAGATCCAAGATTCTCTACTAACACTTCGTCTTGATTAGCATTCCTCAAAGCAGTTTTTTTCACAAGTAGTTGCATTGTACTCATTCAATCATTCCTTACGTGTGTTAATCCAAAGTTCAGTACTACTGAGAAAAAACTTTTTTGTTCTTGATGGAAGTACTAGTAGTGGAAATACCGAACTCGGAAGAGTATCACGGCTTTATTTCATCAGAAAACTGATGAAATATTCTATTATTAGGGTATGTTCGATAGAAAAAACATCGTTCCGTATTTGAGATATGAATAGAAAGCTTTCAATAAATTAAAATCGAAATTCTGATCTAGTTTAAACGATTCTCAATGACTGAAGACATGTAGCGACAGGTTCCCAACAATACTAGTAGCTACAGTGAGTTCATCTTCCGAGAAGAAAGCCGATTTCTCGGCATCCAATTCCTACTAGAGACCGGCCATTAACACGTTGATGTTGAGATGGAAAGCAAAAGTAGAAACTATTTCCAATCTTTTCCAACTTTGTTTTGTGAGATGCTCCCTTTGAGCAATGTACTCTTTCTCAAAATCCAAACCTAAGGAAATGTACTGGTTGCAGTGATTCCTAACCCCGTAATACTATTATGCAGTTTTTTTGTTTGTTTTGAAACGGAGATGGGAAAACTATCATAATTCTTTTGATAGCTTTTAAGACTATTATAAATCTAATTCCATTTAGTGCACGTTTGAGACAGTATAGAGGGCTTTTTAAAAAAGGGAACCTTGTTATATAAGATAGAAAAAATTAGTTGAGTTTAATTTTAGAACTATCTTTGCTTTGAACTTCTCAGTTTTTATTCTATTTTTACACTTTGAAAAAACGAAAGTTTAAGTTTTTAAGTGTTTTTTCTTACGTGTTTTGTACATGAAATGACATTCTTTCGAATCGTAGTAGGTTATGTCCTAGTTTATTTTAGGGCTCATTTAGCACGCTATTTTAGACCACTGAAATTAATATTCTATGTGCAATATCTTATCAACCCGTTTCGACTAAACCTGATATGTTTGAACTCTAAGTTAGTTGGGTGCCTGAAAGCATAAAAAGTTTCGGTTAAGCTACTAAAACTTTTTAAAACTTCTTATCCCGCTACTGCCCAAATTTTTATCCTAGGTCCACCTAAGGCTGTTCCTGCATTCACTTGAGAACACCGAGCTCATATGCAGAATATTCACAGACATTTCTAGGTTTAGAATTCGATCGGTTCGATACGCTTCCGAATGTTTTAGGAAGTAGGTGAACCGTTTTCAAAAATGTCATTTTTTATCAATTTTTCAACGGAATCGTTCAAAAAAGATTCATTTGACGAGTTTTTTCATACATAGGAGCCATAAATTCCAGTTTTTTCAACTTCGGTTAACGAGCATAGAATTTCAAAACAAGTCCGCGATTGTTTGACGAACTCACTTTGCTCTTGTCTACGACTGCCCTCTTGACACCTACTGCATTCTACACTTTATATGTATTGTAGCTAACGAAATCAACTTCCTTTTCTGCAGATGGCCGCAAGCTCACCATCTTCTCTCGAGCTGGCCATGTCTGAACTTCTCTTCAGCAGTGCTTACCACAACCTCAGTGAACTCATGTTGCCGGACGACAACGGAGTTTTGGTTATTGACGGTTTATTATAATGTGGGCTATTATACCGAATCATACAAATGGCGTTAGCAAGTTGGATTCCATACGAGAATAACGGACAAGGTTTAGACAGTACGGCTTTGAGGGGTCCGAGTTCCAATAGAGACAAGCTTCCTTGAGATATTGTTAAGAGAAAGGGTAAAAGTGCGCTAAACGTTCCATTTGTTGTACATATATCCGTGATGAAGAAAAGGAGTTCATGTAGCCTCTCACATGGTGCTTTAACACAGATTAGCAACTTGTCATCACTGGTGTAGGGGTAACGTGCTCTTATCCGGTAACAGAGAGACGACTGAGTTCAAACTCTCTTCTAGGACCAGCTTTTTTCCTTAATATTTTATTAATAAATAAAGATATATATTGGTCTTATGGTAGTGCTGTTAGGTTGTTTTTTGTTTCTACAGTAAAAATTTGTTCCGCTCAAGACCAAGGTTAGTAAGACCATGTGTGTCCTTTTCAGCATTCAGCGAGCAACTTCACTCAACAGTTCCTTTCTCGGCATTGTGATAATCCTGTTGTTGCTGAGTACGCAAAAGGCTTCGTGCTTCCGCAGTTACTCTATCAGATAGAGAAACAGAAAAGGTTTCATATAAATCATTAATTAGTTTCAAGTTTCAAATTTTTATTATCACGCAATTTGTTTTTAGTTTTTATTAGTTCTCATTAGTTTTTCTGTCATGTATTTTTGGTATGTAGCTTCACAGAAAAAAGAATCATTCATTTTGTAGGTAATACATAGTTCGCATACGATATATATATATATATATATATATATATATATATATATATATATATATATATATATATATATATATATATATATATATATATATATACACATAAAACTGACAAAAATCTTTCAGCATTCTTGACGATAGTTTTTTTCAAATACTAAACTGTTCCTTTTTATATTTCAAGCTTTCATGCTAATTTTGTTTTATTCTCATTCTCGTTACAATATCATTCACTGCAACACTATGCTTTTCATTTTTATAGCGCTGTTCTACACTAACTGAAACAGTGCCAATGCTGCTGAGAGCAATCGATTTCTTGTAACACCGTCAAATTTTAGGTTTAAAAAAACAATTCTGGGGCAATCTTTCTAGTTCATCTAGAAGAGCATGAAACTTGAAGATTATCGATTTGAATTTTAAACATGATTCGCAGCATGCCACTGCCTGTTTCTCGTGTCATTTTTACTTTCATCTTCGCGTTGGTTGGATGTCTCGGAGTTGTCGGCAATCTCCTAACGGTTGGTACGAACAGATTATCGTTGATTTGAAAGAGAAGTGATGAGGGTTGAAAAAGTACTTTTAGTGCATCACAAATGGTTAACCTTTTATCTTGTTAGGCTCCGAACTGACAGTTCTTTGAATGTTTGAAGACAGACAAAGCTGCTTGAACTCAGATGGAGAAAACAATTTGGTGAACATGAATGAATTCCTGGTCCAGAAAGAGATGAAAGTAGATTCCCAGGTGTGGGTGATCTACTCAACAACGGCCATGCAGTCACAAACAAATATTTTTATCGCCTCGCTCGCTTGCTCAGACCTCCTCCTCCTGTTGGTCGGCGTACCGTTTGATCTGGTTCATATGTGGAAGGTGGAAGAGATCATGCGCGCTCCGGCGTACTGCCAACTTGCCAGTAAGTTTCACAGTCAAGCTTCTTTTTTTTTTTTAGCTCGTACCGAGGTCTCAAGATTCCTCTAACAAATGTATTACGGAGTCCCGCCGAGCTTCGAAAGAAAGGGGTGCCGAAGAATGGTCGGACATTCTTTCTCTATGTTTACTTGTCTTAACCCTGTTCATTTATAAAGAATGAGTCCGCGCTTTATGGGAGCGTTGTTTGAAACATAGAACTGATTGCACGCTGGTGAGGGGGACGGTAATCAGAAGTGGTGATGTTAGCGTATAATGAGGAATACTCCTGGTAAGAATAGTCCATGCTCTTGATCACAGACTTGCCGCTCTAAAGACTTACATCACTTTTCTGATTTTCTTATTGCCTTTGACCTACAGGCACATCGATCTCTCTTTTCACATTTGCTTCCACGCTGACGATCGTCTCGCTTACTTCAGAGCGATTCGTCGCCATTTGCTATCCTTTCTCGTTGCGGGCCCTTTTCGACAGGAAAAAGGTATATCCTGACTGCAAATCTGATGTTACAGGGGGTGAGATTGGAAGAGTGATATAACTGGGTGATAATGTGTTTCTAGTTTCTCAGTTATATCACAGAATGTATATTTCTCAATTTCAAATCTTTTCTAATATGTAGCATTCAATTAATAACGCTTGAAAACAAAAATTAGCGTTTGAAAATACGCTTGTGTTCTCTGTTCGAAGACGCAAATTGATAGACTTCCATGTGCATAAATAAAAAATAAAACGAGAAAGTTAAATTTTTGGTTTTTGAAACACGTATTCCTTTGTGTATAGATAATAAGAAAACGGACTTCACTGAGCTGACTAACGAATTTTGTGACCGCTGAAGCTCGAGATTCAGAAATCTGCTCAACTAACCAGAAACTTTTAACAATACGATTTCATCAAAGCAGACGTGAGATATGGACACATGTAACCAAATTGGTGCAAAATCCAATTGGTTTTGTGGATGCGACAATCCAATTCTTAATTCAGGTAATCCGGTTGGTTTATTTCATTTGGGGCGTGGCTTTCTTCCCCTCGCTCTTCATTGGTTTACAGGTTAGAACCACTTGGAAGACATGAAAAAAGTCTTTACCTCACACTGTTAATTTTGCGCATGAGCGCAATATAACAAAATGCAGTAACGTTTAGGTGAAACACAAGATTTTCTCATTGACAAGTTGCAAAAAAGGTTTTTTTTTTATTATAGTTTTTTGTCACAACTACATATGATAACAAAAAAAAGATGAAGTATTTCATTTCAAGTGAGCTTAAAAAGCAAAGTGAAACTTCTACCATAAAACCAAGTGAACCCGAGGTACCAAACCAGTTAAAAAAATTTTTTATTACAGTCTTGATCAGTCTTTTACCCTTGGAGATATACTATTTTAGTTCAAACTAGTCACGCGGGACTTCTGCGGTGTGAACCAGCAAGTCGGATACGGAACGTGTGACTTCGTCGATGCTGGTGTCAAATACTCATTCGAGGTTAATTTTCAGGGATCAGCGTGAGATGAATTTTATTTATGAAAAAAGTTTGTATCTTATAACAGCAACACCTCACTGTAGATACCCTAAACACCTCACTGTAGATACCCTGAACACCTCACTGTAGATACCCTAAACAGGTCAGAAAAATTGACTCATGAAAAAACTTTGACCTTTTTGGCAATTGGTGCTTTTCGAGCCAGGAGGTTTAAAACCTCCTGGCTCGAAAATGATAATAAGTTAAGTAGAACAAAAATAAAAAAAGAGAGATTGGGTAATTTATATGGCCAAGACTGTGAATACCAGCTTACATTCTAGCCTTTTCGTCCTTTGCAATGTAGTTGTCGCTGTAGACTCAAAAGTCTTCGGAAACGTTCCTTTGACAATGAGAAAGAAACTTTTTATAATGTACATGTACATTCATTTTTTTTAATGTACAGTAATGTGCATTCATACAAATCTCAATGTTCTTCTTTTGTTTACGCATATGTTTCTTCTCTTTTCTTCTTCAAAACCATACTGTCTCTTTACGCCTTGAGACATATCATAAACAAATCCATCCATCAATTCATTCATATATTGCACACATGATAGTTGAGAACAATAACCATTGCGGCAATGCATGAACTTCTTTTCTGATGATAATTTATGTATGAGCTTGAGTAACGAATTGCAATAACTAACACAATAATTCATTAATCAACTCGTATTTTTAAAAAGATACTTGACTACAAATGAATAAATAAGTTTAATTTGCTTGAGTGATACGCGCGAGTTTTTGATTATTTATTATCTACGCAGTGTGCAAAGGTAGAACAAGAAAGACAGAGAGAGGAAGAGATAAAGAGAAAAGAGAAAAAACAAAGTGAGTGAGAAATAGAATAAGATCGTGTGTGCGAGAGGGAGAGAGATATAAAAAAGAGAGCGAGTGCGATAGGAAGAAAGAAAGAGACCGTGAATGAGGGAGCGAGTGAGAAAGAAAGAGAGAGAAAAGAGGAGAGTGATTGACAGCCAAAGAAAAAAGAGAGTACGAGATTGAGAGAGAGATAGAGAGAGAGAGAGAAAGATAGAGAGATATATGGAGCGTTAGAATATCACTTTTCACTTTGCTAACTGATTTTTTTCCTGCTAACTGATTTTCTGTTATCTGGTTTTTTGAACGCTCCAATGTCTCACCACGAAAACAAGACTACGGTAAAAAGAAAGAACCTAAAATGTGTACAATTAGTGAGAGAAATGTAACGTTCGAGACATGAGCAGCGATGTCTTTTTTCTTGCAGCGAGAGAGTTCAAAAAAAAACCGAAAATCAGTTAGCAGAAAAAATCAGTTAGCAAAGTGAAAAGTGATATTCTAACGCTCCAATAGAGAGAGAAAGAACAAGAAACTTCCTGAACATTACATACATTACCTAGAAGATTGTCGGAAGGAAAGGTTGAGAAGTAATTGAACAGAACACATTGAGAGAAAAAAATAAATTCCTCAAGGGAAGCTTTTGGTTTTTCAGAATTGAGTGTTTTTATTCGCGAAAACATAGTGAAACATAACGACATCCCGTTTTTTTTCGAATTGCGAACGTCTTGTTCTAACCTAAAACTTGTACAATTAGTGAGAGAGATATAACGTAAGAGATATGAGCAGTGATGTCCTTTTTTTCTGGGGGCGAGAGAGTACAAAAAATTCTTTAAAAAATAAGGTTAGAACAAGACGTTCACGCAATTAGAAACAAACGGGATGTCTTTTATTGTAAGGGTGTACAAAGGGGGTACAAAGTGGAAACAAAGATCGAAAGAATGAAAAAAATTATCTTAAAAGCTACATTTACCGTATTTTCATGATCAACGCGTTCCTCTATCATTTTTTTATTTAAAAAATTTCTATCCATTGATTAGGAATTTTCTTCCATTATATGCTTTTGAACAGATATCTACTGAAAACGCTTTGATATCGATGTTCTCAGTTTCTAAAAAGAAAGTTTGAGCAGGTTCAAATGAGACCAATTTATGCAAGATTATGTAAAATAAAAAGTATGTAATTTTTGAAATAATTTACTTTATGGTTGATTATGGCTGTGAGGGCAAAGCTCTAACTAAGGTGTAAAAGTTTCGCTCTAGAATGGGTTTCCAATATTGGTGATGATTGAGCGTAGGTCCACTCTGCTTTGAAGAACTTCTAAAATTTGCAATAAAACAATTATAAGACAATCTGAAAAACCGTGGATGTTTTTTTTTAAAACTTGACTTTTGTTCGAAAAGTCATAGCTGCACTCTGCAGATAGCTGCCGTGCTCACATTCGTTCTTCCCCTGCTCTTCATTGTGTACTGCTATATCAGAATCCTGCACTCCCTCAACGTGATGTCCGCTTCGAGAACCGTCGTGCGGTCTTCCTCAATGGAGAGGAAGTGGAGCAATGTTACTACATAAACTTAATTACGGTAGCAGTAAAAATCTTCCTCGCGCTTGTTCCCGCATCGTTGCAGGGTACGCGCTACTTCGAGATGCGGGACATACCTTTCCTGGTAGAACGAGTGGTTGCCCATTGGTCACTGCTAGTGTAAGTAGCAGCTGTAAAGACTGTCATCCATGCAAGAGCACTACCAAGTTTTTAAATCCAATAGGTTTGGGTGGATCTGTCCCGGTCGGAATCGAATTTGGGACTATTTAAAAAAAAAACATAAATATACAGAAAGTAATAAGATATCCGGTGAGACGAAAATTCAATAAATTTTTAGGTAAACAGGATGTGTTTTCTAAAACAAAACATTATCAAAAACTTTCGATCAAAAAGCTTATTTAAAAGGCTTTTCTCACTATCCACAAAAGAAGAGTGTAGATAGAAAAGGCGAATATTGAAGGAGCGAAATGCTATAAACAAAGCTTCAGTTTAGGCAGTGAAGAGTAAAAAAATGCCAGACATAGACATAATACCTTTTTTAGGTTCCGAAGATTTTCGCGTATTTTTTACGTGCATCGCACGCTGAAGGAACATGAAGTTATCCATCGTTTTGTGTAGAGCCTTCATCACTGAATAGAATCCTTTTCCGAATCAAAGAAAGAAGTTCGAAAAGCAAAAAACAAAAAAACACACACACATGCAGTGCTTTTTGCAGATGCAGTCGAATGCCTCAACTGAAATCCCTCCTTTATCACCAGTTCTTTATGTTAGTAGAATTTTCTTCAAACAACAACTTACTAGACTAGGAGTTTTTGTTTTGAGGTGAAGTTTTCACAGAAAACACAAAAAAAACTATTTTTTTCGTTTGAGAAAAAGTTTTCTAAGCGGGCGGGAGCTCACAGCAAAATGAAAAAGAAAAAAAACAAAAGTATATTTAGAAAAAAAAACAAAAGTACAAACCGTTTTTTTTACTTGAGTCTTTTTGTCGAATGACTGAGTTATTTTCAGTGTTAGAAATACTATGATTTGTTGGAGCATGTTAATGTATAAATCGTTGGTAAGACTTGTTTGAACATGGTTAAGTATGACTCATTAGTATGATTTGATTGAACATGTTGAACTTATCAAGACTCGTTTACAGGTGCACCGCCACGACTCCTTAGGTCCTCCAACGTCTCAGCAGGCCCAGAAAATAGTGATCAAAATGCTAGTCACTGTTAGTAGTTCAAACTGAGCTTGATGACATACTTTTAGTTATTTGAATAAGATTACGTAATTTTTGACGTTTATTGCTATTCAAATACATCTTAATTTTACTCATTTAAACAAATTTTAGTTCTGGCATGGCTATTTTAAACTCTTGTTTTTTTCAAATACTTTTTTTCCCTGACCAAGCTTGAGACTTGACAGTTCTTTCTCTATCTTTTACTCTCTCTCTCTCTATCTCTCTCTCTATCTCTCTCTCTCTCTCTCTCTCGCTCTCTCTTTCTCTTTCTCTTTCTCTCTCTCTCTCTCTATCTCTCTCTCTCTCTCTCTCTCTCTCTCTCTCTCTCTCTCTCTCTCTCTCTCTCTCTCTCTCTCTCTCTCTCTCTCTCTCATAATCAGGGCTGGGCAAAAAAGTCGAAAAATCAAAAAAAAAAGTTTTTTTTTAGCTAAAAAGTCAAAAAAAAATTTTAAAAATCAAAAAAAAAGTAGTTTCTTCAAATAAAATTTTTACCACCTTTTCTTTGATCCACTTTGTTATGTTTTATCTGAAAAAACTGAAGAAAAATTTTTTAATGACATTTTTAGGAGAAAAATGAGTTTTGATGAAATAACAACAAGTAGAATCTCAAAAAACCGGAAATGAAGCCTGAAAATTTCAAGTCGAGAGTAGGCACTTTTCGTAATCAAAAACTTTAAGTCATGATACGCGTACATAAATATTTAATTTCAACAATGTCAACAACATTATTAATCATTTCAACGGTCTGAAATTGTTTGAAAAACGTTGTTTGTCATTTTCAAGGATAGTTAAGCAAGTGAGATGAAAGCTTTGAAGAATTTTAACAAAGAAAGCTTCAAGTGCTGGAAAGGAAATTGAGAAGCACCGTTCTAATTTTAAACACAATTTATTACCATTTCAACAAATTATCATAAAACCATTAAATTCTAGTTTTATTCAGAATCAAAGTTTTCATTATTCTAAGAGTAAGTTTTAGAAATTTCAAGTGAACATCTTTTTAGGAATAGAAACAGAAAACGAAAAATATCAAAGTGATTTTGATTTTTCTGTAATAAAAATGGAAAAAAACTTCATTTAATTAACTAAAGCCTTCTTTTCTATTATGAACTTATCACATTCATATTCGGAAATTCTTATTCATCTAGGCCGATGAGTTGTAAGTTCTGATTCAAGAAAAGATACTATGAAAAGTTATGCATATTGTCGTTTGAATATTGAATATTTAAGAAACACATGAATGGTGTGATTTTCTAGTTATTTAGGATAAAAAGTAACCAAAATTGGTTACAAACACACTGAAATTTTTGACCTTTTTTTGGTTTTTGTCGACTTTTTTGTTAATTTTTGAGGCCTTTTTTTTGAATAGTCAAAAAAAACCAAACAATTAAAAAATCGACAACCAAAAAAGCCCAGCCCTGCTCATGATGCTTCGCTTTGTAATTGCCCGTAATACTGCAAACTTTCGCTCAGGTGTGTGCAGTATTCTTTCTCTGTTACCTACCATACCACATCGAGCGGTTAATCGTCGTCTATACAAGCTGTACATCCACCTTGTGCCTGTTGCTCTATCCAATATCCGGTTTGCTACAGGTGAGAACTTTGAGTATACGCACTTTCGGTATGCGTACTTTGGGTATGCGCGTTTTGGTCATACGCACTTCAAAAGTGATGGAAGTCTCAAGAATGAAAAGCATAACCCTTACTCGAAGCAGATTTTAAAAGACTTTGTACTTTTACCTGGGAAAGGATTTCCTTAAAAAGCGTCCTAGTCGGGAAATAGGGATCTCTGTATAATAGGAAAACGAGAAAACAGGTGGTAGATACCCCAATTACTTGAATTTATCGGTCAGCCTCTCTCTCTCTCTCTCTCTCTCTCTCTTTCTTTCTCTCTCTCTCATCTTCCTCTCTTGCTCTCTATTCTTCTCCCTTTCTTCAACTCTTTATGAATGTAATTTTTCGCTGTAATATTTTCAACCTACCACTTCCAGTACATTTCGGCGACGGCCAACCCTCTCCTCTACAACCTTATGTCCTTGCGTTTCCGAGCGGCCTTCCGTCGACTCGTTCGCGAGTTCATTTTGAGGCACAAACGAGACATCAATTCGATGGCTTTGCTTTAGCGAGCGGTCATCTGAATGACAACAGTGGCAAAAACATTCACACGACAAGCTCCATTGTTTTCTGAGATGTGTAGAATAACTGTGATGACTGACCTGATGGCCGTGAGAGACGCTGAGTGCGTAGTCATAAATGCAGAGTACATAGTCAGTAACTCAGAATACTCTGTCACGCCGAAAAAGTAGGAAGTCAGGAATTTAGAGTTCATAGTTGAACAGGAAGAAATCATAGTCATTATTTTATGGTATCCAGTGAGCCATGCAGTCAGCATATTAAGGCATACAACATACTTAACGAATAATTTACTCAATGAATATATACATAAATAAACACTGCCGAATATTTCAAAATATTCATTGAGCAGAGTCAGACATGCAAAGATCATAGATATGCTGAAGACATGCGAAAGTTTTAAGGATGTACTCTTCGACCTTAAAGGGTTTGCCTCAGCTGCTCTAGATCAACGCTTTTAGACGTGCTTAGATCTTACATAAGTACTGTTTTTTTAACGAATATTGAGATAGAATTGATTCCATTCGAATGAATGTTCTGTAGTTTTTCCTATTTCATGGACAAAGGTATGGACGTTCTTTAGGAAATCGATATCGTCTGTAGGCTTTCTTTTTATGAAAACGACTGACGTCAATTCAAACAAATGTATTCAATTTTCAAGATTTAACATCCATCTTCCATCTCTCTTCTGTCTTAATCGTGAACTCTGGAGTTATGCTCCATTCATGACGCAATCGCTTGATAAGCATGCGTGACTAAGAGAACAAGGCATATGAGCCTTTCATATAACACTATCGCACGGAATAGCAATGTGTCCCCGTGGTGTAATAGTAAAACGCGCTCCCGGTTTGAGCCGAGATGGTCTGGGTTCGATCCCGCCCGGTGGACTAGCTTTTTTCTGTGCGATAGTTCAATCCTTTGTCATCAATTTTCATGCTTCATAAGATATTGAACATCACCCATTTTTGGCGTGCTTTTGATTCTCTGTTCAATTTCCAGAATTGTTCTTGTGAATCTGATATACAGAATATTCGCGAATGAAGATTTGATTGATAGTAATGATCGCATTGCTTTCATGAGGAGGAAATACACATTTGTATGTAGATAGAAATTGTAGGTATACTTTTTAAACAGGACATAATTTAAAAGTTAAAATTGGAAATTTGGGTGATTGAATATAAGCTGGTCAGGCTGTTCGTATCCCACTTTTCTTCTCCGAGTATCTCATCAAGTATAACATAATCTGAACTCATTTTTTGTAACAAGTTCGCTGTATAGACAAAATAAAGAAAATTGCAATCGTGTTTTTCGAGCACCAACAATATAAATCATTCGCTGATGAAAACGTCGGTGAAGACTTGAATGCAATATCGTAGCCACGGGGCGGGATTGAACTAAGCTTTCTCTCACTGAGAATTAACGCGTTATCACCACACTATTAAAGTCACAGTGCTGATCTGTCTTTTTTAGCGGAATATGAAAGCCTTGATAGCCTTGTTTTATGAGTAAAGACTCTTCTTGGCCCTGAGAATGCACCAAATCGACGTTTATTAATAGTTTAGGTCATAAAACCCAAAAAACAGTTAAAAACCTTTTTTGTTGTTTTTTTATTACAATTTTTTTGTGCTGTTTTTTTAAAGAATTAGCGGATATTTCTTACCACGTCCTTCTTCTATAGGCGGGAGAACGTGAAGGAGATATATCATATATTCAGCTTTAAAATTTTATCCAGTTTTCTGTTATAAAGTTAACAGATACAAATAAAAATTAAATATTTGGGAATGAGAAAGGTTTGATAGACCCAGAAAGACAATCAAGGATTTTTAGCTAATTCAAAAAATGGCGTTCGTGAGCAGTTAACGCAGCTCTTCCATGTGATACTCCGAGGCGACTTCTTTCGGATCAGCAGAAGGGATGAAGAACGCTGTCGGCGCCTCAAAGATACATTCATTTATGTCATGATGGCACTTTTTGCGTTTAACCACGCCCCCTCCCCCATCCCAGCAGATGTTCTATGGGTCAGACGTCTGACTTATTTTACATTTACAAAAATTATTTCACATCAATTTTTACATTAAAAATTTATTTTTAATTAAAAAACTTTTAGGCTTAGAAAAACTTCACGCTAACGAGGCCGTACGGCTTGGGCTAACGAGACCGTATCAAAAATGCCGCTATCATCTGAACCTCTGGTAGGGGGGGGGCGTCGTTAAACGCAAGAAGTGCCCTCAGGATACTCTCCACTATGAAAAAAGGGCAGCTCCTTGAATTTATGAAGCGTCTAATTTGAATTAGCTCTTGCAAAGGTTAGTGTTTCAGTGAGAATCAAACCAAGAAATAGAGATCTAACCTATACTAAGCTTTTACGCAATTAAATAGCGATACATACATCCATGCTCTTGCAGTCAAATCGAAAACTCGTCATTGAGTCCAAATCGATTTAAGGAATACCTTGGCAACTGATGCGGACTTGAAAGTTGTCTCGTCGCCTACATCAGTCACGCTGCTGTTTGTGTTATCCGCTGTAATTTATAATACACCTTGGCTGGCAAAATCTGGCAACACGTTACTTTCACGTCTCAGAACTCGTAATTTGAGGCCTGGAAAAGAATTAAGACAAGCGATAGGACGTTTAGTTGGAGGGCAGAAGATGTTGATGTTGTTGATACTGAAAGTATTGAATCGACATTTCTCCGCTATCTTTCAAACTACCATATCCAGAATTTTCCATTATCTTTCAAACTACCGTATCCAGAATAGTATTACACCCTTGCCAAGAACAAACCTTCAAACCGCTTTATTTTGACCATAGGTTGAGAATTTTTGAAAGTTACCCCCTTTGAGCGTAGAAGTCTAAATAATAATGAGAACATCTTCCTTTTCTGCCCTTCTTCCTAACTCGTCTTTCATTATTCAAGACTTTCCTACTCAAAGATCGGTAGATTTTCGAGTCAATGAACTATTGATATTTTTTCAAGCAAATGTTCTTTGTTGAACTATGCAAGCGACGTAGGTCGTGTGAAAAATGCCTAGTACAAAATCAGGGAAGAGTAAATTCAATAAAGATAAAGGTAGAGTCGAACTAAATCGTTTGAAGAAGAAAACACTGAATGAATCAGTGAAGAGCTAACTGAATCCAGCATCTCCCGCATTTGTAGGTAATTTTTTGGAAAAGAGTCGATTGGAATCTAAAATTAGAAGCCACCAATAGTTTTTCATTTTTCTGATTTTTTTAAGTATTTAACTTTATTGCAACCAAACAACGCAAAAGTTTCCAAGTTATCAAATTTATCCTAAGTTCTTTATGGAGCTTGCTCATTTATAGAATTACTCCCTGAGAGCCTGATAGTGTTTACTACGGTACAGGGTTTGGCTTAAAATACTTTCCCAATTCGGTCTAAGTTTTTAACCCTAACTTGTTTTTTCAGTTGAGAACCCTTCTCTGGTATTTTTAGAAAGAGTTTTTTTTTTATATAGAACTTGTTTTGTTTGTGATATTTTTAGAAAGAGTTTTTTTTATTATATAGAACCTAGTTTGGGGTACACATCCTGGAGAGGCACGTTTTGATAGTGGAACGGATGCGTATTGATGCCAGCGTACACCAAGTCATTCGGCATACCGATGTAAATGGATCCCTCAAATGAAGCTTGATTTCTGCAGACTGGCTAAAGAGCGAATTTCGAGCAAACTTTTTTTGGACAAATCTGTTTGAGACAAATTTCCATTCAGCCTTATCTTCAATCAGCAAAATCTTGTATATGGCACGTTTGAGAATTAAAATTCACAGAATCATGTACTAACAAAGTGAATGCTACTGTACGTTAGCCTAGTTTTTAGACAAACTTCATTTAGAAAAACCTCATTATCAAAATGTTGTCCCATAATATTTGAATGAGAGTTGCAGAGAGGGAGCAGGTTATTAAGCATCGTATGATTTTTCTTTCCTACGTTTTCGTAGGCCGGAAACGAAGGGGCAAGTCCTTCATCATTCTTCAAAGTTATTAGTTTTTTTTCCGGCAGATATAACCCGTTGTTCGACGTTATGCCTTACTCGGAGAAACGATCTTTGCCTTGGTCAGTTGATTTTGTGACAGTTTATTTTGACAAGATTGACTACTCAAATGTTCACACATCGTTACTCAAAACCGATATATAGCAAAAAACAACATGATATAAATTAGCTGTTTATAACACGCTCTTTGGTGTCAAGGCCCCGAAACTCGTCTTGGCCAATACTCTCGCTTATCTGGTGCTCTAAACCCTAACTCTTATCTGGTGCTCTAAACCCTAACTCCTTTGCCTAGACTCATTGTTAGGCCAACTTCAGCCGATGACGCCTTAGTAACAAACTCTAAAAAAACAATTAACTTATATGTATAAGTGCTGTTTCGGAATTCGGGGCCCTTATCTTGAATTGAAACAAAGGATAAGAAAACATTGATGATGATTTTAATTGAGCCGAGAAAATTTTTAACACCACGTTATGAGAGCCTATAATGAGTTTTTTGTAATCACACTCATGCCTTTCAGTTTTCTCTCAAGACTGGTTGCCTTTGTGTTAATTAGCACCATATTTGCTTAGTTAGTCTTTACTGATTTTTGACAAAGTCCCCCAAATTTGCATTTTGAAAGGAAGAGTTCTTGTGAATTTAAGCACCCATGTAGATTTGGAGTCAATATGTGTTTGAGAAGTCAGCGATTCCTTTTCTACAGGAACACTCGGGAAGCAGTTTTCTGAAAGTTTAATTTTTTTTAGTGTTTTGTCTTTGTTCCACTCGTACTTTGAACAAAAACGGAACCCAGTGACGTGATTATGTGACTTATCAGTCGACTGAACGTATTGATTTATCTCATTGAGTAAACTAATTCAACACTTACTGAAAGAAATAAAATAAATAAATTTATATGAATGAGTTTCACGTCTGCACAATGATCCTATCCTATGCCTTCTACATTAGTCCAGTTGATATTAAATACTCAGTACCGTATAAATTAGACTACGAATCATCGATAACTGCCAACTGGCAAAACAATTATTTCTAGGGTGACCGACCTACTGACCCTCTCCATCTCTCGAAAACAATGTATTAGAGCTTTCACAGCTATTATTTAAAGAAAATAAATCTTCATTTCTCTACATAAATAGAACATTTCATTGGCCCTAACTCAGTCTCAACCGGTTTCTTAAAGTTAATAATGAATTTTTCAACCTACTTCAGCGATCGGCCTGTTTAAACATCAAGACATTTTTAACCTATGCTACGAATGATAACCTTAGGCCGTGGCTATAGGTAACTTGCACCTTTCAAAATGTTTTAATAACGACCGTTCACTTGCGTTGGAGCCTAGAACACTGAGAAGGGGGCGGAAGGTTAAAGACTGGACAATACAAGAGTTAAAGAATATGAACCCTTGTTCCCCTTTATAACTCCAGGCGCTCTGCTCGGTCCCTTGAGGTTTTCAACAGGTGCATGTGAACTATGGTTTATGCTAAAGATACGTACGTATAGGCTTGTCATTTCCGGCTTCATCCTTTTGCTCGTGATAGTAGATACGGTAGTTCCTTTCAAGACCACCATCCGCATAAAACGATGGCTCGCATATATTCTGAATAATCGAAAAGGTAAGGAAGTACTTAATACGTGAGAAAAAGAAAAAAAACAATGATAATTGCAGATGAAATGCCTAACAGGGATCTTGGTGGCCTTCAGTTGAACTTTTGTCTTGCAATCGTCCTGAATTAGTGACTTCCTTATTTGTATCAATGATTCTCTCTAACTCTCTCGCTCTCTCTTCACCTCTCGGTATCTCTCTTACTCTATCTATCTCCCTCTCTCACTTTCTCTATTTTCTTCTGTTTATCTATTTCTTTTTTTCTCTTTTCCACTCTTTATTTCTTCTTGTCTCTTTTTATGCTTCTTTGTTTTTCCTTTTATCTTTCTTTCTCTTTCTCTCTTTTTCTTATCCCTCTCCCTTTCTACTCTTCTCTTCTTCTCTCTTCGCTATCTTAATATCTATACCCTAGTCTTTTTCTCCTCGGTTGTCACTCTCTTGTCTCACCTCTTCTACCTCGCATGCAGTCTTCACGTCATCATCGAAGTACTTCTTCTTAGTGATTGCAATGGATTTCATAGACGAGGTTCCATAGAAGCCCCCTGGAGGAAAGTACTCCGAAAATACTGAAATTCGGAACTCAGTTGAGTGCGGAAGAATTATAGGAACAAATGTACTCCCACCCTAAGAGATAAATTCCCTATGACCACAACATGTAACGCATTTCTACTTACGCAAAGCGGCATTTTTTTCCGATCATGAAAAACAACAAATTTCCTCCGATCATGAAAAACAACAAATTTCCTCCGATCATGAAAAACAACAAATTTCCTCCGATCATGAAAAACAACAAATTTCCTCCGATCATGAAAAACAACAAATTTCCTCCGACCCTAGTGGGTAATAAATTTACACCGATACCTGTAAGTAAAATAGCGTTAAATTTCGAAAATATACTTTTCTGATAAAATATAAAGGCAGTGCTAATTTTGTACATTCTTTAGTCTAACTTGCCTCTGAAAGAATACGGTGTTTTTTTTAAAATTATTATTTTAACTTCTTGTTAGAAAGTGATTGCTGGCACTTTTTTACTTGGTCTGGTACCTCGCGTCGCGGTCGCGTCGCGGCCCCCTTCGCGTCGCTTAAACCGGATTGAACCGTGGAATTAAAATTATTTTACATTAAAAAAACGCTTAGGCTTAGGAAAAGTTTACGCTAACGAGGCCGAACGGCTTAGCTAACGAGGCCGAACGGCTTAGCTAACGAGGCCGTACGGCTTAGCTAACGAGGCCGAGGGCCGCGACGCGAGGTACCAGACCAAGTAAAAAAGTACCTGATTGCTTCCTTCAAAAGTGAATTCATTCGTAGTGAGACTAAAAATAAATTCATTCGAATTTTACGGCATGTCGTGGTACCAAAAATAATATACCAAATTAGCGCTGCGTTTATCTATTTTGGAACTTTAACGCTCCATAACACATTTCTTCAAACATCAAGAGGTAACCGATTTCCCATGACAATCATTTATATCTTCAACTTTGCTCTTTTCAGTGGGCAATTGACAAATGAAGGGTTAGTGACTTCAGTGTTCAGGGTAAGTTGTATATTGAGTCACATACTTAATCTATAGTGGTCTCGTTCCTGTATATTGAGTCTCCTACTTAATCTATAGTGGTCTCGTTAATGTAAATTGAGTCACATACTTAATCTATAGTGGTCTCGTTCTTGAGCCGTACGGCCTCGTCAGCATAACTTTTACCTAAGCCCAAGCGAAAAAAACAGTTTAAAAAAATACTTGAAAGTCTAAGCCAGAGTGAAAAAAGGCAGTTTTAAAAAAAACAAACTAAATTCCAAATTGCAATAAATAGGAAATTCAAAAAATTGCCTGAATACTGTAGTCACTTATTTTTCATTTATCATTTGCTTTTACAGTGCTTCGCTCTCTTATTGTTTTCCCATGTTTCACGTCAATCATCAGTTTGGAATTCTCTTGAATTTGTATTTGTGAATAATCGTGATAGCAAGGAATTCAAAAAGTATTTACTCAGTTTGCCAGTTGATAACATTGTACCTCACTCCCATGTTTCCTATAATTAAAAAAACTTCACAGTGTTTTATTAATTTATTAAATTTTACTTTACTCCCTCACCTCCCAGTTACTACATAATACATACACCGTCACTATAAAGAAAGTTCATGCATATACGCAATGATTATTGTCCGCAAATATCACATGTTCACCGAATAAAGAATGAATGAATAATAGAATGTTTTACTCTTCTCTGTTCACTCTATTCACGCTTGCTTTTCCACTTTTCATCATTTAACCTGGCTCCCAACCGCGTCGGCGGTCGACTTCATAAAAAATAGTATGTGCTAGTCAAATAGAGAATAAGATAGGTTCTTTGATACTCTTCGTTTTCCTTACTTGACAACATTCTTAAGAGCTTGTTTTCGAAAAGATATATTTCGCAATACTGAGTTCTCCTATCTTACTCTATTTTGCCCTCTGATTGGGAAAATTTCATCCAACTTGGTTTTATTGAGGACGTATCAGCGCGGAGCGACAGGTTTTCCTGGAGAAAAGCAAAACGAATTAATTGAGTTAAAAGAAATTTTACGATGAAATAAGTCGAGCCCTGTTGTCTAGTTATTCTCTATCGGCCTCTTTTTTAAACCATTTTATTATCATTTTAAAGATGAAAAACGGTTAACGTAAATTTAATTTCAAGGTTACAGCGGTTTCGGCGTGAAAACAAACAAAACTAGTTGAAATAACTTATTAGTTTAAGTTGAAGTAACAACTAGTAGAATCACCATAACTTTATTAGAAATATTGAATCTACAACACACTTGTAAGAGGACCATTGATTAAGATCTTAGTTGTGAAAATACACATTTTTACATCAATACCATCGTAATACTGATCGTTGTTTAAAAAAATTAGATATTGTAGCTTAGAAGCGGGAAACTTAGCGAGGATCATATAATTGAGCAGAATATATTTTTTGAATACGATGCTTGCATCACGACTTGGTTAGAATTCTTAAAAGTTCACCATTGCCGTATCCAAAACATCCGATTCGAGGAGAACCTCAGACGGATCGATTTGATTCTTTTTCGGCCTGTCCAATGAAATAAATGTTTTAGTTCTAGAGAAATCATTGCCTATTTTTCTAATTTCCAAATGAAACTGCTTTTAGTATTATCATCAAATCGCTTGCGAGAAATACTATTCATATTATTAAGTAAAGTCTCAAGTTCATATTATTTTAACTAATATTGAAAATGACTAATTAAAACTCTTTTCATTAAGACCTGAGACCCTCAAAGTCATATTGAAAAGTCAGTTGTGTATATTGAACAGTTCTGTTTCTCATTTCGGTTAGTCTAAAACATCAAAACCGGTATACATCAGAAATTCGGACACTCCGAAGCAGCTTCCAGAAGTTGATAGATCCGTTGTTAATAGTCAATAGTTGTTAATGATCACTAGAGAACATTCCTTTCCCCTGATCCATCGCTCTCTCTCTCTCTAATTCTCTCTCTCTATCTCCCTCTCTTCGTTTACTTATTTATTTATTTCTGACTGTCACTCTTTATCTTTTGCACTTTATCTCTCTCAATTTTTTCGATAGCGGATTCAACTTAAATAGTGACTTATCTTGTTTCATATAACGTGTACGAATGTAAAAAATGTAGGGAAATATTATACATACCTTTTGATTCATAAAAAACTCAATTTGTTTAACAATGTTTAACACATCTCAGCTCGAAGTGGTATTTTATTGATAGTAATACGAATTTCCTTTACTTTATGTTCTGAACATTATTTTATTATTATAATTTTTTTATTATTAGTTTTTTTTTATAGACACAAAAGCCTCACTTTGTGTCTTCTTGCTCGAAAAGGTAGAAACTGCTCGCAAGGAGACTGGAAGACATGGCCGCTAGATGGAGATGTAATGAGAGCGAATGATTCTGACAGTGAAGTAAGGTCTGGGTCGAGAGAGTAGAGAAATCTGTGAAAGCATAGACATAGGAAAAAAGAATAACAAAAAAAGAGAAAGCAGATAAAGCTAGCTTATAGTAAACAGAAGACTCGCTTTTTTCTACCCTTTGCGTCAGAAGATCCTTTTATTTTTGTCATTTCAAAATAATGAAATGGCCCTTATCGACCGAAATTAAAGGGTTTTTTTCTCGATCTTTCCGGTAATTGGCAACGAATGCTGATGCGATTTCGATACGAGAAAAAAAAGAATTTTAACATTGATAAACGCATTCAAAATTATGTATGAAAGAAATTCATCGCCCGGGGGAAAATGGCACTCGGCCGGTCCGAACCTCCGTTTCCTAACCGGGGCTTGAAGAGCGTTACCAATACATCTACCGAGCACATATTGTCCCATGCGATTTCCTTATCGTGGATTGTGGAGTTAGTTAATTGAAAAATATGAATAAAGAAAGAAAAAAACGGAATAATAATCGAAAGAAGCATTTGAAACATAAAAACCACGGGCCTCGAAATGCTCACAATCCAAAAATTCCTCACTGCACACTAAGAAAGTTTCGCAATCACGAAAATAAACGTCTCATAGAACTGTTTGTAAGTCAGATGACTGTTCTTAAGTGTCTTAATTGAACCATGACAGCGTTTTTCGTACATGAATTTGTTCTAAGCCGTAACCGTTTCCCTCGCACTTAGATTGACACGGAGTCTCGCTAATCTTAAACTTTGTCTCTTAAGAGGTCAACCAGGAAGCACGAATTTGTAGAGGGCTATATCAGATCAGAGATACTTCAGTTCGATTACGTAAGGGGGTTGTTTTACGGTCATGGAGCCCGAGCAAGTGACTCACAATAGTATATGGGTTCAATAAGAAGGAAACCAATTCAGAATGTTTAACTTTAAAAAAAAACAAGGCTTAGACTTAGTGTTTTTTGTTGAAGTGAAAAATCCGATTAAACATTAGCATGTACATACATTTTTCTAAGGGGCAGGATCGAACCCGACCGTTTCTTTTCTATTAAAAATTTCTAATGTATGAACTACAACGCTGTCAAAGTTATACTGCTGATCCGTGCAGGAAAGCTATGGGAATAACTCAGCTGTTCTGCTCTAGAGAAAAGCGATCACTCAGGACATCTTCAGGACTCGAAAAGCATGTTCACTACTGGTAAAAGTCCTTCTACGGTCGTAGAATTATCATCACAAGAAATTCATTAAATGATGCTCAGAAGAATGAAATTTACAAGGATTTTAATAATTGACGTTCAGAAGAAGGATCATTACAAGAAGTTTCATATTTGTGGTTTGAAAAATCTATTTTTAACGTTACATTAAATTAATGAACAAAGCCTGCGGTACGTTTGGACTGATGGACATGACAAAGTTGATGATTGCGATTTTGTTTTTCTGTTTATCTTTTTTTTTTTGGTCCTGTAAAAAGCTGTTTGAGCAGAACGAAAGAAGTTTTTTTCTGCACGTCCTTTAGTTCTACCGGTAAGAGAGAGAGAGAGAGAGAGAGATAGAGGGAGAGAGAGAGAGAGAGGGAGAGAGAGAAAGAGAGAGAGAGAGAAAGAGAGAGAGATAGAGAGAGATAGAGGGAGAGAAAGAGAGATATGAAAAGAAAGATTGAGAGAGAGAGGGAGAGAAAGAGAGAGAGAGAGAGAGAGAGAGAGAGAGAGAGAGAGAGAGAGAGAGAGAGAGAGATACCACTGGGATTGCCACAGCTAAGTAGACTAGCTTTTGCACGTAAGCGGTTCAAAATTTATTGCGTTGTCTGCTGTTTACTACTAATAGAAAATGATCTACTAGTTTTTTGCTCAATTCTAATTTTTTTTCCCGCAAAATGATCGCAAACTGATTTTGTAGCCAAACATTTTCCATTTTCATGCCTTTTCATAAATATAGCGCACCCCTTCTTTTTGCAAATGATATCAATATAAACAAATTCCATTCACATCAATTTTTTATCTCAGTAGTCAATAATTGCACCAGAAGACTTGATAACATCTAAAACACGGTTAGGCATGGAGGAAACGAGATTGTGAATGATTTTAGGATCGATAGACTGCCAGGAAGCGAGAATCGCGTCTTTTAGCTCTTGAACAGTGGTATACTGTTTCCCGTTTGAGAAGATCTGACGGACAATGATGAACCACAGGTTCTTAATTGGATTGCGGTCAGGACTGCATGCGGACCAGTCCATCAGACCGACTCTGTTGGTCGTAAACCAAGCCTTAGTCGGAATGCTCACATGGATGGCCGCATTGTCTTGCTGGAATATGTATTGCGCACGCGAGCGACGACGCAGGAAAGGAAGGAGTTGAGTGGAAATAAAGTCTAGGGCTGCGGTTATGAAGATCTTAATTTTGAAACGATAATGAAATTTATCAATTCAATTTCGATTTAGTTTTCTTTCTTCAGCTTTTCTGTTTACTGGGTTTTTCTTTTAGCTGCTATCTCCTTTCTTCTTTTCTCCCTTTCCTTACTCTCTCTTTTTTTTCATTTCTTTCCTACGAATTCACTGTTTCTTCGAGCAGTTTTGCCTTTCCAGCCAACATATCATTTTTTTTTTAATTTTCTCGGTCTTTTGCATTGCCGTTTCTCCTCACTTAACTGATATTCCGATAGATTCTAGTTATTTTCTCCATTGAATTCACATAACTGTTTTAATGCCATTTTCTTTTTCTGGTCTTTTCATGAGTGACGACTATATCCTGCGACGTGTTGAAAGACGTGTCCCCCGAGAAGTATCAATTTTTATCATCTGCCTTTTCTTGAAAAAGGCACTAACTAAGAACTTATATTCGTAATAGTAGCTTTTAAGCTCGATTCGCAACTGGAAGTTTCAAACACATTCTGATGTCGCTCTAGAATTTTCAACGTAAGGTTTCGATTGAAGGGTTTTTTCAGTAGGCAAGAGAGCCTAAAAATATTGAATAACCAAGGAAAAAGAAAATAAGAGGAAGGAGAAAGAAGTGAGTGAGTTTTAAGAAAAGGAAAAGAAAGGAAAAGGGAAAGGAAAAGAAAGGAAAAGGGAAAGGAAAAGAAAGGAAAAGGGAAAGGAAAGGAAAAGAAAGGAAGAGAAAGTCTAAATAGACGATAAAACATGCGGATAAAGCACAGAAATAAAAAAGGTCTCGAGAAATATATGCGGTTGTTTTAGCCTTGTTAACTTGATATTATTAAAAAGGCTAATTTTCATTTGTTGTTGGCTTGGATGACTAGCTACGAAAAAATAAGAAGAGAAAAAAATCATATACATGTTTGAGACAATTCAAAGAAAAAGAAGAAAAATATGCTGTAGAAAAATAAAACTGACCGAGCATTGGATAGAATTACAAAAAGAGGCTAGAAATCTTGTTGCGGTCAGCTTCAAACGTTGTAAGAAAAGGCTTGGCTACGGAATTCACAGTCAGTTTAAGGCTATCTTTTTTTCGATATTTTGAACTGAGTTAGTCAATATCCCTATGCACATATTCATGCCAAAATTCAACTTACCGGTTTATCTCAACTTCAAAAGTGATTAGAAAAGTTTTACTTGCGTGTTCAAAATGATGTACCTATGAAATGCGAATCTATGTACATACTATACAGCCATATAAGTTCGTATAAAAAACTAAGTTTTTTTATGGCAAGGTTTTTCGATTTAAACTTTAGCGGATTTTTTTCAAATTGTACCCCTAGGCTCTCAAGGGACAGTCCGAGTGAGAAAAGTGTATGCGTATGAAGTTCCCTTCTCTTGCTTATTTTAAAAAATGAAGTCAAAGTGCTTTTGACACTATTAGGATTGCATTCACATGTTCAAAACTTTATTTTATTCAATCTCCGCACCATTTCGCCCTTACTTTTCCAGTTTCTCAGTTTTTTTTCTCAGGAGAAGACGATTTACCCAGAGCTCAAATGGGTGTATCTCGTTGTATTTCGGAGTATGTATAAGGAGCAAGGTTTAAGGTTTGGAGCGCGAGCGCCCAGCCAACAAGAGGTCTTCGGATGTGAACATCAGGTTGTTAGACCGCTATCAGATTTCAGACTTTTCCTTCACACCCTCTTCCCTTTCCTTCTCGAATAAGAGCCTAAAACTTGATCGGGAATAAGATTTTTAATCGAAAATATGGTTGAGATCATCTTTTGACATGTCGCCTTGAATTTTCGCATCACCGCGATCGCTCCGAGCAGTCTCTTTCAACTCGGTTTGTCTTATTGAGCTTTTTGTGTTTGAGTTTTCCTGTGAATTGGGTAAGGACTAATGAGTACCTCCATAGCAATTTTTTATGTGGTCTGATTTACGCATCAGCATATGAAGCTTGTTTTAGCCAAAAAGGTGTAGCTAAGATTGAAAACGTTGTATTAAAACAAAAAAAAACATGGGCTACAACATACTTCATTATGAAAGTTTTTTCTTTATTGTCAGATATTGAATATTTAGTGAATA
The DNA here is from genome assembly GCA_964056735.1 of Allodiplogaster pararmata. Classification (NCBI taxonomy): domain Eukaryota; kingdom Metazoa; phylum Nematoda; class Chromadorea; order Rhabditida; family Diplogasteridae; genus Allodiplogaster; species Allodiplogaster pararmata. The sequence continues at coordinate 23,109,626 of OZ057408.1, forward strand.
TTGCATATTAAAAAAAAACCAAGGCACAGAAAACCGGTAGAACTTTTTTCTCTCGGTGTAAGACTTTTTGCGTATTTGTTAGACACAACGTTTTCTATATCTGGTTCAAAGATGAAGCCAATAGCTTCTCATTCGGCTTAGTTATCTTCGAAAGAGTGCACGACACTTTTTCACGACTTCAAAAAAGTCAAGATTTTGCAAGACGATTTTCACAATTAATTTTTTTTTCATGAAAAACGAGTTACACCATTGTTATCCCCGTGATCGATTAGCCCTTTAATCTAATGGAGCGTTAGAATTCAACTTTTTACTTTGCAAAGTAATTTTCTGCAAAGTGATCCCGTTGAACGTTCCAATGTCTCACCACGAAATACCGTGAAAAGAAACATGGACTACGGTAAAAAGAAAGAACACATGCATTCTAAGAAAAATCGACAATTTTTCTGTAAAATTCATAAAAAATTACGTCCAACAGTGAAAGTTATTATAAAAGTAATACCGTAGTCCATTTTTCTTCTCAAGCTAATTCGTGGCATTGGAGCGATCAACGGGATCACTTTGCAGAAAAAAAATGAGACATTGGAGCGTTCAACGGGATCACTTTGCAGAAAATTACTTTGCAAAGTGAAAAGTTGAATTCTAACGCTCCATAAGTTTTGGACAACTCTGAAACAAAAAATTTTCTATTGCACGAAGTCTTCAGCGCTCAGGTCCGTTCTACGGCGTTCTGCGTCATATGTATGTAATAATAAGTAGTCATATGTATGTAATAATAAGTAGTCATATGTATGTAATAATAAGTAGTCATATGTATGTAATAATAAGTAGTCATATGTATGTAATAATAAGTAGTCATATGTATGTAATAATAAGTAGTCATATGTATGTAATAATAAGTAGTCATATGTATGTAATAATAAGTAGTCATATGTATGTAATAATAAGTAGTCATATGTATGTAATAATAAGTACAGGAAAGAAAGCTTAGTAAAGAGGGTGAAAAGTGTCTGTTTGAGTTTCATAGGTTTGTATCCACTATTCTGTGCATACAACTACTCTCTTATAAGAACTCTATACATTATACTTTCGCTTCAGTAGTAGTAAAGATATGGCTCTCTCTATTCCGTTCTCTCTCTCTCTCTCTCTCTCTCTCTCTCTCTCTCTCTCTCTCTCTCTCTATCTCTCCCTCTCTCATATCTCTCTCTTTTTTTCTTTTCTCCCTACTCTCTTTCTCTTTCTTTTATTACTTTTTTCTTTTCCTCTCTGATTGTTTCTCTTGTCTTCTTCATTGCCCCATCATGTTCCATGAATGACTTTCCTACGTTTTCTCTCGTAATCCCTCTCTTGATAAAATCTTGCTTGCTCATAGACAGTGCAACTCTGCAATTTAAGCAATAATTGAGAACTTTCCGAGCTATCAAAAGGGTTTTTTCCATTTGGTTTTATTCAAGTTCACTTGTAAAATTCCTTAATCGAGTTTTCAGACCCGAAATTGATTGAATTTATTCTAGCTTTCTACAAAAAATTCTGTAGTGAGATTATGCCATTTTCCGTTTACAAAGTCGTTTTTTCTAGTTTGAGTATTAGCAAGTGCTTTCTCGGCTAGAATGGGGAAGAAGAGACTAACTTGAGTATTAGCAAGTTGCTTTCTCGGCTAGAATGGGGAAGAAGAGACTTGTACGAATTTCTTTTTCTAGTTTTTACCGTAAAAATATCAAACCCAAAGCGATTTCTTGCCTTAAACCTTTTTTTTGCACTGTCTTTAAACCTCCTTTCTCTTACTCTTTTTTCACTCCTTCTCGCTTTCTGCCTACTGAACAACATTTATATGAAGCACTCAGTACTTGATGAGCTCGATTTACTCCTCAAATTATAAGGAAGCAAAAATGAGTGCGAGAAAGGGCTCAAAAGGAAAACTCTCTATTATTACCATTGCTAAAAGTTTTTTAAAATCTCTGTTTCGCAAACAAAATACTAATTATTTCAAATTTGCTTTATCAAGAAAATTTTTTCAAACAATTTTGCTCAGGCAGGTGAAATTAATGCTTGAAGCGGACTAGATATATGTAGTTTGAATTACCAGGTGAAATTAATGCTTGAAGCGGACTAGATATATGTAGTTTGAATTACCAGGTGAAATTAATGCTTGAAGCGGACTAGATATATGTAGTTTGAATTACCAGTTGAAATTAATGCTTGAAGCGGACTAGATATATGTAGTTTGAATTACCAGGTGAAATTAATGCTTGAAGCGGACTAGATATATGTAGTTTGAATTACCAGGTGAAATTAATGCTTGAAGCGGACTAGATATATGTAGTTTGAATTACCAGGTGAAATTAATGCTTGAAGCGGACTAGATATATGTAGTTTGAATTACCACTGTCAACTAAATGTTTTCTGAGTGCAATACAATTAAATGAAGTTTTCTTCGAAATGACAAACTAATTCTGTCGTCATCAAACTTTGGAAGTGTTTTCAAAAGGAAAAGCTTCTTTTCTCAATACCATTTCAAATATACTTCATTTTCCAGAGAGATTAATATGCAGGCGACATCCATAAATTTTTTTCAAATTTCAGAAAATAATTTAATCTCCAGAATAATAAACAAGATATAAAATGAACGATTGTGAGCAAAGTCCTCTCTTCCTTCATGAATTTCCTTCTTTCTCTTTATTTAATTTCTCTCAAATGAAAGAATGGTTTGGTACGCTGATTGTTTTTTTTATAGCAAAAAATTCAGATGTCTGGGGTGCACGATTTCATTTAATAACTCGGCACGTCGTTAGATAGGGAGCTACATAATCTTGTCGTTAACTTCAAAACTTGCAGCGAATAGATGAAACAACACTTGGTGAATTAGTAAACGACTTGAATCAAGCAGGCCCCAATTGTATGAAGACTTTTATCAGATTTTTCGTAACTCATATTTCATCATTCTTCTTAGCAAAATATTATTATATCTCACATTCTTTTGTTCCCATCTGCTTGTTTTGATTTAGTTTTGTTCAAAGATAGTCGTTCTTTTTTTGCAATAATTATGTTCCCTTTCCAAAAGAATCATTCCATTTATTCTCAGAACTTTAGTCCCCATGCCATGTTCTTCGGTCTTATAAGCTTTACTTAACCCAGCTGGTCCATTTCCGTCTCTCCTAAAAACGCTCCTTGTAGCCCTAATTCTTTTTATTGGTAAATTCTAGAGCGTTAAACTTCTTATTTCCTCCTTTTTCCTCTCATTAAGTCTCATCAACGGGATAGAACTCGGCTTCTAGCAGGAAGCGGACACCTCGAAATCGTATCGTTCAAACCAAATCAACATCTCACAACCGCTTGTTACCAATACCTTTAAATGCTCTGTTTTGGCGCTTCACTTTATCTACATTGATAGGAAGCGTTTGAATCTAATTGAGCTCTTAATTTAAACAGTTGTTCCTTTTTTATCTTCCTTTCCTTAATTATCTTCCCTTTCAAAAAGAATCGTTCCATAATGTTTCTTCAGTTCTCCTAGTTGGCGCACTGCAGAGCGGTTGGTTCTTGAAACGGGTAGGACTCGCACGTATGTGACTATCATATGTAGCTCAACAAAAGTCATTTGCAACTGTTAGAAAGTTCAAAAACAGCCGCTCTTCGTGCAGTCGTTATACTATTTCAGACTTCCCTCCACTATTCCAGTGAGAAAGGCAGAGAATGGAAAGCTTTTCATTATTCTAGACGCCCCGCTCGAAGAGCGCTTGCTGTTTAAAATTCTCAACAGTGTAGGTGAAAAATAATAAGAATATCTATTTCAGTTTTCCATCTTGTAGTCCTCTTCTGATTTTTTAACAGTTAAATTGCTTATACCTAAATCTTTTATTATTATTATTATTATTTTTGTTATTATTTATTATTATTATTATTATTATTATTTTCGGCTATCATTCCCTGATGGGCTTATCCTGCATCTTGTTTTGCAGACATTGAAATACTAGACGAAAATTTGACTTCAAACGCTACAGTACAGTTTCTTTATATTCATTGGTGTTCACTTAGAACATCAGGGACTCCGGTTCTTGAAAAAATTACATAAAAACGCTTTGGCTTAGTAAAAGTTTACGCTAACAAGGTACGGCTTAGGCTAACGAGACCGTATCAAAAAATTTGATGTAAAAGCATCGTGCCAATGTCTGCAAGACAAGACTCAGGGTATGCGATCAGGGAATAAGAGCCTTATTTTCATTGTTAAATTGCTTGCTTATACATAGATCATATAAGGATTGGATGAACATGTGTATTAGGAGATAGTTCTACTCATCTTCTGTGCGAGATTGTTCTACTCATGTTCTGCGCATGTTTTAGTCTCATTTAGAATTTTTCATGTCTTCCTTAAAAGAGAGACCATTAAGCTGAAAAAGATGTCTTATATTTTAGCTTAATGGTATCTCTCTTTTGCTCATGCACGAATCTGACTCTCCCGACTGCTGCTAATCACACTAGCAGTAATATAGCAGGCAGCCACTGGTTCTACCAGGATAGGTCTGTCCTGCATCTCAGGGGAGCGCGTACCCTGCCGCGAGGCGGGAACAAGGGCGAGGAAGAAGAAGAAGAAGGTATCTCTCTTTTGAGGAACTCTGCTTCCTTTAAAAGTTGTCTAATTCTTTCAGTTTCTTTAAAACACCAGGGTTACCTTTCTCCATTAGCAGGTGTGTTAGATCTTTACTTCTTCGCATTCAAAGTTTGGTGCTTTTTATGGCCTAAGTTTTTAGGCTTTTTATATGTTTTTATGACCTAAGTTTTCCGGCCAAATAACCTTTGGTGGTTTTTTCTAAGTCCTGAGTTGGCGGGACGTAAACATGAGAAAATGGGGCCTTTGGTTCTTGATGCTCTGGGTAATTTTATGTAAATGCTTTGGAAAAAGTTTTCATGTTTTGATGGAATGGAACAGAAAATTGGAAGAAAGACCAAAAAGTTTCATGAGACATGAGTACGCCATGAAAAAGAGCCTTCATTTACATTTGTCTTTTGTTTCTCCTCTACCTGTCTCTCCGTTCTCTCCGTTCTCTTTATGTTACTCCAACAATAACTCAGTGGTTCTCTTCAATTCTTTGCATCTTTTCTGTAATTCTCTCCTTTTCCTCCGCTGTCATAACTAATACATAAAATATTAGTAAAAAGAGACGCCTTTGGAATAATCAATGAAGTTCAATCTCAATGTACATATGTACACCACTAAGCGGTAACAGGTATGCTATACTATTTTCAACACCACTTTTTTGTTTCGAATTCGAGCAACAAAAAAAACTATTCCGTAATTCTCAAAGCAGTTGAGAGCAACCATCAAAAACCACCGGTTGGTTTAGGTTACATTTCCGAAATTAGGTTACATTTCCGAAATTAATTTTCGAGATAATTTTTGAAGTCTTTATTTAGAAATATAGATTCTTCAAAGCAAGTGAGGTTTCTAATGATGACAATAACGACGAGCTTCGATCAAAACCACGCCAGGAAAGACAGTATTTCTATGTTAAGTTCTTCATCTTCTTCCTTGCATCAATCCCGCTGAGGAGTAGAATCCGCTGTATAGATAGCACTCGGCCACTTCACATGAATTGAGCCGCCGTCTTCGGCTCTCAGCCCAATAGCCGCCATGTCTTGCTTTGTAGTGACTCTCTATCTAAGCTTTAATCTACCACTCGGTCTCTACCCTGGGTTTCTATGTTTCAAGATGACTTGGGAATGGAGTATGTGTTACATCTCAGCACGTACCCTTACGATATCAGCTTGAACTCTAAGCTTGTCGGGTATTGAGACGACTCCTAGACGTGCTCTTATGGTCTCGTGGCGCACCATTTCTTTTCGGGCAATTCCGAGACTGCATCTTAGCATCTTCATTTCTCTAAAATGAAGCATGAGCTGCGTTTTTGCTGTAGAAAGAGTACACTCAAGTCCGAAGAAAACAACTGGTCGGGTGACTGATTTGTGGATTTTAGTCGGTCAGACATGCGTTTGTCGGAAAGGATACAAGTCGATTCTTCAAATTTAAGTCATGATGCGTCGGCTCTGCTTTGAAAACGGCTGTTAGGTCCCTTCGTGGCATAAATGTGAACTGAAATACTTGAAGTGCTCAACTTTCCGCGGTTCAGTGTTGTGCACTTTCTGAGCTAAATAATGACACTGTGAGTACACGGGAATTGAGTGCGGAAGCCTTAATTTTACGTTCTAAATTTGTCTAATCAACCTTTCTCCTCGAGTTTTTGATCTTAATTCAAAGCAAATAAGTGAAATTTGAGGCGGAAAATTCAAATTGACTACTTCTTACAAATGTATTTCCAACTTTCGTAAGGAAATCTCTCCATCACATTTGTGAAACCTTTGCGTATAGTTTTAAGTCATAGTCATTGTTTCCGGTTTGTCTTCATTCCTTGTATAGAACTGCAATTGTTGAGCCATTGCATAAAAAAGTCACATAATTAAGTATACACTTATAGACCCGGAAATTTTCGCTGTTTCTTTACAAAAGTAAAAAGAAAATTATTGTTGAAGAAACTATTTTTCATTTGAAGCCAGTCTTTTGCTTCTCCCTCAAGATGGTTTTGTGCTCAACTGGGACTTCACTAGTCAAATCTTTTCCTTCATCGTATTTCATCATCGCTAAACTTATATTCAGACTATTCTAGGATCTTGGTTGAATTTTTGGATGTCAGTGAAGCTTTCGACCACCTCAGATTACTGATACATTGATTAAAATCGTATGACATTTCGGGTTTGATTGTTAGGTGGCTACGAAGTCATCTTTCTGGTCCAACACAACAAGTTATTACTGAGGCTGTTTCTCTGTTTTCAAACGTACACAAACATCCGTCTCCAAGTCAGTCGCCATTTTTCTTATATGTGCATTGATTCCGTAGCAAAATTGATATCCTATTCTGTCAGATTTAGATTTTTCTCACTTCTACAGCTGACTTCAAATCGCATCACTGATTAATGCATTGAAATAAAATTTTCTTTTCTCAATTCCTATTTTCATTAATGACATCTAAGTTCTTTTAATTTTTTTCAACGTTTATAAAATTAACCATCAAAATCTCGCAATAATTATTTTCGAAAGACTTCGGTGTTACCATATGGTATTATTTCTGATATAGAAATCACATAACTGACAAATGTTTGCTCTTCTTTGCTTCGCTCTTCTGGCTTTGCTCTTCTGAATATCTTATCGAAGAGCTTACTCACTTTTGACGTCTTACTCACTTGTGAAAAATCACCGTCTTGTTCGGTTTTTCATGAGTTCATTAATCAAAGCTATTTATGTTTCAAATACTTTTAAATATCGTCATTTTGTTTATTTCAAACTTTTTGTTTCCTAATAAAGATGTTCGCAACAATTCTAAGCTGGAAACTATAATTTACAAACTCTGTGCTATTTGAAGATAGATTTGCGTTGCGACTGACAATTTTCGCGTTGCGACTGACAATTTTTTCGTTGTGACTGACAATTTTTTCGTTGCGACTGACAATTTTTGCGTTGCGACTGACAATTTTTTCGTTGCGACTGACAATTTTTTCCTCAAAACTTTAGGAAACCTTTTATTTCTTTCTTTGTTTTTCGCCAGTTTTAGATATAGTATTCTTGATGATTCGATCCCGTTACAACACACAATAGTTTTACTTTTTCAGCAACAGTGATAATCTTTGTCTTTTGAATTAGTTATCCCTGGACCGATCACCCATAACTAAGTTATTACATTTTAAATAGGTTTTTGCCTAATAACACAGTTAAACGAAAGGTTCGTCGAAAAAATTTCTTTTTTTGAAATTACGGCTGATCAAGTGAGAGTTCAAGTACGGAACGAAATTTGAGTTCCTTCAATTATATTTTGATCAGGTTTATATTTAAAAGTTTTCTTCCAATAACATCCAAAAAAATTAGAGATTGTATAAAAGTTTGATTTTAGTTAACTCAGAGACTGCATTTCTAGAGACGAGACAGTTAACATTTCTAGAGACGAGACAGTTAATCTCATCGTAAAACATTGGATTACCATGTCATTGCTGGTAAAAAGGATCAATTCTAGATCCTTCCGTCTAGAAAACGAGCGTTGCCAATAAACTTTTGGTAGCCTTGACTCGAAACCTTACCTTATGTCACTTTTGACGAAATGATGAAATCCATTAAGCTTTCCTCTTTTCTTTCTCTTTTTCCTTTTTCTCATTTTTTTCCTTTTTAAAAAAAATTTTCCTTTTTTATACTTTTTATTTTTGGGAAGTGAGTTTTTAGAACTGGTTTTTGAAAACTTCGTACTTTATATCAGTGCTTTGTATATGACATATATTTCATACAATATACATATAATATGAATGGTTTTAAAGGATTCCGACTTCGAGGAATACCTTGGCTTTTTAAAGGTTGTTTGTCTTAGCCTTGGTTGACTATCTCGCGTATACGGCAACACTCTACCGTATCCCTTAACAAGAAATCAATAATCGCAAGCAGCAGAGCTCTGATCAAAAACGCTTCATTTGTCGTTACATTGATGAGAATCAAGCTTTATATCAAATACATTACATGTGTACTTATGTTTTAGTAGTTTTTTTTCTGTTAATAACATATGTATGTAGTTCAATATACAAGGGCCCCTTGCAACAGTTGAAAAAAGGAAAGAGACCGCAATTTCAAGGGTGGAGTCTAGAATGATGAGAAACAAAACGAAGGTTAAGGGCAGAGAAAGGATACCTTCTCATTTTCCAAAAATTTTCACTTGAAAACGGTAGTTTTTGCTTTTGATCTATGTTTAACGAAACAATACTACTGCCAAAGCGGTCGCCAGAGACCTCGCAGAAAAAGGTTTGGCATTCGCTATAACATGAAATAAGGAGCTAAACTCTGATTCGGGTAGCTGAATCTTGTTTCGAGTGCGATGTGCTCAAGACAGCAAACCCAACCTCCCCACTTAACAATGCGAACTTCTGCAGCTCTTACTCGCCTACTCGGCTTCCTTTGTTCCTCTTCTTCCCGCCTTTTTCCGCACTCATTGTTTTTCGAATTCTTGAATCCTTCTTCTAGATCCACTTCCTTATTCACAGTGAGAAGACTTCCTTGTTTTAGAGAGAAACATTTGAAGATAAGAAGGTAAAGAAATATTTAGATAGAAACTTTAAAAAAGAGATAGAAAGAGACAGAAGGAGAAGGAAAAAGATTAAGATAGGAAGAGAAGTAAAGACGAAAATAAAAAAGAGAGAAAGAGAAAAAGAGGAGAGTGTGAGATAGAGAAAGCAAAGAGAGTGAGTGAGACAGAGTCACATAATTAGCGATAGAGAGGCAAAAAAGGAGCTGAAGAAAGAAAGAAAAAACAGGGGTAGTGTTAGAGAAAAATAAGACTAGTATAATAAGTTTTCAAGGGGTTAGGATAATGCGAGATAGGGTGTGTGAATATTGAGGGGGGTTAGGGGGGATGCGAGATAGGGTTGTGTGAATATTGAGAGGGGTTAGGATAATGCGAGATAGGGTGTGTGAATATTGAGAGATAAAAGGAGATGGAACAAAATCGTGAAACGAATTCTGTGAAAAAATCAAACGTCGGAATTATATGTGGAAGAGAGAGAGAACAGAGGGATGAGATAGAATCAAAATACATATACCCCTCAAGGTTTCTGACGCACACGATTCCGAAACCTTTCAAAGAAGCAAAAAAAGGGAATCGCAGCCTCTTTCATCTCTTGCATGAATAAATAATTTTAGGTGAATGGACGTTTAAGGAAAGTTTATTTGTTTCATTACTCTCATTCTTTCTTTGATTCCTATCTGAATTCTAAAAACAATTACTTTTCTCATTAACCGTTTTTGACTTTCAACAACTAACACAAGAAGTATGTAACCTCTGCTTTATGTTATCATTGTCATGAATATTTTTTCTTCACTATTTTAATCACCCATTTCAGGATTTAAAATCTACGAGGTATGATAACTTCTTATTTTAAATGTCCGGAGTAGTCAAATTTCTATTCGCTCTTTATTACTCTAAGGCAAAAGGTTCTAAAAACATTAAGGTAATGAGCAGAAAATTTCAACCCAATGCCTTGATACAATATATAATATCATATTTTATAATATCACCCTACCATATTTTATAATATCACCCTACCATATTTTATAATATCACCCTACCATATTTTATAATATCACCCTACCATTTCGGGTGCAGCTCAATAATGTCGTGACTGGATCTTTTCAATGAGAATTAAGTTACACAATCCCTTCCATCAAATCGAGCGGTCCCGTACAAATTCTAAAAAATCGAGCGGTCCCACACAGATACTGAGAACGGTCTTTGCACTTTGCTTGTTTATCTCCTTTCTCCCAACACACGCAAACAGTAATCTTTGAACAAGCCACTGGCTCTAACAAATTAGGCCCGTATTTCAAACCAGCCGATCGCATACTGTGTAGATCATTTGTGAAGATCATTTTATCTACTAGATGTGATTGCAATATCTTCCCTTTTTCCGACTCGAAAACTGTTGAAGTATGTAAAACTTGAAAAAAGAAGAGAAATGGGGAATATATTGACGATTAGATGTCAATTTCACAGATAAAAAGAAGGATGGAGAAAATAAGAAACTGGAAGATTATATCAGATGGTATGGAAGAAAAGCGGAATTTGCACGAGTCTGAACCCCATCCTCTTCCCGTTAGCGTTTAAAAAAGCTTTGACCATGTTAGCTGTTTGTACCAACTAAGGTCTGTGAAGCGCTTTTTTTTGCTCTGAAGCGAGGTTGAGCGCGAAAATTATGAATACACTATTTTGTTTAGCTACACTAGTAGTTGTTGAATTTAATAAAATCGAAAAACATTTAAAAATTTAAAACTTATTATTATGATATTTTGACGGAGCGAGGGTATTGTGTCGCGTAGTTAGATATTGAAACTTTCCTCAAGGTTTGTATTGCCTTTTATCGTTGATTTCGACAGAGAGCCTTTTCTCTCCAACTAGTCTTCTATTGGTATTTTGGTGATAGTCAATAGTGGAAGAACACCTAATGTTCTTGCTGTTGTAAGCCTCTCTTAATCTCTCTGCACTTTGCACTTTTTTGTTTGCTACCTCTCGGGAAGGTTTTTCTCTATGTGAAGAAATTTGTAACGTTTTCATTCCAGAGTTGAAGTTTTCTAAATTACAAGGAGAAAAAAGACTATTATTTGTTTAAATAGATGTAAAATATGATCGAATGAAGATTCTCAAGGGTCAGAGACGGAACTAGGAAAAAAACGGAACTAGAAAAAAGAACAGAGGAAAGATGGAGAAAAAGGAAAGAGAAGAAAACATATAAATGAAAAGAAAACGAATTAAACGAAAAGAGACAAACTCTCTCTCCCCTTAGAGAGACAAACTATCTCTCCCCTTAGAGAGACAAACTCTCTCTCCCCTTAGAGAGACAAACTCTCTCTCCCCTTAGAGAGACAAACTCTCTCTCCCCTTAGGCGTGTAAAGAGAAATGAGTTCAGAAAGAAAGAGAAAATAATGAAAGTTTACGAGTAGATCCAAAGAGAGAAAGAAAGTAAGAGGAAGTAAGACCTTAAAATGAAGGAATAGTGATATAGAGGTAAAAAGATTGAGAGGGAAAACGGGCGAGACTGTTTTTGCTCAGAGAAAGTGAAGACTTATTATCGTCAAATTGGTATTCACTCGCCTGGGACTTCAGTTATTATATAGATCTAATAAGTTTAAATTCTACTCACGTCGTTTTTTGGAAAATGTAAGTTAGTGCAGGCTTAATAATTTTCAGTATGACTGAAGTTTTTATTATTAAGCTATGACCTCAAAATTGTGTAAAGTTATGAGCCTCGTAGTTACAGAAAGACCATAAACCGAGTTAGAGTCTTGAGCTTATCGTTTTTTTATATTAAATATGTTGACTGAAGAAAGATTCTTAACATTGTGACTTAACACCCAATTGGCTAAAATTTTCGAGAAAAAAAGATCGAAAGAGTAGGAATGGGAGGGGTTTGCAAATGATCAAAGGGCAAGATATGAAGACGCGAACAATGAAGGGAAAAGGGGTCGGTCGAATGAAAGACTATGTACATATGTATATAATAGCAGGAAGTCAGATTCAGAGTTGTTTCCATGATTAGCTGTTTCATGTTAATCTTGCAGGCGTCACTCATTCTTGTTATCCTTCTTGTTATCCAAATCACTAAATTTCTTCTCAATATGTTTTCGCCTTTTTTAATGGAATCGAACTAAAAATCAAGGCGTTCTAATGTTTTTATGCTTTTTTCACTGACGAAATAGTATGTGAACAGGAAGAATAACTGATAAATAAAAAAAGATCAAAATTGAAAATAGATTACTCGACCTGGATAGTGGAAATATAGAATGAAAGAGAGCGAGAAGGTTGAGAGGTAAAAAGAGAGAAGAAAAAGTATAGAGCGTAATAGAAAAAGATAGGAGGAAATGAATATAGTCATGCCTTCCTTAGTCTATGAAAGAGACCAAACAAAGTCCTTCTAGTTTCATAACTAGAGTGTGACTTTTAAAAAAAAGAAGCTTTTTTGTTATCTTTCTCTGGTTTAGGTTCAAAGCATATCAAATTGCCTGGTATCTCCTGATTGGTTACTGAGAACTGAACAAAATATATGTGCATTTTTAACCAATCCGGGTGACCGCACTGTTACAACTCGGCTTATAATAAGATAAGTAGGCAACAAGAAAAAAAACTGATTTTGCAATCATTGACTCCATTTGTGGATATTTACTTCCGTTACGGAGCTAAATAGTTTAGTTCTTAGACAAATTCGTTTACGATTTTCTTTAAAACCGAATAAGTATAATGCATGCTTCGTGGTAATTGAGAGGTTCAGCATAAAACTGAAACGGATGTCAGTATAATCACAGCACGCGGAAGAGAGGAACTCCCAAGGTTTCGATGAACTCATACTAAATCTACCGCGTTTCAGTCATTCTTGTGATTCTCATATTCCTATTATAAAGACTGCATTTAAAAAGTGTCAACCCTCATTATTCGCATAACTGTTCTATATAGATTTACTTATTTTCAGTCTTGTTTTTTATCTTCACTCATATGTTTCATAACAATTCGCGTTATAAGATTGTTTCATGAAGTTTACTGGCCTGATAATACCTAGTTTCATGAAATTTACTGGCATGATAATACCTAATTTTTTTTTCTTTTCTCGAGCGGGTAACAACCCCCATGCTCCATCTTATATCTCGAATGCATTTGCTCAACATGCTATTCTAAAACATTCTGGCTCAAAGATGACTCTATCCGGTGTTATACTCCAAGTTGAACCGAATATTGTACGCCGACGTCTAACCGAAGCCCTTCTTATAAATACCAATGCTCCCGACCTGAACAACCGGAATGAACTCGCTGAGGAAATGATTCAACTAGCTCTTATCTCTCTTCCCAGTCTTTGAATTAACTCGCTTTGTAACGCGAGACTTACCATATTTCGCTTCTTTCTCCCACTAAATAGCTTTTTACTTCTTTAGGAGATTTCCTCTCTTGTATTGAGATAACTTTCATGTGAATTATGCTTTTTCGCTTTGTTTTTTACCAATTTCGTTCTGCTTTAGGGTAATTTGCATATCGCTGATGATGCTTTAAATAAAGCGAAACGTCCGAACTCTTTGCACGAAACCACACCGCATCTCTTCACTGGCACGACAAAGACTTTAACTTTAACTGATAATACCTAGTTTCATGAAGTTTACTGGCCTGATAATACCTAGTTTTAAGTTCTTTCAAACTATAGTACTGATATACTAGTCTAGTATACAGAAAAGCCAATGAAGGTGCGTCTTTTATAGAACTACTATAAGCATTTTTTTGTTATGTTAATGGGTGTTAAAAAAAATAGTCATGTCAGGTGTTAAATAGTCATGTCAGGTATTAAATAGTCATGTCAGACCTTCTTTCAGCGAGGCTCTGTTTTTTTCCAAAATCATAAGGACCCTGATGTAAAACAAACAAAAAGTTTTCGTGGCCCTTTTTTAATGATAAGGGGGACCCTTAAATGAAACACTTTTCCGCTATGTACCTTTTTCTTGCACAGTAAAAAAAACCCCCTGGGTGTGATGTTCAGATAACCACAGCATCAGTTTGTAAAACTAAATCCTAAATTATCTAGAAGAGTTACTTTATTTGAATAAGAATAATGCTTTACTTATTTGAAAAAAAGTTGCTCAAAGTCTAGAGAGAAGCATGTTTTTTTCTGGTAGAGTCTTCAACTATTTTGAAAGAAATTTTTGAATTAGCTGTCAAACGTTTCATGATTAGTTTAGAGATGGTCATTCAAGAACACGAAACTTTGAAACCGACAGAAAATTTCGTTAGTCAACACGATCTATTTACTAATTTGTTTGTAAACTTTGTTATGTACGTGTATGAAGTACTTTTATATATATATGTATATTCTTTGATTTAATATGACAACTTCACCGACTGTCACGATGTCACGATGCTATACGACACTGGCAAGGCCTGGCAACAGTGGCCATTCGTGACTCTACAGCCTTAAGAGCCTGTCACGGATGGGGCCGGATCATCCAGTCCAGAATCGAGCGCGACCTCAGGTGGCGGATAGAGGGATGCCTCCCTACGAATTATTCGTGCTGGGAGGTAGCGGGAGAAATCCCGCCGCGGACCAAAACTGGGTAGTATAGCTCGTCAAAGGAGGGTGATGCCGGACCGGCCTGGGCATGCCACCGGACAAAACATCAGCCGATACTCCGCTATACTTTTCAATGGCGAGTCGAGGCGCCAGTCAAATAGCCTCTTGCCTATCTCCGGTCAACGACAGGCGAGACGTCTCTACTCCCACCCAAAACGATGCTAGGCCGGCTTGACCACCCACTCACAAGGCCTATAGCATGAACAGGTTGCTACAACGATGTCCGCCTTCACAAGGTGCAGCATGACAGTCTCAGGACTGCAAAGGACATCAAAACCCTTCTCCGGACGCATCTTGTCCGAAGAACACGAGAACTTCTCTCATTAAAGAGAGTGTTCATAACCAAGTCTTCGATGCGGGATGCTTGCCGGCAACAACAACAACAACACTGGCAAGGCCTTTCACCGCATTTAAAAAAAAATTATGGCAAGGACTATGCTAATAATTGCCATATCATTCTAATATAACATTGACACAAATATAAATCTACTATCTTGTTCATATGCGTACATATCAGTTATGATGAAGTTTCCTAGGACAAATCGCGTTTGCTTCGAATCTTCCTTGTTCACAGAATCTACTGCAAACTCAGTTTTTTAAAAAACACATACTTGCTTAAAAATACCTTTAGTGTTTTTACATGTTTTTCAAACCTTGAACAAACTTAAACCATGAACATTAATGCCATGAGATTCGGAATCAACTTCAGAAACATTTGATTTCTTTTTTTTCGCACTCAAATGAACTATGTCTCAAATGAACTCAAATGAACTATGACTATGTTAATTTTTTTCAGAATTTATGTTCACAAATTACTATCTCTAGTTCACTCAACACACGAAATCGTAGGAGTATCTCATTGACGTTCTCACATGAATTGGGGTCGAAATGTGAGAGCGTCAGATGAAGTTGATCTCTTCTTGTTTTATCTCAAATCACTATATGTATACTTTCATACATTTATTCATTATTCATTCCGTGTTCGTAAACAACAAAGTTTTTTTTCTAAACGTCTTGAAAAGCCGAGCATCGCCGCTCCGATCTTTAATATTTTTTGAATAATTAATCAAAGCTAATTATACATATATGTAACTACATATTAAAATTTGCATGTGTAATAGACTTTCTTGCTTTCTTCAAGTCTTGTTTACATATGCATATAATGGATAGAAGATCGCAACTTCATGGCAGCATTCGGTTTCAAGACTTTTCTTTGCTGTGATGTTTGGATTATCGATTACCGGTGATTCAAGAATGTTTGGATTATCGATTACCGGTGATTCAAGAATGTTTGGATTATCGATTACCGGTGATTCAAGAATGTTTGGATTATCGATTGCCGGTAGTTCAAGATATCTAAGAGTCAAGTAATGAATGAAAACTCGGTATCTTGTTCAATTAATAACAAATGATGGAGTATTCTTCAACCTTATTGAAAAACAGAATCTTGTTCAAATAATATCGAGTATTTATCTATATCATTCCACTAAAAAGTAACAATTCATTCTCTTCAACTACGTGCCAGAGACTTCTCGGTGAACACACGTTAACTTGCCCTTAATCCCTTTGTAAGAGTCTGGCAGCCAACAGCTTGGAAAACAAAACAAGAAAAATAATGCAGTTTTGCATGAAACGTGCGTATCAAATGGATTTGAAGAGAACAGTAGATGACTTGATTTCATCTTGTTCACATGTGTTTTCACATCACCTTGAGGTATGAATGAATTTTCATTTAACACATAGTTGTGCTATGTCGTCAAGATTTTATCAATGTTCAAAATTTCAAGGCTGCTTTCCGATGTCAGTGGACATGCTGCGCAATTTATTCATTTTGTTTCGCATGAGATTCCTTGGGGCTTGTTTTCTTAATTACTGGTATCAGTTCTCGGAGATCAGTTCTTAGGAGGTTAAATATAGATCGGAATGTTGTAGATAAGTGCTCATAATTTTCATCAATATACTCATAGTTTTTCATAAGGTCTTTTGAGAACATTTTCAATTGTTTGGCTATTTTTTTATTGGTTCACACACAAAATAGGAGGAAGGAACATCTTGGGAAAAAAATCTAGAGAAAACTAGCAAAAAATATTCTTTGAACGGATACTGGGATGAGCATTGAAAACTTCGTTTTCTCAGACGTTCTCTAACTCTCTTCCTATTGCTTTTTAATTCTAACTTCTTATGTCTCTCTCTCTCTCTCTTGCTGTCTTTCTTCTTTCTCTCTCTCGGTATATTTTCTCTCTTTCTTTTGATTTCTTTCCTTTCCCTCTCCCTGCCTCTCTCTCTCTTTCTCTTTCTCTCTCTCTCACTCTCTCTCTCTCTCTCTCTCTCTCTCTCTCTCTCTCTCTCTCTCTCTCTCTCTCTCTCTCTCTCTCATTACTCACAACCCTATTGGGTTGAAGGTTGAAGCGTCAGAAATCTTTCAGACTTCCTTCACGTTCTCCCTTCCGTTAATGCATAAATTCATTCCTTATAGATGTCTGTTGATTTTAGATCCGATTCGAATTTGAGATTTGCACGTCTTTATTCACTCACGTCGCTGAGCTTTTCGAGTGCAACGTATTCGCCGCATGAATTTCCAAAATTGCTCTAGGATCTTATAATAAAAGGTGAAAGTTAAACGAATTTTCAATTTTTTTTATTCTCATAAGTTTCTGAATTTCTTGTTTTTTTGAAGAGAACTGTGGGTCGCTCTCGAACTCGAGTAGGCCTCCAAAGCCAGCCGTTTTGATATTTCGGACAAGAAGTTCTAGAGGTGAGCTCAGTGTGCATATTCATTACGTGCAGGGTGCATACATATGATACGAACACCTGGATTTTTTCCTTATTATAGAGTTACGAGTAATTCATTCTTCTTTTTTTAGGCTCAAGAGCTATCTACTTAATTATTCTATGGTGTTTTTTGTACGTGTACATTGGGTAAAATAATTTTTTCATAGAAAGTTTTAAAAAAAATATTCAAATCAACCCGTGATATTTCACTCAAACAACCATTTCCGTTCAAAAATAAAAAGGCGAGTTTGTGAATTTTCATTATGTGCGTCGCTCCCGAATCGTAAACTTTTTTCTGATTTTTTTGAGGTTTTTGAGTTTAAACTCAAAACTATGTTGTAAGTCTTGATGCGTCTTATATTTTCATTTTACTGTGACCATAAAAAAGTATTTGCTAGATTTGCCTTCAAGTCCCAAGCATCATGTGTGTGTGTCTGAGAACTGTTAGATTTTCATACTAACGGTAGTCCTTTTTCAAATCGGCAAAAAATGAGTCTGTGCGGTAAAAAAAACAATTTAAACGCATTTAGCTCCAAGACTGACCTTGAGATTCTCAAGTTGATGGCTCATCATCCAAAGTCTTAGAAAGTCGTGATCATGTTCGTCCCATGCTTTTGGCAATGTGGAACGTATAGAACAGTTAGAGTAGAATCTGAAGTAGCTCCTAACTTCTTAATAACACCTCAAACGGTGGAACCAAGTTGGTTGAGATCGAAAAAGTATGGAGGCCATTTCACAGTGTGAATAGATTCAGGTATGTTAGCGTGCGCAGTTTCAAATGTACCTTTCTCAAGTTGTGACCTAATGCGAACTACTGCTGAAAGTCGAAGACGTGCGGTGTCACGAATGTTTTCACTTACCGACTTTGACAACCGAACGAAGTTCTCGTAAACAGTAGCAGATATCATTGAGTTTAGCATGTTATCGAAAAAGTTACAGCTAGAATTGTGAAGAAAAATGGTGTTGCGAGTTGAGCGTATGTGAGTTTTGAGCAATTGAATAGAAAGTATATTGATAGATTTGGTTATAGAGATAGTAGGGTGAGGAATGTGAGAGAGTAGATTGCGAATAAAATTTGGAATAACATTATATCGTTTACATTCCAACAAGAAGAAAAGTTTGTTTTTTTACAAAGTTTACACTCACTTTTTAAAAAATCCATTATTTCTACTAGCATCGCTAAACGTCTCATTGACAATCACCCCATCCCGTATTCCTGTCATTTATACTCTCATCAAAACTCACAAATTCGATATAGCGTTGGCCGGGACCGATATCAATCAGTACAAGATTAGGCCCATAATATCTGGCTGTGGAGGTCCTACAGATAGAATATCTTGGCTGCTTTGTAATATTCTAAGCCCTGTCTTTAGTTGCATACCGACTCATCTCATCAACACAAGTCAATTTCTCAAAGACTTGCGAAACATTACTAGTGATAACATTGTTTATGAGAGCTTCTATGTTGAATCACTAGACACAATTGTTTCAAACCATGATGCTATTGATGCGGTTATAGATAAAATAGAAACCAACAGTAACTCCTTCATTCTGCTAGGATTCGATATTCAGGATGTAAAAGACTTATTACACCTGTGCTTGTCATGTAATCACTTCTCGTTCGCTGGTATAATGTACTCACAAAACAGAGGCCTTGCCATGGGCAACCTTTTAGCCCCATTTACTAGCAGTATCATACATGCACCTCTTAGAGCGTGCAGCTCCTTTTCGAGACATTGTGCTTCTAAAACGATACATTGACGATTATATTGTGATAAGCAGCGACCAGGCAGCCATAAACACTTTTGTTCGAATACCTAAACAATCAGGCTGACCACAATCGTCTCACGAGAGAAGTTGATGTTATCAACTCTATTCCATTCTTGAATATTACACTTCTTCAGGAGAGCGCTTACTCACAAAATATAGGAAGCCCACTAACAAAAACATTCTTCTGCACAGCAGTTCTAACCATCCTATGCATGTGAAACGTGCTATTATTAAAAACACTATTTCTACAGCATCGAAGGTTAGCTCTGTTGAACTTCGTTATGCCTCTGTAGCTACAGCGAAAACTATTCTCAACCAAAATGGGTACACGTTTTTCAAGAAGCCTTACGGCCGAAGGACAAACATGCCCGCAGAGCGGAACAACAGAGTTATCTTTACAATACCATTCATCTCTGATCCTTTTCTAGAGATATTCGTCTTGCTGTTCATGATGTTGGGTTAAAAGATGTGGATGTTTTGGAGAAGTCACCGGCCGCTCTTCAATCATTGTTATGCAGAAATCGTAATCATGATAGAGTTTGTTATAACACTGAAGCCTGTATATTCTGCCCGAGCGCAAAAGCTGGTGTCTGTTGCACATCAGGTGCAGTATACAAGATAACATGCTCATGTGGAATGTTCTATATTGGTCACACAGGCCGTCCAGTCCATACTAGGGCCATAGAACACATTCGTGCAGCTAAGAACCCTAAGGCCCGTTCATACGCAACCAACGCCTTTGCACAACATGTTCTTGCTTCTCATCCGACTGAAAAAGTTGTTCTCACCGGCTCTATTTTGCATGTCGAAACTAATGTTGTTCGCCGTAGGATTGCTGAAGCCTTGCTGATTGACACTCATAAACCCGATCTTAACAATAAGAGCGAAATGGCAGAAGAGCTCTCTCACCTCTCTCTCTCTCCTTCCTCTTTCATAAGATCACATCCCGCTCTCTCTGCTACTACTTATCGTTTTTGTGTTTTCTCGGATAGTCTATACATATATTCTTCTACGGTGGTCTTTCATCTCTGACCCTTCATCATTATCATCATTCCTGGGTTCGTTTCTCGTATTTCCTTGTTTTCAAATGCCTTGTTCACTTCCTCATTTTCTTATTTCTTGATTTTGACTCTTTCTGCTGTGCTCAACATTGTTATTTACATGATACCTATTCGCTAAATATGCTTTGTTAAAGCGAAACTTTCGGACCCATCTTGCCTCTTCAACAGCGCATTTAAAAAGGCACGACACAGCAAATAAGTGTATTCCGAGGAATGTTTCCGACGGTTTTGAGGTTCACTGGCATTTCAGAAGACAAAACAAACTAATCGTCTCAATAATCTTGAGATGCTTCGAGGAACTTTCATTTTAAAAAAACTGCGTATCTCAAGCTTGCAGCTTTGAAATACGAAGAAGCATAATTTAAGCACATATTACGTGGCTTTCATGCATTTTTCATGCGTGCATTCGACAACGTTTTTCAAAAAACTTCTTCTAAATTTTTTAAAGATACGGAGCTATTTTAATGGAATCTCGAAGCTTACGTGTGGCCCAATAACCAGCAATGCTCCTGCACTATGATATCTTGACCGATGAAGAAAAGAATTTTCAGTCCGTGATATCTTAGGAATCGAGAAACAGATGGAAAGCTCATAAAATGTTCCCAGTTTTTCTTGGAGTCATCTTGGAGCCCCTTTTTGGGACCACGTACATAGTCGTTGCAGCTCTTGATGCTATTTATCACACTATTTAAAAAAAATTAAGCTAAGAGCCTTCGGAATCCGAAAGATACCAACCAATTCTGAAGATGTAACATATAGACAAGAAAATGTGAGTTACTAACTTATCTTTGCTAGTCAAAAAGTGTTTCCATACTTTGTTCTCACCTAGTAACCAATGAAATAAAAGTGTGACTATTCATACAATACATTTGTGATCTTTTCTTTGTTCATGAATCTTGTGAAATATTTCTTTTCTATTGCTTCTCGAATAAATTCTATATTTCAAAAGATATTTCACTAATTTAATTTTCATTGCTCGCTTCTGAGGTAACACAAATTGCTTTAGAATGCAAGCAAACGCCGTAACACGTGATTACTCTCAGAAGCCGTTCTAAGAAACCCGGACTTCCAATCAAAGATCACGTTAGCTGATGAAGTGAAGAACTTACGAGAATAGACAGTCTTATTCTTCTTCTTCTTCCTAGCGTTCATCCCGCCGCCGGGCGGGTCCGTTTACGAGAATAGACAGTGACTGTTCGATTTCAGCGACCACTAAGCTTTTGCATACATATAGTCCCGGTGTTGCATAATGTAGTGTGCGCGAATTTGTGGGAAGGGTCGCGAGTTCGACCCCAAACCCCGACAGATACCCCCAAAGAAGGGGTTAAAAAATTTTGGTAGTGCTTCGCACGAAAAAGCAGCTGCAAACGAGAAAATTAATTATATAAGAAGTTTTGCAGAACACTTTCACAAGAAACAAGGAAGAAAATTGCTTTTTCTCGCTGGAGAAATTTTTTTTTTTAAATAACGACTATTAAATCTCCGAAAGGAAGTCAAAGCAAAACTTCATAGAGTGTCTTTCATTCATGACATGTTCTTTTGAAGCCGGAATTCATCTCAATGGCACCATAGACCTATGTACAGACTAACTTCAATCGATGAGAGACGTAAGAGATAAAAGACAAATCATCTCATATGGTATGTAACGTGTCAGCCTTGATAGCAAACGAGTGAGCTCTGATAGCGAACGATTAAACCTTGGTAACGAACGAGTCGGCCTTTGTGGAAAACGAGTTAGTCTCGAAAGAAAAATGTCAGCCTCGGAAGAAAACTAGTCAGCCTCGGAAGAAAACTAGTCAACCTCGGAAACAAACGAGTAAGTCTCGGAAACAAACGAGTCAGTCTTGGTAGTAAATGAATCAGCCTTGAAAGCAAATAAGTTAGCCTTGGTGGAAAAAGCTGAAAATGGATTGATTTAAGGAGCTCTGAAATGAGCGCACAGGACGGCAAGATGTCCCAGATCCCACGAAGTCTTCCACCAGCCGTGCAAGCGCAGATTCGCTTCATCATCACGCATTTGTCCATCGTTCTCACTCTGGCCATCGTTGGCAATCTCGCGCTCGTCTTCGTCATTTTCAGGGGGAACAAAGTGATGAAGCGTCAGCTTTCACCAGTCCAGGTACGGGCTCGGAATACTGTCACCCCACAAATTAACTTCGAAGATCTGCAAAAGAAGTTTTTTTTAACAAAAAGGCGCTTAGGTGCTTTAAAATTTAAATTACGTAATCATGCCACAAATGCTTTGATTATTTGACTCTAGTAAGACCTAGACAGGACTATGAAAACAGAGCTATGATAAGAATCGATTAATACTCGATAGGACTTTGAGGAGACTCGAAAAAGACTCGATAGGACTTTGAGGAGACTCGAAAAAGACTCGATAGGACTTTGAGGAGACTCGAAAAAGACTCGATCAACAAGATTCGATTTCATGAAGAGAAATTGTAGCTGCTTCTTCTGCACACTTGCATGGCTGACTTGATGTTTGCCGTGTTCACGCTTGGCTCGGAAGTCTTCATTCTATCCGACTATCCCTCCTTCTCGGGCTCTGATTGGCTCTGTCGCACTATTCATTTCGGACAGATGATACCCCTCTACGCCTCGCCCTTCCTGCTCGTAGCCATTTCAGCAGATCGATACCAGGTTGACCTACCGCTCTTTAGACTTCCATTTCTCTGTGTCTCTTTTCCATTTTCCCTTTTTCTCGTTGCCCCTCTCTATCTCTCTTCCTTTTCCTCTTTGTCTTTCCATTTCTGTATCTTTTCCTTTGCATATTCATGTCTATAACTCTTTTTTAACATCTCTCTCTCTCTCTTTTTCTTTCTCAAACGCTCTCTGATTTTCCCTTTATTTCAAGTTTTGAATTTTTCTTACTCATTTATTAAAGTAACTTTTCACTTATATCTCATTGCTCAATCAATCAATTTGTTTTGTTCGACCATGGTCGACTTCGCAATGAAGTATAATAAATATTCTACGTTAACAAAACTGTGTTTTGTTTAGCAAAATATATGTACAATTGGCACACGTTTACTTGGGGGAAGGGTTCCGCTTCACTTGATGGTAGGGCTCTTTTCGGTGCGTTCAAAATTTTTTTTTTAAATACATAAAAATTTTAATTTTCTTCTGCGGTCTCGTTCGCATAATCCGTACGGCCTCGTTAGCTTAAACTTTTTCCTAAGCATAAGCGTTTTTTTAATGTAAAAGTAATCTTTAAAAAAGTTATATTTAAAAAGCCCCCCTCCCCTCCAAGTGAAGCGGCGCCCCCCATGTAAATAAGAACCGTACAATTAGATCTACATATAACATCGATATGGAGCATAACCTCAATAACTATAGTTTCTTAATGTCATTCGAGCATGAAATGATAACGAAAAATAATGTGTAAGTAGGTATTGGAAATTTTTTTCCAGCAAACCTAAGAGCTGTTTAATAAACTTTAACGATATCGATAAAAACTGAACAGGTTTTTTTCGATACTTTTCAAGTTTATTGAGATGTATTTTGAGCGCACATGTAGAGGATTAGCTGTATTATGATAATTCCCAGTCTGTTCCTCATTTCCATAAACTAATGGCATCAAGTAAGAGGCTTATTGAACAGAATCGAAAGAACCCAGAAATTTCCGTTTTCGTAGTAAACAAAATACTTAAAATACATTTATAAAAACGTTTTGAAGGCAATATGTCGACCACTTCACAGCTTCCACCGTAGTCGATATTGGAGGCCCAATATCTTCGCTACAGGAGCATGGACGGCAGCTTTTCTCTTCTCTGTTCCCCAGTTGTTCATATGGAGAAAAGAGTTGGTTTCTCAGCCTTTCTGGAGAAAAACCATAAAAAGAAACTGAGATTCACTGGGAAAGTAGTCGAAACACCAAAAATAAATTTTTGCAATGACTTTTATAATAGGTTTTAGGTTACATAACCTCAAAAAAACATTGTGAAGATTTTACAGTGCCAGGGGATACTGTAAGACTACCTATGGCAGCAATCCATCGCTCGTGAAGAACTTGTACGTCGTATGGTTCAACGGGATGGCCTGGCTTCTTCCTTCCTGCCTCGCTGCATTCTTCTACTATAATGTCCGTTTTGCGTTTTTATCAACTCACATTTTTTCGAATCTGCTGCATGGCCTTTATAGGAGCTATGTTCAAATTGGCCATATTCCGATTCGAACACTCTGTTGACTTTTTGATTATAAGCATTGATTATAAGCTTTTTGATTAAGCATAATGAAATATTGAATATTTCATTATGCCAAGTGATGTGAGTTTCAGCGTGGAGAAGATAATGAACTCAGGGATGCTGAAAAATGTTTTGATCAATTATTCATATAAAAGTATTGAGAATGCGATGGTTGGAAGGGGCCAGAGAGAAAACCATACCAAGATATACATACTGTTTCACATTTCACGTGAGAGTACAAATGGTGCATCATTGACGTATGACTTTTATTTATAACTAACCATCTGATGACTTATGGCTTTTATTATGACTAATGACTAACATCTGATGACTTATGACTTTTATTATGACTAATGACTAACATCCGATGACTTATGACTTTTATTATGACTAACCATCTGATGAACAATGAAACAGAATTTCTTTTGGGAACAGTTTCGGTAGTTTTGTTGATTATTTTGTCTCATTGAGACATACATATGTACATACATGGTACAGTCTTAATTATTTTAAAGTTTTGTGGCCTTTAAAAGTACTCAGTATCTCAGGGCTTAGTAATTTTGTGCGGTCTTGAAAAATAACACAGATGACGTTTTCTTTCGTTTTCGGAATAGGTTTAACCTTTTAATTCAATACATTTCTAAACAGGGCTTATTAAATATAAAAATGGGCCTCCTTTTCTTCGATTTTGGAGATAATAACAATATTGAACCGGAGATTGAAAATAATTGTAGCTGGCTGCTGAGACTTTTCATTCAAAAAGGAAAACGCTCAGCAGCCAGCTACAATTATTTGTCTTCGCAAGAAAGTGTCCAAAATTCATCATAAATGTGTTTTAAACTGCAAAAATTACGTTATCTGAAGTCCACTCTATTCTAGATTGAGTCAAATTATACATTACTTCGGTGTCATTCTGAAGGTTTGCAAAGCTGTTTGGATGTCAAATCGTCCCGTTTTGAAAGGAGCATATGGAACTTCGAACGGAGAATTTCAAAAGAAGTAAGTTGAATCATCTTCTCTTTTCTAACTTTCGATTACGTTTTCATACATCGAATGATGCTACAGCAAAGGTCCACCTTCTATGAGTGATCTCTGCCCATATATGTATTTATTTGGTTCTTCAGCACATTGACATTGCAGCATCGAAGGCTAATTGCCTGCTAAGACGCAATGCTCATTCGGGCTCAAATTGCACGCTTTATTGCGAAGATCGTATTCAAAATATTTTATTCGTTACGAAATTTTCTGTTCCGACGCAAAACAAAAAAGTCCAACCTTACATGTTTTGTTATTTTAAGCTTAAGTTTCCTAAACTGTCATTTTGTTATTGCCTTGATACATCGCAAGGTTGGTTACTTCCTATCCGTGAGAACCCATTTCTCTTTAACAACTTTCTGTGCTGACATTCGACTCGTCTTCTACCTTACGTTTACTAGTTTTTCGTATAGCCGGAACGATTGGCTCGCAACTTGGAATTTCATTTAAGTTTATTTTTCACTTAGGCTATTGGAATATATTTTTTTGGCGTAATACACACTTCAAACAATTCTGGCGGAACTTCTTTACTTTAGTCACCCCCCTTCCCCTCCCAGAGGTTTCATGGGTCATACTTCTGACTTATTTACATTAAAAAAATTCTTTTTACATTAAAAAACTATTTTTAAAAAAACAAACTAAATTTTTTAAAAAAAACCATTCACGTTTTTTATAGTGCGCAGTATTTGGCACTTTTAGCTAAAAAGGGAACTTAGGTGCTTCAACTGTGTATGTACAAGACAAGGGCCCAGTTCCGCCCACTCCTTTCATGTATTCTTGACCCAAGAAACACAGAGTTAGAGAACCAGAAATTCGGTTCCCTCAAATTTATTATGTTTACTCAAATTCATAATACATTTCAGAACTAAGTGCAAAAATATCCGCAAGTAAAGCTAGACGGATTGTGTCTGAATGCAACTCTTTTTTCCATTTAACTGCGTTCTTCGGTGCAACAATATAAGATATATGCGGCCCTTTTCCGTTTCTGTCATTGTCGCCTTAGGCTACAATTTAGCAAAATTTTATATGCAGTTGAATGGCATAGTTGTTTGTTTTAATTTGTGTTTTAGATAATTCGTAGTTGTACGAGAGATGAGTAGTTGTACGAGAGATGAGTAGTTGTACGAGAGATGAGTAGTTGTACGAGAGATGAGTAGTTGTACGAGAGATGAGTAGTTGTACGAGAGATGAGTAGTTGTACGAGAGATGAGTAGTTGTACGAGAGATGAGTAGTTGTACGAGAGATGAGTAGTTGTACGAGAGATGAGTAGTTGTACGAGAGATGAGTAGTTGTACGAGAGATGAGTAGTTGTACGAGAGATGAGTAGTTGTACGAGAGATGAGTAGTTGTACGAGAGATGAGTGCAGAAACGCAAAAAGCTTCTTAGACTGCAAAACTAAAAGAACGAGACCAAGAATTTTCAGATTTATTAAAAAAGAGCAAGATTATGTTAGAGATCAAGACAGGAACGAAAATAAACTGCAGATAAATTGTAATCAGAGCTTAAATTTTTATAATATGTATTTATTATGAAAAATGTACTATGTATTGTCCGGGCGTAAATGTACTATAAATGTACTATAAAATGTCCGGGCGTGGCATAATGGTAATGTGTTCGACTATTGTGCGAAGAGTCCCGAGTTCGACTTCCACCCCAGACAGATCCACCCAAACCAAGGGGGTTAAGAAATGTTGGTAGTGCTTATCTACGAATCTGACCCCACTGCTGCTGTTCACACAAGCAGTGATCTAGCAGTCAGCCACTGGTTCTACCAGGATAGGTCTGTCCTGCATCTCAGGGGAGCGCGTACCCTGCCGCGAGGCGGGAACAAACGCGAGGAAGAATATTATCATTATGAAAAATGAAGAATGGAATGATAAACTTTTCAAGCAATATCACTATCGATCACCGCGATGACGCTAATTCACAAAAGTCTGTTTTGCCCCCGCTCAGAGAAACTTTTGTGTTCTATGGGTGGAGCTCATCAGTGGGTGCCCAGAGAGTACATGTACAATAAATTTAAACGATAATATATCTTGTGTTAAACAACGTGAAAAAAACAAATACAAAGACAAAAAACAAACAAAAACATTCAATAACATTTGAAATAAGAATGAATTAAATAGTTTTCTAGTAATTATTGTCCATTAGAATTAGAAAGTTAAATAGGTTAGTATAATTAGGTATGACTATTAGTATAATTAGGTATGACTATTAGTATAATTAGGTATGACTATTAGTATAATTAGGTATGACTATTATAATCATATGGAATAATCTATTAACATGTAAATCATTGATAATTCATCTAGACTTTTAATAATAGGGAGGGAATATGTATGATTGATATAAATAGTATTAAAAAATTGAATGTAAAAGAAAAAAATTAGAAAAAAGAACGAATTTATTAATAATAAAAATGATAATTATTACTATTATTATACTTCAAATGCTAAGTTACACAGTTTAAAGGCAGTGACGCCTGGTTAAGCCTTTCATATAACACTATCGCACGGAATAGCAATGTGTCCACGTGGTGTAATGGTAATACGCGCTCCCGGTTTAAGTCGAGATGGTTTAGGTTCGATCCCGCCCAGTGGGCTAGCTTTTTTCTGTGCGATAGTTCAATCATTTGTCATCTTAACCAGGCGTCACTGCCTTTGAACTGTGTAACTTAGCATTTGTAGATTTATCATCCATCTTCCATCTCTTTTCTCTCTTAATCGTGAATTCTGGAGTTACTCTCCATTCATGACGCAATCGCTTGATAAGCATGCGTGACTAAGAGAACAAGGCAAATGAGCTTTTCATATAACACTATCGCACGGAACAGCAATGTGTCCCCGTGGTGTAATGGTAATACGCGCTCCCGGTTTGAGTCGAGATGGTTCAGGTTCGATCCCGCCCGGTGGACTAGCTTTTTTCTGTGCGATAGTTCAATCATTTGTCATCTTAACCAGGCGTCAATGCCTTTGAACTGTGTAACTTAGCATTTGAAGATTTATCATCCGTCTTCCATTTCTTTTCTGTCTTAATCGTGAATTCTGGAGTTACGCTCCATTCATGACGCAATCGCTTGATAAGCATGCGTGACTAAGAGAACAAGGCAAATGAGCTTTTCATATAACACTATCCCACGGAACAGCAATGTGTCCCCGTGGTGTAATGGTAATACGCGCTCCCGGTTTGAGTCGAGATGGTTCGGGTTCGATCCCGCCCGGTGTACTAGCTTTTTTCTGTGCGATAGTTCAATCATTTATTATCATACTGACGTAAATGTTTTAGAACGTAAAGGAATAGTTAAATAAATAATTTATACGAGAAGTTGTTGTTGTCCAGATGAAGCATGTAATTTGAAAACTGTTATCTTGTGTAATAGTAATCTGGTGATGTTATGTTATGAGGGGGGAGGGGTTTTTTTTAGAGAGGCAAATAGACTGTCAACCCGTTCTGTTCATTATCATCTACCAAAGCAGTACTGAAAATTCACTCATTTGTTATTCGCTTTTCTGCAACATTGTCAGGAACGGAAAGTTTTCCTTCTCAAAAACACAACTGAAAAACTCATTAAGTTCTTTTTTTCTTTAAAAAAATAGTAGAGGCTATTTTATTAGGTGAAGATGCAATCAATGTTTAACTCGGATCTAGTTTTTCAGAAGCTATACAACACACCAATTCAGTTTTCAGTCGTTTGAAAAGAGTTTAAGACCGAAACAGTCACTATTAGGTTATCCAGATCATTACTATGGACCAGTTCACTTCTAACTTACATTCCAAATATGTTTAGTCGGTCACAAATATGTTTAATTCGGTGACCGGAATCATAACAAGTGACCCGATTCTTATTTTCAACATGAAAGCATTACTGAAAATCAATTCCTTTTTTGTCACATTTTTTTTATTATTATTGTTAAAAAAGCAGTGGATCAACACAAAACTTTTTTCAGAACTTTTTCTGTAAAATTGGCGAAAAAAAAAACTTTTTCTGTAAAAACTTTTTCTGTAAAATTCTTTTGCAACAGATCTAAAACAGTTCCAGTTACACGACCCAGGACTATATCACGCGCCTTCGGCAAGGCTCCTGTGCATATAGAAGACAGAATTCCGAATATGACAGGTGAGTTGTTCACGGGAGAACTCAATGGGATTATTGATTCGAATCAGCTTATTGATTTTTTACCCCTATTACTGTGTTACACAGTTCAAAAGCAGTAACGCCTGATGATGAATTGAAGTTTCGCAAGGAGAAATGCTAACCCACAAGAAATGATCGAACCCGATCGTTTTCTTTAACCGGGAGAAAATATCGATTGGAATCGTCCACTTCATCACCATACTACCGAGAACACATTACTGAATTAATTGATATATCAAAAATTATCCGATTGAAGCTGTACGTACCAAGTTTGAAATTCATTACAAGGGCAAAAGCTTGGGTTTTTGAATTGAGAGTCCTTGACTGAAACACAATTTTTCTTATGAAGCGAATTTTTGTTGTTGTTCATTACCGATTCCCCAACATTCTGTAATTTATCGTATTGAAAAGTGTATGAGGAGCTTAATTCAGAAAACGACTACAGACGATTCGGCTCACCATGACTATAATAGTTCTCAACTTTGTTCTTTGGACTCCTTTCTGTGTCTCCAACATTCTTCAGGCCTTCTCGCCTCAGTTATTGCGTAAGTTTGGTTCCATAGGCTCTTCCTCACATGACTTCTTATAGGTAAAAACCAGTCCACGGGGCGGAATCGAACGCAGCCATCTCTCTCTTACCTGGAGCGAGCGCGTCACTACTACATTACAAAGGAAACATTGCTTATTCATGAAATAGTGCTTTGTTGTATGGCCCTTGAAATGTGCATTATATTTTGTGCGTGTGTAGTGGGTAAGAGCATCGCCCAGAAAGCGAAGGTCGTGGGTTCGGTTCCTAACACACCACACGATTTTCGCACTGGTTTCTGCGAACAATCTGTTCCTCTGCTTGGTATAAAAATTTGTTGCTTGATATCAATGAGGAGTAGCATATACGCTTATTTACAGCTCAGTTAAAAGCTCAGAGCTCTAATGTGTTGAACGTGTTGTTTTAAAGCGTGTTTATCGTATGATTAGATGATAGATCAACCACTGCTT
Source organism: Allodiplogaster pararmata (assembly GCA_964056735.1). Lineage (NCBI taxonomy): Eukaryota > Metazoa > Nematoda > Chromadorea > Rhabditida > Diplogasteridae > Allodiplogaster > Allodiplogaster pararmata. The sequence continues at coordinate 23,140,255 of OZ057408.1, forward strand.
AGTCGCTAACTATAAAAGCGGGGACCTATGTCCAGAAAAATATATGAAAGTGATAGAAATATCGCACAAATTAGCCATGTGTCCACGCCAGTGTAGAAGCCACGCGCTCGCTGATGGCAAAAGAGAGACGGTCGGGCTGAATCTTCCTCCGTGAATAGGATTTCATTTGTTCAATTGTTAATCATAGCCAACCAAAGAGACCCGAGCAAGTATAATTATAAAAAGCAAATAAAAAAAAGATTTGTGTTAAAACTCGGTCCGGTTGTTCAAGTATTGAGTCAATAATATCGTTGAACTTTAGAGTGCGTTTACAAGTCAACCCTAGTTCTTTAACAAATGATTTTAATGTTTACGCAAATCAACCTTTTTAAAAAATTAACAACATTTTTTGCAAAAGATCTCAGAAAGCAAACATACTTTATTATGTATCTTATCTTGTAATTGGTTTATAAACGTTAATACATGGACAAAATTTTCAGATAGAAATGTGAGCATTTTCTTGGGCATATTGGGCAACTTAAACTCTTGCGTCAACCCATGGATCTACATACTCTTCAATATCTCAAAGGCAAAGAGAGCTCTGATTAGCTGTTGGTTGACAGGTTGGAATTGAGTGTACGTTTTCTTGTTTCAGATTCTTATTTTTTAAATATAAATACATATAATAATCTTCCTCGCGCTTATTCCCGCCTCGTGGCAGGATATGCGCTCACCTGAAATGAAATACAGACTTATACAGGTGTAGCCAGTGGTCGCCAAATGGTTCACTGATTGCGTGTGCAGCACCACGGGAAGAGTTATGGAGCGTTAAAACAAATTTAAAAAAAACTTTTCTACTGAAAGATAAGCGGGCCGCCAATTTCGTATCTTCTTTAGTCTCATCACGAATTTCCGCGAAATTGGAATGGATTACGGTGCCTTTTTATATTCCTTTTTAACGGTACCATTGCTAATGAACAAGATTATGTAATAAGAAAACACAGTAATCAATTCACATTTCAAGGAAATTCCTGGTGAGACTACAGAAGGTGCTAAACTGGCGGCCCACTTACCTTTCACCAGAAAAGTACTTACCTATGTGAAATTAAACGCTTCATTTGACTTTTGCGAGCACTACCAACATTTCTTAACCCCTTTGGGTTAAGTGGTCCGGGGTAGGGTTCTAACCTAGGACCATTCGCACAATGCGCACACCAACGTAATACCACACCCGTACTTTATATATACATATATATTATATATTTAATCACATTTTGTAATGAAAAGTATGTCCGTTCGATTGAGATATTTTTTCAGCAGAGAATCAGTGGCTGATTTTGTCGGCTTTGTTAACCAAAATATATTCAAGAGGACCGTAGTAATTACAAGTACCTAGAAAAATCTTTTTTATACTTCATTAACTATAAATCCAGACCCTCGTTTTGCTTCATGAATCACTCTATTTCTGACTCAGAAACACCTCAAAGTGACCTGGAGTACCAGACGAAAACGTACTCCTTCCGTCAGTCTCCTACTGCGATGGCCGCCACAAACAACAACATCATTAGGTCCACCGTGGGATCAATAGATTACGAGAAGCGACAGTTCTCAGCCAAGGCTAGTTAATTCGATAAGCCGCTAATACTAACCTGACTATGATCATGATTAATAATATTGTTTAGATAATAAGTTTTTTGAAACAATAGATTGATGCAAGTTATAATAATTCGATACGAAAATATTACATGGTCTGCTTTCAGGGATATTATAGATTCTATTATTTTAAATTATATTCATTCATAGGATTAGACCTTTTTTGCGATTGAGATTCTGAAGTTGATGATGAAATTTTTTAGAAGTCCGAGAAATTAAGTTTTCTTATTACAATGTAGAAAAAAAAGAATCTTCATTGCTACAGAACTCATTGCGTTAAGAAAAATGGAAAGCTGAAGTTATACATATTGAGTCACTTCGATTTTGTCAGTGTATTTCTTGAGCTACTATATTTGTATGAACGCCATTCAAATAATTATCACTATGAACTTATGAAACTTAAATCTACTGGTAGTACAGGTAGTGATGATATTCCTCAGATAATGTTTAAGAAATGTGCCTCATCACTGTGTCTCCCCCTGACGCACATTTATAACATGTGCATCATGCTCCAATCTACTCCCAAAATATGGAAGCATTCCTTCATTTCTGCAATTCCGAAACCTGGTAAAGATCCTAGTTTTTCTTCATCTTATCGTCCCATTTCCATTCTTTCTCCAGCCTCTAAAACTATGGAACGCCTAGTTCGAGACATTCTTGTTGATCATTGCACGAAAAACAACATAATCCCTAGTAACCAACATGGATTCAGAGTAGGTGGGTGCATCTGTTGTCACTAATCTCTTAGTTTGTGACGATGATTGGACTAATGCTTTATCAATCGGCCAGTGTACGGATGTTATTTATTTAGACTTTTCTAGGGCATTCGATTCCATAAGTATTCCGAAACTCCTCCACAAATGCAAATATTACGGCATCAACGATCCATTGCTTTCCTGGTTACAATCATTTCTGACGGAGCGTAGTTTTTCGGTTCGAATAGGTAAATCGTTTTCGAAGTCACTGCCAGTGACCTCCGGAGTTCCTCAAGGCTCTGTACTAGGTCCTTTTCTGTTTACTTTATATATCGCCGACATTAATGATGTTCTCGATTGTTTTCCGAATGTGAAGTACCAGGCTTATGCCGATGATATTAAATTATATGTCTCTTATAACAAGGGAGATATGAACGAGAAAAAATAAGAACTACAAGAAGCTCTTGACTGTGTTCATAACTGGTGCCTTTCCAATCAGTTGACTCTTTCACCGTCTAAGTCCTTCCATTTACATATTGGTTCCAGTAATCCGTCTACTACATATGTCATCAATCAGATATCGATCGACAGAGTACCACAAGTGCGTGATTTGGGCATCCAATTGGCCGCATCCCTACGTCGTAATGACACTGTACTTGATAGGGTGGCCAAAGCTCGAAAGGCTATGTTCTCATTTCTTAGAGCCATCTCTGTCCATGATTCATCTATATTGGTCAAATGTTTTAAAATTTATGTAATGCCTCACCTAGACTTTGCTTCGACGCTTTGGAATCCTCACTACTCGAAAGATTCGACAACGGTAGAAAATGTTCAAAGAATTTTTACACGCATTGTATATTATCGTTGTTTTCCGAACAAAATGTACCCTCAGGCTCTTCCGTCTTATGAAACTAGGCTAAGATGTCTTGGCCTAACAAACTTGGCCGATAGGAGATATCAAAACGACGTTGTCATGGGTTGGAAGATTATGCAGAACCAGTCCATAATTGATAGAAACCGCATATTTAAAGAAGGACGTTGTACAAGAACTAATCCTAGTGGTATTCAAGTTGAAAAAACTCGTAACACTGCTAGGTACTACAGCTTCTCTTTGCGAGTTTCTCGAATATTTAGCAAGTTACCTATTGATCTTCTTCGGGAAAAGTCTCTCAAAGCTTTCCGTAAAAAATTGTCTGTAAATAGAATAGTGTTTCGCATTTAATGAAGTATCTAGCCTTCATATGCAATAGCTCTCAATTGTCTTTTTTTCAAACAAATTTATTGCCTATGATGTTTGATTACCAATGCGCATTCTCGGATGCAGATAAAATATATATATATATATATATGAACCCATTTTAGGAGCATCCGAGAAAACAAAGTCAATAAGCCAATATATTTTTCTCGACACTGTACTGGTAAAATGGAGGCTTCGGATAAGAAGTTGAAAGAAACACGACTTGGTTCGATAACGCCCCGTGGATTATCTTTTGTCCTTGTGATACCATCATCGAATCAATTCATCCATTAAAGTTTGTGGACTCCGTAAAAAAGTTGTACTTTATCGTCTTCAGTTTTCAGGGTGAGCTGAAAATCGGAGAAACTTTGAGAGCATTGAATGGAACACTTCACTCTTCGTTGAGAATGACCAACCCAGGAAGTCGTGTTAGGGAGAGTTTTTAGATGTTTAACTCAAAGAAAATGGAAAATCGTTAGTTATTTGTTGAAGATCATGAAAGATTTGAAAGACAGCATCTATTGACGTATAACAGGCTCTCGATGGAAATTGTTGAGATATGTAGTACTATTGTACAATAGTAATAGGTCATGCAGGATGATTCTGAAATTTAATAGTTTAGTTATTCTTTCAAGAACATGGACACTTCGAAGGCCTAGCGCGGATCGAAATATTCTTACTCTCCATCTTTCTCTCTCTTCCTCTTTTCATTCTCTCTCTTCCAACTTTTACTTGTATGATATTTTTCAAGCCAGTGGAAGAAAAATTATCTTTTTTGAAGTTGTTGTGCTTGGTTAAACGCATCGGATGGTGAATTTGGAGACAATAGAATCCGAAGACATCACTGATGATGCTTTGATAAAGCGAAACGTCCGATTCTTCTCCTGTCTCCTCTAACGCATAACTAGGCAAGACACAGAACATAAGTGTATCATCTTTTTTTGACATGTCCAATCGCTTCAAATGCATTCCTGTTGACCTTCCCATTTATCGGAATAATTGAGTTGTCGTTTTTCTGCAACACCTTTCTCCGTTTAAAGTTTGACTAATATCTAATTTCAGTGAGTTATAGTTTATCACGTTGAAATATTGATCCTTTTTTGAACTTTTGTTCGATAGTCTAAAAAATCCTATTCGTACAGAAATATCTCGTTTTCTCGTTGCAGGGTATTCTTTTGCAAATCTTCATATGTAATAATTGTGATCTGAAACATTCGTATACTTTGTTACCTTACCCGAAGCTAACGAAAACCGTGATAACTTCCGATTACAACCATGTATCGGTTTTTATAGAGATAAATACACTTCAGAACTACCAAGTCGATAAATAGAGTCGACTATTAGCTGTATGTTCCCCTTGATCATCGCATAATGAATATTAGTTAAACATGTTTGTGCACATTGGAGTGCCGAGTAGGTAATCATTATAGCCAGTCCCAAATAGTATCTTATTGTTGATTAATCGTTCTGCTCTTCATGCTGTTGTTGACACCTAAGATGAAAATAATATTGGAAATTCTCCAGATTCCGAGAATCTCATGTTTTTTCATGTACATACATATTTTACATATATTGAACTACCGGAACTACAGATTCTGTTGAACGATAAGATTATAACTTGATAAAACTAATAACTGTTCTTCATGTTTTGGTATCACTGGGATGTGAAGCGATGAAGTGTTCGATTATTGCGCAAGGGAATTCAAGTCCACCGAGATTTCCTCGAGATAAAAGTTTTTGTCTGAGAGACTAAAAAATTTGAAAAAGCCTCTCATTCTCTCCTATTACCTTAATCAGCCGTCCCCTAACAATGAGCCACTGGTTCCCTTCATCAGCTGTCCCCCTAACAATGAGCTAATGTTTTCCTTCATCAGCCGTCCCCTAACAATGAGCCACTGGTTCCCTTCATCAGCTGTCCCCCTAACAATGAGCTAATGTTTTCCTTCATCAGCCGTCCCCTAACAATGAGCCACTGGTTCCCTTCATCAGCTGTCCCCCTAACAATGAGCTAATGTTTTCCTTCATCAGCCGTCCCCTAACAATGAGCCACTGGTTCCCTTCATCAGCTGTCCCCCTAACAATGAGCTAATGTTTTCCTTCATCAGCCGTCCCCTAACAATGAGCCACTGGTTCCCTTCATCAGCTGTCCCCCTAACAATGAGCTAATGTTTTCCTTCATCAGCCGTCCCCTAACAATGAGCCACTGGTTTCCTTCATCAGCCGTCCCCTAACAATGAGCCACTGGTTTTACACGGTTCAAACACATTCTCATTTCAGATGAGGGCGCACCTTGTCTTTATGGAGAATTATGCGCCATGTAAATATATTATTTGAGGGTAGAAGTTCAACTTTTTGAAAAATTGTGAATTAAAACAAAAAAGCATCGAAAAATATTATGTTAATGTTCCGCTCTGTTCCGATATATAATTTTATATTTATTGTTTTTTTCTATCACTTCAGAAAAGTATATGCATGAGCAAACAAAATTAGATACCCGTCAAATTTGATTAAAAAACAACATACTTTTCCTCAAACGTCATCAGAATTTCAAAAATGATTCCTTCAATCGTAGAAAGTACGTTAAATATCGGCAAGTACTTAATAAGTATAATTTAAAAATATGAAAATTTACAAATAAAAACTTAAGATTTGCAGTAATCTAAAAAAAAAAAAACAACTACGAAGTATGTATCAACACGTAGAATGTAATTCTCGTCAATACAACACCTGCTTCTGGGTAAAATTCTACCTTATAATAAGACTCGGAAATAATAATAAGACACTAGAATCTTTCTATTACTCGCACAGGGCTCAGATATATCTAAAAAACTTTCGCCATCTCCAATAAGCTTGTGCTATATATTCTGTGCTTGTATCACATTCTCTTCTTTTCATCGCAGAAAATCGGTCTCTCTACAAAGCGTGCAGTTCCCTCATACAGTCTTTTTTGATTTACACGCTTCTTTTGTCGGTGGTAAGAAACAGCCTTGTGTGCTACCGTACTCTAATAGTCGAAGCGAGCAACGGAAGAGGTCCTTCCGTCCATCTTTTCGCCAGTTTCGCCATGCACATATGCTCATTTCTAGTATCCCATTTGCTGGGAACAGGTCGACTTGAAGAAGAGCTAAAGAGCAGCGGAGGGGAGAGTGAAAGGGAAGACACCATCAAGGACAGACTTGCCGTCGGACACTCTGACACCAGAGACGCAGGCAGAAAAGAATGCAACTCTTCCAGATACCACCTACAACATTCTTCACTATTCGTTTCTCTATAGCTTTATTTATTGAATACATTTATCAAAATGTGACAACACTCGGAGTGTAGTAAACACATAAACATTGTGGTAATGATAGTTTACAGACTGGTTACCTGTAACTCAAGCAAATTTACGAGATCAAAAAAGCTTGATCTATTTTTCAGAACGCTAACATTGGGGGCCGTAACAACATTGTCAGCGAGTTTACAATAGAATATAGCTGAACGTAAGGCAAATGAATGAAAGAGTGAGTAGCTTTCTACGGGTGTGTGGAATATGGAAGGCATATCTAGACTTCCGGCCATTACAGGATTTGAAAGTGTACATTTTATAGTGTTCTCGCACATTGATATCATAAACGGTTCGAAAATCCTCAGCGGTCTAACAACAACAACAACAACAAAAACGCAAGCAGAAAAAAACTGTTCATTTTCCTGACCAAGTTTCTACACCAAAGACGCAGGCATACTTTTCAACCTCTTCATGTCGATTATTTCAGCGATGACCATGATAAGTTAATTTTTGGGAATAAATCGTTCTATCCATCAGTCAAAAACATGGGTAAGAAATTTCAGACTTTAGCTCGTACCTCAGATTCTTCCCTAAATCTCCCAATCTTTACGGTCTCGCACTCGCGCTTGAAAAAGCCTTCTCGCCTTTTTCACGGTCTCGCACTTGCGCTCGAAAAAGCCTTCTCGCCTTTTTCTCACTCACACTTTCGCTTGCTTTCTCTTTCTCCGCTTTTTGCCAGAAGTACCCGTAACAGATTTTCAAGACGTATGAATTAATTAGTGGAGTTTTCAAGTCCCTTTTCTTCCCATAACCCGGCCTGGTGAACAACTTTAAACAGTATACCCCGATTTGAAAGCTCCCCAATAATTCTAATATCTAGTCTAGTCTATTCACACAATCTAGACTAAACTCTGAAGCAGTTAAAAGAGGACCAACCTATGCACAAAAGCTGTGTGGAGGAGTGCAATGTTGTACGAGATTCCTGCTTGTTCTTCCGAAGGAATCGACTGCAGAATACATTTGATCGATGGAAGATTTTATTGATCGAAGTTGTGCTATCGTAATGACTTTCATATTTGACAGTCGCTCAATATAACAATAAAATCAGCTGATAAGCTCCTTGTAAGCGTTTTAATACTGGGGAGAGATTATAAAATTTATTGAGAAAAGGTCTCAAATACCATTTCTAGAAAAGGTCTCAAATACCATTTCTAGAAAAGGTCTCAAATACCATTTCTAGAAAAGGTCTCAAATACCATTTCTAGAAAAGGTCTCAAATACCATTTCTAGAAAAGGTCTCAAATACCATTTCTCTCAAATAACATTTCTAGAAAAGGTCTCAAATACCATTTCTTGGAAAGGTCTCAAATACCATTTCTAGAAAAGGTCTCAAATACCATTTCTAGAAAAGGTCTCAAATACCATTTCTAGAAAAGGTCTCAAATACCATTTCTAGAAAAGGTCTCAAATACCATTTCTCTCAAATAACATTTCTAGAAAAGGTCTCAAATAACATTTCTAGAAAAGGTCTCAAATAACATTTCTAGAAAAGGTCTCAAATACCATTTCTAGAAAAGGTCTCAAATACCATTTCTCTCAAATAACATTTCTAGAAAAGGTCTCAAATACCATTTCTAGAAAAGGTCTCAAATACCATTTCTAGAAAAGGTCTCAAATACCATTTCTCTCAAATAACATTTCTAGAAAATGTCTCAAATACCATTTCTAGAAAAGGTCTCAAATACCATTTCTAGAAAAGGTCTCAAATACCATTTCTAGAAAAGGTCTCAAATACCATTTCTAGAAAAGGTCTCAAATACCATTTCTAGAAAAGGTCTCAAATACCATTTCTAGAAAAGGTCTCAAATACCATTTCTCTCAAATAACATTTCTAGAAAAGGTCTCAAATACCATTTCTAGAAAAGGTCTCAAATAACATTTCTAGAAAAGGTCTCAAATACCATTTCTAGAAAAGGTCTCAAATACCATTTCTAGAAAAGGTCTCAAATAACATTTCTAGAAAAGGTCTCAAATAACATTTCTAGAAAAGGTCTCAAATACCATTTATAGAAAAGGTCTCAAATACCATTTCTCTCAAATAACATTTCTAGAAAAGGTCTCAAATACCATTTCTAGAAAAGGTCTCAAATACCATTTCTAGAAAAGGTCTCAAATACCATTTCTAGAAAAGGTCTCAAATACCATTTCTCTCAAATAACATTTCTAGAAAAGGTCTCAAATACCATTTCTAGAAAAGGTCTCAAATAACATTTCTAGAAAAGGTCTCAAATACCATTTCTAGAAAAGGTCTCAAATAACATTTCTAGAAAAGGTCTCAAATAACATTTCTAGAAAAGGTCTCAAATACCATTTCTAGAAAAGGTCTCAAATACCATTTCTCTCAAATAACATTTCTAGAAAAGGTCTCAAATACCATTTCTAGAAAAGGTCTCAAATAACATTTCTAGAAAAGGTCTCAAATACCATTTCTAGAAAAGGTCTCAAATACCATTTCTAGAAAAGGTCTCAAATAACATTTCTAGAAAAGGTCTCAAATACCATTTCTAGAAAAGGTCTCAAATAACATTTCTAGAAAAGGTCTCAAATACCATTTCTAGAAAAGGTCTCAAATAACATTTCTAGAAAAGGTCTCAAATACCATTTCTAGAAAATGGTCTCAAATACCATTTCTAGAAAAGGTCTCAAATACCATTTCTAGAAAAGGTCTCAAATACCATTTCTAGAAAAGGTCTCAAATAACATTTCTAGAAAAGGTCTCAAATACCATTTCTAGAAAAGGTCTCAAATACCATTTCTAGAAAAGGTCTCAAATAACATTTCTAGAAAAGGTCTCAAATACCATTTCTAGAAAAGGTCTCAAATAACATTTCTAGAAAAGGTCTCAAATACCATTTCTAGAAAAGGTCTCAAATAACATTTCTAGAAAAGGTCTCAAATACCATTTCTAGAAAAGGTCTCAAATACCATTTCTAGAAAAGGTCTCAAATACCATTTCTAGAAAAGGTCTCAAATACCATTTCTAGAAAAGGTCTCAAATAACATTTCTAGAAAAGGTCTCAAATAACATTTCTAGAAAAGGTCTCAAATACCATTTCTAGAAAAGTTCTCAAATACCATTTCTAGAAAAGGTCTCAAATACCATTTCTAGAAAAGGTCTCAAATAACATTTCTAGAAAAGGTCTCAAATACCATTTCTAGAAAAGGTCTCAAATACCATTTCTAGAAAAGTTCTCAAATACCATTTCTAGAAAAGGTCTCAAATACCATTTCTAGAAAAGGTCTCAAATAACATTTCTAGAAAAGGTCTCAAATACCATTTCTAGAAAAGGTCTCAAATACCATTTCTAGAAAAGGTCTCAAATAACATTTCTAGAAAAGGTCTCAAATACCATTTCTAGAAAAGGTCTCAAATACCATTTCTAGAAAAGGTCTCAAATACCATTTCTAGAAAAGGTCTCAAATAACATTTCTAGAAAAGGTCTCAAATACCATTTCTAGAAAAGGTCTCAAATACCATTTCTAGAAAAGGTCTCAAATAACATTTCTAGAAAAGGTCTCAAATACCATTTCTAGAAAAGGTCTCAAATACCATTTCTAGAAAAGGTCTCAAATACCATTTCTAGAAAAGGTCTCAAATACCATTTCTAGAAAAGGTCTCAAATAACATTTCTAGAAAAGGTCTCAAATACCATTTCTAGAAAAGGTCTCAAATACCATTTCTAGAAAAGGTCTCAAATACCATTTCTAGAAAAGGTCTCAAATAACATTTCTAGAAAAGGTCTCAAATAACATTTCTAGAAAAGGTCTCAAATACCATTTCTAGAAAAGGTCTCAAATACCATTTCTAGAAAAGGTCTCAAATACCATTTCTAGAAAAGGTCTCAAATACCATTTCTAGAAAAGGTCTCAAATACCATTTCTAGAAAAGGTCTCAAATACCATTTCTAGAAAAGGTCTCAAATAACATTTCTAGAAAAGGTCTCAAATACCATTTCTAGAAAAGGTCTCAAATACCATTTCTAGAAAAGGTCTCAAATAACATTTCTAGAAAAGGTCTCAAATACCATTTCTAGAAAAGGTCTCAAATACCATTTCTAGAAAAGTTCTCAAATACCATTTCTAGAAAAGGTCTCAAATACCATTTCTAGAAAAGGTCTCAAATAACATTTCTAGAAAAGGTCTCAAATACCATTTCTAGAAAAGGTCTCAAATACCATTTCTAGAAAAGGTCTCAAATAACATTTCTAGAAAAGGTCTCAAATACCATTTCTAGAAAAGGTCTCAAATACCATTTCTAGAAAAGGTCTCAAATAACATTTCTAGAAAAGGTCTCAAATACCATTTCTAGAAAAGGTCTCAAATACCATTTCTAGAAAAGTTCTCAAATACCATTTCTAGAAAAGGTCTCAAATACCATTTCTAGAAAAGGTCTCAAATAACATTTCTAGAAAAGGTCTCAAATAACATTTCTAGAAAAGGTCTCAAATACCATTTCTAGAAAAGGTCTCAAATACCATTTCTAGAAAAGGTCTCAAATACCATTTCTAGAAAAGTTCTCAAATACCATTTCTAGAAAAGGTCTCAAATACCATTTCTAGAAAAGGTCTCAAATAACATTTCTAGAAAAGGTCTCAAATACCATTTCTAGAAAAGGTCTCAAATACCATTTCTAGAAAAGGTCTCAAATAACATTTCTAGAAAAGGTCTCAAATACCATTTCTAGAAAAGGTCTCAAATACCATTTCTAGAAAAGTTCTCAAATACCATTTCTAGAAAAGGTCTCAAATACCATTTCTAGAAAAGGTCTCAAATAACATTTCTAGAAAAGGTCTCAAATACCATTTCTAGAAAAGGTCTCAAATACCATTTCTAGAAAAGGTCTCAAATAACATTTCTAGAAAAGGTCTCAAATACCATTTCTAGAAAAGGTCTCAAATACCATTTCTAGAAAAGGTCTCAAATAACATTTCTAGAAAAGGTCTCAAATACCATTTCTAGAAAAGGTCTCAAATACCATTTCTAGAAAAGTTCTCAAATACCATTTCTAGAAAAGGTCTCAAATACCATTTCTAGAAAAGGTCTCAAATAACATTTCTAGAAAAGGTCTCAAATACCATTTCTAGAAAAGGTCTCAAATAACATTTCTAGAAAAGGTCTCAAATACCATTTCTAGAAAAGGTCTCAAATACCATTTCTAGAAAAGTTCTCAAATACCATTTCTAGAAAAGGTCTCAAATACCATTTCTAGAAAAGGTCTCAAATAACATTTCTAGAAAAGGTCTCAAATACCATTTCTAGAAAAGGTCTCAAATACCATTTCTAGAAAAGTTCTCAAATACCATTTCTAGAAAAGGTCTCAAATACCATTTCTAGAAAAGGTCTCAAATAACATTTCTAGAAAAGGTCTCAAATACCATTTCTAGAAAAGGTCTCAAATAACATTTCTAGAAAAGGTCTCAAATAACATTTCTAGAAAAGGTCTCAAATACCATTTCTAGAAAAGGTCTCAAATACCATTTCTAGAAAAGGTCTCAAATACCATTTCTAGAAAAGGTCTCAAATAACATTTCTAGAAAAGGTCTCAAATACCATTTCTAGAAAAGGTCTCAAATAACATTTCTAGAAAAGGTCTCAAATACCATTTCTAGAAAAGGTCTCAAATACCATTTCTAGAAAAGGTCTCAAATACCATTTCTAGAAAAGGTCTCAAATACCATTTCTAGAAAAGGTCTCAAATACCATTTCTAGAAAAGGTCTCAAATAACATTTCTAGAAAAGGTCTCAAATACCATTTCTAGAAAAGGTCTCAAATACCATTTCTAGAAAAGGTCTCAAATACCATTTCTAGAAAAGGTCTCAAATAACATTTCTAGAAAAGGTCTCAAATAACATTTCTAGAAAAGGTCTCAAATACCATTTCTAGAAAAGGTCTCAAATACCATTTCTAGAAAAGGTCTCAAATACCATTTCTAGAAAAGGTCTCAAATACCATTTCTAGAAAAGGTCTCAAATACCATTTCTAGAAAAGGTCTCAAATACCATTTCTAGAAAAGGTCTCAAATAACATTTCTAGAAAAGGTCTCAAATACCATTTCTAGAAAAGGTCTCAAATACCATTTCTAGAAAAGGTCTCAAATAACATTTCTAGAAAAGGTCTCAAATACCATTTCTAGAAAAGGTCTCAAATACCATTTCTAGAAAAGTTCTCAAATACCATTTCTAGAAAAGGTCTCAAATACCATTTCTAGAAAAGGTCTCAAATAACATTTCTAGAAAAGGTCTCAAATACCATTTCTAGAAAAGGTCTCAAATACCATTTCTAGAAAAGGTCTCAAATAACATTTCTAGAAAAGGTCTCAAATACCATTTCTAGAAAAGGTCTCAAATACCATTTCTAGAAAAGGTCTCAAATAACATTTCTAGAAAAGGTCTCAAATACCATTTCTAGAAAAGGTCTCAAATACCATTTCTAGAAAAGTTCTCAAATACCATTTCTAGAAAAGGTCTCAAATACCATTTCTAGAAAAGGTCTCAAATAACATTTCTAGAAAAGGTCTCAAATAACATTTCTAGAAAAGGTCTCAAATAACATTTCTAGAAAAGGTCTCAAATAACATTTCTAGAAAAGGTCTCAAATACCATTTCTAGAAAAGGTCTCAAATACCATTTCTAGAAAAGGTCTCAAATACCATTTCTAGAAAAGTTCTCAAATACCATTTCTAGAAAAGGTCTCAAATACCATTTCTAGAAAAGGTCTCAAATAACATTTCTAGAAAAGGTCTCAAATACCATTTCTAGAAAAGGTCTCAAATACCATTTCTAGAAAAGGTCTCAAATAACATTTCTAGAAAAGTTCTCAAATACCATTTCTAGAAAAGGTCTCAAATACCATTTCTAGAAAAGGTCTCAAATAACATTTCTAGAAAAGGTCTCAAATACCATTTCTAGAAAAGGTCTCAAATACCATTTCTAGAAAAGGTCTCAAATAACATTTCTAGAAAAGGTCTCAAATACCATTTCTAGAAAAGGTCTCAAATACCATTTCTAGAAAAGGTCTCAAATAACATTTCTAGAAAAGGTCTCAAATACCATTTCTAGAAAAGGTCTCAAATACCATTTCTAGAAAAGTTCTCAAATACCATTTCTAGAAAAGGTCTCAAATACCATTTCTAGAAAAGGTCTCAAATAACATTTCTAGAAAAGGTCTCAAATAACATTTCTAGAAAAGGTCTCAAATACCATTTCTAGAAAAGGTCTCAAATACCATTTCTAGAAAAGGTCTCAAATACCATTTCTAGAAAAGGTCTCAAATACCATTTCTAGAAAAGGTCTCAAATACCATTTCTAGAAAAGGTCTCAAATACCATTTCTAGAAAAGGTCTCAAATAACATTTCTAGAAAAGGTCTCAAATACCATTTCTAGAAAAGGTCTCAAATACCATTTCTAGAAAAGGTCTCAAATACCATTTCTAGAAAAGGTCTCAAATACCATTTCTAGAAAAGGTCTCAAATACCATTTCTAGAAAAGGTCTCAAATAACATTTCTAGAAAAGGTCTCAAATACCATTTCTAGAAAAGGTCTCAAATAACATTTCTAGAAAAGGTCTCAAATACCATTTCTAGAAAAGGTCTCAAATACCATTTCTAGAAAAGGTCTCAAATACCATTTCTAGAAAAGTTCTCAAATACCATTTCTAGAAAAGGTCTCAAATACCATTTCTAGAAAAGGTCTCAAATAACATTTCTAGAAAAGGTCTCAAATACCATTTCTAGAAAAGGTCTCAAATACCATTTCTAGAAAAGGTCTCAAATACCATTTCTAGAAAAGGTCTCAAATACCATTTCTAGAAAAGGTCTCAAATACCATTTCTAGAAAAGGTCTCAAATACCATTTCTAGAAAAGGTCTCAAATACCATTTCTAGAAAAGGTCTCAAATAACATTTCTAGAAAAGGTCTCAAATACCATTTCTAGAAAAGGTCTCAAATACCATTTCTAGAAAAGGTCTCAAATACCATTTCTAGAAAAGGTCTCAAATACCATTTCTAGAAAAGGTCTCAAATACCATTTCTAGAAAAGGTCTCAAATACCATTTCTAGAAAAGGTCTCAAATACCATTTCTAGAACTTCAAGACATTATCACATACGAAAAAACGATTTTGATATCAAAAATATACTTTTTAAAAAATCTAAACTAAGAACGGAGAGAAATCTCAATACCTTCAAACAAGTCAGAACACGTCTCAATACCTTCAAACAAGTCAGAACACGTCTCAATACATTCAAACAAGTCAGAACACGTCTATACTCGAAACTAGATCTTTTCGCGCGTCTTCCCAACCTGCCAATCAATCGCATCTCTCGTGAGTATTATCTGCTGCCTCTGAGCATGTATTTCTGCCATTCTAGTCAGTTCTTCAGTCGTCACCGTACTACTGTCGGAGAGGAAGAGTACGGTATCACGTGAGGTTACCGTATGACCTTTCTTCTCATCACTGAATAGATCTGCATACGGTAGATCAGTCTGAAAGCGTGAACGTACAAGGTTATGTCTGCAATCCCAAATAATGTGTCAATTAAGAGTTTATAAAAATAGGAAATAACACAAAAAAGGTATGTAAAAAAATCTAACATCATCGTCAAATAACCACTCAATTCATTCAACTAAATCGCTCTTTTTACAACAGTTTTTCACAAATATAAAAATCTAAGAGTGTTTTTCTCTGATTGAATTCGATTAATCTCAAGTTGTAAACCTCACCAAGTTGTAAACCTCACCTTATTCGCAATACGCACTATCCTTATGCGAACTTTATGGGGAAGGCCAAAATCCGCTCCAACGGGCATATCTCCGCGTGACTTTGGCCAGGCGACAATTACCTTAAACCCTCAACATTGAATTATCACATAGACAAAAAGGTTCACTGATTGGGATCGAACCCAGTGGTCTAGCTCTCTTACCGAAGACAACGCGTTATTATTCCATTACCGAACACTATCCCGAAATATGATGCTATGGTGAAAAAAATAAACCGGATGGCCTTTCTGAGAGCGATTAAAATTCTGAACAAAAAACTGAACGTTTATTGACTGAAACGTTGTTTAGTAAAACTTGATGTTGCTCCCTGAACGAATCACAATTTTTTCCAGCTACAAACCTTCTCCAATCCTTTCCAACTGGCGATCTTGTGAATCGTAGCTTGTAATTTCGTGCTTTGTCGCTCAGCCGATCTTACGACTACAGTAATTCGACTGCAAGTATTTTGACTTCCATTCTGACTTTCCGTTTAAGACCTTTTCAGTTTCACTTTTTGAAACCTTTGTTTCTCAAACAGAAAGTATTTACCTTAAACAGAAACCTACGTTCACTTTTGAAAAATTTGATGATTATTAGATTTGATGGTGTGATTTTGAGACCAAATGACTTTCCTATTTGACATTCTCATCATATTACTAGACATGTTCTACGTTTGCTTGCGTCACGCCCCTAAGCCACCCTAATCTAGAGTAGAGCCACAGCCAAGGAGAGTTGCCTTTCTTCCCAATCCATAACCAGTTCCAATATAAATTACACTCAACATGACAGTCAAAAACCAGAAACCAAAATACTGACTGACTTCGAAAGAATAGTCCAATATAAACCTTGAGTCTATTACTTGAGAGTACAAATTACAAATTAAACCGCAATGGGACCACACCGCTGTTCATTGCTCGGTGCCAGTTGGAAAGGCAGGAGACTATTACCCGCAGGGGTGGGTAGGCCAGCGATTGCTGCACTGGCACGCTGCCAAATTATCTGCCAATGAATCTTTCTGGCTTCTCAATTAGTCAAATAACCAATACTCAAGCGACACAATTCATCAAAATAGAAGCTCTGATTTTACTTACATTCTACCTCAAGCAATGGAGAGGCTTAGAGACAAATTCATTTACTGACTCAACTCTCTTTTATGTTTCTTTCATTATAACATCTTTGAATTCATTAGGGATAAAAATTGAATTATATAAATTTTAATCATTTTTTATTAGTTCTATTTGGCTCCTTCTGTGAGTTTAACCATCTCGAGTTTTCAACGCATCAAACATTACTTTTAGTGTTGTGAGTGCAATCTTTTCCACGCTTGCAAAGTATCTGTAGTACAGAAGCCGAGCGCGTTGCTTCATTTGCCGGATGCGGTAGCGTGGGAAAGAGGACAAAATGTCCGTGACCTAAATAAGAAAGATAGGATAGGGAAAAGGCCATAGAGAAAAAAATCACAAAAACAAAAAGGTTGCATTAGAATAATTAAATCTTATTCTTGATCTCTTTATATACCCGATCCATCTGATTTCTATATCCTTCGAAGAAGCTCGTTTCTCGTTATTATAGGCCGTCTTCCGCTCTCGTTATTAGGCCGTCTTCCGCTCTCGTTATTATAGGCCGTCTTCCGCTCTCGTTATTATAGGCCGTCTTCCGCTCCCGTTATCATAGGCCGTCTTCCGCTCAGAGATTTCGATTTTTCGAATAGTGCATTTTACCCAGTGTGAGCTATAATCTACTACCCGAAAAATTTCCCCATTCTTACCCTACCTCAACTTCCTAACAGCGGTTGATTAGTCATATTATACCGTCTGATGGCGGGCAACTAACACCTATCTCTGTTTTTCATTTCAATTGCAGAACCTTCCGTGATGAAACGTTCTTTCATGGCTCCTGCCGGATCTCTCTCCATGTTAAACTTTGCTTCCGGCAGGCTTCTGTGTCATTTTCAGCCGCATTATATTCATACGATTCAGTAAATACACTACTTTCCTTGTGAACCACATAGAAGATTTTAAAAACCGGCACTCACAAAGAGAACGTTCTTCTCGTGTACGCGAACGACAGCGGCAGACCAATCAATAACCTCCGCGAAAGGAAGCTGCCAGTCATCCGAGAGAACCACCGGGATGCAACCAACTCGCAGAGACTCCAGGAATCTGAAGCGCACTGTTGGCAATTTTCAAAAACTACCGTTCTCTGAACGAGGGGAATTTAGACAATTGAGAAGCTCTCAATTCTCGGTAATTCACCTTTAACTCATCTTTCCAGACTACTGCGCTTGAATAAAAGTCGCTTATATATTTTCTCAGCGATTGCAAGTGAACTCTCTGACGCATAACCTTTTTTGACCCACTTCTCCTTAAACCAAGTGTGATTAAAATGGTAGCGTGCGCTGAGTATTGATCGAATAGTGGGAAATTTGACCTTAAATTCTCTCCCAAATTAGAAGTTTATCAATGCTGCTGCTGCACTCAACTAGGAATTGGCCAAACACTTTTACAAGGTTAGGCTTGTGTCTGATCTGCATAGAATTCTTGACAAATTTGAAAAGGGACCGTTACTTGAGCGATGGAGTTCAGAAAATGACTAGGTCTCCATTCTTCGCTATTTAACTTTAGCTCGCTTATCGTTCCTGCTTTAATAAAAACGATCGTTCTCTTTGTATTTTCGGCTAATACTAAACCACGCCCCTCATGCCCTTCACACCCGTTGACTACTAATCCACGCCACTGCGCGGGAAAATTTTTAACTTCGTCCCATGCGCTTTGTTTAGTTTTTCATGTTTTTTTCCTGCTTAGGCTTAGGCAAAAGTTTACGCTAACGAGGCCGTACGGCTTAGGCTAACGAGAACGTATCAAAAAATACATATAATACTGCGTCAAACACTCTTTCTCTTTCCCGCGCAGTGGCGTGGATTAGTAATGAACGGGCGAAAAGGGCATGAGGCCGTGGTTTAGTAATGGCCGTATTTACCGCTTTAAAAACGATCGTTCTCTCTGTATTTTCCATATTTACAGTATAACTTTGGTAAACTATGCAGATCTGGAAAGATCGCTTTTCCAACTGAGCGTTTATATAGATAAGAAAACAAATTATTCTCGTATCATTTACAATGTGTCTCCTCACCATAACTTTGCATTGAAAAATGTTAATAAAATAAAAATAATTCTCTTTCCTAACTGGTTACGTTCTCACCACTCCCAACTGGTTACGTTCTCACCACTCCCAACTGGTTACGTTCTCACCACTCCCAACTGGTTACGTTCTCACCACTCCCAACTGGTTACGTTCTCACCACTCCCAACTGGTTACGTTCTCACCACTCCCAACTGGTTACGTTCTCACCACTCCCAACTGGTTACGTTCTCACCACTCCCAACTGGTTACGTTCTCACCACTCCCAACTGGTTACGTTCTCACCACTCCCAACTGGTTACGTTCTCACCACTCCGTCAAAAGATGAGAAAATTCAAACGACTTTCGAAAAATGAAGAACAAGAGCGAAAGAAAACTAACGGTGAGGTAATTGTACAAATTTTCTTAGAAAAATTGAAATCTGAGCTCGTGAACAGCCTAAAACTCGATTGATTACCTATAAGATCCCAATCTTCGACCGCGGGGTGTCAGGCAGAATGAAGAATTCACCATCAAGCCTTCGTAGTCATATCTACAAAAAAAGTCATCGATTGTCATAACTAGAAAAAAATCATCGATACATCGTGATATTACAACCATTGTACACACTACTATTTTGCACCATCCAAACTTACAACCATCGTACACACTACTATTTTGCACCATCCAAACTTACAACCATCGTACACACTACTATTTTGCACCATCCAAACTTTATTTACTTCTATTCTCTCTCTACTCTCTTTTTTTCATTCTAATTCACTGGATCGAACTTCAATTCCCACAGAATTGATTGATTGACTATACCATATGTATATTGCAAGAAGTTTCTACACATTTCACCAATTCACTACCAAACAAGGAGATATTCAATTGGAGTTGTCCCATTTTTAAGAACTTGACCATGAAGCGTTTGGGCAAACGGATTCTGATTTTCTTGAACATAAAAACATAACTTTTAGTTTTAAAAAAAAACGAACTTGTCATATTCACGATTGTCCGCTTCACATCGTTCGTCTTGATGGGCCTGGAAAATTGAGACCATTCATCACTTAATTCTTTATTCTCATTATTTTTACTTTTCTCAACACCGCTGTGTTGCCTTCCCAGAGAATTTATATTATCCTCTGCTCTATAACGAATTTCTCCGGTATCACGACATTTTGTACTTTATTTTCACTTTTTTTTCGCTCCGGCTCAGGTAAAGATTACGCTAACGAGGCCGTACAGCTCAGGAACGAGACGTGGCGAGTACAAAGTCTCGGGTACAAAGTGTCGGTGATCCATTTTCTTCTATCAAAGTGTTTGTTTATTAATCGGATCTAAAGTGTTTTCCGGTGCAAACTCTTCACCATTGGTCCCCTAAACTGCTCAGAATTTCAAAAAACACCGTTCTCTGAGCGGAAAAGTCTAGAATAATAAGATCCTCTCCTTTTCCTGTCCTTTAGCTCACTTTTCATCATTCCAGACCCCCCTCGCAGGAAAAGCGGTAGTTTTTCTATGTTAATTTTTTTTAAAATCGCAAGAAACTACTATTGAGTTATGGTCTCGAGCTCTGAAAGCCCTCCGTTTTGCATCACTTTAATCACCCAACAGACTTACCTGCCAGTCATGATTGTGCCTGCACGTTGTCAACATTGCCACTCTCATTTCAGAATCCCTAAATCACAAAGTTACCTTTCATTCTACGTTTTCAATCGCCTTATAGGCAGGGTACTGATACCATTTCACTCTGATACCAAAAATTCCGAAAGCCAAGAGCGCGCAGCTTACTTCTCTCTGTCATTTTTTACATTGAGAATTAGAACCCAAGGAGTTAACCCTAGCCTTTTTTGGAAAGAAGAATAAGTCTTTGATTCATTTAGAAGTTACGCTCGGTTTGAGAATGTTTACTCGGTAGCGTAGTGATAACCATAGCACTGTTGAGAACTCCGAAAAAAACTACCGTTTTTTTTTAGCGGAAAAGTCAAGACTGATGAGAAGCTCTCCCTTCAATGCCTTATAACCAGGGGTTAAATGGAGCCGCCCAATTTGGGTTTAAATGTATCCGCCACTCAAAGTTTGGAGGAAAAAAGAAGAGAAGATGAAGAAATAGGGTAAGAAAAGAGGGAGATTTTTGTCAATAGTGTGTTTACATGTATCCGCCGACGGGACCGATCCGGTCACTATTTAACCCCTGCTTATAACTCTTACTCACTTCTAAGTTTTTTATACAATCCCGCTCGCAAAGCGGGCTTGATTCGAATCTTCAAACTCACACAAGTTACCTTTGTTAAGCTATGGTGATAAAGTACCCCCCCCCTGCAAGACTGAAAAGACGGCTGGTTTGATCGCCTCTCAAAAACTAATTTACCTTCATGCAATATTTCAGCCGATAAAACTCACGATTGGTCATTATGAAGATGGTGAAGAGAGTCTCGCGTCTCTGATCCGATGCCGTACACATATCGCTTTCCTTTGAAGGAGGCCAGCAAAGGGTCTTTGTCCGAAAGGGAGAAGGACCGCTGAAAACAACAATCACATTTACTAAATTACTACCGACTACAATAACTTACGACCTAATTTGAGATCGTGTGCTTAAAAGGGGAGGGGAAGGGGGAAAAGGTCTCTTCTTCGGGCTCAACTTTACCTGAAGGCTCTAATTCCAGAAATCGACACAATGCAGTAGAACAAGTGGTTTCTAATTGTGCCGCTGATATATCGTTGCGACGTGAGAGAATAAGCTAATAAGATTCCTCCTCTGAATCTGCTCGATTTTATTTACAACTAGTGATGCTACGCACAATAATCGTCGGACACCAGGGTGTTTATTAGCACCCGCACAACTCTTTTCCGGGCGCATAGATTTTTAAAATTGATAGTTCAAAATTCAATTTTTTCAATGATTTGAACTGGACTTTCGCTACGAAAATACCGAGAAAAAATTTTTCCAAGCGCCTAGATTTTTTTCAACCCGCAGTGCGGATCATAGAAACATCCTATCGGACATACCATCTTTGGATTATACCTGGAATACCTGATTCATATGAGGTTCATACCAGTGTACTGAGATCACCTCTATAAATCATAGCTTGTTGCTCGGCCTTGGAAATTGAACCCTTAACAACTTTCTATGAGGGAACCTGGATTGAGTCCCTCACAGGATGCTCTTCGTGAAACAGCGGCAGCGAAAGATCAAAACCGTGCCGGAAATGCTGTAACCAAAATATATGTAGTAGATCAGTTTCCAAACAATTTCTCAAAGAGGACACATATTGCTACTAGATGAATCTTCCTCGCGCTTGTTCCCGTCTCGCGGCAGGGTACGCGCTCCCCTGAGATACAGGACAGAACTATCCTGGTAGAACCAGTGGCTGCCAGCTAGATCTTTGCTAGTGTGATTAGCAGCAGTGGAAGGAGTCAGATTCGTGCATGAGCACTACCAACATTTCTTAACCCGAGTGGATCTGTCCGGAGTGGGATTCGAACTCGGGACCCTTCGCACAATAGTCGAACACACTACCATTATACCAAGCCCGGACAGACTGCTACTAGATAGAGAACCTCATATATATATATAAGGTTCTCTATCTAGTAGTTTATATCTCTTACCCATCTAACGACAAATCTTTCAATCTGAGGATAAGAAAAACACTTCGTTCTGGTGTTATTTCAAGCACTCTGATTTTTTTGTATTCCAATTAAACTTCTCATCAAGCTAATTTCCTCTGCGGGTGACAAACAAGGTCCTCATGCTCGGGCGCAGTTGATCAATGGCTTTTCGACCCCTTCTCTCCTTCGAAAACCAACTTGGGCGGATGCAGATGCCCTGGCTACGATGGCTTTACCCGTAGGAAAGCCCAGATTGTGATCGGCATAGTCCGGGTAGGTTCCTGTCATCAAAAATCGAAATAATCAGAACTCATAAACTTTTTTTGAATAACTTGTTTAGCCCAATTACTCGTGGCACTTATAAACCGATTTCAAAATTTACGTAGTTTTCCTATAATTTTTTCTCATTTTCCCCTATCATTATTTCATTTCTGACCGTGGTAAAGATTGAAGATGACATGATTCTCTCCTCTTTTCCAGACGTTCTCGGGTAGTGCAGCTACCAAGCCCCGCAAGCCATGAATATAATTCTTCTCACTACAACAGCCACTTTCATCAGTTACAATGTGTGAAATGCACTCTTTCAAAATAAAAAAAAGTGCCGCCCTGCGAAGAAAAAATGGCTGGGATAATGATAAGCGAACAAATTTCACGGTCTTGACCTCTTCTATTGCCCAATTTATCGACCTCGAACATCCTCGTTTTCTAGCTCGCTTCTACTTGTTATAGACCTCGAATATCCTCGTTTTCTAGCTCGCTTCTACTTATTATAGACCTCGAATATCCTCGTTTTCTAGCTCGCTTCTACTTATTATAGACCTCGAATATCCTCTTTTTCTAGCTCGCTTCTACTTATTATAGACCTCGAATATCCTCGTTTTCTAGCTCGCTTCTACTTATTATAGACATCGAGTATCCTCGTTTTCTAGCTCGCTTCTACTTATTATAGACCGTCCCCGGCTCGAAGGGCCACCGCTTTTTCGATTTCATAATGTTTAAATGCGACTTATGGTGACTTACGAAAGCAACGAGACAAGTGGTTTTTTTATCGCACCACAAATCTGTACTGAATGAGTTTATTATAAATCTTAAACTTAATTTTTTCTCTGAATTTTATTTTAAATAAGTAACTTTTGTTTAAAAAAATTTTTTTAGTTTTGCCACACAATTTCATGCAACAGGACAGACAAAATCAGTGTGTATTATTCCTTAGTTTCTATTTACTTCGAAGAATAGCACGGACAAAAGCTACTTCTCATAGCGAGATCGAACCCAGCGGTACCTTTCTTACCGGGAGCGAGAGCGGAGCAGGCGCTAAAGAAGAGCGGTTTGTCATTCGAGTTATACAAGGGATGGAAAAAGGCTAAAAAGAATGGAAAGTAGGGAATTAGTGAGGAACTTGAAACACGATGAGAGAAGATAACGTAGATAATTTCCGGCCCGAACATGTGTGCGCCAACAAAGCTGGTGTGGTTAATATCTAAACCCTGCTAACGAGCGAGCTCCTTCACCGTTTTGCTAAAAAGTAGTTGACATTTAACTAACTAACCTACGCGGATCCCTGTCGGTAGTGTCAAAGTTGAGTATGAGCAGACAAGCTTTTTCTGGGTCTTCGGTGTAGAAAGCGCTTTCTCTGATCACGCGCAGAATCTTCGAGTAGGCCTGTGGAAGATTTATTTGTAATCACCAACAAATAGCTTGAATTGTCTTCGAAAATCATTGTTATTTCCATGTCTGGAGCATGAGAGATCTGGGCTTGTGACCCGAGCCAGGGGTTATTTAGTGTGCAAGAAAAAGGTACAGACGCCCGCCAGAAGCGGAAAATATTTTTCACATAAGGGTCCCGCGAGGAAGATTATTTATTGGGGTAGATATTTACTTAAGGGTAGATATTTATTTATTATCGGTTTTATGTATGTACAATTAAAAAAACAGCGTGGTTAAGAAGAAATATCAGTATCTTCGAAAATATAGTATTAAACGGATACTGATGAACGTACAATTAAAGTTTGGAGAAAAAATTCATTAAGAATACTGACCACGCTCGGTGACAGCTCCTCAGTGAGGATATCCGGATATACATAGACTCGTAGTTTTTCAGCCGAGCAGCGAGAGAAGTTGAAGCAGCTGTACATGCTGCAGCCTCTTGACCAGCTGCAAATGTTGTTGTTGTTGTCTTGCCCAGCGGGTATTCCTCCTCCGCGAGACACTGGAGAAAGTAGTCGAAGCTCTCAACCCTCCACTGTTGTTAGCCCGCTCTCTCTCTCTATTTCTCTTTTTTTTAAAAATCTTTTTTCTTTCTTTCTTTTTTAATCTTTCTCTCTCTATCTCTCTCTTTTTTACCAGCTGCAAATGATTTCAGGTTGCGGGTCGAGGATAAGCAGAGAAAGAAGTGATTGAATGATCTACGAAAAAAAGGAGAAAAGAAGATCCCATAAACTTACTCATTTGAATGGACGTTCATTTGTGCGAGTAAGTATATAATATCATCGTTTCTCTAAGACCAATAGATACTACGCTGTAGGAAGAATTTTCGCGGCTTCAAGAACGGTTTTTATCACCTCCCCAACAACGGACCAGACAGCCGAAACACTCAGCGTGGACGTGCCAACCGACCAAGGAACCATAAGAATCTGCAACATTTACATCCCACCTCGATCGTCATGCCCCAACACATACGCGCCGAACTTCAACCGACTCCTAACACAGAAGAAACCATTCATTGTCGGTGGAGACTTCAACGCACACAATAAAGTTTGGAGTGAAGGTACGGAGGATAGCAGAGGAGATGAACTATGCGACTTCATTGACGACAGCGATCTTGTATGTCTCAACAACTCAAAGATGCCCACAAGACAAAAAGCATCACCAGACATCACTCTCGCCTCGAACGACATAGCCATCGACTGCAACTGGTCAACAATCAACAGAATGAACTCTGACCACCTCCCATGCCTGATTGACGTCGAAACACAGCCATCCAGCATCTCAAACGCACGTTGTTATACAAATTACAACAAAGCGAATTGGGAAGGCTTCGAAAGGGACATCAACAAGATTCTCATGGATTTCCCATTCGCCGGCAACTCAGTTCAGATGCACAAATTCCTGACCACCACCTTGACCAAAGCGGCTAAGAACAACATTCCCCGTGGAAAGGTGCCAAAATACACGCCTCACTTGAGTGAAGATGTGAAGAAGCTGATTGCAGAACGGGACCAAATGAGGAGGGACAATCCTACGGACCCCTCACTCCCCTCAATAATGGCCGAAATCTCCTTCCGCATCAACCTCGAAAAGAGGAAGGCTTGGGAAAAGTACATATCTGAAATTAGCCACAACGAACCGGGCAACAAACTCTGGAAAACGATAAAGGCTATCGACGGCAAATCAATTAAACCGACGCACTTGACCATCAGCCACGACGGGAAAAGTCTATGCCCAACATCTGCCTCAAACGCTTTTGCCAGAAAATTAGCTAAACAAGCCCCTAAAGAGGTCGACAAATCAGCAAGAAGCACAACACGACTAATTAAAGGCCTCAAACGGACAGACGCTCCCCAAATTTCCCTGGCACAGATCGAAGAAGCAATCAAGAAAACCAAAGGTTCCAAATGCCCAGACAGTGAAGGCATCTGCCCTCTACTTCTCAAAATGGCCGGTGAAAACTTCAGAAAATGCCTCTGCATCCTCTTCAATAACACGCTGCAGACAGGTATTATCCCGTCCAGATGGAAAGATGCAAGAGTGATAATGTTACCTAAACCAGGAAAGGACTCCAGCAACCTGAACGGCTATAGACCAATATCAATACTATCCCCTATAGCCAAAACATTCGAACGGGTCTTATTACCATTCCTGGCGGAAGGCTTTCAAATCGCTGACTGGCAACATGGATTCCGCAAAGAGCACTCGACTACTACCGCACTCCTGGAAATAACCGGGAAAATAACAAACGGCTTCAATCGGAAACCACCCCCGGACCGCACTCTCATGGTCGCCCTTGACCTCACTGCAGCATATGACTTAGTGAACATATCCCTTCTCTGCAAGAAACTCACTGAAACGAATATGCCAAGAGCCATCGTCCGATGGATGTCCAGCTACCTAAGAGGCCGTACAATCAAGGTAGATTTCCAAGGAAAAAGCAGTCGACGTCTCACATGCAGATCTGGTGTCCCACAAGGAGCAGTGCTCAGCCCCCTCTTATTCAATCTCTACATAAACAACCTCCCGCAACCCACAGGAAACACGCAGATGACAGCCTACGCCGACGACATATCAATTCTCTCCTCAAGCCCCTGTATTGAAACCTGTGAAGATCAGATCAACCACTTCCTACCGAAACTCGTAGAAGAATTGGAACAACGTAAAATGATCATATCCAAGGAAAAGACTACGGTCACCCTTTTCACAACCCATACAGGCGAATGTAAAAAAGAACCCAAGGTAGAAATCCACGGAACCCTTCTGCCGACAACTAAAACACCCAAAATACTCGGTGTCGTCTTAGACCAACTCGGCACCTTCCGACAACATGCAGAATACCTTAAACAGAGAACGGCCAAAAGACTGAATATACTACGTGCCCTCGGAGGAAGAACATGGGGCCAACAGAAAAACACCCTTCTTGCAACCTACAAAACAATGACCAGATCCGTTCTCAACTACGCCGCACCAATTTACTCCCCTCAATTGGCCGAGACGAACTGGAAAAAACTACAGGCAAACCAAAATAGAGCAATTCGGATCGCAACAGGAAACCTAGCAATGGCCGGCACAGAGCATTTAGCTCTAGAAAGCGAAATGTTACCCATAAAGGAGCACAACACGATGCTTACCAAGCAATTCGTTGCAAGAGCAAGACTCCTCCCAAACCACCCCTCCCATCGTCGATGCATGGAACCCAAACCACCTAGAACTATTCGTAAACATGCCAAGGACTTAGAAATTATGCTAGTAGACAGTGATCAGAAAGCCGCACTTAAAAGAATACATACTGAAACTGTTAGAAATTTCATTAGATCTTGCTCACCTAACCCAGTTCTAGGTAAGAAACCTCCCAGAATCCATAAATCAACGAATCAACTTCCCAGGGAACAACAAATAACATTATCGCAACTACGTAGTGGCTATGCAAGTTCCCTTAACAGCTACCTACACAGAATAGGAGCTGCCCTATCACCTCTTTGCCCAAAATGTTTAGAAGAGCCACATACAACTAGTCATTTATTCTCGTGTCGCTGTGACCACACACTTTTAAGAAGTATAGATTTGTGGAATAGCCCGACGTCTGTTGTTAAGTTCTTATACCAGTGATTCCTTTCTCTCTCTCAAAAAAAAAAAAAAAAAAAAGGGGAAAAAAAAAAAAAAAAAAAAAATAAAAAAAAAAAAAATAAATAAATAAAAAAAAAAATAAAAAAAAAATAAAAAAAAAAATAAAAAAAAAAATAAAAAAAAAAAAAATAAAAAATAAAAAAAAAATATAAAAAAAATATAAAAAAAAAAAATAAAATAAAATAAAATAAAATAAACCCCGAGAGAGAAAGAGAAATAATGTAATTAGATAAATGATGTAAGTAAGGTTATTGTTTTCTGAGCCATGTCAAAGAAGACCTCGTCTACCCAGCCGGAGACCTACGGCGGGCAATCTACAACAACATCATTGCTCAGTAGGATGTGTGGAAATTTTATTTTTGGGCGGGTGACCGGGCGACCCTGGCGACCGAAAAAGGGGAGAAAAGGGGGAAAAGGGGGAGTAATCAAAGAAAAAGGGGAGATAAGGGGGAAAAGGGGGAGTAATCAAAGAAAATTTGTGGTTTTTTCCGGAGTCATTTGATCTTTTGTTTCGCATAGCACTGGCCAAAATTCAATATTCGACATTTTTCACTTACGAACTTTAGTTTTTGTTCATAATTTCTCATTTTCTGTTATATTTTTTCACCATGAGAAAGTTTTCTGGGTGACCGGGCGGACGACCGGGAGAAATTAAACAAGTTTGGTGAGATTTGGTTTTGATGTCATACACACAGTTTTTATGTGTTTTTATTTTCCTTTTTTGTCCTACTTTTGCAGAATTTTTCTAAATTTCATAGTTTTAATGTAACATATTCTCACTCACATATGAGCCCTACCCAGAGAGAATAATATTCTATCTGAATGGGGGCAAAACAGACTCTTACTAGCTACCGTATTTTCAGTGTATACATTCAATGTCTTCTATATTTACAATCACCTTTCCTTTCATATCAATAATAAGTAAACAACGAGAAATTTTGCATGGATTTTGGAAAGCAGGGCTAACCCACGGATGCGGTCCTCGTTCGAGAGAGGTTCTTGTGCAGAATATGATTCTTCGAAACATGAAATTTTCCTGCTAAAATTTTTTTTTATAGACTAGTAAATCATTTTAATCCTCTTGATCTAGCTCTAAAAGTTTTCAAATGAATTTTTTGAGCCTTAGGACCAGAGGCCGTAAGCATGGAGCAATCCAAAAGGATTAAGAGCTTGGATTAGAAGTTATCCAAATACATTTCACTAATCCGGTATGCATGGAAGCTATAATACTTTTGGATTTGAGATAATCCGACAAAATTCGTAACCCTACTCCGGAGGTGGGTTAGCGAGCAATCCGAAAGGATTAAGAGCTTGGATTAGAAGTTATCCAAATACATTTCACTAATCCGGTATGCATGGAAGCTATAATACTTTTGGATTTGAGATAATCCGACAAAATTTGTAACCCTACTCCGGAGGTGGGTTAGCGAGCAATCCGAAAGGATTATCGGCTCAATTTGACCCATTCCGTTCATTTTGCTCTTTTTGAAGTGTGTAGTGAAAGTAAAACGGAACGGAAAATTTTTTGGTTTTTGCAATACTAACTAATATTCGACAATTATAGTGTTTAGAGTGCATTTAGTTTTCGACAATTATAGTTTGTAGAGTGCATTTTGATGCATTTTAGTGCTTTCGCTTGTCTTTCCGCGTCCTTTTTGACAATAATCCAAGTTTAAGAAATCTGACATCCATGCATACCGATTTTCCTAATTCTAAATTGTTTAACTTTTTTGGATTTTCTAATCCTTGGATTTGACTAATCCAGATTGTTCTAATCTGTTTTCCATGCATACGGCCTCAGGGTTTTTTCTTTCAGCCGCACTGCGGGTAAAAGATATCTATGCGCTCATCAAAAAGTCCGAAAGTCGTTTAAATCTATGCACTCGAAATACACAAAAACATGCAAAGAAGAAATTTTCGATTTTTACATAGGAAAATTCCAAATCTGTGTAGAAAAAATTCGAAACTTTTCAGAATCCTGGAAATCTATGCGCTCTAGAAAAATTATGCGGGTAGTAAAAAACACCCTGCTTAAAACGTGATGACTTTTCAATTAACTGTTTCTATACGTAATTCTCCGCTTATCAGGAAACAACAAAAACAACTCACTTGGTCGATTTGTTCCTTTGCTGTGAGAAAACCCAATGCCATAAGAAAAACAGCGAAAAACTGAGTAGGAGGCAACCGTAGCGGTGGAGTGTCTTCATTTCAATCAGTGACGGCCGGCACAACAATGACGTTTATAACGTCATTATCCTCAACGCTCCTTTATCAACGAAATTTAGATTTGAAACTTCCTTTTTAAAAAAAAAAGGAACTTCAGTTCATTTATTTCGGACAAGAAAACGTAATTGAAGTGAGAAAGGATTTATAAGTTATAAATCGTTGAGGATAATGATGTTATAAATTATAACGTCATTATCCTCAACGCTCCTTTTAAAAAAACGATAAATTCACAAATTTTTACTTGTGAAATTTTACAGTACGTACGGCCATACAACTATTCCCCTATCCTCCTTAGCTGCCAATTAATTACGTTCATAACTGCTATTCTGTTCCAATCAACAATGAGGCACTATAGTGTAGGGGTTAGTGGGCTTGACTGTGAGTAGCTCGGTGAGTGTCCGGATTAGTTCTGATGAGCAATTTTGCCAAATTTTATTTTTACATCAGAAAATTATTTTTACATCAAAAAACGCTTAGGCTTAGGAAAAAGTTGGCTTTAGTCTACTTTAACCGTCCGAAGATTTTTTCTCAGAAAGAGATTTTTTTTCATGAAAACTCCCTTCCCCCCTTTAGGACCCCCCTTCCCCCTCCCCCCCCATTTGCTTAGGTAGGGCCCTCTTCCTCCCCCCTTCCCCCTTTAGGTCCCCCCTCGCTTCCCTGCTTAGGTAAACACCCCTCCCCCTCCCCCCTTTCCTTTCCCCAAAATTCATAAAGATAATTTTGAAAGAAAAGAAAAGAAAGAGAAAGAAAAAAGAAAGAAAGAGAACAAATAAGAAAAAGAAAGAGAAAAATATTTTTAAAAAAAGAAAGAAAGAGAAAAAGAAACAGAAAGAAAAAAGAATTTAATAGAGCCAGGCCGTGTTTTAGGGCAGCTAACGAGGATGGGAGGTTAGGGGGTTAGCCATAAAGTAACCTGGTACCCCCTAAGTAAAGTGCGCTTCCCAAGTACAAAAAAAACAGCCGTTGTTTTGTGAAGAAATTAGCAGAAAAATGAAAAGGGATAAAGCCGTGTAATAAGATTATCTTTTCCAAACGTGACACTAAAACTATGAAAAGGTAATTTTTTCTCATCTTTTTAATACAAAGTTTTATGATAAGTTTATTGACGTATCACGACACTTTTTAACCGCGATCTTCTGTTTCTGAGACTTTGTAGCCGCGACACTCTGTACTCGCGTAATTTTGTACCCGGGACCGCTCAGGATCTGGTGAAGATTACGCTAACGGGCACTTTTCGCATGAGGTTCAAATGGGTCCGATGAGAGTGGCATTTTTTGATACGGTCTCGTAAAACTAAGCCGTTCGACCTCGTTAGCGTAAACTGTTTCATAAGCCAAAGCGTTTTTTGATGTAAAAAATAATTCTTTGTAGATGTAATTAAGTCAGTAACTAAATGACCCAATTGAACCTCTGGTAGGGAAAACACTAGACGCAAAAAAGGCCCGCTAACGATGATTTACAGCTTTGAAAAAAAAAACCGCTTGAAAACATTTCTTAGAATATCAATTTTTTGCCGATTTGGTTTCGATTTATTAAGCCAAAGCGTTTTTTAATGTAAAAATAATTCTTTGTAAATGTAATCAAGTCAGTAATTAAATGAACCAATTGAACCTCTGGTAGGGAAAACACTAGACGCAAAAAAGGCCCGCTAACGATGATTTACAGCTTTAAAAAAAAGACCGCTTGAAAACATTTCTTAGAATATCAATTTTTTGCCGATTTGGTTTCGATTTATTAAGCCAAAGCGTTTTTTTAATGTAAAAATAATTCTTTGTAAATGTAATCAAGTCAGTAAATAAATGACCCAATTGAACCTCTGGTAGGGGGGAACACTAGACGCAAAAAGTGCCCACTAACGATGACTTACAGCTTTGAAAAAATACCGCTTGAAAACATTTCTTACAATATCAATTTTTGCCGATTTGGTGGTGGGTGCAAAGTGTTGGGTACAAAGTTTCGCGTGTACGAAGTTTCGCCCTACAAAGTGTCACAGGCACAAAGATTCGGTGATTCGCTCATAGGTATCTTTTTTCGGCACTTTTTGCGTTTAGGGCCACCCCTACCAGAGGTTCAATTGGGTGAGATGAGAGTGGCATTTTTTGATCTCGTTAGCCTAAGCCGTACGGCCTAAAAAACTTTTTCCTAAGCCTAAGCGTTTTTTAATGTAAAAATGTTTCTTCAATGTAAAATTTTTTTGTGAATGTAAATAAGTCACATGTATTACCCATGGAACCTCTGGTAGGATGGGAGGGGGGTTGAACGCAAAAACTGTCCTTTTTTCATTGATTTCTATTGTTTTTTCGGCTATTCAGTTTTTTCGGGAAGCATAATTCTCTTCAAAATCAACCGATTAAACTTTCCGTTGTTGATGTCTGAAAGTGTCTACACATATGACAAACAACATTCTTTCACGAAAATTACGAAAATCAACATGCATTATAAAAACAAAAATATTATTAGCAGAAGATAAATAATATCAGTGTATTTTGAAGAAAGTTTTGCTTGATCGAATAAACTGCAGAAGTGCCGCTTTTTCTATAACTAATTTCTATCAGGTTTTTCTTCTACCCGCGCGGCGGGTTAGAAGAAGAAAAAAATCTATGCGCTCGAAAAATTTTCGGCGGGTGGTAAGAAAAGGCCTGATTTATATATATAACTTCCTATTGCTTATCAATACCAGGGGTTTTTTAGTGTGCAAGAAAAAGGTACAGACGCACGCCAAAGGCGGAATTTTTTTTCACATAAGTGTTCCCTCTTATGATAAAAAAACAGACGCCCGCGTAATTTTTTGTTCTTGTTTCACATAAGGGTCCCCCCTTTTGATTCGGAAAAACAGAGGCCCGCCGACAGAAGGTCTGACATGACTATTTAACCCCTGATCAATACACCTTTTTTCAGCAGCTACGTGGACTCTTATACAGTTCTTCGTATTCATTGTATTGATGCCTCTCGTGAGCAGTTTTCTGAACAAGCCAAGCGCAATCAGTGACCCTTGGGTCATTGAGTGCGCGAAGTGAGCGATCATGAAAGGTACGCTCCATTATTTTAGATGTGGAAGTAGTGAGCCTTATTGGTCTATAATTAAGCGAGTCTGTACGCTTGTAAACTGGTCGGACTATCGCTGTACGCCATATTTTAGCAACTCTGCCGTTCAAAAAGAATCGCTGAAACATTAATAATGGTACACAGATAAAGCGAGAACAGTTTTTCAAGAAAACGAAAGATATAAGATCAGCAGAGGTATTTGACGATCGGCATCCGAAGCTAAAGTAGTTCAGTTCTTTTTTTGCTTGCAGCGATGCGCCGACAGAGGTACACCGAAACAAAATAAATGAACATAATAAACTTCCTATACAAGTCAGATTTTTTTCAAACCTTTTGTCTATTTTCACATATTATGTTAAGTTAACAATGTTAACACAAAAAAAAAGAAAAAAGTTGAAATAACAATGAAGAATAAAATTTTAAATGCACCACGGAAACGCCAAAGTTTTTTTAAATCAGTGATTGCAGTAGAATGCATATGTAAGTTCAGCTGTTATAATTTAGTTGATAAAGTTTATTGTACTCATTCTCGACTCGCCGAATAGTGCGTGTGATGAGGCGATGACCTAACCTGGCCGAACCAGTGGCTACTTCGTAGGCCCAGGGATATTATACGTCGTGTCAAATGGGTGTATGTACGTATCCGCCACTCAACCCCGGAAAATTTTTTTTGAAAAAATTGTTTAAAACGAACCGTGTTGCAGGCTGCCCGAACTTCTTGGTCCCGATCCCGAACCAACGAAATTACCTGAAGACCGGAGCAAAACATTATTTAAAACAGGTGATAAAATATGATGTGTAAATAAAATGTGAACTGATACTTTTTTTAAAAAAAGATACTAAAAAAAAAGAAATGATACTTGTTTTATAAAAAAAACCCTATCATCTTAACAGTTGTAAAATAAGTATTCAAAATTTGTCAACAAGCAGTACGCTCACTAAAGTCTTAAATGATATTGACAAGTTTATTGCTCAAGTGTACTGTTCAGCGCAGAAGAAAAGGCTCGTGATCATCATGGTCGCAATCAGCCTCCGACTGTGCTTCGTTTTATTTTTCTCACTTTAGTTATCAAAGTGACACGCTCGGGTCAACACCTTCAACCTGGATCCAATATCCCCTTACAGTCAATGAGATTGGGGTGTCAGGTTGGAAGGAATTGATGAAGAAGCCTTTTACTTTTTTAAAGTCGGAAATTCTTCCCTTGAAATTGGAGATGATCATGTTTTTGAATGAAGGTAGATAGCGTTCGTTTTTAATTACAACCATGTACTAGCTCAATTCCCTAATGTGCATTTCCAAGCATTTGCCGATGATATTAAAGTGTATGTGTCTTATAACAAAGATACCTTTTTAGAGCGAAGTCAAGAACTACAACTTGCACTCGATGCTATTACTGTTTGGTGTGAATGTAATCAACTCTCCTTGTCTCCCAGTAAAACTCTTCATCTGCATATAGGGTACCAATCTCTCATCGCCTCCTATTTAATCTGCCATGTTCTGTTATGACGTGTCAACCAAGTTCGCGACCTGGGAGTACAAGTTGTCTCATCATTGCGCAGAGGCCCAGCTGTTGAAGATCGAGTGAGCAAAGCAACGGCAACCATGTATTCACTCCTCCGTGCTGTTCCCATCAACGACCCAGTTATTCTACTCAAATGCTTTTCCACATATATACTTCCTCATCTAGAATTTGCATCTTGCTTCTGGAATCCATATTATAAAAAAGACTGCAAAATTATCGAGAAAGTACTTGAAGCTTTTACTCGTATTGTAACTACCGATGCTTTCCTAATCCTGATTATCCATGTGCACTTCCTTCTTATTCTTGTCGATTGGCTAACCTAGGTCTTTCTTCCTTGATAGACAGGCGGAAAGTCGCGGATCTTATGATGGGTTGGAAAATTTACAACAATAGTTCCATTGTCGCGAAGGAAAAGTTCTTCAAATGGGTTCCGATTACACGGACAAACGTTAACGGTTTGTATGTCGAAGCAACACAGAATACGGCCCGTTTCCATTGTTTCTCATTAAGTGTAGCACGTATGTTCACTAGATTATCGAGAGATGTGTTGAATGTTCCGAGTGAACACGTTTTTAAAAAAGCTGTAATCAATATCATTGATACATTTTAGTCTTTCCGTTTCGAATCAGCAGAAATATGGATGTAATTATTAGACACTATGACGCGCTCTGTAATAAATTGTTACAAGAATTGTCTTAGATTTCTTTTCTTTTTTTTTTCTTTGCTTCTTAAAGACACCATTGTTATCTGTGGTTTTTGAATGTTTGTTTTTGCACTGACAAGTGTAGATAATATATATATATATATATATATATATATATATATATATATATATATATATATATATATATATATATATATATATATATATATATATATATATATATATATATATATATGGAAATGGATAAAAAAAGGCTCCTTGAGAGAGTCGGTTTGCTACCGCAGCAGGGCTCAGAAAACATCCATCCTGTCCTATACTGCGGTTAGTTGGGTGAGAAACTCTTGATTTTTGATCCATAAGAAGGGTAAAATCATCTGAAAAAGAGGGATTCGTTGAGCCTTCTTCCAACTTCCCTGAAAAAAAAGGAATCCTCTTTTTTCAGACTTGAGGGAATAAGGCGCAACGGAATTCGATAAATTTTGGCGAAAATTGGGTAACCCGCATTTTTAACACGCGAGAGTGGTCGAAAAATTAGCTGCTCCCGTATTTTTTAGATGTAAAGTACCCTAATTTTTTCAGGAAGAACAGGCGTTCTGAAAGAACGCTTTCTCGCAAAAGCAAAAAAAATTCGTGTCGTTACGGTGAATGACCAGGAAATATTGGTCTTCGACAACGAGGATCTTCCTGGGTTTGTTGGAATTTACTTAACTTTTTTTCAATACAATCGTTCTTGATTTGGTTGATGATATGTGCAAAGGGTCAATAGTAGGTGAACTTTTTACTTGGAAAAATCTGTTTTTAAAAAAAAAATCATTCTGCTATATCATGTTCTTCGAAAAGTGGTACTTGGACACGGGCATAGTTCAGTGTATTTAAAGTCTAGGCTGAGCGTACTAGACGACACTCATACCGTTTAAAATTGTTCAAGTCTTTTGTACGTATTTTTTAGGACGTTGATAGAGAGGAAAGGAGAGACGCTATACTGCTCGCATCAAAACTGCCGAAACAGCGCAAGGGTGTGCCAGCATCTGTCAGTGCCAAATAAATTTTATTGTAGATTTGGTGGGAAAAACCTTTTTAATACCCCAATATTCATACCTAGTGACAGAAATGGTTGAATGCAAAGAGATATAGATGAAGATTGACGGAGAGAGGAAGATACTTTTGGGGATTTGAATAATCAGACTAGTTACAGCATGTCCGTTCTCCTTGCTCGACAGGAAGAGAGGGAGAAGCATACAGAACATATGCTCAATCTGAGCAAGGCAGATTTTCTGAGAGCCCAAAAGCGGCTTGGAGATGGGCAGAAAGGAGATTTCCCCAGATGGGGCCAACAAAGAACTAGAATAAATTATTCTAGAGTTCCTCTTGTGAGCGTAGAAAATGAATAGATATTTTTATTTAAATCGGGGGATTCATTAGAACTGTTTCTGATTGTAAATAATAAGTTATTCTGATAATATGTATCCTTACATGCTAAAATATATCATGTATGTTTTGAGTTTGTTAATTCTTTTTTCGTTTCTCAAACAGTTGTTACCTTTCGTATGAAGCCGCGAAAAGTTTGTTTTCTCTTAATAAATGAACACGGGTAGATTTTCATAGTTTTTGAATGAACACGGGCATATTCGCCTAAAATTTGTTAATTAACTCAAGCATAATTGTAAAGTATTTGTTTATACACGGGTATGTTTGTTGTTGCTTTTTGTTTTTCAACGACCGGTCTTCTTTCGTGAGGCCGCGAAATGTTTGTCTTGAGCTTGTTATTAAACACGGGCACA
Organism: Allodiplogaster pararmata; assembly: GCA_964056735.1. NCBI lineage: Eukaryota > Metazoa > Nematoda > Chromadorea > Rhabditida > Diplogasteridae > Allodiplogaster > Allodiplogaster pararmata. Next base: position 23,177,212 of record OZ057408.1, read on the forward strand.
TTTGCATAAATTTCATGATTAAACGAGTTCATTTCCATAAAGTTTCAACCTGCTTAAACTTCCGAACGAACATAGAATCGTTCAATAGTCTGCACTACAGGGAAGCGGTCAGTCATTGGAAATGGGAAAATCTTTTAATAAACGTTTGTTACTGAACATGGGCAATGTTTTCGTTCAGCATGCTTCCACTTTTAGCGGTCTACTGATACATTTTCCGTCCAACTTTGACGACACTGCACAGACTTGGTACCCATTTAGATTAGCGGAACAGCGGGTGAATTCTCTTCGAGTTCCGGAGTGGACTTTTCTTTGCCTGCAAAGTCAAACTATGAGCGAAATCATTACGGGCCAAAACCCAATTATTACAGAGATGCAATTACATCGCACGGAAAAAAACCCAGCTGTCTCTATTTTTTCATCCTCTATCCCTCTTTCATCTTGAGAAATCGCTTCACCACCAGGGTGTTTCTTTCACTCACACTGCGGGTGAAAAAATTCTATGCGCTCTTCGAAAAGTCCGAAAAACATTCGGATGCGTAAAGTACCGTGTCCTCCAAAGTGAAATCAACTTTTCTCACATCGTGGTAAAGCGCGTTCGCTGTCAAAAGAATGTGTAAAAAAGAACTAAAAATTTCAGCTTACAAAAACATCAGTAAGAAACCATCACAATTACCATTTTTATTGGGGAGCGCATTGTTCTTAAAGGGGCCGTGCTTTACATGATGGAGCCGCTCTTTATTTCAGGAGCCGGCAGCGGAAATTTTTGTATACACATACTTGCCTTACATCTGGAATTTTTTTTCAAGTTTCAAATTTATAAGAAAAAAAAAGTTTTTAAAAAAAATTCTCATAAGGGTCCCCCTTATGAGTTAAAAGACAAACGTCCGCCGAAGGTCTGAAACGGACGCCCGCCGACAAGCGACCGGACATGACTAAATAACCCCTGGGCCGTACGGCTTAGACTACCGATACCGCACAAGAAAGTTTCTCATATTATTAACTTTTTTTGCAAATTCAATGACTAATTTTTTCAAAAAAATAGAAATGGTTTAATAGATACAGTAGTTTGAAAACACTAAAAACAAAAGCCCTCCCCAAGTAAAGTGCCCCACCCCCGCTAAGTAAAGTTGTTCCAAAACCTCAAAAACGCCTAACACGATTTATCCCATTGAACTGGTTCTTTAAGTAATACTGTGACCAAATATTTCTATTAAAAACGAACGCTATCTACCTTCATTCAAAAACATGATCATCTCCAATTTTAAGGGAAGAATTTCCGACTTTAAAAAAGTAAAAGGCTTCTTCATCAATTCCTTCCAACCTGACACCCCAATCTCATTGACTGTACCACAACATATCAAGAGATCGGCAAGTGCAAGCCAATAGGAAACAGAAAAAGGTACAGCCAACAGAAGATAGTGATAGGGGTTATTAAAATGAGTAAAATAACAAGCAGTGAAGCAGTAAAATTTTAAAATTCAGTAACCGTATCGAGGAGAAGATTGCTGCGAGAATGAAGCCGTCTTTCTTTGGATGTGGTAATCGCTTCTGCAAACAAAAAAAGGAATGTTTATCTACCTTCAGTTCTAAGCCTCAACGTGAGGGCACGAAGCTGGTCAATGAAAATGATATCTTACTCTCAAAAAAATGATGTAAAAAAACCAAAAACCTGGCCCGCTAAATCTTATTTTAACCATCCATACATATATTTGTTCACGAGTGCAATGTGACGTGTTTGAATTACTTAGATGCTAGTATAAAAAAACAAAAAATACCTGAGGAGAGGCGCAATTCATTCAGGGATGGGTGGAGGGGGGGATGTAAAAGGTGCGAATTTTATTTGTGAGGCCGTATATAAACTTTATATCACCAGAAAAAAACCTGACATTGTGAAAATTTTTTCATACGTCATGCCATGCCGTACAAAAAAAAACTCTCGAGCTTGATCAGACATTCTGTAATCCAGATGTTACTAAAACGCGTGTGAAAGTCTTCGATACTCACTTCTATCAACAAAAAATAAAATTAGAACCTAATTTTCAAACGTAAAACCTGCCATTTATACTGAAAGTGTAGTCCGTAGTGTTAAAAAGTAAAAGTGTGTTATGAGTGTGTTGCTTGTTGGTACAAACAAAAAACGGCCTCACTCAAAACGGCCTCATGCCTTACTCATGCCTTACTTTGTGGCTGTTACAGAATTACACCGTGGGCACCGTGGGCACTGTACACCGTACAAATGTACACCGTACACTGCGGCCGTTACAGAATTACACCGTGCACACTTTAATTTTTTTTGGGGCACTTTTTCTGTTCACCGGACAAACGCGTTGCTATTTTTTTTAAACATTAATTTTACATCAAAAAAGTTATTTTTACATTAAAAAACGCTTAGGCTTAGTAAAAGTTTACGATAAAGAGGCCGTACGGCTTAGCTACCGAGGCCGTACGGCTTAGCTAACGAGGCCGTACGGCTTAGCTAACGAGGCCGTACGACGCGAAAGGTCCAGAAGGGTTCTTTTACCAGTTCAGAGAGAAAAACATCGACTTAGCAGACGCTTTTTTTTTTGCACGGTGTAATTCTGTAACGGCCGCAGTGTACGGTGTACATTTGTACGGTGTACAGTGTCCACGGTACCCACGGTGTAATTCTGTAACGGCCTACTTTGTTAATTGCCCGAAAATTCTGCCTATAACAAATCTTGGTGTTCTAGAGCGCGAAAGGTCAAGTGGGTCATGTTTGTACTAAAACGCGGCCTTAACTTCGCACTGGTAATCTTCATTTTTTTTAGTGAAAAAGTTTTTCATTTTCTTATTAAAAAATTTTTTTATGCATTGAACTTCGCCAATTTTGAATCGACTTTTCGGTGTATTTTGAATGTTTTCGAAATGTAGTCCTTTTTAAAATTTTATCGCTTTTCTTCCAACGCTGTTTTCGTACAATACAGAAAAACTTGAATTTTTATTCAAAAGAATCTAAATTGTATAGGATACAGAACCAAAACTAAGTAAGAATGAAAAATAACAAATTCAACTTTCAGAAATCGAAGCGAAATTATGATTAATAACCGGTGAAGTTATAATTAATAACCGGTGAAATTGTTTTTAATTACCGATGAAATTTAGAGGAAAACCCGAAAGGTAAAGGCAGTAATACAATAACTACATATATAGGTGAGCGCAATTTCCAGAATTGCCAGAGTTCGGTTTCCGCCTTGAACTGCGGGGAATGATCAAGGAAAGGCTAGAAAAAGATGCTATTCAAAGATGCTATGCTATTCAAAAGCAAAAACACAATCGGCTAGAAAGCAGTCGAAGTCGTTCACGTCGGTAATCAGGGTGTGACCTTCCAGATTTCGCAAAGAGATCTTAAGAGAGCCAGAAGCCGAGTCGACCTCAAATTCTAGTTTTGGTTTTTTTTTCTCCCAAATTTATCAAATCGTAATAAAATCATTTTAAAAAATCAAAAAAATTTTTTCGCTACCATAAAAATTGAAATTTTCTCTACCATTATGTCAATTTGAGTTTTCTCATTAATAAAATGAAATAATATCTTTGGTTTTTTCAACTTGGTAAAATGGAAACTAACCAAAAACTGATTGGAGAAAGTGGAGGTCCTTGTTAATCCATTCATGAGAATGATTCTGGAGCACAAAAAAGAGATAAAAAATTCTTCTAACAAAATTTGATATCGTAACGATGTAGTTACATATGTGCTAACTGATTAAGTTCGAACTGAATCGCTGCTGGGACTGTTTACCGTACTAAATCAAGCATCTTTCCTTAGGCTGCGCACTGTTTTGCTCACCAACCGTTTTTTTACCGTAAAAAAGTAAAACTAATTTGCTCACATACAGTAAGATTCATACAGGTTTTATTTGAATTTTTCTATCAGGAATCTTCCTGATTAGCAATAAAATGACGTATTGAGTGTCCAAATGGAGCAACTATTGCATTTTGAAAGTTCATTTTATTGCTAGTCAGGAAGTTTCCAAGCGGGAAAATTCAAACAAAACCTGTATGTATCTGACTGTATGTGAGCAAATTATTTTTAATTTTTTACGGCTAAAAACGGTTGGTGAGCAAAACAGTGCACAGTCTTAAGCAAAAAACCTCTTGCGTGAATAATTTTTTATCTAAGCCATTGAATAGTAGTTGTCAAGAGACACGATGGCATCCAAGAACAACTTTGAAACTTTTAAATTCAAATTTAAAATTTTATTGCTGAACGAATTTTGTATGTAAAAGACCAAGCACCATCTCGTTCCTTAAAGGTTTAGGAAGTCGAGACGAAAAAACACTAGAAATGATTCCTCAAATGAGTCATTTCTGAAACAGATGACTCTCTCAATTCATTTCTATGTTAACACCGCGCTTTTTTTACCTGTGATGAGTTATTGCTGCTCTATATTTTCACCTGTGAAAATATAGAACTCAATTTTTTTGTAAGACCTGCGGTTCATTTAGAACTTAAATTTTATGTTTCAGCTCGTGATTACTCTTCCTATACGTAGCAATCATTCAGGGTTAGTTTTTAATTTATATAAAAAGCTTAATTTTTTTCTTCGACTTGCTCTGGAAAATTTCAAAGTTTTTTTGCCAAAAAATACTGCTCCGTTGAAGATTGTAGTTTGATAATTTTTTTTTCTCCCGAACTATGGAACAGATATGTCTTACAAGTTGCAGTCTTACTTTTATCCGTAGAACACGGAGACGAATGTATCATATTTTCAGTTCTCAGCAATTCGGTGAGTCGTATCAGAGGGGATGTAAGCGATTCGTATATTTCCAATGAAGGTTTGTTTTCTACAAAAGCCATAATTTTTTCCACGTAAAGAGTACTCCTCACATGAGATTTCTTTGATTCAAAAGCTTCAGGTTTCATCAAAACAATGTACATTTCCGCCAAAAGTTTTAAGCGATAGATCGGTTTGAGCTCACTTAGGAGGCGAATAGTTCCTATGAGCTCACTTAGGAGGCGAATAGTTCCTATGAGCTCACTTAGGAGGCGAATAGTTCCTATGAGCTCACTTAGGAGGCGAATAGTTCCTATGAGCTCACTTAGGAGGCGAATAGTTCCTATGAGCTCACTTAGGAGGCGAATAGTTCCTATGAACAAGATAAAGTTCTTTTCTCTACACAATTTTCTACTCGAATTGCAGAATGAACTAAGAATTAAAAATATGACTCATTTGTTTAAAAAAATTCCACTTCAGATTTTGATCCTCATGCTTATGGCGTTCACATCTGGCAGGAAATTTTCATCCACTGCACCTATGACACTATCAAAAGCTTGAAACTGGTGAGTTTGAATTATTAAACTAAAAAATTTCATCATTCAGAAAACGGCACTTCTTGCCTTTAAAGTTTAAACCCCCCCCCCCACCAGAGGTTCAATGGGTCATACGTCTGACTTATTTACATTTACAAAAAAAAATCTTTTCACATTAAAAAAAAACGCTAATGCTTAGAAAAAGTTTACGCTAACGAGAACATATCAAAAAAGTGAGGAGGTAGGGTGGTTAAGTGCAAGAAGTGCCCAGAAAACATGTCCATCATGTCGTTCTTCAACAATTCAATTCAATTCTTTATTCCAAATAAGCGAAAACAAAATTAAGTCTCAGCGGATATACCGTCACGATTGTGAGTATCACATAATCACATAGTTGCTTTCGGGAAAAAAAGTTATACGTATTATCTCTTTTTATGGCATTATCTTTATTTTTTCTCGCGCTCACGGTAAATTTCTGAACTAAATTGATATTTTTTGCAATGTTGAGGTACTTCATTGAAAGTCTTTAATATCGCCAGGCGTCTTTCACGGATGCTAAAAAAATCCTAACTTCTTGTCTAATTTTCAACATCATAAAAAAAGTTAAACCAGAGAACAGGGTGTTTCTTAGCACCCGCACAACTTTTTTTCGAGCGCATAGATTTTTAAAATTTCAGATTTCAACATTTAATATTTTTCAATGATTTGGAATTCCCTACAAAAAGTCCGAGAAAAAATTTCTCCAAGCGCATAGATTTCAATGTTTTTCGTAGTTTTTGAGAGCGCATATAATTTTTTCTCCCGCAGTGCGGGTCAGAGAAAAATCCTGCAACAGAAGCTTTTGTCGCTAGTTTTCAAATTTTTTGGATTCGGTGAGCTGAATCGATACTTTAGTGCACTTGAATCTCAAAGCTTGTATGGAAGGGAAACAGGGTGTTTCTTACCACCCGCATAACTTTTATCGAGCGCATAGATTTTTTTCACCCGCATTGCGGTTTAAAGAAACACCCTGAATTGAAACTTCTGTTGCAGACATGCAGTTTCTTCCATTCAATCATTAATGAATCACATTTCTGGCTGAGACTCTGCATAGAGAGCGGAGTGCAACTTCCGCCCTTGCAACTACGACAAAGCATCAGCGCACTGTCAAATGACGACCCTGATGTAAAAATTACTTTTTGAAATTTCGTTTTGGAACAATATAATTGCCATTGAAGATGGCATATTCATAGCTTACGGAAAAGTCAATGAAGCTCGCAAAGAGCGCTAATCATGGGTAAACTGCAAACTGGCAGAAAAAAATACTAGGGCGGCCGATCTACCGACCCTTTCCCTAACTCGAAATGGATGTATCAGAAATTTCACAGCTAAAGTTTAAAGAAAAAATATTATTCATTGCTCTAGATGAATAGAACGGTTCATTAGCCATAACTCAGCCTCAACCTTTTTCGTAAAGTTGAAAGTGGAAGTTTTAGCCTACTTTAGCGATCGACCTATTGAAATGGCGCTAATATGACTTGAGATAGGCTAGTGCTAATATGGATCATTCCAAGAACTGAGTGTTATTTTCCGCCGGGATTGAACATGAGGTTAAAGTTAAGTTGGAAACTCATGAGAGTTCCGAGAATAGATCATAGGTAAAATATGTTTTGATTTTTCAATAGTTCGATCGCTAAAAAAATTCACTTTCAACTTAACGAAACCGGTTGAAGCTGACTTGTGGCTAATAAAACGTTCTATTTATGTAGAGAAATGAAGCTTTTCTCCTTGAATTTCAAAAGTAAAAACTTTGATAAGTTCATTTTGAGTGAGTCAGTGACGCCTGATTGTCTGTAGGCCGGTCGGCCTAGAAATTATTTTTGCCAGTTGGCAGTTAACCTATGGAATAGATTAGAACCTGAGTGAGAATTCGGTTTTTTGCCATCTTCGCCCGTACATATACCCGTTCTTGTTGTAGATTGCCCGCCGTAGGTCTCCGGCTGGGTAGACGAGGTCTTCTTTGACATGGCTCAGAAAACAATAACCTTACTTACATCATTTATCTAATTACATTATTTCTCTTTCTCTCTCGGGGTTTATTTATTTTTTATATATTTTTTTTAAATTTTTTTTTCCCCTTTTTTTTTTTTTTTGAGAGAGAGAAAGGAATCACTGGTATAAGAACTTAACAACAGACGTCGGACTATTCCACAAATCTATACTTCTTAAAAGTGTGTGGTCACAGCGACACGAGAATAAATGACTAGTTGTATGTGGCTCTTCTAAACATTTTGGGCAAAGAGGTGATAGGGCAGCTCCTATTCTGTGTAGGTAGCTGTTAAGGGAACTTGCATAGCCACTACGTAGTTGCGATAATGTTATTTGTTGTTCCCTGGGAAGTTGATTCGTTGATTTATGGATTCTGGGAGGTTTCTTACCTAGAACTGGGTTAGGTGAGCAAGATCTAATGAAATTTCTAACAGTTTCAGTATGTATTCTTTTAAGTGCGGCTTTCTGATCACTGTCTACTAGCATAATTTCTAAATCCATGTTTACGAATAGTTCTAGGTGGTTTGGGTTCCATGCATCGACGATCGGAGGGGTGGTTTGGGAGGAGTCTTGCTCTTGCAACGAATTGCTTGGTAAGCATCGTGTTGTGCTCCTTTATGGGTAACATTTCGCTTTCTACAGCTAAGTGCTCTGTGCCGGCCATTGCTAGGTTTCCTGTTGCTATCCGAATTGCTCTATTTTGGTTTGCCTGTAGTTTTTTCCAGTTCGTCTCGGCCAATTGAGGGGAGTAAATTGGTGCGGCGTAGTTGAGAACGGATCTGGTCATTGTTTTGTAGGTTGCAAGAAGGGTGTTTTTCTGTTGGCCCCATGTTCTTCCTCCGAGGGCACGTAGTATATTCAGTCTTTTGGCCGTTCTCTGTTTAAGGTATTCTGCATGTTGTCGGAAGGTGCCGAGTTGGTCTAAGACGACACCGAGTATTTTGGGTGTTTTAGTTGTCGGCAAAAGGGTTCCGTGGATTTCTACCTTGGGTTCTTTTTTACATTCGCCTGTATGGGTTGTGAAAAGGGTGACCGTAGTCTTTTCCTTGGATATGATCATTTTACGTTGTTCCAATTCTTCTACGAGTTTCGGTAGGAAGTGGTTGATCTGATCTTCACAGGTTTCAATACAGGGGCTTGAGGAGAGAATTGATATGTCGTCGGCGTAGGCTGTCATCTGCGTGTTTCCTGTGGGTTGCGGGAGGTTGTTTATGTAGAGATTGAATAAGAGGGGGCTGAGCACTGCTCCTTGTGGAACACCAGATCTGCATGTGAGACGTCGACTGCTTTTTCCTTGGAAATCTACCTTGATTGTACGGCCTCTTAGGTAGCTGGACATCCATCGGACGATGGCTCTTGGCATATTCGTTTCAGTGAGTTTCTTGCAGAGAAGGGATATGTTCACTAAGTCATATGCTGCAGTGAGGTCAAGGGCGACCATGAGAGTGCGGTCCGGGGGTGGTTTCCGATTGAAGCCGTTTGTTATTTTCCCGGTTATTTCCAGGAGTGCGGTAGTAGTCGAGTGCTCTTTGCGGAATCCATGTTGCCAGTCAGCGATTTGAAAGCCTTCCGCCAGGAATGGTAATAAGACCCGTTCGAATGTTTTGGCTATAGGTGATAGTATTGATATTGGTCTATAGCCGTTCAGGTTGCTGGAGTCCTTTCCTGGTTTAGGTAACATTATCACTCTTGCACCTTTCCATCTGGACGGGATAATACCTGTTTGCAGCGTGTTATTGAAGAGGATGCAGAGGCATTTTCTGAAGTTTTCACCGGCCATTTTGAGTAGTAGAGGGCAGATGCCTTCACTGTCTGGGCATTTGGAACCTTTGGTTTTCTTGATTGCTTCTTCGATCTGTGCCAGGGAAATTTGGGGAGCGTCTGTCCGTTTGAGGCCTTTAATTAGTCGTGTTGTGCTTCTTGCTGATTTGTCGACCTCTTTAGGGGCTTGTTTAGCTAATTTTCTGGCAAAAGCGTTTGAGGCAGATGTTGGGCATAGACTTTTCCCGTCGTGGGTGATGGTCAAGTGCGTCGGTTTTATTGATTTGCCGTCGATAGCCTTTATCGTTTTCCAGAGTTTGTTGCCCGGTTCGTTGTGGCTAATTTCAGATATGTACTTTTCCCAAGCCTTCCTCTTTTTGAGGTTGATGCGGAAGGAGATTTCGGCCATTATTGAGGGGAGTGAGGGGTCCGTAGGATTGTCCCTCCTCATTTGGTCCCGTTCTGTAATCAGCTTCTTCACATCTTCGCTCAAGTGAGGCGTGTATTTTGGCACCTTTCCACGGGGAATGTTATTCTTAGCCGCTTTGGTCAAGGTGGTGGTCAGGAATTTGTGCATCTGAACTGAGTTGCCGGCGAATGGGAAATCCATGAGAATCTTGTTGATGTCCCTTTCGAAGCCTTCCCAATTCGCTTTGTTGTAATTTGTATAACAACTTGCGTTTGAGATGTTGGATGGCTGTGTTTCGACGTCAATCAGGCATGGGAGGTGGTCAGAGTTCATTCTGTTGATTGTTGACCAGTTGCAGTCGATGGCTATGTCGTTCGAGGCGAGAGTGATGTCTGGTGATGCTTTTTGTCTTGTGGGCATCTTTGAGTTGTTGAGACATACAAGATCGCTGTCGTCAATGAAGTCGCATAGTTCATCTCCTCTGCTATCCTCCGTACCTTCACTCCAAACTTTATTGTGTGCGTTGAAGTCTCCACCGACAATGAATGGTTTCTTCTGTGTTAGGAGTCGGTTGAAGTTCGGCGCGTATGTGTTGGGGCAGGACGATCGAGGTGGGATGTAAATGTTGCAGATTCTTATGGTTCCTTGGTCGGTTGGCACGTCCACGCTGAGTGTTTCGGCTGTCTGGTCCGTTGTTGGGGAGGTCACGTTAGCATAGCGAATATTCTCTTTGACTAGTATCGCAAGTCCGCCTCCAAAGTTGGAGCGGTCTTTTCTTATGATCGTGTAACCTACGATATTCGGAGATGGAATACTAGCATCCATTTTGGTTTCTTGGATGAGTGCTACGTGAATATTCAACTCATGTAAAAGGTCCTCTAGCTCGGTTAGTCGGGCTCTCAGTCCATTAGCGTTCCATTGGATTATCCTCAGGTTAGCTACCGTCTGGGAGGCAGTCTGCTGGATCGGGGCTCTCTCACAAATTCTACATCTCCATTGGGGGTTCCAATCATTAAGATTGTTAAGGTTGGAACAGCGGAAATGTACCCATTTCTTACATTTGCTACAATTAACACAATTCGAAGGCGCTTTAAGAGAGCATACAGAACAAGGCCATCTTGGGCCTGGGTTAGTCTCGATACCAGCGATTTGGAGGAGTATTCGGATCAGAGACGCTGGGTCTTTCTGATCCGTGTTAGAAAAAAATGAGGTTTCGGGGGAAGCCGTCCTCGTTGTCCCTTGCGGGAGATTCCATTGGGAAGTTTTGTTTTGGAGGTCCATTGGGTCCGACGCCATGTAGCGTCGTCCACAGTCGCACCGCGTGTAGGTGACCTCCGTCGCGACCATACCCGTTCTTAGTCCTTATTGCTCAAAATGTTACCCCTGGCAAAGAGAGAGACTCACAACTGGTTAGATGAATCATTTTAATTGAGAGATTTGGGGGATTCGATGTGGTTTCATGAAAATGGTATTTGCCGAAGTTTGAAACAGATAATGGCCTAAAGGAGTACTATTTCATTCCATTTTTCACATTCAACGGATGTGACTGAATAGTCCAAATATATACTATACTTATCTGTCGCAGAGAAGAAGTTGAATAAGTATTTTATCTTGTATGTACCTAAACAAACATCACTTATCACTTTGTAAAACATCCGTGTAGACTGAACTGTGACACGGACGAAAGGCAGTCTACGAGGCGGGCTCGAACCCGTTTCACGACAAAGGCAGTCTACGAGGCGGGCTCGAACCCGTTTCACGACAAAGGCAGTCTACGAGGCGGGCTCGAACCCGTTTCACGACAAAGGCAGTCTACGAGGCGGGCTCGAACCCGTTTCACGACAAAGGCAGTCTACGAGGCGGGCTCGAACCCGTTTCACGACAAAGGCAGTCTACGAGGCGGGCTCGAACCCGTTTCACGACACTTTGTACCGCGTCATTTTGATATTTTCCAAATATTTTTCACTGTTTTTTCGCTAAGGCTCAAATAAAGATTAGGTGAAAGAAGTAAAGATTAAAGACCGTCCGGCTTAGGAACGAGAACGCAAGAAAAAAAATTCACAACATCAGTTGTTGACTGATTTGACTGAAAAAAGTCGTGGGTACAAATTGTCGTGGCTGAAAATTGTCGGTACTAAGGTCAAACCCAGCTAACTCTAATTCTCCGAGTGCGACCGGGTTACCAGTTATACCACGAAAGACGCTAGCCCGTGAGATAGTGCTAGCTCCGTGCTAGTGACTATTTTTTCCCTTCCGGCATGTTTGAATGTTTGGTTTTTTTTTGCAGAATGAAGATGTCTTCTTCAGCTATGAAGCGCTGTACTTGAAGAATCCGTATGGGAGAAACTTGGTTCAACCGCTAGGAGAGCCTATTGAAGTCATGTGTCGAAAATATGGATGGAAGTGCGAAGGGTTAGTTAGGCGATAGCTGAGAATATCATCACACGAAAAAACTGTTTTCACCGGGCAGGCGAACCCAGCCACCTCTTCTCAAACTGAGTGCAAGCGCGTTACAATTACACCACGGTTACATATTGCTATTCCGTGCGACAGTGCTATAAATGAAAAACTCAATTGCCTTGCTCTCTTAGTAACGCATGCTCATGAAGCGAAAGAGTTGTGAATGAAGCATAACTCCAAAATTCACAATAAAGACAGAAGAGTGAAAGAAAGAGAAGATATACTTTAAAAGCTCTCGAAGTAAGTAAACTTTCAAGGATCACTTCGAGACCCCACATCAAGCAAACATTCGAGACCCCACATCAGGCAAACCTTCGAGACCCCACATCAAGCAAACATTCGAGACCCCACATCAGGCAAACCTTCGAGACCCCACATCAAGCAAACATTCGAGACCCCACATCAGGCAAACCTTCGAGACCCCACATCAAGCAAACATTCGAGACCCCACATCAGGCAAACCTTCGACACCCCACATCAAGCAAACATTCGCGACCCCACATCAGGCAAACCTTCGAGACCCCCATCAAGCAAACATTCGAGACCCCACATCAAGCAAACCTTCGAGACCCCACATCAAGCAAACCTCGACCTATCGATAGAATTTTGGCGAATATTTTTATTATCATTAGAATACCATTCAGGACATAACTATCGTACTGAACCATTAAAATAGAGCTATCGCACAAATTCTGAATGTGTGTTTGGTAGTTTAGTGGTAAAGCACTTGCTCCGGATAAGAGAGGCGCAAGGTTAGATTCAACTCCATCAAATAAGTTTTGTCCTTCGATAGCTCAATCATTTATGACTGATTTGAATCGTCTCGAAAATAGAAGGGTTCACATTCACAAGATTGAGAAGTTGGTATAGAATTTGTATCAAAGTGTTATTCAGGGTTTTTTTTGCTAACACGCACTGCGGGTCAAGTCTTTGCGCTATCTAAAAGAGGATAATGAGACGGATTCTCTGTTCGTATGCGTTCTCTTTTTCTTATTCCACGCGCTTAATCTCTCAGAAGTCTGCCATCAATTCAATTTTTTCATTAATGACCAAGGTTACATATAAGAGACAATTACTGATAGAAGCATGGTTTTTCAAAATCTATTCAAAACGGGTAGGAAATTAGTCAGCGGCAGTGATATCAGTACGAAATGTTAAGAGAGAGAAAAATAGCAGCTTGAAAAATCAGTTTAAGGCAATGATTGGATTCGGTAATATAACTGAACTAGTAAGAGAGAGAAAAATAACAGCTTGAAAAATCAGTTTAAGGCAATGATTGGATTCGGTGATATAACTGAACTAGGGAAATCCATCCCCTCATGATCGTCAATTTTCACATATGAAGTCTTCTTAGTCTTCTCATTTTGTGGTTGGTAAAAAACAGCTATGTGTCCTTTGGACGGTTTCAACCCCTACTTTCTCGTAAGAAGCTCTGAAAAACTCGAAGAAAGGTTGCAGAGTGACATTAGAGAGCCCGCCGCATGGAACTTTCGAGCTAAGGGAGGACATCCCGAGATGTCTCGCCACGAGTTACATGTGGGGCAGGCGGATGCTGCGGATTGATTTGGTAGCCGAGGGAGTCCAAGTCAGTGTGTGTCTCTAACAGGCAGTGATTTTTAAATATATGCGTAATTCTATGCGCCTTTCAAGAAAGTTATTAATACAAATGCGTTGATCGTCTGCATCCTCTCTTTTACATCACACGCTCTCGCGCTCTCTCAAAGGCCTGTCGTTCCCTCATCATCAGTCATTTTAATATACACATTTTTTCAGCGATTGGGAAGAAACAGCCTGGTCCAAATTGAAAAATTTTCCCGTCAACCAGCCATTTCCAAGGGTACATAGCAGAGTTAAGAAGAGATATTCAGGCAGGATTGGTTCTATGCGCAAACAGGGGTTTTTTTAGTGTGCAAGAAAAAGGAACAGACACCCGCCAAGGGCGGAAAAAAATTTCTCATAAGGGTTCCCCTCTTAAATTTTTTGTTGTTGTTTTACATAAGGGTCCAACCTTATGATTTGGAAAAACAGAGGCCCGCCGACAGAAGGTCTCACATGACTATTTAACTCACATGACTATTTAACTTCTGTGCGCAAATCAGTGCGCCATCCATAAAAAAAGCTAGAGAAACAAGTTATCTCTCCGTATAAAATCCTGTAATCGCCGGTCTTTTCGAGAAAGTTAACATAGCTGGTCCGGCTACTATTTAACCCCTGCTCACTTCTCAATGGTGAACGATAACTGTAAAAAGTCATCGCTGTAGAGATATAGAGGAACTTAGAATGAGTCATCACTGACGTGATGTTTAATTCGTTGATTTGATCTTTAGGATTGGGTGTTGGATCGATTGCGTCCGCGCATTGTCGTCAGTGAATGGGTCTCGCCGAGAAATGATTGCGCATCAGAATATGAGGTGAGTGATATTGTGTGCGTTTCATGTGTTACTGTAACTTTAGATCTTGAAAAGGTGAAACGAGAGAATTTGCAACTTACATGCTTGAAAATACCACCACGCTTTTGATTTTAAAAGAATTCATAACAAACTTTTTAGTGAGCTACATATGGCAAATAAATTCATGTAACTGCTAAGGTCATTTCAGATTGGAAGGTAGTGATGAGAAAGAGATACGATTTCAGTTCAGTGTTTCTATAACCCGCAGTGCGTATAAATCTATGCGCAAGTCTATGCGCTATCCAAGAAACCTAGTGATTAAATGCTCTAATCGTCTGCATATTTTTAACATTACGTGCCCTAACGCTCCCTCAAAGGTCTGCCGTTCCCTCATCATTGGTCACTTTGATATACACATTCTTTATGCAGGTGAGGAGAAACAGCCTGTTTCAGTTACACGTGCAACTGCTTCGAGAGGGAGAGATGCTTGACAGTCGAGCGATTCTTCCTCGATTCAAGCGTCTCGAGAGGAGATGGGATCAATGGAGTGGTGAGTACCGGAGTCGGTGGAGAGAGCAGAAAGGGGGTAAAAAAAAGAATGGGAGGCAGAAGTCATGAGGTTAGGGAAACGTCATGAGAGAATGGAGGGGAAGAGGAGGTCGTGAGAGCGGGAAGAGACTCATGAGGGAGGGAGAAGGGCCAGGTAGTGTCATTAGAGCAGAGTATCGTAGATGTCGAAAGGGGTGTCTTGAAAGCATAGTGGGTGTTGTTGTTGTTGTTGTTGTTGCCGGCAAGCAGCCCGCATCGAAGACTTTTGGTTATGAACACGCTCTTTAATGAGAGAGGTTCTCGTGTTCTTCGGACGAGATGCGTCCGAAGAAGGGTTTTGATGTCCTTTGTATTCCTAAGACTGTCATGCTGCACCTTGTGAAGGCGGACACCGTTGTAGCAACCTGTTCATGCTATAGGCCTTGTGGGTGGTTGGTCAAGCCATCCTAGCATCGTTTTGGGTGGGACTAGAGACATCTCGCCTGACGTTGACCGGAGATAGGCGAGAAGCTATTTGAATGGCGCCTCGACTCGTCATTGAAAAGTATAGCGGAGTATCGGCTGATGTTTTGTCCGGTGGCTTGCCCAGGCCGGTCCGGCATCGCCCTCCTTGGACGAGCTATACTACCCAGTTTTGGTCCGCGGCGGGATTTCTCCCGCTACCTCCCAACACGAATTCTTCGTAGGGAGGCGTCCCTCTATACACCACCTGAGGTCGCGCTCGATTCCTGACTGGATGATCCGGCTCCATCCATGACAGGCTCTTGAGGCTGTTGTTGTTGTTGTAGATTGCCCGCCGTAGGTCTCCGGCTGGGTAGACGAGGTCTTCTTTGACATGGCTCAGAAAAACAGTAACCTTACTTACATCATTTATCTAATTACATTATTTCTCTTTCTCTCTCGGGTTTTTTTTTTTTTTTTTTTATTTTTCTATTATTATTATTATTATTTTTTTATTATTTTTTTTATTTATTTATTTATTTATTTTTTCTTTTTTTTGAGAGAGAGAAAGGAATCACTGGTATAAGAACTTAACAACAGACGTCGGGCTATTCCACAAATCTATACTTCTTAAAAGTGTGTGGTCACAGCGACACGAGAATAAATGACTAGTTGTATGTGGCTCTTCTAAACATTTTGGGCAAAGAGGTGATTGGGCAGCTCCTATTCTGTGTAGGTAGCTGTTAAGGGAACTTGCATAGCCACTACGTAGTTGCGATAATGTTATTTGTTGTTCCCTGGGAAGTTGATTCGTTGATTTATGGATTCTGGGAGGTTTCTTACCTAGAACTGGGTTAGGGGAGCAAGATCTAATGAAATTTCTAACAGTCTCAGTATGTATTCTTTTAAGTGCGGCTTTCTGATCACTGTCTACTAGCATAATTTCTAAGTCCTTGGCATGTTTACGAATAGTTCTAGGTGGTTTGGGTTCCATGCATCGACGATGGGAGGGGTGGTTTGGGAGGAGTCTTGCTCTTGCAACGAATTGCTTGGTAAGCATCGTGTTGTGCTCCTTTATGGGTAACATTTCGCTTTCTAGAGCTAAGTGCTCTGTGCCGGCCATTGCTAGGTTTCCTGTTGCTATCCGAATTGCTCTATTTTGGTTTGCCTGTAGTTTTTTCCAGTTCGTCTCGGCCAATTGAGGGGAGTAGATTGGTGCGGCGTAGTTGAGAACGGATCTGGTCATTGTTTTGTAGGTTGCAAGAAGGGTGTTTTTCTGTTGGCCCCATGTTCTTCCTCCGAGGGCACGTAGTATATTCAGTCTTTTGGCCGTTCTCTGTTTAAGGTATTCTGCATGTTGTCGGAAGGTGCCGAGTTGGTCTAAGTCGACACCGAGTATTTTGGGTGTTTTGGTTGTCTGCAAAAGGGTTCCGTGGATTTCTACCTTGGGTTCTTTTTTACATTCGCCTGTATGGGTTGTGAAAAGAGTGACCGTAGTCTTTTCCTTGGATATGATCATTTTACGTTGTTCCAATTCTTCTACGAGTTTCGGTAGGAAGTGGTTGATCTGATCTTCACAGGTTTCAATACAGGGGCTTGAGGAGAGAATTGATATGTCGTCGGCGTAGGCTGTCATCTGCGTGTTTCCTGTGGGTTGCGGGAGGTTGTTTATGTAGAGATTGAATAAGAGGGGGCTGAGCACTGCTCCTTGTGGGACACCAGATCTGCATGTGAGACGTCGACTGCTTTTTCCTTGGAAATCTACCTTGATTGTACGGCCTCTTAGGTAGCTGGACATCCATCGGACGATGGCTCTTGGCATATTCGTTTCAGTGAGTTTCTTGCAGAGAAGGGATATGTTCACTAAGTCATATGCTGCAGTGAGGTCAAGGGCGACCATGAGAGTGCGGTCCGGGGGTGGTTTCCGATTGAAGCCGTTTGTTATTTTCCCGGTTATTTCCAGGAGTGCGGTAGTAGTCGAGTGCTCTTTGCGGAACCCATGTTGCCAGTCAGCGATTTGAAAGCCTTCCGCCAGGAATGGTAATAAGACCCGTTCGAATGTTTTGGCTATAGGTGATAGTATTGATATTGGTCTATAGCCGTTCAGGTTGCTGGAGTCCTTTCCTGGTTTAGGTAACATTATCACTCTTGCATCTTTCCATCTGGACGGGATAATACCTGTTTGCAGCGTGTTATTGAAGAGGATGCAGAGACACTTTCTGAAGTTTTCACCGGCCATTTTGAGTAGTAGAGGGCAGATGCCTTCACTGTCTGGGCATTTGGAACCTTTGGTTTTCTTGATTGCTTCTTCGATCTGTACCAGGGAAATTTGGGGAGCGTCTGTCCGCTTGAGGCCTTTAATTAGTCGTGTTGTGCTTCTTGCTGATTTGTCGACCTCTTTAGGGGCTTGTTTAGCTAATTTTCTGGCAAAAGCGTTTGAGGCAGATGTTGGGCATAGACTTTTCCCGTCGTGGGTGATGGTCAAGTGCGTCGGTTTAATTGATTTGCCGTCGATAGCCTTTATCGTTTTCCAGAGTTTGTTGCCCGGTTCGTTGTGGCTAATTTCAGATATGTATTTTTCCCAAGCCTTCCTCTTTTCGAGGTTGATGCGGAAGGAGATTTCGGCCATTATTGAGGGGAGTGAGGGGTCCGTAGGATTGTCCCTCCTCATTTGGTCCCGTTCTGTAATCAGCTTCTTCACATCTTCGCTCAAGTGAGGCGTGTATTTTGGCACCTTTCCACGGGGAATGTTGTTCTTAGCCGCTTTGGTCAAGGTGGTGGTCAGGAATTTGTGCATCTGAACTGAGTTGCCGGCGAATGGGAAATCCATGAGAATCTTGTTGATGTCCCTTTCGAAGCCTTCCCAATTCGCTTTGTTGTAATTTGTATAACAACGTGCGTTTGAGATGTTGGATGGCTGTGTTTCGACGTCAATCAGGCATGGGAGGTGGTCAGAGTTCATTCTGTTGATTGTTGACCAGTTGCAGTCGATGGCTATGTCGTTCGAGGCGAGAGTGATGTCTGGTGATGCTTTTTGTCTTGTGGGCATCTTTGAGTTGTTGAGACATACAAGATCGCTGTCGTCAATGAAGTCGCATAGTTCATCTCCTCTGCTATCCTCCGTACCTTCACTCCAAACTTTATTGTGTGCGTTGAAGTCTCCACCGACAATGAATGGTTTCTTCTGTGTTAGGAGTCGGTTGAAGTTCGGCGCGTATGTGTTGGGGCAGGACGATCGAGGTGGGATGTAAATGTTGCAGATTCTTATGGTTCCTTGGTCGGTTGGCACGTCCACGCTGAGTGTTTCGGCTGTCTGGTCCGTTGTTGGGGAGGTCACGTTAGCATAGCGAATATTCTCTTTGACTAGTATCGCAAGTCCACCTCCAAAGTTGGAGCGGTCTTTTCTTATGATCGTGTAACCTACGATATTCGGAGATGGAATACTAGCATCCATTTTGGTTTCTTGGATGAGTGCTACGTGAACATTCAACTCATGTAAAAGGTCCTCTAGCTCGGTTAGTCGGGCTCTTAGTCCATTAGCGTTCCATTGGATTATCCTCAGGTTAGCTACCGTCTGGGAGGCAGTCTGCTGGATCGGGGCTCTCTCACAAATTCTACATCTCCATTGGGGGTTCCAATCATTAAGATTGTTAAGGTTGGAACAGCGGAAATGTACCCATTTCTTACATTTGCTACAATTAACACAATTCGAAGGCGCGTTAAGAGAGCATACAGAACAAGGCCATCTTGGGCCTGGGTTAGTCTCGATACCAGCGATTTGGAGGAGTATTCGGATCAGAGACGCTGGGTCTTTCTGATCCGTGTTAGAAAAATGAGGTTTCGGGGGAAGCCGTCCTCGTTGTCCCTTGCGGGAGATTCCATTGGGAAGTTTTGTTTTGGAGGTCCATTGGGTCCGACGCCATGTAGCGTCGTCCACAGTCGCACCGCGTGTAGGTGACCTCCGTCGCGACCTCTCTTGAGGCTGTAGTCATGAATGGCCGCTATTTCCAGTGTGTTTCGAGAAGCATAGTGGGTCATAAGGGCTCTTGGAAGATGAAGGAGAAGAAAGTCGAAAAAGGGACGCCTTTTGCTTTCCTGAACGCAACCAAACTGTTGGTGAATAAACTACCTCTCTTTGAGGTGCGACTTGGGAGAAAGTGGGGGTGATTCTGGAAGATTATCCTGCTGGGATGCGAGGCATCTCCATACTTTCTTGTGGCAAGGATCGACAGTACTGGGCGGGTCTCTTCGGAGCCAAGTTTGCCAATCCCGAGGTATGTACAAAAGGTTGCATAGACGTTTCTGGTTATTTACTTGCGGTTTTATGTGCCCTTCACTAACACATTATAGTTCACTGAAGTTCTTGTGTAACTGTTGAAAATTCAAGAAGACCTACCGCTTTCCGAGCGATGGAGGTGGAATCGCCAATTTTGATAGTTGGCAAGTGCATGTAGCTGTTGCATATCTTTTCTTTAAACTCTAGGTAGTCACAGTATGCTCAGAAGGGGGGGGGGTAGTTACAGTATGCTCAGAAGGGTGGGGGGGGGGTAGTTACAGTATGCTCAGAAGGGGGGTTGTTACAGTATGCTCAGAAGGGGGGTAGTCACAGTATGCTCAGAAGGGGGGTAGTTACAGTGTGGTCAGAAGGTGGGGTAGTTACAGTATGCTCAGAAGGGGGGTGGGGTAGTTACAGTATGCTCAGAAGGGGGGTGGGGTAGTTACAGTATGCTCAGAAGGGGGGAGTTACAGTATGCTCAAAAGGGGGGGGGAAGTTACAGTATGCTCAGAAGGGGGGGTAGTCACAGTATGCTCAGAAGGGGGGTAGTTACAGTATGCTCAGAAGGGGGGTAGTTACAGTATGCTCAGAAGGGGGGTAGTTACAGTATGCTCAGAAGGGGGTGTACCGCAACCGTATGTTCATATTGCTGTCGTTTTTTAAGCGTGACTTTCAATCTTTGATCTACAAGATTTTCGTGGGTGGTCTGTTCTAAAGAGTAGCTACTGGTTATACGATGTATAATCTGAGGAAAGTGCATGGCCTGCCCTTATGCGGGAATAGGCGGGAGATTGTTGTTGATAGGAAACAATCAGTTTGAGAGGCTTTATTGAATGACCAACTTATTAACGACAGATACGAATCGAACTACCAAATGAACTGCGCCTTCTGAAAGGAGATGATTTTCCTGACAGCGAAAAAAGGTTCTCAGAATCCGTTCACGTTTTATTATATAGATAGAAAGAATGATAACCTGATTAAGAGAGCAATAGATTAACTTGGGCTCAGGTCTCAAATATAATAATTGGTCACATTTTTTTGAATGGGGAAAAATTGTGATAACTTTGCTGTTGTTTCTTTCTGTAAGCGGTTCTGGCTAGAAGTTTTTGAAATACTTCAGCAGTCCCTAGGCAAAGCATAGTGGTCGTAAGTTATCATTTCTGATAAATTATCTATTAGATAAAAACAAATTAATTATACGAGCATCAAAATTAATTGAAACTGTTTACTGAAAATATCCAAAAAAGAATATCGAGAACTTTTGAAGAAGGTTTTAGGTTATTTGGTAATGAATGAGTCTGAGGAAATGATTGTTTCGGCAGCTATGATGTTTTTCGCAGATTATAACACATTAAGTTTCAAGAATCAAGAATACTTGAACCTTATCACTGATTATTTCTAACAATTAATACTTAGAACTCTAACAATTAATACTTAGAACTATGAAAGAAAGTTTCAAGTTACACCACAGTGAATGAAATATGAAGGAAAAGTTTATGTCATTTGGTAATGAATGACTTTGAGAAAATTATTGTTTTTGCAGTTACGGTGACTCTGGCGTACCATACATTGGACTGGGAAGAGGTCATGGGAGAAATGCGGGAATGCTGAGATTCCGCATGATCCGACGGCCTTGAGATATTCATTCATTACATGATTCATTGTTTCATTTATTCCTTTTTCGTGCACAAATGATATTTTAAAACAATCACCGAACCATTAGAATTCCTAACTGGAATACAAATATTGTTAATTAGCAATTAATCTAATTTCGCCTTAGGCAGTCAATCAATATTCATGCCGTTACTTGTAATTTGTTTTTCAAGGCCTCGAGTGACGACGTTGAGAATATCTGGCGTTGGATCGATGGTTTTAAAATTTTGATGGGTTTCCACCTTCTAATAATTCCACGAGAAACAATGTTTTCAGTGTGCTATTTTTCATAAATTAACGTTCATTCATTCCAAAAACTCGGTTCAATTTCTACATTTTTGCGGGAATGTTTATACTTGTCCCATGGTGATGAGAATAGTAGAAATACTAAAATGCTAGTTTAATGTCAGGGAAGTTGTATGTTCGGAAAGCCTTTTAAGCATGAATAGACGAATATGTCTGAACTGAAAGCATGAATAGACGAATATGTCTGAACTGAAAGCATGAATAGACGAATATGTCTGAACTGAAAGTCATGAATAGACGAATATGTCTGAACTGAAAGTCATGAATAGACGAATATGTCTGAACTGAAAGTCACGTGTGGTATGAGAAATTAGTTTCAATCGAGAAAGAAGGAGGTTTCGTGTAGGGAGGGCTACTTTGGAAAGTCGAGGCAGAAATCCGTTAACTGACCTTAAGACTAGACCGATAAACTTCCGAATCATGGCAGCTTTCATCGAGAAATGAAAAAAAGTTTTTTTTATTTCCTGTGAGCGACCGTTTTCCACTTGATGTTTATCTAGACGAGTTGTCCCTGGCCACAACAGAACTCACTTTTTGTTGTTTTTTTTTCGAATATGCTAACATGCGCTGGCTCCAGTTTTCAAGTTGGATGTAAATAATAAAAAAAAATTGGCTAAGCTTTTGGTGACAAGAGAAACAGGGTCTATTTGAGGCACCCTAGTGGCAAGAATATTTCCAAAAGGTATCGAAAATCTTTAAAATAAGTTCTGGTAAGTGCAATTTTATTGTCTTTCACAATCCTTATACGGCAAGTAGATTTGAGAACATGAAGACAAGTTTCTTACCGCTGAGAAATGATTGCGAGAAAATTGTGTTATCGGGAAACGCAACACAATTAGTTATATACATATTACTACAATCGGTATATTTCGGTATATTTTCAATACAAGTGTTGATACGATGTGCTCGATACTCTGTATTCGATTGTGAATTCATGTAGTACGAGCATTGTTTGCTTGATTTTTAATTATTATTTTCATGTTCAATCTCAAAAGACATGATGCGGGCGTTTTTCGGGGGGGGGTGTATTAAAGCTTTAATATCAGCTGTAATTGCGAGCATAGGTCATCGCACTTTTTTTAAAACCGTTCTTTAAGGGAAGCTCTAAAATTATGAAAAGCGAGTTAGTCTTCAGAGTCTGGACATGTTATGACCGAATCGCGACATTTCGATACACAAAATTTCGCTCCTAAACAGAACCTTTTACCAAACAAAGTCAGACTTGAAAACAATGATTTCAAAAATAACTAATTTATGAAGTCTTGATTAAATACAATGTTGAATTAATTTTTTTATTAATGACTTTAAAAAGTGTTGGATAAAAACAATGTCATAAAAAATTTATTCAGTTAGTTATGAAGTGTTGATTGAAAACCGTGTTAAAATTTTTTATTAAATTAATCATGAAGTTTTGATTGGAAACAGTTATATCAAACTTTATTACTCTGTTTTTCTGGAAAAAAAATTTTCTTTAGGGATTCACCTTACTTTAGGGACCCCCGTGGTAGAAGAGGGACCCACCCTCCAGTAAAACGACCCAAAAGGGGGAAGTCCCTAAAAGTAAAAGAACAAAAAGGGGGGGGTCCCTAAAGTAAATTCAATTTTTAGTCCCACCACACAAATGGGAATCAAAGTATAATACCCGGACCTTTTTAATTTTAGGGACCCACCGACCAACACTTTTCCAGAAAATTTTCTGTGGAAGTTTAACTCCCCCCTGTTTTACTTTAACTCCCCCTGTTTTACTTTAACTCCCCCCTGTTTTACTTTAACTCCCCCTGTTTTACTTTAATTCCCCCTGTTTTACTTTAACTCCCCTCTGTTTTACTTTAACTCCCCCCTGTTTTACTTTAACTCCCCCTGTTTTACTTTAACTCTCCCTGTTTTACTTTAACTCCCCTCTGTTTTACTTTAACTCCCCCCTGTTTTACTTTAACTCCCCCTGTTTTACTTTAACTCCCCCCTGTTTTACTTTAATTCCCCCCTGTTTTACTTTAACTCCCACCCACTTTACTTCAACTTTCCCCTTTTAATTTTAACTTCCCCCCTGTTTTACTTTAACTCTGCCCTGTTTTACTTTAATCCCCCCCCTGTTTTACTTTAACTCCCACCTATTTTACTTCAACTTTCCTCTTTTAATTTTAACTCCCCCTGTTTTACTTTAACTTTCCCCCTGTTTTACTTCAACTCCCCCTTGTTTTACTTTAATTCCCCCTGTTTTACTTTAACTCCCACCCATTTTACTTCAACTTTCCTCTTTTAATTTTAACTCCCCCCTGTTTTACTTTAACTCCCCCTGTTTTACTTTAATTCCCCCTGTTTTACTTTAACTCCCACCCATTTTACTTCAACTTTCCTCTTTTAATTTTATTTCCCCCCTGTTTTACTTTAACTCCCCCGGGAAAAATTTAATTTAGGGACCCACCTTACTTTAGGGACCCCCTGTTTTACTTTAACTCCCACCCATTTTACTTCAACTGTCCTTTTTTTGATTTTAACTCCCCCCCTGTTTTACTTTAACTCCCCCTGTTTTACTTTAACTCCCCCCTGTTTTACTTTAATTCCTCCTGTTTTACTTTAACTCCCACGCATTTTACTTCAACTTTCCTCTTTTAATTTTAACCCCCCCCCCTGTTTCACTTCAACTCCCCCCTGTTTTACTTTAACTCCCCCCTGTTCTACTTTAACTCCCACCCATTTTACTTCAACTTTCCTCTTTTAATTTTAACTCCCCCCTGTTTTACTTTAACTCCCCCTGTGTTTTACTTTAATTCCGCCCCTGTTTTACATCAACTTTCCTCTTTTAATTTTAACTCCCCCCTGTATCATGAATTATCATAACAAAAACGCGTATCATAAATTTAGATCGCGTATCATAAATTTAAACTGTTAGAAAGAATAGAACCAAGAGAGAGAGAGAGAGTGAGAGAAAAAAAATACAATACAAACAAACAATAACAAAAAAACAATAACAAAAAACATAACAAAAAAAAACAAAAACGAAATCATTTTAGATTTTCTCAAAAGCTTCGAGATAGGTTCCCCGCCAAAAAGCCATTCCCAAACTATCTTTTCCCACGTGTTCGGGATCACAAACTTCCTCTTTCTCTCTCATGCGCTTTATCTCTCAAAAACTTCTCAACTTTTCCCTCTCTCTCATGCGTGTTACCTCTCAAAAACTTTTCAATCTCTCTCTCTCTCACACGCGTTCGGGCTCAAAAAAACGCACAACAGTAGAGAGAGAAAGAGCAGATAGTTAGTAGAGGCAGCAGACAGCAGTACAGAGAGCTGTACTATCGGCTATCGGCTATCGGCCCTTTTTCAAAGCACAACAGTGGAGAGAGAAAGAGCACATAGTCAGTAGAGACAGCAAACAGCAGTACAGAGAGAGAAATAGCAGAGGTGGGTCCCTGTTCTGCCACATGTTTTCTTACAGTGCAATTGCTTTCAGGTGGGTCCTTAAAGTTAATTTTTCCCAAGAATTCACTCAATGTAATCAGAAAAATTGTTATTAAGAGAAATTTTTAAATTGGGAACGAAATTTCTTGTATCGAAATGTGTAGCAAAATGTCGCAATGTCATTAACCGTTTTTTCTAGACCGTTTCTCAAAAGTAGACCTCCCCCAGCTTGTCGAGCAGGATTTCTTTCAATTTTCCATAATTACAGGTGACAGGAAATTGAGAAAATAGAATATGGTTCCAATTAGTACTTTGTTTCCTAGAATATGGTTCCAATTAATACTATGTTCCTCCTATTCGTTCAATTTTGTTCTTCAATTTATTATAAACTTCAAAGAAACGAAACAGTGCGGTAATTCATACAAATCTGCTGTCTTTTTAACATTCAATACGAGTGTTAGATAGTAGTAGAAATTTATAGATATACTAAACTATACTAGAATTCTACTATTTTTACGCTCTTATTGGAAAACTAACGGGTGTAGAGGGGAAAGAATGTAGAATATGGTTTGGAGGGCACGACAAACGGCTTGGGAAGATTTATGTTATTCAAATCTCTATAAATGTAGATTATTTACTCACATTCAAAGCAAATCTATACTGAAGAGAAAGGAGGACCCTGTAAATGGTATTACCCCCTTTTATATATTACCCCCTATAAATGGTATTAACCCTATACCCCTTTTATAGTAATCTGATGACGCTCAAAGAAGTAGCGAATAAGATGTTATGATTCAAAAATGATAGAGATATGGAGAAAAATAATCAGGAAGAAAAACGGAGAATTGGAAGAGAGAGATTTAGAAGCGAAAACAGTAATGTTTGTAAAGGTATGATTGGTTCGATCGTTCTGTTTAGGGTTATTACGTTGCTTTCTCCACACTGAATAGTATCTCTCGATCTCTCTTATCTGCAATATAACAACTTTCTCTCTTTCTTCTCTCTCTCCACACTGAATAGTATCTCTCGATCTCTCTTATCTGCAATAGAACAACTTTCTTCTCTTTCTCCACACTGAATAGTATCTCTCGATCTCTCTTATCTGCAATAGAACAACTTTCTCTCTTTCTTCTCTTTCTCCACACTGAATAGTATCTCTCGATCTCTCTTATCTGCAATAGAACAACTTTCTCTCTTTCTTCTCTTTCTGTTCCCTTTTCATTTCTTTTAGTAATCATTTCCTTTAATTCTTTCTCATGTAAGCCTCCTCTCTAAAGCCTCGTTTATTTTGAGCTGACTTCCACTCTTCGCTCTATAGTCTTTGTGATTGTAAATTGTAGATTTATAGTAGATCTGTGTGTCCACAGTACTACTTAACATACTGTTTGCGAAATAGCAAATTGAAGCAAAAGGATTTTTTATCGCTCGTAAGCGTGTTTTTTG
The DNA here is from genome assembly GCA_964056735.1 of Allodiplogaster pararmata. NCBI lineage: Eukaryota > Metazoa > Nematoda > Chromadorea > Rhabditida > Diplogasteridae > Allodiplogaster > Allodiplogaster pararmata. The sequence goes on from OZ057408.1 coordinate 23,203,596, forward strand.
TCTAATACAGCAAAACGCCGATAACACAAGGAATAGGTCATATGGAGCAGAAAGTTTTTATTCATGTAAATCCTCTCTTTTTACCAAGAGTATAACAACTTGTTGAAGTTTTTTAGTGTGCAAGAGAAAGGTACAGACGCCCGCCAAAGGCGAAAAATTTTTGTCACATAAGGGTCCCCCTTATGATTGAAAAAAGAGGGCCACTGACAGAAGGTCTGACGTGACTATTTAATCCCTGATAACAAAGAAGGAACATAATGAAGTCCCCATGGGTGAGTAAATGAAATGAAACGGGCTTATGATTAGATTAGGAATTTTTTGTATGTTCTACTCGGGTATCCTAGTTCGTCACCAGAGAGAGTAAGCTATGGAAACAAACTGAGAAAACGCCCCAATCCACACTCATTAGATGCGAATAAACGCTTTCGATGAGTTCAGAGAAGTATTAATTTACTGGCAGAGCGGTTCGATTCGGGCTATCTTTCTATTTCTATTTCACTCCCAGTCTTTTCTCTTTCTGCTATATCTTTCTACATCTTTCTTTCTCTTCATATTTCTTTCTATTTCTCTCTTTTCATAGCTCTCTCTTTGTTTTTCTCTCTCTCTCTTTCGTACGCTTTTTTCACCCCTTTATTTCTTTCTTTGTTATCTTTTCCTCTCTAAGTTCTCTGACGCACTCTTCATTCCTTACTATTCTTCCATGTCTAACCATCTCTCTATCTTATTATCTTTATATAATAAAATGGGATTCTCGTTGCACAAGCTACCAATCTCTGCAATCAACTCTCTTCTCACAGTCCTTCAATCATGTAATCTTATTTTGCGAGATTGTGAAGCTTGAAAAATAATGTTTTGTCTTCATCGTGTCTAAAGTTTTTATAGAACCAAAGTTTGACTTCGATCCCAAGACAGTGACAAGGAAAAAGATAGGTTTAGATTTCAATGTATAATTAGGCAATGTATAATTGCATGCAAGGGTTAAATAGTGACCGGATCTGTCTCGTCGGCGGATACATGTACACACACTATTGACCAAAACTCCCTCTCTTTTCTTACCCTTTTACTTCATCCCCTTTTATTTTTTCCTCCAAACTTTGAGCGGCGGATACATGTAAACCCAAATTTGGCGGCTCCATTTAACCCCTGATTGCATGCATACAGAATAAATTTCACGTTTCTCTCGCGCCTTCATACTTGAAAGAAATGATTCATATCTATAATTTCATCTGTGTTTTCCTCCTCATTATGAACATGCGTTTTTTTTAAGAAAGGGGGGACAAATATTAAGAGAAAAAACTTCGTTAATAATTTTTTCGAATGATTTTATTTACTTTCTGGTAAAATCCGAACTCTTTTCGAAAGCTTTCCACAGGCGCAAGTTATATACTGGTAACAAACTGAAACTTCTGTGTTTTAATTTTAAGGATGAAGTCTTTACAATTAGAAACAAATCTCTAGATTTTAAATTGTAAATTTTTTTGCTTGAAAATGTGAATAATGAGCGATGCTGGGCATCAACCAACGAACGGCAACTAAAAAACTTTTTTTCATATATTGAAACGTTTCATTTTACTTTTAGAATATAATTGATTATGTTTATTTGATTGGACGCATACTTGAAATAATCTGTACGAGTTGTCAGTTCTTGAATCAATTTTATCCTAGCATACCTAGAAATGTTCCTTGTGAACAATAAATGCAAGATTTTTTGAAATTTTCTGGCGTTATTCAAGATTATCTTTGTAATTCTTTCTCTTCTCTTGATTCCTTCGTGACAATTATTTTTTTTTTCTTATCAAGAAAAATGCGCTTTTGGATGGATCTTACGTAGTTTAATTCGTGATGCGAAATTAATAAATTTATTATTTTATTCATATCAATGAATTCATTTGTTTTTTTTTCTCATTTTCACTCATTGTTAATTTCAGTTCAAAGTTCACCTGCTCTCGTCAAATATTAAAAAAAAAAAAATACACAACTTTCTCATTCACTCATTGTTGTGTGCAAGAATGATCTGCCTCTCGCGCGCGCTGCGTATCGCGTAAGAGAGCGAGACTAAGAATTGGATTGGCTGCATTGAACTATATTTATATTTGGACTCTACACTACTCGGACTATATATTTATCATCTCTGGAATCTTTGGACTACAAGGCAAGGTACATAACAGTGGCGTTCAGGATTCTGGAAGGAGGACTTCGAAGAGGATTTGGAGGAGGACTTCAAATTTGAAAGAGAGGCAAACGCGCAGAGCTAAAGGTTGCTCTGTGGTCAGTTCCTCATTGAGAGAGGCAAACGCGCAAAGCTAAAAGTTGCTTTGTGGTCAGTCCCTCGTTGTAAGAGAGGCAAACGCGCAGAGCTAAAGGTTGCTCTGTGGTCAGTTCCTCATTGAAAGAGGCAAACGCGCAAAGCTAAAGGTTGCTTTGTGGTCAGTCCCTCGTTCGAAGTTCTTCTACTTGTAATCGTACAAGTCGAACTCAAGAGGCCAGAGAAAGAGCAATAAAGTAAAGAAATGGAGGACAAAGGTGTCCAACAGATTTTGCTGGCAATGCAAATGCAACAAGAGCAACATGCGAAGCAACAACAGGAGCAGAGCGCCCTCGTCAATGCCCTGCTAGAAAGACTTGCAATGAGAGAAGGTAGCAGTCAGGCTAAACCTGCAGGACCATCGATTGATGCGCTTGAGAAACGCATCACAGACTTCGCATATGAGCCAGAAGAAGGTGCAACCTTCGAGAAGTGGTACAGCAGATATGAAGATCTGTTTGAAAAGGATGCTGAAGCTTTGGAAGAAGATGCCAAAGTAAGAATGTTGCTGAGGCATGTGAATTTCGCTGTGGAAAATCGATACCTGGATACAATCGCTCCACACAAGGCAAGCAACTATACTCTGAAAGAGACGGTTGAGAAACTCAAGAAAATGTTCGGAGACAAAAGCACAATCTTTGAGAAAAGATTGAAGATGCTGAACATGAGAATGAGTAAATCACATACTGATGATCTGAGAGTGATGGCAAGCACAATAAACAGAGCAGTGGAAAGTGCACAAGTGAAAGACATTAAAGTGGAACAATTCAAGACAATGATGTTCCTTACTTCTATTGATCTACCTCAATTTGAAGAAACGCGTTTCCACCTGTTGAGTGTTTTGAGAAAGAACGAAGAGACAAGTATGGAAACACTGCTGGATGAATGTGATCGATTGCATTCATTACATCAAGAGTCAATGGCAGTCCAAACGCAAGGTAGAACATCTCAACTCAATTATGTGAAAAAGAACCAACAACGGAATCCATCGGAGAAAGGAAGGAAGAAACAGTTCGATGAGCAACGGAAAGAGAAATGCAATCGATGTGGAGTATCACACAGCAATGAATGTTTCTTCCTAAACAAGGAATGTTTGGCTTGTGGAAAAAAGGGCCACAAGAGCACGATGTGCAAGAATAAGCCAAAAGAGAAAAGAAGCAAGAAGTCAATGAATTCAATCAGAGTGATGAAAGTGAAGTCAGAAGATTTTGAGATAGAAATGCAGATGAATGGGAAAGCCGTTAGACTACAGGTTGATACGGGAGCAGATCTGACATTCATCTCGAAGGAAATCTGGAAGGACATTGGAGAACCGGAGTGTTCACTTTCGGATTGCAAACCAATTTGCGCAAATGGAACGCCACTAATGATTGTAGGAAAGTTCAAGGCAAACTTGGAAGTCAATGGAAAATGCGCACAAGGGTACGTTCACGTTACCACAGCGCCACTCAGACTCCTCGGAAAGGACTTCATTTCACAACTGGAAGTTCTGAAGATGAATTGGACTAGAGACGCAACTTCGAATGTATGGAAAGTCATGAATAAGGAGCCGCAGTCTACTAAAGAGTATGAAGAGTGGATAAAGAAGGAATATCCGGGAATAGTTGAAGAAGGACTGGGCCTTTGCACAAAGGTAAAGGCAACGTTAAAGCTCAAAGAAGGAGCTCAGCCAGTCTTCAGGAATAAAAGACCGGTACCCCTCGCAAGCATAACTAAAGTGGAAAAGGAACTGGACAGGCTAGAAAAATTGAATGTCATCAGGAAGGTCGACACAGCCAAATGGGCTGCCCCCATTATAGTGGTGGAGAAAGCGAATGGAAGCACAAGGCTCTGTGCCGATTTTTCCACCGGGTTGAACGAGGCGATAGAGCTTCATGCTCATCCACTACCTCTGCCGGAGACGATATTCGCTGGGCTGAACGGTGGCAAACTTTTTAGTCAGATTGACTTTGCCGATGCTTACCTGCAAGTTGAGCTTGATGAAAAAGCAAAGGAAATGTGCGGTATCAACACGCACAAAGGACTTTACCGGTACGAAAGGTTACCATTCGGAGTGAAGTCGGCCCCAGGAATCTTCCAACAAGTGATGGATACAATGTTGGCAGGAAGTGAAGGTGCCGTGGCCTATTTGGACGACCTCATAATAATGGGGAAGACAAAGAAAGAACACGATGATAACTTGAGGGGAGTATTAAGTCGGATCTCTAATTTCGGATTCAAGCTGAAGCTGGAGAAGTGCAAGTTCGGCAGTACAAGCATCAAGTATCTCGGGTTCATTGTGGATAAAGATGGCAGGAAACCGGATCCGAACAAAATCGATGCGATTCGATTGATGCCCGCACCTACAGATGTAGCTACCCTGAGGTCGTTCCTCGGAATGGTGACGTATTACGGACAGTTCATAGCCGGATTGCATGAACTGAGAGCACCACTAGACAATTTGTTGAGGAAAGACGTGGAGTGGACGTGGTCTGAGACATGTCAGAACGCGTTCAAGAAGATCCTCGAAGTGCTAGAAACAGATTTGAGTCTGGTCCATTACGACCCAAGTAAAGAGATTTTCGTGGCTGCTGATGCCAGCGGTCACGGAATCGGTGCAGTTTTGATGCACAGAGCGTCTAATGGAGCAATGAAGGCTATTTTCCATGCTTCAAGAGCATTGAAACCAGCGGAGCGGAACTATGGGCAAATTGACAAGGAAGGTCTAGCATTGATCTTTGCCGTAAAGAAGTTCCACCGGTTCATATATGGACGGCGATTTACCCTACAAACCGACCATAAGCCACTCTTGGCAATTTTCGGTTCCAAGACAGGAGTACCCGTCCATACGGCGAATAGGCTTCAGAGATGGGCAACGATGCTAGTCGCGTATGACTTTCGGATTGAGTATGTGAGCACGAACAGTTTTGGATACGCGGATGCGCTTTCGAGATTGATCGCAAATTGTCCGTCCCCAGATGAAGACGTAGTCATCGCGAGCATTCAGGTCGATGAAGACGTCATGAGCTTGTTCAAGCGTGACATAAGAGCCCTACCATTGACAGCTGAAGATGTACGTCGAGAAACTCAGAAGGATATTACCCTGACAAAGGTCATGACATGGCACAAGAAAGACGCATGGCCCAAGAAAGTTCCCAAGGACATTTTACCTCTCTACAGAAGAAGAGACACTTTTTCAATAGTGGGAGAGTGCCTGATGTCGGCTGAAAGGGTTGTGATACCAGTCACACTTCAAAAACTGGTTTTGAAAGAGCTGCATGCAGGACATCCAGGAATGGTGAGAATGAAAGCAATGGCAAGAAGCATTTGTTATTGGAATGGTATCGACACTGATATTGAGGGAGTTGTGAAAAGTTGCGAAAGATGCGCGAACAGCTCGAAGAATCCCGTTAAAGTTCCATTGGAACCTTGGCCAAAGGCAACCAGATCCTGGCAAAGAGTCCATCTGGATTATGCAGGACCAATCGATGGAGAAAGTTATCTCATAATGGTAGATGCTTTCAGCAAATGGCCAGAAATTCTATCAACGAACAGCATGACGGCTACCGCTACGGTACGCGCGTTGGAATCTTGTGTTGCTCGGTATGGGCTTCCTGAAGTAGTCGTGACAGACAATGGAACGCAATTCACATCGGCGTTGTTCAAAAACTATTGTGTGAGAAATGGTGTCAGACATATTACAAGCCCACCGTATCATCCACAGTCGAACGGACAAGCAGAAAGGTTCGTAGATACATTCAAAAGAAGTTTGATCAAGATGAAAAGAGAAATGCCCACAGCGGAAATCTTGCACTCTTTCTTGTTTCACTACAGAAAGAACCCGAATGGCCAATGCGAGGAAGGGAAAAGCCCTGCGCAGCTGTTCATCGGAAGACAGATAAGAGGAAGAGTTGATTTGCTGAAGCCTTGTCAAAATTCTCAGGAAGTTGACCAGAAAATGAAAGCACAGTTCGATAAGCATCACGGAGTGAAGCCGAAAAAGTTCTCCGTTGGAGATCGAGTGAAATACAAAATCGGCGTGCCTAAGAACGACGTATACTGGCAAACTGGAGAAATAGTTGCAAAACAAGGCAAGGTTGCTTATTGGGTATTGCTAGATCAAGGCAGAAAAATCAAAGCTCATAGTAATCAGCTCACCCTAAGTATGGGAAATGTGACAGAGGAAATCAAGAAATCATGCTTGCCTCTGCACATACTGAGTGAAGCCTTTGGGTTGGTTACAGAAAAAGATAATGAGTCAGAAACAGAAAGAGCGGAGCCAAACCACAGAAGTGATGAACCCTCTTTCCCGAGAATTGTCAGAGACCCTGTCTCAACCCAAACGAACGAAGCACAACCTGGTGCCAGTTCACACAGTCGACCAAAAAGGGCTATAAAGGCGCCGGTGCGACTGGAGGTCAATCCTCACAAGAAGTTTTATTAGATTCGAGCATCGAGTCTAGGCAACATATGTATATAGAATTGATAAAATGTTGCCATGTTTGTTTGTTTTAGTTTCTAATGCAAACTATATTGCTCTAATATTGTAAGGTGATAGCAATATGGTTTATGCTTTGACTTGTTGTTTTCTCTTCATGGTTACGAGAGAAATTTGAAGATTTTTTTTACTTCCCAAGTGAAGGTGGGCTATGATATGCCTATCTTTTGAGATAATGATATTTATCTCAAGGGGGAGGTGTTGTGTGCAAGAATGATCTGCCTCTCGCGCGCGCTGCGTATCGCGTAAGAGAGCGAGACTAAGAATTGGATTGGCTGCATTGAACTATATTTATATTTGGACTCTACACTACTCGGACTATATATTTATCATCTCTGGAATCTTTGGACTACAAGGCAAGGTACATAACACTCATTGTTAATTTCAGTTCAAAGTTCACCTGCTCTCGTCAAATATTAAAAAAAACTACCGTTCTTTCGAGCAGCGGGTCTGAAATGATGTATTTCTCAATTTTTTCCCCTTTCACTTCTCGCTTGATTCTCATTATTCTAGGTCTCCAGCCAGGGCGTTTCTTATTACCCGCACAACTTTCTCGAGCGCATAGATTTTATAAATTTCCTAAAATTAGAAAAAATTTCAATGACTCATGGTTTCCGAGTGTATAGATTTTAAAGTTTTTACGGATTTTTTTGAACAGGGCATTTTTTTTCACCCGCAGTGGGGGTGAGAGAAACATCCTGTCTCCCGCCTGAATGAGTGGTCTGTTTCAAATTTTTGGGCAAGTGCCAAATAGTTTTGGCTTCAGTCATTCCACATTTGAAGAAAAGAAATTGTTGCGTTTGCAGAAGAATCGCTGTGTGGTCTCAACGCCGAATATTTCGTGAGCAGAGGAAGGATTAGAAGGTATATATGAAGAAATGCCTGGCGAGTATACATTCAACGATGGAAGCACGCTTCTTCAACCGATTGCCGACCGAATTGGATTCTCTATCGATAAGGTGATTCTATCGTTCGATGGTCACTTGAAATGTCGAAAATTTCGAAAACGACCCTTCTTCGGGCGAAATCAGGGTTCTTTTAGTGTGTAAGAAAAGGTACAGACGCCCGCCATATGGGGAAAAATTTTCACATAAGGGTCCCCCTCATCATTTAAAAAAACAGAAGCCCGTCGACAGAAAATCTTACATGACTATGTAACCCCTGGGCAAAGTTTATGATAATGAGAAGCTCTTTTTTCTCTGACCTAGAGTCTTTAGCTTGCTTCTCATTATTTAAGACTCCCCGATCGAAGAGCGGTCAATTGAATGAAAAAAGAAACCAATACTTTCATTTGAATTTCGGAAAATCTGGAAATGACTTTCGTTAAATTATGGTTGAGAGCTCGATTCATCAATCCGTATTTATCCATTGAGTTCATCCGAATCAGCAATGATGAAGAAAGATGGAAACAGAGAAATATATGTCTGATTTTTGCTATGGAAAGCGCATAGATTGAGAGCGCATAGATTGACTCATGTTTCACCAGCACTGCAGTTGAAAGGAACAGTAGATGTCACTCTGACACGGAGAGCCTGTTTGAGTCATTCTCATAAGTTACCCGCCCTTATTTAAGCCTTCTTTATGCGGAGGCTCTTTCGTCATAGAGACGCACCGAAAAATTTTCAGTCTAAAAAGTAATAAGGCGATTATCAAAGGATGAGAAACTTGCGTTAATTGTGTACGTTGCAGCTGAATTTGGTGCTATGCATGGTTTCATCGCTGCCCCTGGCAATTGTCTATCACAAGGTAGGTTGGTAAATCTGATAATTTTTATTGGTACTCAAAGATTATTTTTAGTATACAGGTCCATCATGTAAGAAGCGAAACAAGCAGCTCTACTCCTGATGTGGCGTGAAATCGGGTTCCAAGACCCTACCTAGTTGGTTCTAGCCAACTTGGGTAAAAGTGAACATAGGTAAAAAGACACAAAATAGGTCACTTTTGCCTTCTCTTTCCCGATGTCTCAGTTTTCGAAGTTTCCCGCCCTTTGGTTAGTCTGATTGAACTTTTGACATTTCTAGATTAATTTCTATCAAGAAAGATCTCATGTGGGCTCAAAAATCTGATTGGGTATCTCATCGAGGCACAGAGACCCCTTGAGAAACCCCCCCCCCTCTCAGGGAGGCACATTGAATCCTCGCGGTATTTCATGGAAACACAGAGTCCCTTGTGTATCCCACGAAGGCACAGAGACCCCTTGTATATTTCTAGAAGACAAAGAGACCCCTTGTATATTTCTAGAAGACAAAGAGACCCCTTGTATATTTCTAGAAGACAAAGAGACCCCTGAAATTATCTCATGAAGGCTGATGAATTGTTTGCGTTCAGACACTGGCGAAATCGAGCGTGTTCATTCGAGAGCTGTATCCTTTGGTCATTGGACTGATTTACTGCTGGTTCTGCTTTGGGAGGTCTCTCTCTCTCTCTTAATTTATGATAGAAATCCATCGCACAGGCATGGGACAGTTTGCTCGGTGGGTGTATTGGTAACGCTCTACAAGCCCCGGTTAGGCGGTGGAGGTTCGGTCCCGGTCGAGTGCCATTTTTGCCCGTGCGATAAATTTCTTTCATACAATGTCTCAGCCCATCGTTGCTTAAACGATATACATAGATCATGAATTGATTTATGATACTGTGAATATGTTTAGGTTGGGCGCGAAGATAGTGGGCCCGAATGTTGTGCAAAGGGTTTGAACTTTCATTATCTTCCACCAGGCAGATGTAAAAAAGAGGGGACCTAAGAAGGGGAAAATTATAGTGCTACACTATCATTTTGTATATCATGGAGACACAGAGTCCCTTCGGGTTTCCCACGAAGACACATAGACCCCTAGGATATTTCTAGGAGACAAAGAGAACCCTGAAAGTATCTCAGGAAGGCTGATGAATTGTTGCGTTCAGAAACATGTAGGACGTCTTTTGCTCCCTCCATTGTATGTGTATTAGCGTTGACTTAAGAATCATTCACTGGATGTACCAAGTTAGGGGAAGGGTGTTGTTCTGAAATACTTTTGAATTATCATGGACCAGTTGATGCTGATTAAATCTAGAAGCAGAAAGTTTTGTTACAGCGCAGTGAAGCATCTCCTCGCCAATATTTTCATCTCTTACGCTATCATGCATCTCTCTCCGCCTAAATATGTACATAAGTCAGTCATTCTGATGGAAGTTCGTTTTTCCTAATAAGGTCATTAGGCTATCAGATACAACACGGTAATTCTTATAATATACGAGTTGGTATCAGGGGTTAAATGGATACCAGACCAGTAATGTTGGCGCATACATGTTTGGGCCGAGAATGATCTACATTCTCTTCTCCTTCTGTTTTTTTTCACTTTTTCTCTACTTCTCTTTTTGCCTTTTCCATTCCTTTTCCCACTCGCTCGGCGCGTAGAAACAAGCCTCAGACTGGCCTCATTTAACGCCTGGTTGGTAACTCTCCTCTTGGAACATATTAAAATTGTTCATATAAGTGGGGTCTAGAACATAGCTCACCAAAGGCCTAGTGTAACTGTGGAAAATTTGAAAAGAACGACCGCTTTTCGAGCGGTGGATTCTGGAATAATGATGAGCGACTCAGAGGTGAAGAGATAGCCAGTCATGATGAGCGACTCAGAGGTGAAGAGATAGCCAGTCATTATTCTATACTCCATCGCTCAAAGAACGGTCGTTTTTCAAACATTTTAACAGTACATGTGACCTATGGACTAGAATGATGAGAAATTCGTAGCTCTTTATTTTGAACTCGTCAGATGAAAGGTTGTTCTTAAATTTTTTTTCTAGGTTACATAAGGCAGGCGTTAAATGAGACCGGTCTAAGGCATGTTTGTACGCGCCGAGCGAGTTGGAGAAGGGATGGGAAAAAGCAAAAAGAGTGAAAAAGAAGTAGATGAAAAGTAAAATAGAACGGAAGGAGAAGAGAACGTAGATCATTTTCGGCGCGAACATGTATGCGCCATCATGGCTGAGCCGGTAAATATTTAACCCCTGACCTAAGGTCTGTTTTTGATATAGTAGTTCTTGATTTCTTGGAAGAGGTCGTTAATTCGTGGTTGAGAAAGTTTACGAATGTCATGTTGCGATCTTTAAATCGCCAAAGAAGTACCAATCCTGACTTTTGCAGACTTGTTTTCATCTTCTCTATGAGTTACCTCACATTCGTGCACTTCTATCGATGGAAGTTCTTGACGCAGAACGCGATCGACCTCACAGGTGCGAATTGCGAATTGAGGACCAGGGGTTAAATGGAGCCGCCCAATTTGGGTTTACATGTATCCGCCGCTCAAAATTTGGAGGAAAAAAGAAGAGGGGATGAAGGAAAAGGGTGTGAAAAGAGAGGGAGTTTTTTGTCAATAGTGGGTGTTCATGTATGCGCCGACGGGACCGATCCGGTCACTATTTAACCCCTGTTGAGAACACTCACGAGCAGGTGTTGAATGAGGAGGCTGGCCTAAGGCATGTTTGTACGCGCCGAGCGAGTGGAAAAAGGAAGGGTGAAAGACAAAAAGACTGAAAAGAGAAGTAGAGAAAAATTGAAACAGATAGGAAAAAGAAGAGAAAGTAGATCATTCTCGGCGTGAACACGTATGCGCCAACATAGCTGGTACGGTAACATGTATGCGCCAACATAGCTGGTACGGTAACCATTTAACTCCTGCTCACGAGCTTTCCTTTTTCTGTTGATAGCATTTGTTCACTGCTCAGCGATCGTCGTTTGTATTGGAAGCTTTAAAAGTACGTCAGCAGGCTGTTTCTTACGACCGCCAAAGAAGCCTGTAGATCAATAAGGCTATTTATGAAGGAACGGTAGAAATTGGAGAGGCCGAAAGCGGGTGAGGAAAAATAAAGAACGTATACGATCAGGAACTCGTTTCGATAGCCTTTTAGCATAGCGCGTAGGTTTTACCTTAATTGCGAGTTTTACCCTAAACATAGGTAGAATAGGTCTTTATTTTTCAATAGGTCGATCGCCCGAGCCGGTTAAAAAAATTTATAACTAGAGATAACTAATTTCAAATTATAACTAGAGAAAAACCTGTTTGGTCTGAGTCATGGCTGATAAATTCATTATTTACCATTAAAAAACTCTGATAATTCTTGTTTTTAGGTCAGTGAGTTAAGGGGTCGGTATGTTGGTTGTTGTTGTTGTTGTTGTACCCTTCGGTAGGTTGGTCGCCCTAGATGAAAATTTAGCCAGTCGGCAGTTTGCCTATGGTTAAGTAACACCTTGTACGTTAGTACATGATGGCGTCTATTTTCTGAGTGAATTGGGAGAAAGGAGAAGCTAGCACAGCTTAAATAGTAACCGGATCCGATATGTTGGCGCACACTTGGCGCAAAAAATGATCTACATCATCTTTTTTCCACCGTTCTATTTCACTTCTAGTCTAATTAACTCGCTCGGCGCTTTAATTGCCTTAGACCGGTCTCATTCAACGCCTATAAGCTAGTGAAGGTGTGAGATACTGTGATTAAAACCTTGTATGCAGGCCCCTTCATGGTGTCCGTGCAGAAAGTGACCACCATCGCCTTCTCCCTTCACGATGGGCGCGTGAAGAAAGCCGAGGAACTGACTCCTCTTCAGAAGAGGGAGGCCATCAGGTTACTTCTCTTTATCACTCTCGCGTTGAGCGGTCGAATCGAGCGAGCGACCTCATTGAGCTTAGCGTGTCATCTGTTTGTAGTTGTTGTTGTTGTTGTTGTTGTTGTGCGAACCCCTGAAATCGGATCGTCTTTCTTGACTTCTTCGCAGAAAATCTGTTAGAGTAAAGGGTGGAACAGTCTCGCGACCCTGACTGGGTTGCTCCATAGCTCCTCTGGGGTGCAGTGCTCCGATAGGGCTGGGCAGTTGAGCAAGTGCTGCGTGTTGTGTGGCGTGGCTTGACAGCTAGGGCAGCTTCTAACGTTGCCGCGTTTACGCCTATTTAAGCATCCGTCGTCGCAAATGACAAACCACAATCGGACTCAGATCAATCTGTTTGTAGTGATTACGTAAAGACCGGAAGTGCGAAACGCGACAGACCAATCGAGGGAAAATAGTTGAAGATGATAGCATCAATCGATAGAAATGATGATTTGGTCATTAAGCTATTGAATGGCTGAATGGATCTAGTTTTCATTTCATTAGGTCAGGCGAAGACCCAAGATCTTATATATGTGTAGGATGCCATATGTAGCCTTGAAATGTGGGGTTCTATATTCATTATGAGGAGGACGAGAGGGCGATTTAGATATAAAGAAACGAGAACTTTGAGAATTAGGAGGGGCGAGCTGGTAGAGAGAAGAGAGCGGGGCCTAGAAGTCTAATGAACCTGGCCTCGAAGTAAATCTTTGACCGATGCAGAAGCCTGCCAAGTGTGCTCTCGTATCTTTCGTATCTACTGCACTTCCAATCAGTCCTCACCGGCCCGCTCTCCTACTACACAGATTACGTGCGACTCGTCCATAATGAGCACGTGGAGGCGAATAAAGACGGACATGTAAGTTTTAGAGAAGGGGATACGCTTATCATTTAGGGGTGGGATGATTTAGCATTCATGGCGAAGAAGAGGGGAGTGTGCACATATAATTCAAGGGGGTTCTTGTATTTAAAGCACCAAGAGAATATGATAGAGAGATATTGGATTAATGGGGCAGCTACTGTTTTCATTTTAATCAGGTATTATATGTTTATACAGTCCGGATGTGTTGTAATAATAGTTTTAGCGTATACGGGGATAAGGGTTCCAAGTTTGAAAGCAGAACCACCCAAAACGAAGGGGTTAAGGAATTAATAAATCGGTTTCTTTTCACTGTCTTTCGTCTTTCGCCTGCTTCTCATTGTTGAAAACTTTCCGCTCAGATGAATTTTTTGACAAGAGTAGGTGAACTATAAAGGAATACGAACACTTTCGAGCTTCCGGTTTTTTTGTTGTTGAAAGTTGTTCTGGGGGGACATTTATCGGTTAACTCCAATCCATCAAAGTATGGTTAGAAAGTTGAATATTCGATGAATGAATATCGTTTGAGGATGCTGATTTTTCGTGATCAAAAGGTGTCGACCAATCTCAGATACCCAATCCGTACGGTTCGGCAACCCGTAAGCTTCTCCAGTCAATCGGCTTCCTTCTTTTGGTTTGCTTTGTGGTCCCTCGCTTTCCTCCGGAAAGAATCTTGGAAGAGAAGCAGATGGGAACTCTCACTTGGTCAGTTGACATGTTTGACTTCGAGAAAATGTTGGACATTGGTAAAAAAATCATGGTAGCTTTTCCACTCGGGACACTATAGAATGAGAAGGAAGGTAGAGATGGAGAAAATAGTAGCGAGAGATTCGGCAATTCAAAAGGTCAAGACTGTGAATATTCACTCGGCTTTCAATTTTTCTTTTAAAAACAATCAAAATTGAAAAAGAGAGTTAAACCATCCGTACTTCTTTGAGAAGTTTTTGTACACCAATGAGTCTGTGAAAAGTATTCAGAGTACCATGTCAACAACTAAAATACTTTTTTCAGGATCTTTTTGATCTACTGCACGATGGTCCTGCAGCGGATGCAGTATTATTTCGCGTGGTACTTCGGTAAATATTCAAATAATGATTTTAGGTATAAAATTAATATATTGAACTTATGCTCATTAATATATTGTGAATTCAATGTGGAATCTCCAATAATTTTTTTTCAAAAGCATCCTTTTAATTTCATGTCGATTTTATTTTTTTTAAATCAAGTAATATTTCTCTATATCGAATTTTTTTCAACTCAAAACTGATTTTTATGCGTGCAGGAAAAGAAACAAGATTATTCATCATAAGGGAATTTCGCAGTTTGCTGTCTGAACTTGATGATTCTTCTTTGCAGCTGATGCCGTCTACAATTTCTCTTGATCATTCTCTTTGCAGCTGATGCCGTCTACAATTTCTCTTGATCATTCTCTTTGCAGCTGATGCTGTCTACAATTTCTCTTGATCATTCTCTTTGCAGCTGATGCCGTCTAAAATTTCTCTTGATCATTCTCTTTGCAGCTGATGCCGTCTAGAATTTCTCTTGATCATTCTCTTTGCAGCTGATGCCGTCTAGAATTTCTCTTGATCATTCTCTTTGCAGCTGATGTCGTCTACAATTTCTCTTGATCATTCTCTTTGCAGCTGATGCCGTCTACAATTTCTCCGGATACGGTTTCAACGGTTACGATCCCGAAACTGGAGAAGCTAATTGGGATCTAGTCAAGAACGTGGACGCCTGGAAAGTCGAAGTTAGACGGGCCAGGCGCGGGAAATGGGAAAGGGGGGAATGAGACTGGGAAAATCAATGTAATGGTTCTGAAAAAGAATGAGCTCTTAAGATTTAGTTGCTAGGAAAGGATTTTCGATCAATACACATAGTTGGTAACAGCTCCTGATTTGAACTGAGTTCCTTGGTTTCCTAGCACCAATCGTTCGATTAAATCTTCATCCCGCCTCACGGCAGGGTACGCGCTCTCCTGAGAGGCAGGACAATCCTATCTTCGTAGAGCCAGTGGCTGGCTGCCTGCTGGTTCACAGCTATTGTGTGTAGCAGCAGTGGGGAGACTCATTTATTGTTCGTTCGATTTATGAATGTATTATCGACGTAAAACAAGGGTTGGAGAATATCGTTGCAGTCGGCATGTTCGTTCAAAGACACGCTGGATGGGTGGAACTGCATGACGATGGGTTGGCTACGGCGGGTCGCCTTTGATCGGGCGCCCCTTAAATACCGTACCATTTCGACGTACGTGCTCTCCTCGTGGTGGCACGGCCTGTACGAGGGATACTATCTGTGCTTCTCCGTCGGCGCACTCTTCACAATCGCAGGCAAAAATGTAAGTCAAAATGTCTCGATTGGCCCAAACAAAAATCGAGCTTTCTTTTTGGTAAAATTTTCTCGGTTGATTTTATTAGAAGAAACTCAGAGGTGCAAGAAGCAGAGTGTAGGGAAGAGAGACTGAGAAACAAAGAGAGAGAGAGAGGAAGGGAGAGAAGGAAAGAGGAAAAGGAAGAAGCGAGAGACAGAGTCCAAAATTTACAATTTATTGTCTCGATTCCCTTCTCGCAGTTCCGCCGCTCGATGAGATGGCGTTTTCTGGGATCGCGTGGGTCCAAATTTGTCTACGACGTCATCACATTCATTGGCACGAAATGCGTGTTGGCTTACACGACGTTCCCCTTTGTCATGCTCCACTTCGAGCCAGGATTCGCCTTCTACAGGTTGAGGGAATAATGTGAAGTATTGAAAAGGTTAAAGTAAAGGATAAGACAGAGAGATGGAGGCGAAGTCTTTTTGGCCCCGCCTACAGGCAGACCACTAGTTCCCCTGATTCGAAACCCAGACCTATTCGGTGGTAACCAATGGCTGCTCCCTGGATGATTAAATAGTTAGGGTAGAAGGGAAGTTGATGGGAAGGGGAGTCAGAAAATAGCATTCTAACCGGCATCATTAAACTCCTTCGTTTTCGATGTGCTGCTAGGGATAGGTTGCACTTGTGACCTATTTCACAAGAGTCAGACACACTATAAATATACTACACCTGGATTTACCAGATCCCAGTTTAGGATTGCAGAGTCAATTGCGGAGTTCCGGTAATTTATAACCAAGTTGCCTTCAGACAACTATATTTCGTGGGTCACATCATTGGATTCGTGGTGGCGGCTGGCTGTCCATTGCTTTTCCCACCACCGAGGAGACAAGAAGTAAAAGAAGCGGAGAAAACGACTCTGTCAGAAGAGAGCAAGAAAGACTTGTGAAGAAACGCAAGCAAGAAAGACTTCTGAGGGCCATTTCACGATCTATCCCGACTTTATGTGTCCCATGTATGATAATCTTCCCCGCGCTTCTTCCCGCCTCACGGCAAGGTACGCGCTCCCATTGAATAAGATACAAACTAGAGTTGTTCTGGATACGAACCCATAACCCAATATTCACAAGTCTCCCATGTATATGGGTCATAGAACCAAGATATAATGAATGAACTGCCCTTGAACTTCTTCCAGTATCATTAATTGATTGTAAAATCGAATTTCTTTGCCTATGATGCTTTTCAATGCTATTTTTGATGTGATAGTTCGAAAATGCATGTTTTAGTTGTTCAATACACTCGCTGTTAATCGAATATGAATCAACAGTAAGCCGAGCTCAGATAGTGCGCACTCTTTGAAGAATAGCTAACCTTGTTATCACTTACATAGGATGTTAAAAGCTGTATTTTCGATAGACAAGTTTCCAAATAAACAACAATAACTGAAAGAGGGTAAATAAGTCTGAATATTGTACGTGAGTCACCAATTCAAATGAGTTATTCTATGTAATTCGGATTTTTAAGGACGAAACAAAACGAGAATCTCTCGTTATAAATTTTTGTTGGACCTCAAGGTTAAGGACGTGACTCTTACACATGTTGGGCGAACTAACAAATTATATAATGACTGTTATTGAATTCCCCCCCCCTAGAAATTCTTTATGAACCAAATTCCCGAAAATTGAGAGTAGGCCGTTGCTTCGATGAAGATTCTGCAATTTGGTAGTCCGCCTAAGATTCTGAATCCTTGTAGGGACTAATTACAAGGCGTTTTGTCCGTAAAAACTTTTCGCTTCTTCATCAAACGTTTCGATAGAAACTTGGTGCATAATTCACTTTGCATTTTTATTCTGATTCGTTGTTTCACATATTTTCAAGTATTAATGTATAAAATGTAAGGTTTACTGTCATCTCCATCACCCAATTCCTTTTTTTGTCTTACATTTTTAACCAAGTTGAAGAGACGCCTGAGTTTAATCCTTCCCTGTGGACTGGTTTTGTCCGTGCGACTTTTTGATTATGTGTTCATTTTTTCAATGTTGAGGAATCCTTTGTTAGTATTTATTTGCTGCTGAATTCTCAATGCTTTTTTTTCTCAGCTTAAAAATGTTTGCACTTGCTCGTGATATCGCGGTCTTTAGGATTTTTTTCACAAGTAAATCATCGTTTCATATCAGCGAATTTTATGTTGATACCACTGTTATACTTTTTGAGTTGCTCCTGGATGTGCAAATTGCTAAAAAAAATAAAATGAGGTCTTGTTTGTTGTTCGACACGCCACAAAAACATTGAACAACTTTTTCAAGTCATTTAAATCAAAACGAGAGTCTAGAATTTAGGGGTCGAGTCTTTTTAATGTCTATTAATGAACGGTTTCAAATAGACAGGATAAGTGTCATATGGTCGATGTCATTTTAACCGGGTCAATGTATCAACAGGGGAAGATGTCATATGTATTGACAGGGTCGATGTCATGAGAGCAATCAGTTGTCGAGTTCCCCAATTACGACAGCTGCATGCGTTTGTGGTACGGCGAATTGTCTCCTATTGATGAGTCCATCGTCGTTCATGACGAAGTCATGCTTTCGTCGGGCGTATCTATAAATGCTCTTTCATATAAAACTCTCGAATAGATCAATTTCTTATCTTTGTAAATCGTTTAAGCAACAATGGGCTGGGACTATGCAAGAAAGAAATCTATAGCACGGGCAAAAATGGCACTCAGACGGGACCGAACCTCCGCTGCCTAACCGGTGCTTGTAGAGCGTTACCAATACACAAAAAAACTTTCATTCACTATCGAATAGACTTGTGTTGGGCCCTCGGTTGTGTTTTTGGTGTCCCGGTAAGTTAAGATACGACTGAGTTTGGTCCCGTCCCGTAAACGAACTTTTGCCTTTGCTAAAATCCTTTTCCATCCTACTTCCATGCATAAAATATCCATCCAGGCTTTGATGCTTGTTTTATCCATCTATGATTTTCTGACACTTTAGGGTCATTGTTAACGGATAATCCATATTCTTCTAACTTCACCAAAAATGGAACGTTTACCAGTTCCAATCCTTAACATTAAATTTTTAAATGTTTCATATTAGTAGATGAATAAATCGGTGGAGATGCTGATGAAATCATTCATTTATTCATGTTATTTTTTCATTTTATTTCAACCGTTGTGTGATTGCTTACCCGCCGTATGAAGGGTTTGAGGGAGGTGACGATATTCGCGACTCTTCCAACGGACTCATCTTCTCTCCTAACATGCCCGATGTGAACTGGTTCCCTGCGACGATCTTCAAGACTCCGCAGTCCGAAGGACAGTAAGTCGCAGGCATTCCTAATATAAAGGACACTCGTCGGGAATAGACATAACTCGGACCTGTTCAGTCCGGAGTTATTCATGTGAATAAGTTACACTAGCGACTTGTCTAGACGCACATGCTCTAGGCTTCTCAACCTTTTAAACTGTTACCGTTGATGAACGTAATCTTACAAAGATCGGCTCAATCTATGATACAGTTAGTATTATACAGTAACCAACTACTTCTGCAAATCAAACTTCATTAGCATTCAGTAACAGGCTACAGTAGCTATAAATATATCCAATGAACTCTGTTAGAGATTTAGGTATATTGAACCTCTGTTAGAGATTTAGGTATTTTAATAGATGATTCCCTGTCTTTCAAATCACAATATGAGCTTTTGTGTCGGAAGGCATTACAAACAGTTTATGCCTTATTCAGAATTATTTCATGTATCACACCAGATATATATGTAAGATGTTACAAATCATATGTTCTACCGATTTGTGAATTTTCTTCATCGGTTTGGTCTCCTCATTTAAAAAATGATATTAGGAAAATAGAGAAGGTCCAGCATATATTTACTAAACTTCTCTATTTTAGATGTAATTTAAACTGCTCTCCTAATATTAGTTATGAGAATCGTTTGAATACTTTAAATTTGACCTCTCTATATTGTAGGAGAATCATTAATGATCTCACTTACGCTTTCAAAATAATCCGAGGTGAAGTTGATCTTAAAGTTAGTACCTTTTATGTGTTCAAACCGTGTAATGGTAGAACATCCGCCTTTAATTTCCACATACCTTTCACAAATAAGAGGTTAACTTTCAATTGTTTTGGAGTAAGAACGTCTAGGTGGATGATTAATTTACCTGCTCAAGTTATGACTTCTCCTAACTCTAATGTGTTCAAAAAGAGGCTCAAGATGCTAAATGTTCTTGAAATTCTCGATCTGCACTTACCTAATCTCTGAGTTGTTCCCTTTTTTTGCTTTCTCTCTCCTTTCTTATTCTAGAAAATCATTGTTCAGATGTTATTGTCAAGAACAACGCTCACTATTGTATGAGTTATCTTATGTTTTGTCACATCAGTATTGATGTATGAATAAATAAAATAAATAAATAACTCAAAACTTCAGGATAAAGTTCAGGATAAAGTAGTCAGAAAATACGCTGCAGCCTTCATAACTGAGAAAGCTGACCGTATTTTGTTTGATTCATGCGTTTATAGTTTTTATTTATTTATTAAACTTACTAACGAAAAAGTCCAAAAAGGACTTGTCACGTACCATGTTCTCCTGGCGGGCCATAAGAACCCTCGGGACCCTTCTCTCCTTTCTTGCCATCGACTCCGGGACCTCCCTGAGGACCAGGCGAGCCGGGCTCACCCGAACCATACGAGGGTTTTGCTTTTGGGCCAGGACGACCCTTCGGGCCAGCTGGACCCGGAGGACCCTTTGGTCCCTGAAAACCATGGTATCTGATTGATAAAATAGTTGGAAAAAGTCGATAAATCTTTTTCTCACGTACATGGAAAGTTTTACCCGTAAGTACAATTTTTAGGTATTATAATTACATAGTTGGTCGAAGAACTGAAGTCATAGAGGCTCAAGTTAAGTTCGAACAACTGAAGTCATAGAGGCTCAAGTTAAGTTCGAACAACAGAAGTCATAGAGGCTCAAGTTAAGTTCGAACAACTGAAGTCATAGAGGCTCAAGTTAAGTTCGAACAACTGAAGTCATAGAGGCTCAAGTTAAGTTCGAACAACTGAAGTCATAGAGGCTCAAGTTAAGTTCGAACAACTGAAGTCATAGAGGCTCAAGTTAAGTTCGAACAACTGAAGTCATAGAGGCTCAAGTTAAGTTCGAACAACTGAAGTCATAGAGGCTCAAGTTAAGTTCGAACAACTGAAGTCATAGAGGCTCAAGTTAAGTTCGAACAACTGAAGTCATAGAGGCTCAAGTTAAGTTCGAACAACTGAAGTCATAGAGGCTGAAGTTAAGTTCGAACAACTGAAGTCATAGAGGCTCAAGTTAAGTTCGAACAACTGAAGTCATAGAGGCTCAAGTTAAGTTCGAACAACTGAAGTCATAGAGGCTCAAGTTAAGTTCGAACAACTAAAGTCATAGAGGCTCAAGTTAAGTTCGAACAACTGAAGTCATAGAGGCTCAAGTTAAGTTCGAACAACTGAAGTCATAGAGGTTCAAGTTAAGTAGATGTCTATATTTATGCCAATGAAGTAATCAGTGGTTTACCTTGATGCCAATACCGGCAATGACGGTGTCTCCGATCGGCCCCTCTGGACCGGCGTCTCCTCTCGCGCCTTTCCTACCAGCTCCCCCGATCAATCCAGGCGGGCCATCTTTGCCGTATTCTCCATTCGGCCCGAAGTGACCAGGCGACCCGATGTGACCGGGTCGGCCCCGTTCACCTTGAGGTCCCCTAGAACATCGACAATGTTCTCGGAGAGTGTACATATTTAGATATCATTTAATTAAAAAGCAGCTACTGGTTACACCAGGTTCGGTCTGCACTTCGTCTCATGTAAGCTCATTTCCTGCCTCAAAGAGGGAGATAAATGAGATGACGATTATTAAACCTACATTAAAAAAACACGACAAAAATTCGAGGTAACAATTAAATAAGATTAGTTTTACTCACCGTGGTCCAGGAGGTCCCCCGGGACACACGACACATGGCAGCTCTGGCTCGCTCTCCAGCTGTACATCAAAGCCGTCTTCTCCTGCCAAGCCCGGGCCTCCGACGTCACCGGGGTGCCCATCTTGACCAGGACCGCCTGGCATGCCGGGTGGACCAGTCGGGCAGGCGAGCATGTTACAACCTGCGATTATCAACGGGGAATGGTATAGCTAAAGTGACCAAATGAATATTCTCAATCTTAGAGGTCAAGAAACGAGTCTGATACCTTGAGGTGGTCTTTGAATGTCTGTTAGTGTTTACATCCTGGCAGTTATCCAGAAACCTGTTTACACATATAGAACCTGGTGGTAGGAAGTGCTCTTAAGGCCACTTTATGTATAGATAGCTTACGAGTACTTCAGAGACCTGACTATGGAGCAATGTCAAACCAGTGGCTATTGCCAGGATGCTAATGTTTACAGCGAGAGGAGGAAGGGTAGTGCAAGATCATAATTAACAAACTAGTGAAATCAGGCTCAACGAACCATGGCACATTCCACCGGTGTTCTGCTGCCGCTTCTGCCTGCTGAAAAAGTGAGGAGCGAGAGAGTTGGTCGGAGTCGGAGTGGGATCCCCTCTTGGAGCGACGGACATCAACTCGTTCCACATCACATTTAGTCGATCCTGATCCATAACCATGTTATAAGATTAACTATGATTGAGTTATATGTAATGAAAAGCTTTGGGTAATTTGGGTAATTACGGAATCAGAAATAGAGAGGGAAAGTAGAATTAACGAGAAAGAATCGATCGACTTGGAAAGTAAAGCATAGAGAGAAAAATATATATTGGAACAGGGAACCTATAGGGAATTTTATTTGAAGATCAAATGGAAGTGTTAAGAAAAAATAACTATGATAAGGATGAAATTAGAAAATGCTTATTTTTTTCTTTCTCTTTTTTGTTGTTGTTGATTATTTCACCCCTTCCCTTCCTCTCTCAAGATTTCGTAAAAAAAGACTTTGAGGTCTCTAAAAAAAAAGAAAAAGAGACCTTAAAGACTTCAGCATTCCTCTCGACAGCATCTCGTTCATTCGCACTGCGGATGTAAAGGGAGGGAACGGAAACAGCCAGAAAAGAGATTGTCAGGAGAGAAAGAGTCACGGAGCACACTGCGACCGAATGGTAGATCGTTGATGAGGACGGCGAGGCTACATTCGAGGTCATTCTCGAGTTCCGAGTCCTTAAGTGAGAAGTGCTCGTTTGTAACTGGAAAGCAGAACCAAAAATTGAATCAAGAAACTGGTTGAGGAAAAAGTACAATGCTAGAATATAGACATTGTAGTAGGAAATGATGATAAGGATGAGTAAAATTACAAAGAGAGACAACGAGAAAAAAAATGAAAGGAAAGTTTCAAAAGTTTGAGAACTGCAATGATTAACATGACTCAAAACTGTTAATACTGCATATGCTTTTTAGGCCACCGTTAATTATGCATGCAGCATACTTAAATTTGAATGTTACAATTGTAATCGAAAGATTGACAGAGACCATGTTAGTTTCCTTCGAAACACTGGATAAAGAACTCTCGAAAGTATGGACTTCTATGCACACAGAAAAAAAGCCAGAAACTTGATAAACTCACTCAGTAGGGAAGATTAAATAGGAGAAAGGAGATGTATTCGCTAGAAAAAGGGTGAGCGAATAAAGAGAAAAAATAAAATATAGATGAGAGAAAAAATGTCAGAAAAGTGAGTAGAGAGGAAATGATGGGAGAAAAAGAGAAATGAATAGCGAGAGAGGAAGAGAGTGAGAAAGAAGAAGAGGAAGGGTTAGTAGAAACTATGTAAAAAAAAAGTTAAGGACTGATTGGTCCAATCAAGGAATATCAAAATACTCTTTCAATCAAATCAAGGATTTTTGTGCCGCTAATGCTACGAGGAATAACAGAATGTTACAAGAATACTGAGATAGCGAACAATGCAAGGAGGGGGGTTACTAAAACGAGACAATGCAAGGAGGGGGGTTACTAAAACGAGACAATGCAAGGAGGGGGTTACTAAAACGAGACAAAGAGACAAAAAAATTGAAGATCTACAAAGATTCAGCTCATAAATGAACAGTTCGAAACGGACAAAAAAAAAGGAGAAAGAGCGCAAAAGAAAGAAAGAGAGAGAGAGAGAGAGAGAGAGAGAGAGAGAGAGAGAGAGAGAGAGAAGAAGAAGAAGAAGAAAAGGGATGAGTTGAGAGACAGAAAGGGAGATAGGAAGAGAGTACAATAATTCTTGTCTTTGGCGATTAATTCAAAAACGATCGGCTCTACTTTTTAGACTGAACTTGCTAAGCAAGCTATTTAGACTTTCACTTCATATCATATCTTTTTATGTGCAGTTTTCCCTTTTTTTCTGTTTTATAAGGCTCTTCCAACCTCCTGTTCATTATCTCTCTAAGTTCATCTTTTTTCTCTTTTTCTTTCATATCTCCTCTTTGTCATTCTCTCGCATTCTCTTTCTCTATATATCTCTCTCTCTTTTTATATGGTCTTCACATTAAGTCATTTTTTCCATCCTTAACTCGTACTCTCAATCTAACATCAATTTCTTATCAGAGATGAAGAGCCCCGATCAACCGTCATAATGAACAGTGTGAACAACATGAATGAGGATCGCTAAAGTCTTCGGCCTCAGTCATGATTTCTTTGAATGTTTAGAAGCTCAAGATATTGGATCTATTACCATAACATCTATTACAAGATCTATTACAAGATCTACACATTACACAAGATCTACACAATAACATATATTACAAGATCTATAATATTACCATAACATGAAGCGAAATAATTGAATGAAGAGGATGATTTTTTTTTCTTCCATGTGGATTGTGTATTTTTTCGTAAATCGCAAATAGGCGACTATTTATATTTTGTCGTCATTTTCTGTCTAATAATTGAAAATGAATTAGATCTTAGCAAATTTGAATGGGACTGTTTCGTGAATGGGACTGTTTCGTGTTAGACAGTCCAATTATTTAGTCTTCAATGTGTCTTTAAGATTTTTTTTCTTCTTAACTCTTGTGATTTAAAAAAAGAAGCGTTTTTCGTGTTTTGATAGAATAATAGCCTCTAGATCGATTCGCTCTTTGAAATAACTGCTTAACTACCTTACATAGTTTGAACAAAAAAAGTTACGCAAAATAAATCCCAATTTTTTTTCCGATAATGCTCAGTATGATTGTTGTTTAAGACTAACTCAATTTTTTCGTGCTGAAATCTTTAGGTAAGGGTAATCAATGTTAGACTGTATCAGAAATGGGATGGGCTGTTTTCGGGCAACATCTTAAACTTAGGTTAATGAACCAATTCACTAAAAAACCATAGAAATCAAATAAAAACCAGAAGAAGTGATTAGACACGGAAATCTTCTCATCCCAATAAAATATTTTAAACCAGTGAAAAAAATGTCTTAGCTACACACAAAAAAAGCGTATCAATAGTCATACTTACGAAAGCCTGAAAATGGAACTACATATATACATACTTCAAAAGTATACCAAATCGTTCCACACACAAGTGTTACTATTCATACTTTGAAAGTATGAATAGTAATAAAATGAAAGTATGCTAGGGATAATTTGAAAGTATGCTGTCTACACAATGAAAGTATGCTTGCTAAATATACTCTATTTTTATATTCTTATTTTTATTTATTTTTTGTATTTTTTTAATATTATATTTTATACTTTAATTATTTTTTATATTTATAAAAAAAAACTTTTTCTTTGTTTGTGACTTTCGCGAAGGGCCTTTTTTCCCGAAAGGCGTTTCCGAAAGGCCTTCTTCAAGAGCGCTTCACAATCAAAATTTTTTCCCGATGCCTTTCATCCAGAATGGCTAGGTTGATTCACACGAATGACTCACACGATAAGATTTTTATGTATGTCTTTCCCCTATGGAGTAATCGATATAATAAG
The DNA here is from genome assembly GCA_964056735.1 of Allodiplogaster pararmata. Taxonomy (NCBI): domain Eukaryota; kingdom Metazoa; phylum Nematoda; class Chromadorea; order Rhabditida; family Diplogasteridae; genus Allodiplogaster; species Allodiplogaster pararmata. The sequence goes on from OZ057408.1 coordinate 23,229,082, forward strand.
TGTATGTAGAGCAACCTAAGTCAACCGGGTTTGCAGATTGGATAAGTGCCAATAAAAGGAAGAGAGCCACCAAGGCATACTTTCCAAAGTATCCCATTCATTCATTGATTGTATGCCCTTTCTAGCATACTTTCATACTTACGCGCAGGAATACTTTCAATTTGTTACTATTCATAAATCACATGTATGCTTTTTTTAGCATACTTTCCCAAAATCATCTTTTTTCTGTGTGTATGACCTTGAGAAATTTACTGTGCAACAACTGCAAAATTTGAATCTGTTGCTTTTTTAGGCCCGCTTTCGAGGTAACACCGATAAAAAACCTTTGAGGAGAAATTGACTGAACATGAAGGTGTTTCTCAATTTTCGGTACTTCTGTAATTTTACGACCACGTCTTTAATTTTCTAGACGTCATTCAATCAGGCTAAAGGAGAAATAGAGCAATTTCGTGTTCTTAACGAGCGGTGACTCTTCATATCGCTCTGTCAAATTGCTCTTCCTATTGGACTAATATCGATTACCCTGCCACGCTCAAAGCCTGGTGCCAAGGCTCGCTTTCAATTATATGGCACCATAATCGGTGAGTGAGTTCGCTTTATCACTTCTTATCCATCATCGTATAAATGGAGTCTTCAATTTCTCCTCAAATTTCCTCCCCGCTCGTTTCTCTTTTTAACAGGATGAGAAACATCACAACAACGAGAGGAAGACGAGTGACCGAGGAAGCGGACCCTCTAACTGAGCTCTATAACTATTTGAAGAAAAGTGATGAGAAGAACCTTCTACTGGAGCAGAAGAACACCAAGTTGGCCTCCCTTGTTGACGCCCAAGGTCAACTCATTAAGAATCTTACTATGAAAGTAGAGGAACTCGCCGAACAATTGTTGAAAGTGAATGCTAGCCCCCAGTGTGTTCATGGCAATACTTCTCCCTCTTCGATTATTACCACTTCTACTAAGCCTCTCTCATCTACTTCTGTACCTCCCCCGATCATCAATTTTACCCCTACGCCGCAGCCACCACCGCTTACTTCTCCATCATTCAAGTATTACGAGTCTCCATCCGAAATAGCTGATCGGATGGAGAGACATCGCAGTGTAGTACTTTTCCGCCTTCCTGAGTCCCGTTCCCCCAACGCTTCGCAACGTGTCGATGACGACTGGGAAAGAGTTCGTTGCATTCTAGACGCGATGCAAATTGAAGCGTGTCCTGTTAAAGTCTATCGCATGCCTTCTCATCGTCCGAAATCACCAAATGCTCCTCCCCGCCCACTCAAAATAGTACTCCCAACAATAGGACATCAACAAGAAACTCTTCTATGTCGCGATGTACTTTCCCGTTTTTCCTCCGATTTGTATTTGAGACATTCACAGACTAGAGCTGAGAGAACTTATGACCGGGCAGTCCGTGCTTGGCTGGCTGATAGGAGTAAGCCAAAACCTCATATTCCTCTTTTCGGTCCCCCTCTGAGTTATAGCAAACCTCGCCCACTGATGGCCGAGCGTATTGAACCTCCTCGAAGATTCATGTCACCTCGTCCTAATCGTTCTTTAAACTAGACCAAAATCGCCGGTCTTCCACAAGTCACGTGAATTGTTATTTCGCAAATGTTAGATCTCTAGTGAATAAGATTAATGATCTACAACTTTTGCTGTCAAAGAGATACTCTATAATTTCTTTTTGTGAGACATGGCTATCGGATAGATACCCGGACTCTTTTGTTCTCTCCTCCTTCATCTCTCAATATAACATTGTTCGATGTGATAGGAGCGAAATAACTAATGGCGGGGGAGTGCTATTTCTCATACACTCTTTATTATCATTCAAAATTATCTATTCTCAATCAATCAAGTATTCTCATGAAATCCTAGCTATTGATATTGAAATAGAATCTCACGTGATACGTTTCATTAGTCTATATCGAGTCCCTCATATAAACACACCGAAGAGCGAGAGGTTATTAAACCTCTTGATTGATCTAGTCACCTGCAACCACCCATGTATTATAATGGGAGATTTTAACTTACCCGACATAGACTGGAATAAATCCCCTCTAGCCTCATCGAATCCCGCTTCCAAATCATTTCTTGAATTTTGCTCAGCCACTCAGATGAATCAATATATTAGATGCCCTACGAGAGGATCACACATTCTAGACCTCCTCCTCTCCAATAGCAAAGATTTATTGAAGAACCCATGTGTCACTCCCTCATTCAGTAATTCAGACCACGAATCAATCAGTTTCGAACTTTCCCTATTCCACGAAATTCCTCTTTACTCGTATCGACGCATATACAGTAAAATAAACTATTCCTTATTACTCCCTTCATTATGTAATTTAGATTGGCATTGCTTATTCAACCCCATCAAAGATACAGATTCAATGTACGAATTGTTACTATCCATACTAGAGGACTTTTCCGAGCAATTCGCTCCTATCCAGAAGGTCTCTCTAGCGACCCATGCATCTCTTCCAACGCATATACAGAGAGCTCAAGAAAAGCGTTTTCTCTTCTGGAACAACTATGTTTCTAGTGGACTAAGTGAGGACTATGACATTTATGTTAAAGCCAGTAAGAAATGCAAAAAGTTTGTAGATAAATTCAACCTAAATGTAGAAAAGAACATTGTTAATAGTAAGAACAAAAACTTGTTCTTCAAGTATATAAGGTCTAATACATCCCAGAAACAAAGCGGTGTCGACACTTTGGTGAATGAACTCGGCATCTCAGTATCTAAAGACTTAGAAAAAGCAAATCTTCTTGGAGAATTCTTTCAGAAGTCATACACCATAGACAATGGTAAGCTTCCTCCACTCTCTCATAATTCAGTCTTGAGAGCATCCTCTCTAGAAGAACCCTTGTTTACGCGTCATGGTATTTGTAGACTAATAGAGAAATACCCAATGTCTTCTTGTACTACCCCAGATCATCTGAATATGCTTTTTATCAAGAAAATCGCTGTCCCTGTGTCTATTCCGCTTGAAATAATTTATAACCAATCTTTCCTTTCATCTGAAATCCCGAACAGATGGAAACATTCCATAGTCACACCAGTTAAGAAGAAGCCTCCTTACAATAGTCCTTCCAATTACCGTCCCATCAGTATAACATCACTATTTTCCCGTATATTCGAGAAAGTGTTGAGTAAAGAAATAGAGAAACATTGTGAGATAAACCAGATTTTGCCAGATGATCAATTCGGGTTTCGCCATAAGAGATCAATAGAACAGTTGATGTTACTGTTCCTTGAAGACTGTTCTGTAGCCGTAGACCAGAAAAAGTTCACAGATATCATTTATTTCGATTTTGAGAAAGCCTTCGATAAAGTTTCTCACTCTAAACTTATTTATAAACTAAAGTCCATTCAACTCCCTCCCAGAATTATTTCGTGGATCGAAGCTTATTTAGGTAATAGAACCTACCAAGTTCGAGTTAATCAATCACTTTCTAATAGTTTCATGGTTACCAGTGGTGTTCCCCAAGGCAGTGTCTTAGGCCCATTATTATTCATCATTTATACATCTGAGATAGTGAATATGATAACTTCTTCTAATTGTAAAATTAAAGTATTTGCAGACGACATGAAAGTTTATAAGTCTTTTTCTAAAACAGACTCTCATACAACACTGCAACACTCGATTGATACCATAGTGGAGTGGTGCGACGCTTGGCAATTACCTTTATCTCTACCAAAATGTGCTGTGTTAAGAATTGGTACCCAGAGTTCCCCTCATTTTCCATATTCTATAAATAGTCACTCCCTACCCTACCTCAACGAGATTCGTGATTTAGGATTTATTGTAGACAACAAGTTGACTTTTTCTGCTCATTGCTCAACAATAGCTCAGAAAGCAAAGCGTAAATGTCATCTTATTCTTAAAGTTCTCAAGAGTCGTAAACCGGATGTACTTGTTAACGCTTACAAGATATACATTAAATCTATTGTAGAACACTGTACAACTGTTTACTCCCCACATTTCGCTAAGGACATAGCTGTACTAGAGAAGGTTCAAAATTATTTTACGCGTCGAGTTTTTCGCCGGTGCTTTGGTTGTTCGTTTAATAATATGCCAAGTAGTCAGACGAGAAACAATCAACTAGGCCTAGTATCTCTTCTGTCTGTTAGAGAATCTAACGACCTCAAACTACTCTTGAAACTGATATTTGGGAAAAAAGTACTCTCTAACAGGACGCACCACAACTTTGAAATAAGAGCTTCCAACACTAGAGGCGCATTTTTCAAAATAATCCACCCTGCTCCGAGAACTATTTGCAGAAGAAATGCCTTCTCTATACGATCAGCTCGTATATTCACCGAAATTAATAGTGTTGATGAATGATATATGTTTGCCTGGTTGTAATCTGCATTGTTTCACCTATTTATGTAATTCAAACAATTCAATTGTCTAATCTCTCGTACCACGTGATTAATTTATGCGTTGCTGCATGTAATGTTTTCACGTAATAAAATTGAATTGAATGCTTTCAGGATTCTTAAACAACAACAACAAATTTCTACGGATGGGTACAAATATAGGGGAGTTGTGGAGACCCAGGAAAATGTGAAAACCCAGGAAATTGTCTAGCAATACAGCGATGACGATGGTTGCCCTCAATGTATTCCGCCTGTGTGATTTTGTCACTGCCAGCATCTCTGAGAGTTCACCTTCCTTTTTTTCTTCTAAAAATAGCTTTTGTTTTAGTCGAGTGGATTTCAGCTCAAGCTGAGATAACTCACATTCATTGTGTTATATCAAAGCATGAACGATAAATTCAAATTAAAAAAAGAAAGCCAATCCTAAAGTTCATAGATCGGACTCTTATCCTTCCGGGTAGGTAGAATGTTGGTGAACGTTGACGTCATCGTTTGATGGAAACTCAATATTTAACGGTCAATGTGGTGAATATATGATAGAAACATGAAAAAACCTCAATAATTTCCTCCAGTCATTTTCTCTTGAGTTTGGATTAAACTTCTTGATGAGAAGAAGTGTCGCTTGATTGAGATATTTCAATCATTTAAAAGGTAGAAACTGCACAAACACATTATCAGATTCATCTGCGATTAAGTGAAATGTATCAATTTTCTGTTTCCCATTCTTTACGATTCTTCTTTACGAACAAAAATGCCAGTCTCCTTAACAGCAAACAGCCCCTCACAATAACTAGTAGTTTCATTTTCTTTCTTGATGAGAGCTTCATAGTCAGTAGATGAGTCAACAACTTTCACGGGGTCCTTCTCAGCGAGAAGAGAAAGTTTATCACTAGAAATCGGAATGCCTCGTTCACTTCAGAGGCCGTATGCATGGAAAACAGATTATAACAATCTGGATTATTCAAATCCAAAAAAGTTTTAAAAAATTTAGGATTATGAAAATCGGTATGCATGGATGTCAGATTTCTTAAACTTGGATTATTGTCAAAAAGGACGCGGCGTAAGCACTAAAATGCATAAAAATGCACTCTATAATTATCGAAAACTAAATGCACTCTAAACACTATAATTGTCGAATATGCAAACTATAATTGTCGAAAACTAAATGCACTCTAAACACTATAATTGTCGAATATTAGTATTGTTATATAATTACAACGGATCACCGACACTTCGTATTCTCGACACTTCGTACCCGACACTTCGTACCCGACACTTCGTACCCTCGACACTTCGTACCGCGACATTTCGTACCCGCGACACTTCGTACCTCGACATTTCGTACCCACGACACTTCGTACCCGACACTTCGTACCGCGACATTTCGTATCTCGACACTTTGTACCCACGTTAATACGACACTTCGTACCGCGACACTTCGTACCCCGACACTTTGTTTGTAGTTTTTTTTGTATTTTTATTATTTAAGCTTATTTTCTTTACATTTAATTGTTCCGTTTGTAGTTTTTTTGTATTTTTATTATTTAAGCTTGTTTTCTTTACACTTAATTGTTCCGTTTGTAGTTTTTTTTGTATTTTTATTATTTAAGCTTGTTTTCTTTACATTTAATTGTTCCGTTTGTAGTTTTTTGTATTTTAACGTGGGTACAAAGTGTCGGGATACGAAATGTCGCGGTACGAAGTGTCGAGGGTACGAAGTGTCGGGTACGAAGTGTCAGGTACGAAGTGTCGAGAATACGAAGTGTCGTGATACCAATTACAACAGTTTTTTTCAATTAATTTCGTTGTTTTTGTTGTTGTTAAGGCCGAGTTGAATGTTGAATGTAAAATTTGATGGAATTGGTAGATAAAATATTAATATGAACATTTTCGACCTGTTTTAAATCAATCTGTTAGATGAAAGGTGATTTTTAGTAATCGTTGTACTCTATTTGGGACTTCTGCACTTTAGCCCCTCTCCCCCCGCTCCCAGAGGTTCCATGGGTCAGTTCAATTGGGTCATGTTCTTGATACGGCCTCGTTAGCGTAAACTTTTACTAAGCCTAAGCGCTTTCTGATGTAAAAATAACTTTTTTTAATGTAAAAATAACTTTTGAAAATGTAAATGAGTCTGTAGTATGACCCATGGAACCTCTGGGATGGGGGGCCTAAAGTGCAGAAGTGTCCTTTATTTTTATGCGCTATACGTTCCTCTGTAATTAATAAATGTTACGTTTTGATGGTTTTAAGATGATTAAAGCTGGCAAGCGATTAAAAGCGGCGCCATTCAGTGCTAGAGAAGCGACGATGCTCGCCCAACTTGTGAGAGATTGAAAGAAGTTTCGGTAGCAGCCGCTCATTCCGGTAGCAGCCGCTCATTCCGGTAGCAGCCGCTCAATTGTGTTTCCTTTGTGCAATTGTGTTCTGTTTGTTGTTTTCACTTATCAGTAAATTTTATTAATTTGAGAGCTTTGAAAACACAGAAAAAACACAAAATATGCGTTACAATTAAAAAAATGTTCACTGGAAATACTGGAAATGTACAATAAATACTTTCAGTAAATCATTGCAAATTAGAAAAAAATTTTCGTTCCGTTTTACTTTCACTTCTTCTTCTTCTTCTTCTTCCTCGCGCTTGTTCCCGCCTCGCGGCAGGGTACGCGCTCCCCTGAGATGCAGGTCAGACCTATCCTGGTAGAACCAGTGGCTGCCTGCTAGATCACTGCTAGTGTGATTAGCAGCAGTGGGGAGAGTCAGATTCGTGCATGAGCACTACCAACATTTCTTAACCCCCTTGGTTTGGGTGGATCTGTCCGGGGTGGGAGTCGAACTCGGGACTCTTCGCACAATGGTCTATCACACTACCACTATACCACGCCCGGACTCCGTTTTACTTTCACTACACACTTCAAAAAGAGCAACATGAACGGAATGGGTCAAATTGAGCCGAGAATCCTTTCGGATTACTCACTAACCCACCTCCGGAATAGGGTTACGAATTTTGTCAGATTATCAGTAATCCAAAAGTATTATAGCTTCCATGCATACCGGATTATTGAAATGTATTTGGATAACTGATAATCCAAGCTCATAATCCTTTTGGATTGCTCCATGCATACGGCCTCAGGGGCATTCTAGGTATTCTGATTGATTTCTGTGTGATGCGAATGCTCGTGTGACCGATTTTTAATAGTGTGTTAAACCGAGAGACTTTTTCTCTTACCGGAAAGAATCACTCTAGCTGATCCTTATCTCTCTCTCCTCTCTTTCTCTCTTTATCTCACAAATACACACTATTTCTCTCTCTTTTCTCTCTCTTTCTCTTGACAACAAAGTCGTTGTTAACTCGGATATTATATAACTCGGATATACATTGTTCGTAATTTAGTAATTTATGGAATAATTTATTGTTGGAATTTCGAAGTTGGTTTTATTGTAGTTCAAGTCCTTTTTCGGTTTTGTTTTGTTTGTTCAAGAATAAATCGTTCAATCGATTCCGAGTCATTATACCTTACTTCAAAGAGGCTTGACCTCAATATACCTTACCACTGAACCACCACTAATCAATCTTTTCAGGAAGTAAGTTGTGTAAATGGTGCATCGGCACTATTAAGACCCGAAGAGCAGCTAAAAATTTCCTTCATGTAAGGTCGACACACACAATACCCCATTCCTCTCTTGAAGAGTCGACGGTATTGTGCTGTCATTCCCATATCGTTGAAGTCGACATACAGAACAACCAGTCCTCTAGACGAGTCGACGTTGTTCTGCAATAAATCCCTTCTGTTGAAAGTCGACGCTTGTGAAAAAAAACTCAACTCAGGAGTAAGAGTTGAGATCGCCCTCAAAGAGAGTGATAAAAAAAAGAAGAAGGAGCATGGACACCGCAAGAGTGCCAGAAACTGCGAATCCGGAGAACCCTTCCTGGAACATGGAAGAAAAAAGGGAATCAATTCCAACAAAACAACACTCAAGACAGAAGGAAGACACAGAGAGAACTGCGAAACCAGATATAAACTACACCAGAGCTCAGCAAGGTCTGAGTGACCTCAAACGACAAACGAAATTTGTCACAACTTCACAGAAAGATGCGAAAGCAACGCTTCAACAGCTCAAACTCGAATTCCTTTGATAAGGAAACCCTGATAAATATGAAGCAAATGCTGCTGAATCAAGAGAAAGCTGTAAAGACAGACTGCTTGGCAATGACCAAAACAGAAAACAGTTTTATCACAGCAAGCAACAAAATCAGAGGGAACGATGATTATGAAAAAGTTATCCAGCACAGGAACCAATGGATCAGCGAAGACGAGTCCGCACGATGCCCACTCTTTATCAAAAGAGAAGCGGGCATGACACAGAGGAACCTCGAAACTGCAATCATGAATCTGATGTATTATTTCGCATTTGCAAGATGATGAGCACAAAGATCAATCAAAAAGAAAATCAGATCATGGCATCTTCACCGATAAGCTTTGAGGATAATCCAAGGTCCCCACAAAAATCACCCTATGCTCAACATGGACTCAACGAATCAGGAGAAACGGAGAGAACGAGAAACCAGCCTATTATGGAAGGGATAACGAACGCATTTTCCAGAATGAATCCCCAATTCCATCACGAACAAAGACAACCTCCAACACAGACATGGACAACTCGGAATTTTCAACCACAGCAATACAACCTGCCCAAAGTGGAAGTCCGATTACCAGAGTTCCACGGCGTTCATGCGGGCTACAGGTCATTCGTGGAGCATTTCGCACTCTTGGTGGACAAAAGACAGGACATCTCGAACCTGGGAAAAATGCTCCACCTCAAATCCTGCCTGAAAGGAATAGCTCTCGAACTGATCCAATCTCTCCCAACACTCGGAGAGTATTACGAGGAAGCCAAACGCATGCTTGACGTGGTTTATGACAAAAAACATGCGGAGCTTCCTCTTCTACTGGACCAGTGGGAGAAGTATTGTCTACCAGGAGAAAGTATCCCTTTTCAAACCAAGGGACTGAACGAGCTGAGATGCCTAATCATAAGAATAAATCAACTGTCGTCCATCGAGAACGATATATCAATGGCGAGGTCATTGGTGGGAAAATTCCCTGGTCGAACAAAGCGACACATCGCAGAATGGGAATTCACAATGAAAAACACAAGTGAATTACGCAACATTCCATTGTCTCACTACATCAATGAAATTGGAAATTTCTTAGCGAAGGAGGAGTACACGGCGGTTGCGTTCCCTTATTCAGGAGGAAAAAGATGGTTAAAACATGAGCCTGAAAGACAGCGACAAGAGAATATCCACGTAGTGATGCCAAAGACCGCCCAAAACAAAGAGACTATACGTCCGAGAACAGGACGTGACGGAGAAGTTACTCGACCTACGACCACCCCAGAAAAAGACGAATCCTGTTGGAAAACTAATCGTGACAAAAAGCTAACACCGGCAAAAAATTTCGAAAGCTTACCAACCAAGTCAAACTCAGCGGAAGTATCGACGTGTATTTTCTGCGGAAAACATGCGAAATCGATACTATGTTTCAGAGTCAAAACAGGCAAAGAAAGAACAAGCCTGGCTTTGAAACAAGGCCGTTGCCTTCGGTGTCTACAAAAGGGTCATGGTGCAAAGAATTGTGAGGTGTGTTGCACAATATGTGGCGGCCAACACAACATCGTACTCTGTTACCAACTGAAACCTCCTCGTCAACCAACAGGGAGAGTCAGAGCAGTGAACACTCTTCTAGAATCAGACGAGAGCGAGAGAAAAAATTTCTAGCACGAAGAGACAAAATTCGCTCGACCAGGAGGAACCACCTTACCAAACGAACTCGGAAAACGTCACAACGGCTAAGTCTGGTTCGGCGAGGCTACTCATAGGAGATGTCAACATAAAGGTCTCGAACAGACAAGAAGTGAGGACATCCTTTCTAATCGACACAGGAGCATCGATAACCATAATATCAAAACAATTGGCACTCGAACACAACCTCACAAAGATTGGAAAACGGAGGTGCAAAGTCAGCGGTTTCGGAGGAAAATCCGATGGTTCGAAGCTAAACGATGAATTCAAAATCACCCTTGTTTCAAAAAATTTTTCAATCGAGGGAATAGCGCTCGCTCACGATGAGCCCATCACAAGCCCAATATCCGTCACAAGCATTTCTGATTTGGACCTAGCCTACATAAGGCGCAAAAACATTGTCCTCGCCGACAGTTACGAAACCGACAAGAAGGTTGTTCCCCAAATCATAATTGGGATGGATATGCTATGGGAAATCTTGCAGTTGGAAAAACCCATGAAAATTCTACCAAGTGGTTTGAAACTAATGAACACAAAGTTTGGCCACATTGTGATTGGTAATCAGGAGTGTGAGAAAAACAAAGAAACCGCCAACCTACATATGAAGAACGCTGTTCTTTCTGTTCATATGGAACGCTCTCATAAAAAAGGCGGCGAAACTGAAAATGATATTAGAGAAATTGAAAGAAAACAGGCTGTCTTTAAGCAAAAGACTGAAGAAAGATTTGAAGTAATGAGAACTCGGTTCTCGTCTCCGAAGAAAGAGTCTGATGAGCTCCACAAACTTGAAAATAACGAGCCAGAAGGACAGATCGAGAAGTCATCTTGGAAAGAAGAATTGGAGCGGAAGAAAGAGGATAGAAGAAGAGAGCACAGGATTCCCCCGTCTTACGATCATCGCCGCGACAACAGAAGAGGATTCTACGGACGAGGAACTTTCCGAGGTCGCTCACAGCCCGTCAGAAGAGATGAAGAAAGAAAAGTCTGCCGCATCTGCCGAAGAGACCAACATGACGAAGTTATTTGCCCCTTATCATTGCCGGATCGTAGAGTCATAATTGAGAAGTTCAACATGTGCCATAAATGTCTTTCCCATAACAATGATAATCATCACTGTGTAAATATGGCTTTCTGTCCCCTCTGTGGGATCAAGGGCGGTCATCACGCGTCTCTTTGCAGTGATGGCCACACGCCACCTTAAATATTTTGACTCAAGTTAAAATGTAGTTTGCCCATATATATATATCTCAATTTTTCTCAAGTTTCTGATCTTCTTTATTTAACACAGCATTCTTAAATGCTTGCTTATTTTAAAAATTAAGCAATTCTTGCTTCCGGCTTTTTAGCAATAATTTATGTTTTTTCTTGTGGGGGGAGTGACAACAAAGTCGTTGTTAACTCGGATATTATATAACTCGGATATACATTGTTCGTAATTTAGTAATTTATGGAATAATTTATTGTTGGAATTTCGAAGTTGGTTTTATTGTAGTTCAAGTCCTTTTTCGGTTTTGTTTTGTTTGTTCAAGAATAAATCGTTCAATCGATTCCGAGTCATTACACCTTACTTCAAAGAGGCTTGACCTCAATATACCTTACCACTGAACCACCACTAATCAATCTTTTCAGGAAGTAAGTTGTGTAAACTCTTCTCTCTCTCTCTCTTTTTTCCCTCTCTCTTTCTCTTTCTCTCTCTCTTTATTTCTCTCTTTCTCTTTCTCCACAAGTACACAAAATTTCTCTCTTTTTCTCTTACTCTCTCTTTCGCTCTTTCTCTCACAGTTACACACTATTTCTCTCTTCACTCTCTCTCTTTAAACTTTGTCAGAAGTTTTTTCTCTGAATCTCTTAAAAAACATAACCATCCATGATGCTTTTATCTGCGTCTCTCAATATTACATGCTATTTTCTTTTACACTCTCTAGCGTTTTTCTCTTACTGTGTTGTATCTCTCAGAAAGACACGATTTTATACACACTCTCCTATGTGTACATATTTTTGAATCTTTTATTAGACATTTTATCACTTTTGAATCTTTTATTAGACATTTTATCATAAAACACAATCATGAATCTGATGTATTATTTCGCATTTGCAAGATGATGAGCACAAAGATTGAAAACAACAATTCATTGGAAACAACACAGCAAGTCTAGAATCCAACTTGATGTATGAAGGAAAAGATGCAATATTCAGCAGATTATTGACAGATATTCTCAATTTCAATCAGAGATTATAGGCATTTTCTTAACCCGTATTGAAAAAAAGTATCATAACCGCTCTTTCGAATTGTGAATATTAATTAGGAGATAGAGGTAGTTACATAGTTTAAAAAACTAGTATACCAATGTTTTAATCTCCACTTCATGTATTAGTTAGTTAAAAGTTATTATAACTACGTTTTTAATCACCAATTCTTAAAGTAGTAAGTTAAAAAATTATTATAACACTGTATTTAATCACCAGTTCATAAATTAAATAACTAAAAAGTTTTTATAACAATGTCTTAATCAACCCTTCATAAACTAGTTAGTTGAAAATTTTATCATAACAAGGTATTCAATTGAATGTATTCAATCGTATTCAAAAATCACAAGAATGTATTAAAAATTCAGAAATAAGTAGGTTAAAAATCTTATAACAATGTATTCAATCCCCGCTTCTCAAATTAATAAAATCAAGACATCAAAAGAAAGTAAGTTTTTAAAAATTTTTCACAACAATGTATTCAATCAACACTTCATAAATAAGAATGTTAAAAAAACTATTCTAACAATGTATTCATACCCCCCTTCATAAACTAGTTAGTCAAAAATTAGTATAACAAAGTATTTATTCCTCACATCATAAACTAGTAAGTTACAAAATTTTTTACAACAATGTATTCCATCAACATTTCATAAATTAGTAACTAGATAAAAGAGAGAAAATAGTGCAAAACTCTGAGAAAAGATCACGAAGACCAACAACAACATTTTAATTTAGAGAAATCTATTTCAATTCTTTATCCGTACAGTTTTTATAAATGTCAAGTGGTATTGACACGATTGACATAAAATCTGCCGGAGCAGTAACTTGGTTGGGTTCCAGTTCAGTAGCACTTACTGAACTAATGTTAGTACTTGACGGACAACACACGATTGACAAGAATCTGCCGGAGCAGTAACTTGGTTGGGTTCCAGTTCAGTAGCACTTACTGAACTAATGTTAGTACTTGACGGACAACACACGATTGACATAGAATCTGCCGGAGCAGTAACTTGGTTGGGTTCCAGTTCAGTAGCACTTACTGAACTAATGTTAGTACTTGACGGACAACACACGATTGACATAGAATCTTCCGGAGCAGTAACTTGGTTGGGTTCCAGTTCAGTAGCACTTACTGAACTAATGTTAGTACTTGACGGACAACACACGATTGACATAGAATCTGCCGGAGCAGTAACTTGGTTGGGTTCCAGTTCAGTAGCACTTACTGAACTAATGTTAGTACTTGACGGACAACACACGATTGACATAGAATCTGCCGGAGCAGTAACTTGGTTGGGTTCCAGTTCAGTAGCACTTACTGAACTAATGTTGGTGTGGGGGAACCGTTCGCCGGGGTCCATAGAGGCCGCTTCACTCCTCTGTCTTCCGTTGAGAGGCATTTCACTTCGTACCCTTGATCTTGAGTTGGGTCCTTTTATACTTGGGGAAGAGATATCTATAAGTTATATCTTAGGTACTTGTCGCTCATTCCAGAAAACTTTCGTTTTGTTTTTGGATATTTACTTTGTCACCTCTTACTTGAACACGTTATTTGAACGTGACCCGCCCCTTTTTCAAATTCCTATCTCCACCAGATTTCTCTTTTTATTCCTTTCTTCGTACTATTTTTGCGTTGAGGAATCCCACAGTAACCCCCTTTTGATCTAATGGATCTGCTTTCCCAGACAGGAAGTGATTTATCAGTGCCACTAATCTATCTGAATGTTTTGATTCTCTTTCTCTGTCATAGTTGTCTCTTGCCTTTTCTCTGACTTTCTTTCTCTTCTCTTGCCTGTCTTACTCGAAAGGACGACCTTTCCTTCGAAGCTTTGCTAGTGAGTCACAAAACTCTATTCTTTTTAACTTTCTCTGTCTCAGACTGCTCTCACTCTTCTTTGTTTTTCTTTGCGTCTTTTTGCTTTTGCCCTTTCGTGCTTCTCTCTTTTTGACTTTCGCTCTGCTCTGCTCTCTTTTTTGTTTTGTTTCTTTTCTCGCTTTTTCTCTTTTATGTTTTCTCTCTTTTTGACTTTCTATTTTCTTCTCGCTTTTTTTGAATCTTTGAATGTCCCTTTTAATGGGAAATGCCAGCAAGAACAAAGAAAGGGTGTTAGCTCCAAATCATAGCGCTTTCAGAAGCTAAATGTGACAGGCCTTTAATCTCGCGTTTAGCCGAAAAGGTGTCAAGTTTCTTTCACAGATGCTTCTGACAAAGAGAAAAGATGCTTATTGTCCACAAACCGATGCTCCTCAGCGAATAACAAGATACAGCGAGAAAGTTGAGGAACGAAAGTCACATACATATGCTTAAGTTACCAAGAGGAACGCCCCAGAGTAAACTGTGAGTAACATATTCTTACGAAAGAGTCTTTGACGTTACACCGAATTAGTTCGCACCTCTAATATGATGATACACTGAATTGGTTCGCACTTCTGCTATGCCTGTTATAGGATAATATGAGAGAATTTACAGAAGCATAGAGCGACATAGATTTTGGAGGATTTAGACAAGAGATTGATACGCTGAATTGGTTCGCACCTCTGCTATGCCTGTTATAGGATAATATGAGAGAATTTACAGAAGCATAGAGCGACATAGATTTTGGAGGATTTAGACAAGAGATTGATACGCTGAATTGGTTCGCACCTCTGCTATGCCTGTTATAGGATAATATGAGAGAATTTACAGAAGCATAGAGCGACATAGATTTTGGAGGATTTAGACAAGAGATTGATACGCTGAATTGGTTCGCACCTCTGCTATGCCTGTTATAGGATAATATGAGAGAATTTACAGAAGCATAGAGCGACATAGATTTTGGAGGATTTAGACAAGAAAGATGAGGAACGAAAGCCACACACATCTGCTCAAGATCAAATAACGAACTTGGAAAACAAGAAATCGCCAATAGGTTTCAGATAGATTCGCGCAAATGAATGTATAGTCGTCAAATGTATATTCGAAACATTTTGTCATAAATTCATAATTGCTTCCACATTAAATCAATTTTTACTCTCATCTCGATCATCTCAACGTATGCTTACAATAGTCTTAGGGTATTAAGCAAGCTTACAAATCGGAAGTTTACGGCTTATAAAAATTTAAGTTTTCCCTTGACATTTTTACAAAAAGTTTTATATCAAAAATTATGATCCCGAGCTACACTTGCTGGAGTTTCAATGCACTTTTTGTGTTATTAATGCTATTTTGTGCAAACACGAGAGATTGTTGAAGACAACGAGAAAATATTGAGCGAAAATGTATTATAGTTCCGAAAAAAAAAGATAGTCATACCGTAACAACATCAAAACATCGTTTTTTAAAACTTTGAGCATATATTCAACATGTCACGGCGAAGGTTGAGAGATGCGTGCCCTTACGGTATTCGCAAAAAAAAAGAAAGAAGAAAGCAAAAAAAAACTTAAGATTCTACAGTAATTCGTCGGAACGCTACAAGTTTTCAATTTAACTTTAAAAAAGATAATCCTGTGGATCAGCAGAAAATTATCAGAATTAACCAGTTAGCGGCGAGTATAGAGCTCGACCTGATGGATTACTCAAACTCAACTTGAGACACATGTTGCACTAAGCAAGCCTCGAAAAGTTGTTCTTCAACCAGAATCTAAATCTAAAATTTAATGTATTATTACTGACCGGTTCTCCTTGAACTGACGGTCCTTCGATCGGCTCTCGGGCGGGACTCTGCCGCTTCTCCCTTCATGGGGTATTCAGTGCCGCCGGGTGACTAGAGCCTCTTTGGCTCTTTGGTTGCTTCCTTTTAAACATTTTAAAACTCTTATTTTTCCCCCCGGAGACCGGTGGACAGTCGGTCTCCATCTATTTCCAGTTTTTTAAAAAAAACTTTATGATAATAATTTATTTATTTATTTATTTTTTTTTTTAGAAAAGAGAGAAAAGCAAAATTTCTGTTAAACGGCTTAATAACCAAGTGTTCGATCATTCGTTCACTAATTCTATGGCGAGCTGTAAGAACTGATGATTGTCTGATTTCTTGAAAGATCTAAATATTTTCATATCATCTGCGTACAACATTAATTGACGATCTAAGTCAATAATTGGTTTTTTTGTATAATTCGTCTATTTTTGTAAAAGAACGAAAAAAAATCGATAAATGCCTCCTTAAATATCGTTGCATCGTCGAATACTCTTTTTTTTTTAAAGGCAGCCAGGCCTTGAAAGATATTCGGTTGGGTTGCGTAACCATGTGGAACATGGGTACAAAAAAAGACAGACTCGAGACATGAATACAATTCGAAAGAAAGAACACCACGCTTTAAAACTTGCCTGTGGACTGACTTCCACCAACCTGACGATTCTGCTGTCGTCGCTTCTCACCTCAATTGACGTTTCAATTGGGAAACTATATATTCACTAACCGGAACTGTTCCGTTCTCCTTCGGTCGGTTCTCCTCGGGCGGGTACTGTGCCGCATCTTCAGCCATTGCTGGGTTTTTCTCTTCGACCGGGAAACTACGTCGACGGGGCTTCGGTGCCCTCGGGATACTTCTGAATTGAACCTTTTCTCTTACTCCTTAAAACTGACCGGTTAATCTCAACTCGCGGTCCTTCGGTCCGATTTCCATCGACCGGGTTACTTCTCTGACGGGAGGCCCCTGCCGTCGCGCTGACTAGAGCTCTGCTGGCTCTTCTACTGCTTCCTTTAACAAGCGTATTCCTACTTTTCCCCCCGGGAGACCGGTGATCAGTCGGACTCCCTTTTTTGTGTTTTTTAATTTTTATTATTATTATTTTTATTAATAGAGTATTTTGTTAAACTTATTAATAACATCATAACATCGAATGAAATAAACATATTAACGAAAAGGAAAAGAGAAAAACAACGGAGCAGTAATCAAATGAAACTTTAGACTTCAGAGTATGAATTAAGCATATTAACGAAAAATAAAAGAGAAAACAATGGAGCAGCAATCAAATGAAACTTCAGAGTATTGAGATTTCTGAGAGAAGAGAAGAGAAAATGAAAACGAAAAAGAAACAGTGACTTGGAAACGAGGAAGAGTGTGAGGGGAAAAAAAAGGGGGTTGGAAGAGAGAGAGGCGGTGACTGACCTATTCCGGACTAGGTCAGCCACTCGCTGCTACCAGTGAGGGAAGTGTGCGTTTCGGCCCCAATGTGAATGTACCCCAGACACAAACAAAGTATTCAATGATCCATTTATTGGCTTTTAAGGCATGTGCATCGTTACGGCGATATAGAAATGGGGAGGGGTCAGTCACGGGCTCGGTCCACTGATCGGGATCTCGTTGGGTAAGGTCCTTGTCATCCTCTTCCACTGGCTTTTATAGACCGCATAATAGGGCGTGGCATCTCGTATGGGCGTGGCATCTCATATAGGCTTTAGAATAGGTCGACCATCTCACAGTTAGTTAAAAAGTTATTATTTGAAAGAGTCAATCCCCACTTCATGAAATAGTTAGTTAAAAATTAGTCTAACAAAGTATTTCCTCACATCATAAACTAGTAAGTTAAAAAAATTCTAACAATGTATTCAATCGCCACTTCATAAATAAGTAAGTTAAATTCTTACAATAATGTATTCAAGATTGAAGCGTGATTGCTCAAAGAAGTGCCTTTCCCGTTTGGTTTGAATGGCATTTGACCTGTTTATCAGATCTTTAGTTATCAGATCTTTTATCATTTGTGACTAACAATAACATAACGAAGCTGAGAAAGAAAAAAAAAGATTTGAGTGAAGAAATAGTCGGAGGATGACGGACTGAATAAATAGAATGGAAGAAGAAAAAGTAATTCAAGAGTGGAACTAATCAAGTTTTTGAGGAAAAATTTACCGCATAACTTAAATGGCCCTTCTAATTTTTCCAAAGAAATGTTATTTATCTTACGTAAATTCAGAGAACATACCTAACCTTCATCGAAGTGTGTCTTTGTCTTAATTTTGAAATTGGAAGCCAAATGTCTTCGCTTTCATCAACGTTTTTATGGTCGTTGTAGCCACATTATAGGTGTGGATATACCTGGAAGTCAAATACCAAATAAGTTTAAATTTAACAGTCATGTGACATTCATCCGTTGTAGCTTAATTGTCTGCTCAGGATTAAACAAATAAATGATTTATTATAAAAAAAACTATGTGAGATGGAAAAAAATCAATTTTGAGAAACAAATTGACTCGTGAAGAATAATATTGATTAGAAGCAATCACGGCTTCATACGAAAGAGAAGCTGTGCAAAAAGGCCATTGAGCGAGAAAAAACAGAGAAGAAATGTTTTAAATATACTCATAAATATAATCATTTTTAAAAAAACGTGAGAACTTATCTAAGTTTCGCAAATTTAGCTGATGAAACTTTGATAAGACTTCAGGGAAAGAATTTTCAAATAAGGTACTTTTAGATAACATATAAGTTCTCAGATTCTGAAGACTAAAAAAATACCGAGCATATCACAGTAAAGTCGCTTTTGATCACAAGTAGGGGGAGCTGAAAGTGAACTCAGCATCAAGAAAGCCATAATAAATAAGATTTAGAAGCATTGAATATACTAGCTTTATTGAGTTGAGCTTTACACCACCCTTGGTTCTAAAATTTTTACAACGATGTGATATCCATTAAACACAAAAAAATATGCAAACTAGGGAGTACAATTTTGGTATTGTGATAATCCTGTGATGTCGCAACTGAACATGAGTTTCATGTTAAAGTAATTCGAAGTGTTATAAATTAAAATTATTATCACAAACAATTTTTTTCGAAAATAAACCGTGATGTGACAAAACGTTCTAATGAAGAACAAAATAGAACGTAGAGAGAGAGAGAGAGAGAGAGAGAGAGATAAAGAGAGAGAGAGTAAAATGAAGAGACCCAGATTTGATAGATGATAGTAAACATTTTCTGAACGGAGCTTTAAAAAAACGATTTAAAAAAAACTATGGAAAACTTACAAATATTAAAAGATTATTTTTTAGCTTTTTAGATAAAGAAAACGAAAAAAATCAATGGTGTTTTATATTTACAGTGAAAAGTTTTCTAGAAGATTCTCGAAACCAAGGAAATGATAGAACTGAAATGAGAAAGGATATATCATTATCTAAAGTGATGCTGTATAAAATAGATTCGGAGTGACCATTGAAGACATTCCGTATATTCAGACGCGGACGCTATCCTGTGATGTCGCAACTGAACATGAGTTTCATGTTAAAGTAATTCGAAGTGTTATAAATTAAAATTATTATCACAAACAATTTTTTTCGAAAATAAACCGTGATGTGACAAAACGTTCTAATGAAGAACAAAATAGAACGTAGAGAGAGAGAGAGAGAGAGAGAGAGAGAGAGAGAGAGAGAGAGAGAGAGAGAGAGATAAAGAGAGAGAGAGTAAAAAGAAGAGACCCAGATTTGATAGATGATAGTAAACATTTTCTGAACGGAGCTTTAAAAAAACGATTTAAAAAAAACTATGGAAAACTTACAAATATTAAAAGATTATTTTTTAGCTTTTTAGATAAAGAAAACGAAAAAAATCAATGGTGTTTTATATTTACAGTGAAAAGTTTTCTAGAAGATTCTCGAAACCAAGGAAATGATAGAACTGAAATGAGAAAGGATATATCATTATCTAAAGTGATGCTGTATAAAATAGATTCGGAGTGACCATTGAAGACATTCCGTATATTCAGACGCGGACGCCTCCACCCTTTCTATCTGCCAAGAGGAGGAAAGAGTAATAAGTGAATGTTGCATCAGAGAGAAATAGAGTGAAAAAAGAAGGGCAGACGCTGACAAACCTGAAAAAGAGAGAGAGGGAGAGGATGGAAGAGAAAAGAGAGAGGATGAGAGAAATAGATGAGGCAAAAAGGCGGTAAAAGAGAGAAAAAGAACGAGAGAGCAGAAAAGGGAGAGAGACTGAAAGAGTGAAAGATTATTCGTGAGTTGTCTATCCGTCTTTCCTCCGCTTTTTCCCTTTTCTGCTCTCTCGCTCTTTTTCTCTCGTTTACCGCCCTTTTTGCCTCATCTATTTCTCTCACCCTCTCTCTTTTCTCTTCCATCCTCTCCCTCTCTCTCTTTTTTCAGGTTTGTCAGCGTCTGCCCTTCTTTTTCACTCTATTTCTCTCTGATGTAACATTCACTTATTACTCTTTCCTCCTCTTGGCAGATAGAAAGGGTCGACTCCTCCGCGTCTGAATATACGGAATGTCTTCAATGGTCACTCCGAATCTATGTTATACAGCATCACTTTAGATGTATAATGATATATCCTTTCTCATTTCACTTCTATCATTTCTTTGGTTTCGAGAATCTTCTAGAAAACTTTTCACTGTAAATATAAAAAACCATTGATTTTTTCGTTTTCTTTATCTAAAAAGCTAAAAAATAATCTTTTAATATTTGTAAGTTTTCAATAGTTTTTAAAAATCTTTTTTAAAGCTCCGTTCAGAAACTGTTTTCTATCATCTATCAAATCTGGGTCTCTTCTTTTTACTCTCTTTCTCTCTTTATCTCTTTCTCTACGTTCTATTTTTTTCTTCATTAGAACGTTTTGTCACATCACGGTTTATTTTCGAAAAAATTGTTTCTGATAATAATTTTAATTTATAACACTTCAAATTACCTTAACATAAAACTCATGTTCAGTTGCGACATCACAGGATTATCACAGTACCAAAAGGATTATCACAGTACCAAAAGGATTATCACAGTACCAAAATTGTACTCCCTAGTTTTCATACTTTTTTGTGTTTAAATCACATCGTTGTAAAAAATTTTAGAACCAAGGGTGGTGTAAAGCTCAACTCAATAATGCTCGTCTATTCAATGTTCCAAAATCTTATTTATTATGGCTTTCTTGATGCTGAGTTCACTTTCAGCTCCCCCTACTTGTGATCAAAAGAGACTTTACTGTGATATGCTTGGTATTTTTTAGTCCTCAGAACCAGAGAACTTATATGTTATCTAAAGGTACCTTATTTGGAAATTCTTTCCCTCAAGTCTTATAAAAGTTTAATGAGCTAAATTTGCGAAAGTTAGAGAAGTTCTCACGGTTTTTTCAATGATTATATTTATGAGTATATTTAAAACATTTCTTCTCTGTTCTATCTCGCTCAATGGCCTTTTTGCACAGCTTCTCTTTCGTATGAAGCCGTGATTGCTTCTAATCAATATTATTCTTCACGAGTCAATTTGTTTCTCAAAATTGATTTTTTTCCATCTCACATAGTTTTTTTTATAATAAATCATTTATTTGTTTAACCCTGAGCAGACAATTAAGCTACAACGGATGAATGTCACATGACTGTTAAATTAAAACTTATTTGGTATTTCACTTTCAGGTATATCCACACCTATAATGTGGCTACAACGACCATAAAAACGTTGATGAAAGCGAAGACATTTGGCTTCCAATTTCAAAATTAAGACAAAGACGAACTTCGATGAAGGTTAATGTGTTCTCTGAATTTACGTAAGATAAATAACATGTCTTTGGTAAAATTAGAAGGGCCATTTAAGTTATGCGGTAAATTTTTCCTCAAAAACTTGATTCGTTCCACTCTTGAATTACTTTTTCTTCTTCCATTCTATTTATTCAGTCCGTCATCCTCCGACTATTTCTTCACTCAAATCTTTTTTTTCTCTCTCAGCTTCGTTATATGTTAGATGAATGAACTAAAGTATTTGAGTATTTGAGTGCAGGTCAGTCAATAAGTGAAACATCATTAGCGTAGCTCACCAAACTTATAAAACGTCAATAGGTCTCCTGCCCGATTACAAACTTTTCTTTTCAGAATTTTCATACCTCTCTCCTGGAACTTTGAGCACAGTTCCCGGAAAACACTTGACACTCAAAAAGTCAGAATTTTTTCGCTTAAAATCGTAAAACCCAGTGATCTTAGGGAAGGATACTGACTGACCTGTGTACTGTACTCAAATACGATGACCGTATATGGTGTCAGCTTCTTGTCATGGACCTCACAATTCTCAGAAATCTCAGTTCTTCTCAGGAGAGACAGGTAAAATGCCATTCAAACCAAACGGGAAAGGCACTTCTTTGAGCAATCACGCTCCAATCTTGAATACATTATTGTAAGAATTTAACTTACTTAATTAATGAAGTGGCGATAGAATACATTGTTAGAATTTTTTTAAACTTACTAGTTTATGATGTGAAGAATAAATACTTTGTTATACTAATTTTTAACTAACTATTTCATGAAGTGGGGATTGACTATTTTAAATAAAAACTTTTTAACTAACCAATTTATTAAGTGGTGATTAAAATGCTGGATTATGTTGAACTCTTGTTCTGTTTTTCATATACTTCGTTGTGATGCTTCTCGAGCTCACTGGATATACAATGTATTCGTACATGTGATGTCTCGCTGTTTCCTAATCATAATTTGAAAATAGATGCGAATCGATTTATATTTTACTTTCATTTCTTTACATTGTTTTATTTTTTCTTCTTGTTGATTACTTTTTTCTCTCGTTTCTAAGTTAATTTCTATACTAATTTGACTTGTTGCTTCCGATAAAACTTCATTGTTAATTTCTGTGTTCTTTATACTACATTCACGATATATTACATCACTATGACGTATTCTTACCGCAAAGACTAAAGAACGTTACTGGAGTGGTTTTTAGATAGCTCTGTTCCATAGATCGTCTCCAGAGATTACGGACCTGGAGGATTGAAAGCATGATGAGTGGAGGATTGAAAGCATTTAGAACATTGTATTCAATAAAAGTGTGGAAAATACGAATAGTTAGGATATATAAAACCTTAATTTATAAAAGTAATTACAGTTATTATTTGTGTTCTCTATCCTAAAAATGCAAAAGAATACACTACAATGAAAAATTCGTTTCACAGTGGGTCGCTCTTTCAGTTGCGTCTTCCTCTGTGCCGCACCGATTCATATATGCCTTTTTTGCCTAATAGAGTCATTTCTGAATGGAATGATATGCCCGAAAGACATTATTCTTTTGCTCCTTCACAAGCTATGTCCTTTTTGGAAAACATTTGAGAATAAGTTGTCATATAAATTAAAATGCCATATGTTTACTATATGCTTTTTCTCTTTTCGATTTATGCTCACGTTACTATTTATCTACTGAGATTTGTTTAAACCTTCTTTTCAATTCCGATATAAGTTCTCTATTACGATTGATAACATTCGTTGTTGTCTCTTAACTTCTGTTCAGCTGATTAATATGTAAGCTCGACTGTATCGCTCAACTGATGCTTCGAATCGTTCGGTTGTTTTTTTTTTACTATACCACTTGACATTTATAAACACTGTACGGATAAAGAATTTAATTAGATTTCTCTAAATTAAAATGTTGTTGTTGGTCTTCGTGATCTTTTCTCAGAGTTTTTCACTATTTTCTATCTTTTATCTAGTTAAAATTTTAAATATAATATTTTATAAATACACCAGATTGATGTATTTTGAATATAAATACATCAGATTGATGTATTTTAAATATAAATACATCAGATTGATGTATTTTTTTTACCGCAAAGAGCCTGAGAAATACGGGGAGGTTGTTCCTTCGTCTTATATTCTCCAGAATATAGAATATAATTCATATTATATTCTATATTCTGAGGGATTGAAAACATGATGAGTCATGCCTTAGTACAATGGAAATGGTGAGAGGGGGTGAAAAAACGCATTAGGGAATGTGCATATACAAACTTTTCCAAATAAAATTTTTTCCATATGTGTTGTTTTTATCCCCAGATTAACGAGGGAATCATTAATTTCATCCACCTAGCTCAATGTGAGTCTGTCTTAAACATCTACATCCATTTTGATTCTCAGATAGGTAGCGAGAGCAATGTGTCGCATCTGAAACATATTTTAGTCACAAAAGTAGAAAAATGTCTCGATTTCTTGCAGGAAAAGAGCGTGTGCAGAGTGTGCAAAGGCTTCCCTCTCACATCCGAAGCATCGCAGAAGATTCTTTTCGAGCAGATGCGCCAGTTTGTAAGGGAAATGAAGAAAGGTGAGAAACCTTTCTCTGTCACCGTCACCTACGACAGAATAGTCACTGAGAGAAGTCACGCGGTGACATCTCTTTTTCAAAAGAAGAAGTTGAACGCTGTGTTTGACAAAAGGGTAATCGTCCAGGGGACGTAAAACACGATCCCTTATGGATATAAGGAATAATTTCATATGATTAATCACTTTTCATTGTTACTGTTCATTTCCTTTATTGTGATGCTTCTCGAGTGGCCGTCCACAATGTTGATGTGTGGACCTAGTGGTTGTGGTAAAAGTACCCTTGTACATCGTATAATTAAGTCTCCTGAACTAGTTTATGAACAAGTACCAAAATGTATATACTTTTGTTATAACGAATATCAAAAAGGTTCAGTGAGGGTAAACGTGCTTTGCCCATGGAAATGCCCCCGAAGACAAACAGTTTAGTCATTGATCAGTTTATTGCGGTATAAATATGACATTACATAATGGCAATTAAACAACGCACGAAAAGGGGTTCTAAAGCAAAGAGCAAGGTCTTAAGGACCTTGCCGAGTTGGGTCTCCTCTTACTCTCTTCTCTCTCTCTCTCTCTCTCTCTCTCTCTCTCTCTCTCTCTCTCTCTCTCTCTCTCTTGCTCCGCCCAATATCCTGGCTTATATAGTGGTCATGTGGGTGTGGCTTTCATGTCTCCTCCTCCTGCGTGATTAATCATATAGGACGATGATGTAATAAATAGGTCGATCATCTCACGCCCTCAGGCGTAACACCTCCTTCCCTCGGGAAAAGTCCGCCCCGGACTTCTTACATATTTATACACAGCGTCCCGAGCCGGTGGTTATTTCTGCAAAAAAAAACAAACATAATTGTTGTTTTGTTTATGCAAAAGTATTGAACGGGCGAAAATTGAACCAACCTGGCTAACCTGCAGCTTCGCTAAGCTTTATGGTTACCTTTTCATGCCGTAGATTCCTCCTTTTTCCCTTTCTTCCACAAACATTAAGAAGTTGTTGATCAATTACATATGTGCGTTCTTCTTCTCCTGCAATCAAACGTGTTATGGTCGAGTTTGGATTGAATTAGAACAGAGTGGTGGAAACCTTTTTCTGAACCTTATTTACCGCTTAGGTTCCATCTTAGCCTTGTCCTTAGGTGATCATTTTTTGAAAAATCTCCAGCCCGCTTTTCGTACATGTCGCTTCCCTCATCTTGAGCCGGTCTATTCTTCACGGCCTCGCACTCTCGTTTCGATGTTCTCTCGATTCTGCTCCTCCTTATTTTCTTTTCTGAAATGAAAGGAACATTTTTTTTTTCGCCGATTATGTTTAGAAAATTAAAATCAGCTTAAAAGTTGGTATTTGCAGGATGGCTAAGAGAGAAAACGAGATGAAGAAGAAGAAAGGAAGACCAAGGAAACACCGGCTCGAGGAGACCGAAAGAGACAGCTCCCCACGGGAGGAGTCGCAGGAAGCCGGGAGGAGAACAGCCTTCGAAGCAGACGCTTCAGAAGCTATGAGCACTGATCCCGCTCTACGAGCGGTATCGACAACTTTCAAGAATATAAACACCTTCGAAGCAGACGCTTCAGAAGCTATGAGCACTGATCCCGCTCTACGAGCGGTATCAACAACTTTCAAGAATATAAACGCCTTCGAAGCAGACGCTTCAGAAGCTATGAGCACTGATCCCGCTCTACGAGCGGTATCGACAACTTTCAAGAACATAAACCCGCACCAAGACCGTGAAGATGGGAAAGAGGAAGCTCCACAGGACTGTCAAAGCGAGCTCATCGAAGCGATGGAATCAGACCCCATAACGGAGGCCACCCATACAGGAGTCACCGTCTCATTGGAGCAAATGGCCCTACACGAGAACGATCACCTTGAATTCGTGAACTACTTCGAAGAGCAACTACTCGTGGCAGAGCAGGCAGAAGCAGAAAGGCAATTGAATAAACTGCACCAAGCAATGCAACAGCAAACGAGCGACACTGAGGAAACGAGAACGGAAATACCCTTCCAACAGCAGAGGAAAAGAGTCAAGTATAACAGAGATACGCTCGATCTAAAGAAAGCGCGAACAGCGAGAAGTGAGCTTGCGAAAGCCACTCCGAAAGGCTACCAAAGCAAATGGACGGGACAGCACCCATACGCAGATTTGTTGAGGAACAGCGATTACGACTGGCAAAATGCGGTGAAGGCGAAAAGATTATCCGTTAGAAGTCCAGGAAAGCCAGTACCGCAAACCAACTATCACAGGCCCGAGTACGTACGCAAGCTCTTCAAGCGCCTTGAAAGTTCAACAATGTCTGACCAATTGACGGCGAGAGATTTCATGAGGATCGAAGGAGCTATCCATATCAGGAGGGAGTCACAAGAAAAGTATCAGGAGCTATGTAGAAAAGCGAAAAGCGACGAAATCATCAACGGTCACACTATTTGGGAAAAGAGAACGTCAAAGCTCCCCCACGTCGGAGACCAGAAGCATGAGAAACATGTCAGGCCACCATTGCAAACGGGCAAAAACTACCCAGTGTTGTATCAGATATTCGAGATAAGGGAGACGGATATGCTACTCGAGTCAAAGGACTGGTTCATTTCCAAACCAGACAGACCAGATTTGAGAGTCATAAGGTTGGACAACACGAGCGAGGACATAGCCACAAAGGTGTCCGGCTTCAACCTCAATGAATTCTCAGTGAGAGATTATGTGTGGGTCTACGCAGTCGGACCATCAGGCGCTGCAAATCATCCTCGGAAGCTGGAAAAAACGTTCGACAAGGCGAGTAGTCCCTCGATACAACACAAGACCCCTCCAACATTCTGGATCGTCGAAAAATACATCGCAGTTCCCGCTAACACGCAGCTAGCGGACAGTTACGCTAGTCTTGTCGACTACAGAACGGGTCACAAGAAAGATAACAAATCAAAGGACTGGAAACATCGCGTACCACCAAGAGCAGTCGTCGTCTTGGCAGGCGACCCGACTCCAGTCACCCTAGAACAGGAGGCATGTGACTTCGTCTTCGACCAGGAACAACTAACTGACGTCTTGCTGAAGGCTAGGGCAAGGGAAGTGACAACTTCGGCCACCTTTTTCTCGGAGATGCCCGTCTCAATCGAAGCATTTCAATTTTTGGCGCAGGAAATCGAAATGGAGTGGCCTGTCCTGATCAGATCCGGAGTGAAGCCTACCCAAATCCAAAAGGCATCCGAAGAAGAATTGGGACTCTTCAAAGACCGAGTCGCCAAGTTCAAAGGATTTCAAGAGAATCGTCCACAAGCCATCGAAACGATGAGCCATGCGTTCAAGCTCGGAGCCACACTGATAACCCATGCAGCAATGACGATGGAAGATTATGACTGGCACCGAGTTCAACTCAAAGTCCTCCATTCCACGAAATTCACAACGACATTTGAATGGACCAGAAAAGAAGTGATACAAGAGAATGGATGGAACGGGAACAGGCAAGTGAGAGCGGCCCTTGCAGGAGCAAATGGTTTAGAGAATCTGTTGATATCAGAATCCTTCCTAAACAGGCAGACCCATGAACTAACGGTGCAGCTGCAGACCACAGCGTGGAACAGCAACCGCATTTATCGAACGATAAGGGGCATCTCTCTCTCTCTCTCTCTCTCTTGCTCCGCCCAATATCCTGGCTTATATAGTGGTCATGTGGGTGTGGCTTTCATGTCTCCTCCTCCTGCGTGATTAATCATATAGGACGATGATGTAATAAATAGGTCGATCATCTCACGCCCTCAGGCGTAACAGTTCTGATGAATTTGTCAACCTTGATAGAGTAACCATGTCAACCCACCCTTTGTTGATTCTTGACGATTTGATGGTTGCTCTCGATAAATAGCGAGAAACTATTCACTTTAGCCTCTCATCATTACAATATGTCTGTTATTGCTGTTGCGCATTCCTTGTTTTAGAGTGATGCTTAATTTAAGAATAAACTCTAGTTACCTTTGTCTGTTTAAAACAATTTGGATCAACTCACTATACGTAATCTTGCCACTCAACTCTACCCTACCAATAGAACGTTTTTCATAGAGTGTTACGAGGACGCAACCCGTGATCCGCTAGATTTATCTAAATGAACTGCTGAAACTAGATTTGTTAGTACTCGCTTTACTTTTTTTCTCTAAGTAATAAAATACTATGCTATTCGTCTATTGTTTTCGTTTAGTCTTTGAGATGATAAAATGTTGTTGCTAATCTTTGTGTTCATTGTTCTACATAAGCGAAAGAATACATGACGTATTCTTTACCGCAAAGAGTGCAAGTTGCGAGAGTAGGAGATGGCTTCCTTCCAAGATCGTATCCATATATTATGCGGGTATGAGAACAATGATTATTGGAAACACGTGATAAAATGTCTAATAAAAGATTCAAAAATACACATCGGAGAGTGTGTATAAAAATCGTGTCTTTCTGAGAGATACAACACAGTAAGAAAAAAACCCTAGAGAGCGTAAAAAATAGCATGTAATATTGAGAGACGCAGATAAAAGCATCATGGATTGTTATGTTTTTTAAGAGATTCAGAGAGAAAACTTCTGACAGAGTTTAAAGAGAGAGAGTGAAGAAAGAAATAGTGTGTAATTGTGAGAGAAAGAGAAAGAGCGAAAGAGAGAGAGTAAGAGAAAAAGAGAGAAATCTTGTGTACTTGTGAGAGAAAGAGAAAGAGAGAAATAAAGAGAGAGAAAGAGAAATAAAGAGAAAGAGAGAAAAAGGAGAGAAAGAGAGAAGGAAAAAGTTAGAGAGAAAAGAGAAAGAGAGAGAGAAAGAGAGAGAGAGAAATAGTGTGTGTTTGTGAGAGAAAGAGAGGAGAGAGAGATAAGGATCAGCTAAAGGGATTCTTTGCGGTCAGAGAAAAAGTATCTCGATTTAACACACTATTAAAAATCGGTTACAGGAGCATCAGCATCACACAGATTCAAACTATTCATACATGACTCGAGGTAATGTAAGTATCATTTACATATACAGTAACAAAAGAATTTTGCTCAAGTTTCTACGATGAAAGCATTTTCACAAATGTCTAACGCTTTCGCCTTTACATCTGTTTTTTCAGTCATGTATGAATAGCTTGAATCTGTGTGATGCTGATGCTCCTATGACCGATCAGTCATGTATGAATAGCTTGAATCTGTGTGATGCTGATGCTCCTATGACCGATCAGTCATGTATGAATAGCTTGAATCTGTGTGATGCTGATGCTCCTATGACCGATCAGTCATGTATGAATAGCTTGAATCTGTGTGATGCTGATGCTCCTATGACCGATCAGTCATGTATGAATAGCTTGAATCTGTGTGATGCTGATGCTCCTATGACCGATCAGTCATGTATGAATAACTTGAATCTGTGTGATGCTGATGCTCCTATGACCGATCAGTCATGTATGAATAGCTTGAATCTGTGTGATGCTGATGCTCCTATGACCGATCAGTCATGTATGAATAGCTTGAATCTGTGTGATGCTGATGCTCCTATGACCGATCAGTCATGTATGAATAGCTTGAATCTGTGTGATGCTGATGCTCCTATGACCGATCAGTCATGTATGAATAGCTTGAATCTGTGTGATGCTGATGCTCCTATGACCGATCAGTCATGTATGAATAGCTTGAATCTGTGTGATGCTGATGCTCCTATGACCGATCAGTCATGTATGAATAGCTTGAATCTGTGTGATGCTGATGCTCCTATGACCGATCAGTCATGTATGAATAGCTTGAATCTGTGTGATGCTGATGCTCCTATGACCGATCAGTCATGTATGAATAGCTTGAATCTGTGTGATGCTGATGCTCCTATGACCGATCAGTCATGTATGAATAGCTTGAATCTGTGTGATGCTGATGCTCCTATGACCGATTTTTAATAGTGTGTTAAATCGAGAGACTTTTTCTCTTACCGCATAAAAAAATAAAGAAAAAAGTTACCAAGAAAAAGCTCAAATCACTCTGAATATAGTAAGGAAATATTTCTACCTTGTTAAAATTAGAGAGCCATTTTTGAGGACATTCAAACACTCATTTATGTTGGAATCAGAGTATTCTGCAAGATTAAAATCTTTTACAAAGACGGCTACCCAGGGTTCTCCAGGCAGAGTAGCCTCGCTGATGCTGAAAATAAGACAAAAAGTCGACTTTCACGAATATCAACAATTGGATCGGAGGTAAAACTTTTTAACCTTAGGACAGGAAAATTTTTCAGAAAGCTTTTTAGCTTCAGATTAGACAGAGCAACCGCATTCAGCAACAGGAATCATTGCTTTTACATCAAAACACTGTTATTATGGACGAGTTTACACATGCTGATCTTTGAAAACATTAAAATCAGGATCTATTTGATGCATACTGTCATACTAGGCATAAACTTCGAGCTGCAGTCCATAAGGAGGATCAAATCTCAAAGCTATCTGAGTTTGAACATGTTTAACGTGTCACTCTTGCTCTCTCTTTCTTCCACTCTCTCGAAAAACAGATAGTCTTTTATCTGTCAACGGTTATTTCAATGTATTTCGTAGCGATAGGATCTCCACGAGTTCAGGTGGCGGTGTTGCCCTATTAGTTTCTAAAAACTACGATTCAATTCTCATTTCATCAACTTCTTTTTCCGAATTCTGTCAACTAGTTACGTGCAAAATAAGTGGTAAGTCTAGTTTTATTCTTACCGTCGTTTACCGCAGTCCTAGATGTACCCGTGTTGATTTCCAGAATTTTATGACTCATATCAACTCACTTCTTCTCGAAAACAATATACCTTTTTTCGTAGTAGGTGACTTCAATTGTAATCAAATAGACTGGAATCTTATGACAACAAAAGTGTCTCTTTCTCATCCAGCATCACTTTTTCTGTCTTTCTGTTTATCAGCAGGACTCACTCAGCATGTTCACAATACAACAAGATTGGAGCATTGCTTGGATGTTGTGCTTTCTAGTCATGCTTCTTCTATAATAAACTGCTACACTATTCCTCCTTTACCTTCTCTGGATCACTGCTTGGTTTATTTCGAAATTCGAGCTTCGAAGCCCAAACCAGTCATTAAACACTTCCTAGACTTCAAAAATGCTAATTTTACTCTTGCTGAAATGTTAATATGTAAGGTTGACTGGGTGAATTTTTTTTTTTCAACACTGATCCAGATGTTCTATATAAAACTTTTTGTGAAATAATTAAAAAAGTCATAAAAAAAACTATACCATTGAAGTCTATACAAAATTCTTTAAAGAAAAAATATACTTCGAAAATCATAAGACTTCTTCAAAAGAGTAGGAGACTATACAAGAGGGCTCGTTCAATTGGTTTAAACCCATACAAACGGGTCTCTAGACAACTCCGCAAAGAAATTCGTCTTTATAACTCTAAACAAGAAGCTTCTATTGCCAAATCTGGGCCTCGCCGTTTCTATTCTTTTGTAAATAAAAAACTAAAGTCGGATCACTCTATTGGCTCTCTTACAGATCCTTGTTCAGGTGAAACTGTAACTGATGACTCTGAAAAAGCATCCATCTTCAACCGAGTTTTCTCTTCTTCTTTTAACGATTATAATATGAATCAAACTTTAATATCCGAAAAAAAGGTAACTTCTTCTATTGACTTTGTTGATATTAGCCCTCCACTTGTATACAGCTATTTGAAAAAACTTCCATCACGATGTTCCACATCACCTGATGGTATTCCTTATGCTTTTCTCAAGGGTACAGCTTGTGCCATCTCTTTGCCTCTTTCTCTTTTATACAACAGCTTTCTTTTACATGGCGTTTCCCCATCAATTTGGAAACATGCCATTGTGAAACCAGTATATAAGCGTAAAGGAAGCCTACATGATCCTTATAATTATCGACCGATTTCTCTGACTTGTAGTACGAGTAAGGTATTCGAAAAAATAATACGTCATTCCTTGATCAATTATCTTGAAGCGCATGAGCTACTAACACCTCTGCAACATGGATTTCGCAGTCAGCGTTCTTGCTCTTCAGCCCTTCTCTCGACTCTTTCAGAATTTAACGTAACTCTAGACCAAAACAGTTACATAACGGCAGTTTTCATAGATTACAAAAAAGCCTTCGACTCCATCCCAATTAATCTCCTTTGTAATAAATTATCTTATTACGGCATTACTGGGTGTCTCCATAGGTGGATTTCTTCTTTTTTAAATAACCGAACTCAGAGCGTAGTTATCAACCATAGCTATTCACTGTCTTCTGTGGTTACTTCTGGAGTGCCCCAGGGGTCTGTTTTGGGCCCCCTCTTTTTTCTCCTTTTCATCAATGAGTTTCCCGAGTGCCTTCCTCCTGGTATTCAATGCTGTTTATACGCTGACGACGCTAAACTTTATTCTATAGGCAATCACCAACTTCTTCAGCAAGGATTAGATGCCCTTGCTTCCTGGTCTAGTAAGTGGGGACTCTCTATTTCAACTACTAAAACGGTTTTCATGCGAATCGGACAGTCTCATCCGACATGCAAGTTGTCCCTCTACGGTTCTGAGCTGCCTGAAGTAACAGTTTTCCGTGACTTAGGTGTCACCTACGATTCTAAATTGTGCTTTACAAAGCACATCTATAACATTTGTAACAAAGCTAGGTCTGTAAGTTTTCTCATTTTACGCTCTTTTCAAACACGAAATAAACATATCCTATGGAGCCTATTCAATACGTACGTCAGACCTATCCTCGAATTCTCTTCTGAGGTTTGGAGCCCAAGCGACGTTACTTCTATCAAGAAGATAGAAAAAATTCAGAAGCAGTTCACTCGTTTAGTATTCAAACGTTCGCATTACATCCCATCCTATGAACAGAGACTAAAAATACTCAAAGGGCGTACTTTACTATCGCGAAGAAATTCTATTGATTTGCTTACTGTATACAAAGCTGTTTTCGGTCGCTTAAAAACATCGGAAAACTTTCTGAAGTTTGCACCTAACAGCCGTTTTACTAGAGGGCATAAATTCAAATTACTTTTACCAGTCTGCAAAAATAAAAAACTAAAGAATTTTCTACCATTCCGAGTGGAAGCAGTATGGAATGCTTTACCCGAGTCATTCTTCAATTGCTCATATAACCACTTCAAAAA
Organism: Allodiplogaster pararmata; assembly: GCA_964056735.1. Taxonomy (NCBI): domain Eukaryota; kingdom Metazoa; phylum Nematoda; class Chromadorea; order Rhabditida; family Diplogasteridae; genus Allodiplogaster; species Allodiplogaster pararmata. Next base: position 23,262,585 of record OZ057408.1, read on the forward strand.
TTTGATCCAAAACATATAATGTACCGACTCAGATATGCGAGTATTTTTTCAGGAAGAGTCTACACGGATCTACTCCACGGAGCTAGTAGATGAACTTTCACGCGACATTGGCTGTTTTCTATAGCAGCCTCTCATCTCGTGTGCAAATGGACTATACAAACGCCAACTCTTATACCACAATTCCTATCCTAATCTTCCCCTGCCACGATAATAATAAATAATAGAGAATTCAATACAATGCCACTCAGCAATGTCTGGCGTCTTAATACTGTGAGAAAAAGGTATTATATAACCTTATTAGATGTTTACGATTTCTGTATGTGTTTGGTAGTGTTCATTATTTGATATGTTTTGGAAAACTAAGAAAGAATTTATTAACAGAATTTAATATACTTTATTATATGAGGAACAAGTGATAAAAGAAAAAAAGTAACAATTGAATTTTTATTTTGGAAGAGGGGTCTCAAACTTGGGTAATTAAACCTTTATTAGCAAGGAGTTAAACAAATAAAAAAAGAAAGGCATAAAAGTATAAATGAACGGGCTAGAAGCTCTTATATACTTCCATATCATAAACGCCTATGAGGCTATAATATTCCCACCCATGGACGCCCACAAAGCTATTACATTTGCATGTATTATCAATCAAAATGTTCTTTAATGTGTATGTTTTATGACTGACAATATGTTGTGTTTTATGGCTACACATCTCTCGAGCTTCAAAGAGAAGAGGACTTGAGAAGATCATTGGTTGAGATAAAAGAGCTATTGGAATCTCTTCCGCTCATTGTGATCGAAATATTGGAATGATATTTTTCGTTAATCGGTAAAAAACCACAAATCATTTGTAGAGAAAAAGCCACAAATAATCTGTAGAGCTTCTCCTGATAGACATGATCTCAGTAGAGTCAGTTGCATTGTTGGTTCCATGTTCAACTGGCCGATAAATGAATCGGAGGAATCCGTGAATTCCGGCCAATTCCCACGTCTCCGTTGAAATGTGGATGTTTGAGTCGACTGGTGATTTCAGCATTCATCATTATTGAAGAGGCGTCTTTGTTCAGGAACATGTTCGCCTGTGTTGTGCGATTTGGAAGGTCTGTGAGTACTAGCTGAATTGCTTTGTGCTCTCTCCACGCAGTGAAGTTCCGTTGATTGGTATCTTCTTTGTATTGGACTCGAGTTTGCTTTTCTCGAGTTTCGATTCACATATTTCGAGCTTTCTTCTTTTTTGTAGTTTGTAGATTTGGATTCATGACTAACGTTTTCCAATGAAGAGAGTGAAGACTTTTGTTTTCATGCTTCTTTTTTCAAGTCGTTGAGTAATTTTTCCGCATCATCGATTAAGTATAATGCTCTATGCATTTCAGTGACGTATTCGTGCTCCTTGAAAAACTTATCGACAATTATTTTTGTCTTCCTTCGTTTCGTAAGCTAGGTTTACAAACTTGTTATGGAGCCCGTTGAGTTTCGTGTAGCTTTCCAGTAGACTGTATTTCTAAGAGATAGCAATTCTTCCATTTGTTCTCTTAGAAAGCTCAAATCTTGGGTTTCGCTCTCGTTGATCTCTTTCAATATTTTCGTTGGAAGGTTTATTTTTACTTCCAGTCATGATCTGCATCTTCCAATACATAAGTCTTCGCAGTTTTCCCGACAATATTTTTTGGTGTATCTCTTCTTATCTCTTTCCTTCGTTGTACTTTTCCTTGTTCGACCTGCCGTCCTCTTCAGACGCTGTCGTTGCCGTTGCTTGAGCCGTTGCCGTAATCGTCATGTGTTTGAGTTATCTCAAAATTGGGTAATTAAACTTGAAACATAAACAAAGAATCAGGAAAAAGGAAGGGAAAGATATGTAAGACTTCATAGAGCGGCCTCTTAGATATTCGATCGTTTATGGAATTCATAAAGATAACCCTATTAAAATGCATCTTTTCAGCAAGCGAACGCTATTCATATTCTAGTCTAAGAATGCTGTATCCCCTACAAATGCTCATAGAGACCATCGTCTTCGTTTATTAATTCAATAAACATACACAGAGCCATAGCTACAAATGAATTCAAAAAAGTAGGACTAGCAAACAATTATTAAAAAATTAATCAAGCGATGATAAATATCTCTGTAGTGTTCCAATTTCAGTATAGTGAATAAAAGTATTAACCATGAAGGAGGAGTTTGGAGCGTATGATTTGGCTGAGGAAGCAATGCGTTCATTGGCTCTGTTTTCGTAGAACTTCAATGCTCTAGAGCTTTTTAGGAGCTCATTTTTATATCTTAAAGATAAATAGTTTTTACATGAGAGTTTTTTCGAGGTTTTTCATTTATTCAAACGACCGCAAACTCTTCAGAGCAATGATCAAGGAAAAAAATGTCCTGCAAAGTTTTCACATTTCGCTTTTATTGATTATATTTGAAAAGGAGAAAAAACATGGAAGATTTCATTTTATCGAATATTCTATGCTGGTTGTGAGTTTCTGTATAGGTTTTCATTGATACTGTTACTGCAAAAACTAAAATGCGGAAATGTAAAACTCTGTAATAGTTTAGAACTAACTTCTGGCTTTTTTCAACTATCGGGCTTATGAACTCTCACATGAGCAGAGCTGCTGCTGTGAAACAACGGTCGATAACTCAGTAAAAAGCGATAAAATCGGGAGTACAAGGAACATTTCTATTGGTAGCATCAAAATAACATCAAAAGGTAAGGGAATTTTTTGAAAGCTGCGGTTGAATAGAAGCTTTTTGAAACTGAAGGCGAAGAAGAAGATTGGGTTTTCCTTCAAACGATACACGAATGACTCATTTGTAAGACATTGCTAAGAATGAAAGAATCATGGCATTTGAGAATTGTGCTAGCTGTCTGGCCTTCCATCTCTCTTTTTCTCCTGATTCATTACGGTGTATCCCTTAACAGCAAGAACAAGCTTTATTTATTCCCATGATTCCACAAATCAATTTTCCGAAGTCAATTAAATATGGAGCAAATTTTTTTTAAAAAATTACAAATAGACCCGTGACAAGGTAATATCCATAGTGAACATGTTTAAGTTAAGCGGCGACCATGTTTATTTTTTGTTACGAGAACGCCATCGCACTTCCACACTATAAACACAACGCCCTACTTTACTACTCCTCATCGAGAAAATATTATCGTTAGCTGCTGAATGGTCTTGGCCTAAAAGTTATGCAAGTAATACTTCGTTCAAATCAAAGTCAAACTGATGATAGAACGAGTTGGAAAGTCACAGTGAAAAGTCTTAGTTTATTTTTAAAATCCACAGGTGAGCATATTACATCAATATGGCTTTAATTGTTTGAGAAAGCACCAGAAAATTATCCATTTGTTTTTTGAGCAAAGCGGAAAGCACTGGGTAAAACCGGAGCATCTACTAATAAGCAAAGCGGAAAGCACTGGGTAAAACCGGAGCATCTACTAATAAGCAAAGCGGAAAGCACTGGGTAAAACCGGAGCATCTACTAATAAGCAAAGCGGAAAGCACTGGGTAAAACCGGAGCATCTACTAATAAGCAAAGCGGAAAGCACTGGGTAAAACCGGAGCATCTACTAATAAGCAAAGCGGAAAGCACTGGGTAAAACCGGAGCATCTACTAATAAGCAAAGCGGAAAGCACTGGGTAAAACCGGAGCATCTACTAATAAGCAAAGCGGAAAGCACTGGGTAAAACCGGAGCATCTACTAATAAGCAAAGCGGAAAGCACTGGGTAAAACCGGAGCATCTACTAATAAGCAAAGCGGAAAGCACTGGGTAAAACCGGAGCATCTACTAATAAGCAAAGCGGAAAGCACTGGGTAAAACCGGAGCATCTACTAATAAGCAAAGCGGAAAGCACTGGGTAAAACCGGAGCATCTACTAATAAGCAAAGCGGAAAGCACTGGGTAAAACCGGAGCATCTACTAATAAACAATCTATATAAATTTCATCTATACTGCTTCAATGTGACATCTGTGTAACTATGTAAGCAGAAAGATTTAACAAAAAGTGATTGAATTTCTGAGTTTTAAGCTCATCAGGTTTTAAAAAAAGGAGTAAATCGCTTAGAGAGCAAGGCCATATACCCTTCAAAATATAGTACTATCGTACTATCCCACGCGTTATCAACGTATCTTCGGTAAGGTGATGGTAAGACGACTCCTACCTGGTAAAATTATAAGAGAAACGGCAGGATAGATTCGACCCGGTGGTGTAGCTTTTGTCAGTACCATATTTAATAAAAGTTCAAAGCTTTGCTTTCCCCAGTTATAATGAATTTTCCTGTGGAAAAGTTTTTGATTTTGAAAAAATTTAGTTTGAACTTGTCAATACATACAATAGGCTTAAATCCAGGAAATCATAATCTATGTCAAATAATATCTTACTCGTTTTAATGTTCGAGTGTTTCTAGCGAAAAATCACAGAACTTTGATGTTCAAAAACTGAATAGCTATTTAGAAATCTTTATAATTATAAATTTATTGAGCATTAAAATTTAAAACTTTAAAAATTTACAGATGGCTTGTTTGGATTTTTCAAGAGGATGGTACGTCGTACAATTTTCTGTCGTCTTCACTTTCATAGAGGCACGTATTTGATGCAGAGGAAGCAATATTCAGAAAATCATTAGCTGCTGACGACTGCAATCATCAATTATTTACAAAGTTGCCAAAGTTTTAAATCAATAACTAATATTTTTCTTGTGATATAAAGTACCGTTCAGAAGTATACCAAAAAGGTACTGTATGTAAATAAAACATGACACGAAAAATTTTCAACTTTCTCTATGCGATAGTTGTTTTAGCCAGGCGTCACTGCCTTTGATCTGGGCGAATGTGCATTTTTGAGCTCTATGTAATTCAAGACTATTTCATATGCATATGTATGTATAGCAGTAACTAGCCAAGATATCGCAATGTCAGTGCTCACATCTTTCATCGAGAGTGTTACTCCCAAGCAAGCACTTCTTCTGACATTTTCTCTCTCTGTTATTTTGATTGATAGTATTCTTGGACTAGAACTTTTAAGCGTAAATGTTTCGCAATTCACACTATTCACACTTATCCTCAATCTCTCGCTCTCTCAGTTCTTCGTGTTTCCTCTTGCTCGCTGATTGCGTACTTTTATGGAGCGTTAGAATATCACTTTTCACTTTGCAATCAATCAGATTTTTTTTTGCAATCTGGTTTTTTTGAACGCTCCAATGTCTCACCACGAAAACATGCCTACGGTAAGAAGAAATAACACATGCATTCTAATGGAGTGTTAGAATTCGCGAAAACATAATGAAACATAACGATATCCCGTTTTTTTCGAATTGCGTGAACGTCTTGTTCTAACCTAAAATGTGTACAATTAATGAGAGAAATATAACGTTCGAGACATGAGCAGCGATGTCTTTTTTTCTTGCAGCGAGAGAGTTCAAACGGGATATCGTTATGTTTCATTATGTTTTCGCGAATTCTAACACTCCATTAGAATGCATGTGTTCTTTCTTCTTACCGTAGGCATGTTTTCGTGGTGAGACATTGGAGCGTTCAAAAAAAAAAAACCAGATTGCAGAAAATCAGATTGCAAAGTGAAAAGTGATATTCTAACGCTCCATTACAGTCTTCCGTTTTCTTTCTTTCACAGTATCCTCGTTTTTGTCTCTGTTTTTGCGTTCATATATTTCTGTATTAGAGTTTTTTTTTAATTTCTCTCAATATTTCTCTCTCTCATTCTCTAACCTGTTGCTCTGCTATGTTTTTGCTTCTGAGCGGAGGCGGTGGGGCGGTTCTGGAGGGAACGTTGTCAGTTTTAGATAACGCCTGTCCTGCCTCGGATGCGATTCCCACTGGGAAACCTTTGAGAAGTTCTGATATCGCCCGCGGAGGAAGTTTAACCGCGATCGGCCCGGAGATCACTGGGCGCGATTTCTTCTTGGAAACTGAAAATCGTCTCAAATGAGGCTTGGCAGTAAGTTCTTCTTATTTTTCTATATACTTCCTTGGTTTTGCCAGAAACATGAAAATTGATTTCAGAGACATGGAGCGCCCACTTTCATGCAATTACACTTTTAATTGGGCTCCTGATGTAGGGTTCCTGAGTATTAGCGAAAATGTAGAACATACAGACGTGGGAATGTAGAATCGCGTTTCGATGTTACGGTCTCTTGGGTTTCAAATCTTGCTTGAGACCAATTTTTTAGAGGAAACTTCAATTTCGAATGACACTCTCTGTTGTTCTAAGTTCTAATTTTCACAGTATTATTTAGCGCAGGTTTTGAGTCGAAAAGAAGACAACTTTGAGTCATATCTTATTTTCCTCCGCAAAACTACTGATACGGAGCTTAACCTTACTCAACTATAACTATATACTTGAATGCTACGTAGTACCTTTAATTGATATCTTCTTACTACCAACAAAAAGTTTCTACACAGAGGTTTTTCAAAACAATTTCTTACGACCTTTCAGATAAGCTCATACCTTCCTACGTACATAGTTCATTCAAAGTAATAGTAATAGTAATAGCTCTCTGTGATAGTAATCCTAAGTAATAGTAATCCTAAGTAAAAGCTCTCTGCTATATTCCTTCCGTCTAGTCGAAAGATGCGATCCGGCTTCTACCAGGAATTAGACACCTTGAAGCTGTAACGTACTAGCCCCCCCCTTTCGTTGCTACTATCAACCCTCAGACATTTCCCCTCAATTCCAAGATTCCCGTATACCTTACCACGCATTATTTTCATGCGTAATAAATTCAAATTCATTCAAGGCGTTTTGATGAATAGAAGTCCGGAACTTATATGCCCTTTACCATTGAAGTTACCCCATCACTCTTTCGAAATTCTTTCGCATCTCGTTACATATCAAATCAAAATAATCAAAATTGTCAAATTTTTTCAATTTTCTCTAATTGTAAATGTCTGACGTGTGACAACGAACCTGTACCACGTGACACACCACGTGTCGCATTTATTTCATAACCCAAAAATTAAGAAGACGCTCGCATCATCTGCTGTGTCAAATTGACATAGAAAGACGGCAGAGACTTGTTGTCAAGATTTTCGAAGATTATTTGTCGAGAAGCTTGTGCCATTTGAGCAAGGAAAATTGTTTTCAAAATGCCAACCTCGTGTGGCAGTGTGTGATGAGCCAGTTCGAGTTGTGGAACGCTCTTCAGTTGGCGGGTTGTCTAATTAAGAATGAACTAATTAATTAAAAGCCGAGTATTAATAAAAAATTTCACTCTCTTATTTTTTTGTTGTTCTGATAACTCTGTTTTTAAAAGCAATCAAATTTATATAACAAATGAAATTATAAGAACATTTTTTGAAGGGAAACAACTGATTGAAGGCAAAATATTCATTTGTACGATTCCCTATAAACCTTACTGACGAGGAATCGTCTTGGGCAACGTTGAGAACAGTGTGGGTGGTGCAATTTTGAGGCCTGAGGGACACAGCTTGGTGTAAGCAGAATCACATGAAGTTTCTATGAAGGAAGGGAACGTTGCCGTCGAGGAGACGTCTTTTTGAAGATCTGAAAACCAGAAAAAATTTAAAATAAAAGAAATAACGAGAGAACACAATAAGAGAGAGGAAGATATCTACATAGATATCTATAGAGAATGATGCAGAAAAAAGTAGAGTGAGAAAAGAGAAAAAGAGAAACGACGAGAGAAAGAGCGGGAAGAGAGAAGCAAGAGAGAAAAAGGAAAAGAGAGAGGGAGAGATAGGAAGAGAGAAAGATAGAGAGCAAGAACAAGTTGAAAACAGGACAAATGAAGAAGAGTCTGTATGAGGAAGACACAGAAAAGAGGAAAAAAAGAGAACGAGATATTGAGAGAATAAGTTATGTTAAATCTTCAAGTTCTAAGAGACACAGTTCAAAGGGAGTGATGCCTGGTTAAGATGGCAAATTATTGATATATCGCACAGAAAAAAGCATGCGTGACTAAGAGAACAAGACATATGAGCCTTTCATATAACACTATCCCACGGAATAGAAATGTATCTCCGTGGTGTATTGGTAACGCGCGCTCCCGGTTTTAGTCGAGATGGCTGGGTTTGACCCCGCCCGGCGGACTAGCTTTTTCTGTGCGATATATCAAATAAGTTATGCTTACAACATCTCGCTTCCGGACAGAGATAGGAGAAATGGCTGGGTTTAGTACCGCCTCAGGGACTAGCCTTTTCCGTGTAATAGTTCTATAAATTAACATTGTAACTGTTTTCAAACTTGGTAATTGTTTTCAAACTGGGTTATTAAGAATAGGAAAACTAAGAAAAAACTTTTAATAACGTGAGAAATGGTCAAAGCGTCAAGGGGACCTCTGCATGAAGATCTGATTGAGTGCAGCTTCGGGAGGTCTTTCTGGGTGTATGGGGGAGGCTTAGTGAAAAAAGGCGACGGAGATGAAGACCCCGTCCTGACCGTGTCTACGGAGGCCGCCTTCATTACGGAACCGCGGTAAGAGAGCGGCGAGGAGATGCACACCCTGTTAGAAGTTTTTTATGTGTTTCTTTATTTATTTACTTATTTATTTATTTTTTTAAAATTTATTTGTTTATCTATTTTTAAGATATTCATTTATTTATTTAGTTACTTATTTACTTAATTATTTGTGGATTTTAAAAAAAAAATTTATTTATTTATTCATTTAATTATTTATTCATTTATCTATTTATTTCATGCAGAGTGACAGTTTTCCTGTTAAAACATCGAATTATTTATGATATAAAATACCTTAACAGTACCCAAGAAGGAGAAACCTTTGGTTAAAAGTACTGGGTGGCTTATACTGGTTGGAGTTGCAGAAATAAGAAACACAACAAAAGGTTACAAGTATTATAATTTTCACTGAGTTATACTCGCTCTCCAACTTAAGCGCGAAATTGAATAACAGTTTGTAGCTTTTGAATAGTTGAGCTTCATTTTTCTTTGTGCATTTACTGAGAACGGTTCAATAGAGTACTCTTTTTATAAGCTATGTATGAGATTTTCGCCTGAAATTTTTGACGGCTCTTTGTCATGGCCGTTTTATAATTATTTTTGTATGGTCTCCGTCTATCACATTTCCTTACCACATGTCGTATTTGAAATTAAAAAAATTTTGAGTTTGGCTCAAAGCCTTTTGACTCAAAGTTTGGCTCAAAGCCTTTTGATCAAAAACTGAAAATCCGCAAACTCTACTTATTCTGGCAACAAACGCAATAAATTCTACGACTTCCAGGAAATCCTTAAACCATGCTTTTCCTACAAAGTGCCCAGTTCCTAGGAAACGTGAATAGTAGAACCTTTGTCCGCCGAAATATCGAACCTTGTTATTGACGAAACTAGTGTAATATCACACAGGCAAAAACTAGTTCATGTGGTGGAACCTAACCAAGCTAATTTTTAACCAAGCCTTCTCTCTGGCAATAGTCTTACCAGGAGTATAGCGTGTAACGACTATACTATCGAGGGCACATCACTTATTCGTCCAATTGTGCGCGCTTGTATAGACTGATGGGTACATTGAAGAAAATATGTGTTATTGTAGAATGCACCAAGCATGCATGATTACTTGAGGGTGTAGAGGATGGCTGCCAGTAGCAGTATAAGAGTGAGAACAAAGACGGCGTAGACGAGCTCCCGTGGTGCTCGTAGACGACAAGTCGCCGCGTCGCAGAGAATGTCCGAGCAAAATCTGTACAAACAGACCTTATCCACCAATATTAACAGAATCTTCACGACCTCTTTAGGCATTCTGAACAGTATTTGTCCATGAGATCCTCTTCGAATTTATAAAAAAGGAAACATAGAGACCTTTTTAGAGATTTTCAAACAAATAAATACATATGGAAAAAATCTCTTGATATAATCTGGACAGAATCTGTACAAAGAGACCTCGTCAAACAATCTAAATAAAACATGTACATACATATGTATATAGAAACCTTCTAAGACATTTCAAAAAACGACCACTCATGCTAGCGAGAAACCGTTAAAAAAATACGAACAAGCAAAAGCCGAACGGTAGAGAAAAAAGACATATCCGTTATTTAGAACCACACTTCGATTGGACGGCCGTTTCTTGAATTTTTTGACAATTTCTTTTGTGCTATGGAAATGACTGACCGCCTCGGTCCACAATCGCACTTTTCATCTGCTTCGATTACCCGATTTCCACACAAGGGAAGGAGAGTCCGAGGGAGAGGATAGGGCTCTTCCTGTGAAAAGAATATCTTCACCTCATCTCGAAGTTTGGGACTGCCGACCAGTTTGGGTCTCAAAAAGCATGGGTCTAATACAAGCAAACCTGATGAGATAACAAGGTCAGCAAGCCTTACGTAGCTAAGCAGTATCGTGTAGTGGTAATGCGCTCGCTATCGAAAAAAATAGAGACAGCTGAGATCAGTCCGTGACTATCTTTTTTCCGTACGCAAGTTCAATAATGTCTTACCTCCTCAACTAGGTGTCACTGCTTCCGAACTGTGTAACTAAGAACTTGTTAAAGGCAATCCACGTTACTCAAAAACCAGACCGTATCTAAAAAAACATTAATCTAGTCCATGTACAAAATTCCGATATAGCCCTAACCTTGATGCACTCATGTTCCGGAAGAAGAGATACCAGAGCTTGCACGGCGCAGTCGCGCTCGAATCCACTGAGAAAGATGTTCATGGGTGCGCTGTTTTTTGTCTATCAAAGCTTAATTTAACAATTTATTAGTTTTCGCGGTTTTTCGTATTCACTTTACATTTGTTGAAATTATAATACATCTTCAGAGAAAAGTATCAAACCTTATCAAAAAGAATTTTCTTTCCTTCACAATCTTATCTCTATTATCATGAAATTATCGACAATCATTCATTAATTCATTCACAAATTATTCCTTACCAACTTATTCATTCTTGTATGCAAAATGATTCACCAAATCAGCCAATCACATTTTAGTTGAGGAAACAGTGGGAATTCCGCAACCAACTCGATTCGCAGACAGTTCTGCCATTGCGTGCAGTCGCATTGAGCGCCAGACTCGTGGTGCAGACCGAGAAGATGGGCGAGTTCGTGCATGAGCACCATTGAGTACTCGAAGGGAGACTCCGGGGAAAACTGAAGTCGGGTACACCTTGAGCTACCGGGAAAAACTGAAGTCGGGTACACCTTGAGCTACCGGGGAAAACTGAAGTCGGGTACACCTTGAGCTACCGGGGAAAACTGAAGTCGGGTACACCTTGAGCTACCGGGGAAAACTGAAGTCGGGTACACCTTGAGCTGCCGGGGAAAACTGAAGTCGGGTACACCTTGAGCTACCGGGGAAAACTGAAGTCGGGTACACCTTGAGCTACCGGGGAAAACTGAAGTCGGGTACACCTTGAGCTACCGGGGAAAACTGAAGTCGGGTACACCTTGAGCTACCGGGGAAAACTGAAGTCGGGTACACCTTGAGCTACCGGGGAAAACTGAAGTCGGGTACACCTTGAGCTACCGGGGAAAACTGAAGTCGGGTACACCTTGAGCTACCGGAGAAAACTGAAGTCGGGTACACCTTGAGCTACCGGGGAAAACTGAAGTCGGGTACACCTTGAGCTACCGGAGAAAACTGAAGTCGGGTACACCTTGAGCTACCGGGGAAAACTGAAGTCGGGTACACCTTGAGCTACCGGGGAAAACTGAAGTCGGGTACACCTTGAGCTACCGGGGAAAACTGAAGTCGGGTACACCTTGAGCTAAACTAACCCTTGTATCGTAATTTTTTTATTCTCCTTCATACAGTACTTTGTCAATATATATATATTTTTTGAAAACATGAAAATATTTGTTATTAATGTAAATGTTCTCGGTGCCTCATAAGATTCTTTTTGAGTTTGCGATTTCTCAACTCATTTTGTAGATAATATTAGCGTTGATTCTGAAAAGTCATACTTTGGCAATGAATAACTTTGCGGAACTTGATTTCCGAGACTAGAGTTAAAACATGTTTGGGAAACTCAACGTGTTTCAAAAGGAACGAAGATAATTTCAAAGAATAACAACTGCTTTTTTTCAAAAGATAACAAAGGTAACTCGAAAAAGTAACAAATAATCTTGAAAGAGTAACAGAGTACATTTAAAGTTTAACAAAAGACTTGGGAAAGTGAAAAGTTTATTCTAAAGAGTTACACAGAACACTTGAAAAAGTTACAATTGTACCCACTTACACCGGCGATGCCAACCGCCGATTGACCACATATTCCATTAACGTAAGCGATGCCGCCTTCATATCTCAAACGGATGAGTATGGCAACATCGTGTGAAGGCTGTAAAACAATGAAATTGTTAAGATCTAAAAACTAAGTATTCAGTTTTCGAGCGGATTTTCTTACTAAAACTTATGAATAGTCAGTCGGAATAAACACAAGTTTTCCAATCGAAGTGCTGTCGAAGTTAGAACTCAAATGTAGGGTGCATTTTATAAAGACTTTTCCCAAGTGCTCAAGTTTGATCAAATTGTTGAAAGTATTAAATAGTCAAATAAAAAATATAAAAAAGTTCCGAAATTTCAAAATAGGACGTATACTTCATAATGTAATTTTTGAACAGGTGAAAACATTAAAACCGGAACTAATTATTTTTATAATTCCAAAAATTTAAATCATCGTTTCGGTTTTACTATAAGGCGGTTTTCAGGAAGCATCAAATGATCTCACCAAGTCAGCCATGTTCCTCTGCCTCCAGTCGGACAGATCACTCAATGACATATTCGCATGCCGGACACGAATGACATCTACGATTAGGAGGCGCAGGTCTAGCTGGTGTAGATACTGAAAACAACAATTTTGTACGGTAATATCTGGGATGATCAGTCTTTTTTGTTCGCAATGATATCATAGACGATCGATTTTCTCTGCCCTCTTCATTTCGTTTGATCGAAAGGGCTGAACTCGGCTGAACCCCCCCCCCAGGAATGAACCCCCCCCAGGAATGAACCCCCCCCCCCCAGGAATGAACCCCCCCCCCCCAGGAATGAACCCCCCCCAGGAATGAACCCCCCCCCCCAGGAATGATAACCGTCGAAGCCGTATTCTTCCAATCACCCGGAATATTTTTTTGAAGATCATTTGAGGTTTTCTTTCTCACTCTGCAAAAAAAGGTATACATTTGTGTCAGCTCTGTAATTGAATGCTATCTTTAAAAAAAATTTCCCTCTTTACAACAGTGTTACTGAGGATTTAAATAATTTATAATGGTGTCACATATATTTACATATATAAAACATATATATACGTATAAACATATAAATAAATATAAATATATATATATATATATATATATATATATATATATATATATATATATATATATATATATATATATATATATATATATAAAACTATGCTAGACGAAAGAAAAAAGTACATGACATTTAGCTACAACCCACCCGACTAATTAATAAGAACCAATCAAATCCGATCAGATTCACTATGACTGTAAGTATGAAAATTATATTTTTGAAAAAAAAATTATTTCTTCGTGCTTTCGAAAATTTTTTGCAATTATTAGATTACTGCGAGGAAAAGCTTTTGTAAGATAAAAAAAATCATCTTCTAAAAAAGTGTATTTTGCATGGAAGTAAACAGTAGAAATAAATCTTCAAAGGCTAAGTTCCGCAGTTTAAAGGCAAAAAACTTTATTTCTTCGTGCTTTCGTAAAAATTTTGCAATGACACCTGGTTAAGATGACAAATGATTGAACTATCGCACAGAAAAAGCTAGTCCACCGGGCGGGAACGAACCCAACCATCTCGACTCAAACCGTGAGCACATTTACCATGACGTGTAATGGTAACACGCGCTCCCGGTTCCCGCCCGGTGGACTAGCTTTTTCCTGTGCAATAGTTCAATCAGTAGAAATAAACATGAGCTTTCATATACATTTCTTTTTTCATTTATGAACTTTCGGAAAGTGAAAAGTTCAATCAACTTACGTGATTGACTCCGTGCATTAGCATCCCAACAGCTTCTCGGTAACGATTCGCTTCATCGCCGTAGAAGTGACTCTGAATCTCAGAATGTGTCCTTGGTCTCTTAGAAATAAGAAATGGAACAAGAATTAGAGTAATATTTCTTTATAATCTCAACAACATGTACATTATTGTACTTGTTTCAAGCTTTTCAACTGCGAATATGAAGACAGAGAATTAGAATATATATTATATATAGAGAAAGAAAATACTTTTCTTAAGCTTTCTCAGAGAGTAATTCAAAAAAGTTTTTTTTCCATGTTTAAAACAGGTTTTTGAAGTTAAAGTAAAAATTAAAAGGTTTTTTCTTTCTTCAGAATATGGTTTACTAATGTTAAAATTCATTCAGATAAATTACTCTAAAAATTTCTCTTGTTACCTGTTTGAATCTCTCATTTTTTTAATATGAGAATTGCCTGCCTTTCAGGCTGTCATATTCTCTCACTCTCTTTTTTTCTTTTTTCTACCTTTCTTCCTTTCATTCTCTGTCTTTCTCCCTCTTTCTCTCCCTCTCTTTTTATTATCTCTTTTTTTTCTGTGCCTGTTCCTCTTTCTCTCTCTCTCTTTATTATCTCTCTGTTATTCTGTCTTTCTCCCTCTTTCTCTCCCTCTCTCTTTATTATCTCTCTTTCTTTCTGTCTCTCTCTCTATCTTTTCTAGATTCATGAAAACTAGCGTAACTGTCAACTCAGTAATGTAGTCTGGGTAAAGAAAAGAACTATACTAACTGCAATTATTTATTCAATTACTTGTACAGAAGAAGAGAAAAAACAGCTAGGAAAGCTCATAGGAAAGATGCTCTCCTTTCCTCTCTCTATCTCTGTCTCTCTCTCTCTCTCTCTCTCTCTCTCTCTCTCTCTCTCTCACTATCTTTCTATATCTCTCTTTCCCTTTCTTTCTCTCTGTCTTTCTCTGTCTTTCTATCCCTCTATCTCTCTCGCTCTCTCTCTCTCGCTCTTTCTTTCTCTCTCTCTCTTCATCTCTATCTCTTCTCTCTCTCTCTTGAATTCTTAAAAACTTTCCAACCATCTCCGGATCGATGAGAATGACCATCTCGATGTATCTTTTGACACCATCTAGTTTAGCATCCGACCAATCGGGGAAGAAGGATCCAATCAACAATGGTCCTTGTCGGTCGGTCAATGGAAGAGACAACACCTACAATCAACTTGTCTAATCACCTATTCAATTTCTTACTTTCTTAAAAACTAGGTTTTGCTTCAGATTCAATATTTAGTTATATATCATTCTAAAAACACTTCTCAAAATATTTCACGGTTTTCTTGTATACAAAGAGTATTATGGTATATTGTGGCATTATTGTGCCATTGTCCAAGCGTGGCATAACGGTGTGCACTAATATTGTGAGAAGGGTCTCCAGTTAGAACCTCAACCGTGGCAGATCTAATCGAACCAAAAAGGTTAAAAAATATTGGTCGAAATAGTATTTGTTTTATAAATATTAACAAATACAATTTCGACTCTTCGCTTCTGCTACACCCACTAGCAGTTACCCAACAGGCATCCACTTGTTCTACCAGGGACCTATCCATCTCAGATGAGTGCGTTCGCTGCCAGGCGGGAAAAAGATGATTTCATAAATTATAGAGCCTAAGCTATGATTATATTATGATTATAAAATTTAGAGCGTCAAAAACACCTATTTTGCGACCATGTATTACAACAAATTTTTTTCAACTGAGAGCTCTACAGGAAAATTAATCTCTTATCGTTTTAGTGGTTTACCCGATCTTTCGAAGTTTCTCGTTTATTTGAGTAGATAAGTCTGCGAAACAAACCTTATCGTGAACGACTCCTGACGACTGAGTGTGTTCTCTTTCTAGCTGCACACTTCCCAATCCTTTATGTAAAATTTTACTAACAACCGTAGTCCAAGATGACACCAATAATAAGATTGTTGACGATTGAGCACGCATCCGCCGACCTTGATTGCGGAAACTAAGCTAAACACGATTATGAGTGACTAAGAGAATAAGTTCATTGGATTTTTTTTAAATAGGGTTATCGCACAGATTAGCTATGTATGTGCGATAGTGCAATGGTAACACACTCAATAATGGTGATTGTAGGGGGCCGAGTTCGATTTCGTCACGTAAACTTGCTTTTGCCCGCAAACAGTTCAAGTTTTTTAAGGGCGATAATATTATTCGGATAAAATGTAAAATATAGAAGAATGTGAAAAAAAGTTCTTGAGCAGAAACTAGAACGAAAAAAACGAAGATCTTCAGTAGAATGTGAAAAATAAGGTTTCACATGGAAAAGGTTTACTGTCTTTAAGGGAAGGTAAAAAGCAAAATTAGGTAGGTTCTCACTCGGAAAACCGCGAAAATGGAGAAAACTTGAAGCCAAAGAAATTTGATTTCGTTCATAAATGTACATAGTGACCTTTTGCCTGTTATGGGAGGTATAAGTGTAATTGATTCATCTAATTCGAGGTTTATCCCTACTAATCTCGTAGCCTTTTTTCTCTTCAAGCATATAAAACATTCTACAGGAACTAAACAAGAACATAGATAGTTATGGGATCAAAGAAAGTATTTTTTAAACATGAAGCTATAAATTTAGATTGGAAAATATTTATAAAAAGGGGGAAAAGAGTATGAGATAAATAGAGAGGGAAAAAAGCAATAGAAAAGTAGAGAAAGAGATAGATAGAGAGGTAGAGAGAGAAATAATGGAGAAAGAGATAAAGATGAATGGAGAAAGAGATAAAGATGAAGAAAGAGAGGGAGAGAAAGAGAGAGAGAGAGAGAGAGAAAGAGAGAGAGAAAGATCTATCTAAAACCTCATCAAGTCTTGAATGAAACACGCATGAGAAAAACATAATCGCAACTCTCGAAGTTAGATAAAAATTTGGAAAAAGCCGGCGAACTATGTGTAGAACATTGTGGAAGAAATAGCAGAAGAGTCATTTCGAACGGTCGAATGGTAGAAAAGTATGCCTCAGGGATGCGATAGGAGGAATAGAGAGAATATAGTAGTTAAGAGAGAAAGAAAGCGATAGAAAAGGATTGTACGAGAGGAAATGAGAAAAAGATCAAGTAAGAGATGTAGCGAAAACAAAAAAGACTAAAGGGAAAGATAAGAGACAAGAAGATGAGGGAAGAAAGAAAGATACAAAATCTTCTGAAAAGGGTAGAAAGCAGTGGAACACTCTTCACGTAGTGGGTGACCACTCGAGAATTGATGTATCTGGGACATCTAAATGGTAAGAGGCAATAGAGATGGATAAAGAGAAAAGGCAGAGAGATAGAGAGAAAGAGACAGAAAGAGGGAGAGGAAGAGAGAGAGAGAGAGAGGAAGAGAGAGGGGGGAGAGAGAGGGAGGGAGAGAGGGGGAAAGAGAGAGAAAAAGAGAAAGAATTAGAGAGGAAGAGGGAGAAAATGCGATCAAATAGAGAAAAAAGTTAATGGAAAACTATAAACTCTCTCAGACAGAATAATTTTTTGTTCTGTGTGATACAAAATCATTAAAACCTGTGAAATAAACACCCACTCAAAAGTTTTGAAGATCTAAGTTATCAACAATTTATACATATAAATGATCTAAGCTTCATCAGTATTTGTAATTCCAACCGCAGCCCTAAATTGATTTCATGAATCACGGTTGAACCAGTAAAAGGAATTTCAGATGAAATTAAATGCTAAGTAACAGAGTTGAGAGGCAGAGGTTACTGTTCCAGGCGGAATATATAGGCGGAATTTACAATATGAGATCTAGCGAAGAAAAAAAATCAAAAAAGAAAGATAGTAAGAAAATAGTTGAAGAAATCAAGCTTTTGAGACGGTAATCTTGAAAATTTCTCTCTTCTCGAATGAAAGAAAGGGAAAAACAAGAAAAACATTGACTCGAAAGGGAAATAACAGCTGAATAAGCATATTCAAGCAGGTTCGTATCTCCTCAGAAGTTCTTCCTATTCAATACATCCTCTCTAAAAGCTTTCACAAACCATCTGATTAACATTGAAACGCCTAACATGGAGATATATAATGGATTACTCACCATGAAACTTAAGAATGGATAGAACGTTGTAAAAAGAGCCACGCAAGCGGAGAAAAATAGAAAAAAAGAAACTGGAAAATAGAGAAATATAATACAAAGAGAGCAAAGATTATAGCGAATAAGAAATAATCAAAAAAAGAAGAGAGTAAGAAAATGGTTGAAGATAGAGAAAAAAGAATCAAGAAAGAGAGAGTTAGGAAAAACAAGTGAAAGGACAAGGCGGAGACTAAGCGAGAAAGAGAACTCCAGATAAGGTTAATATTAGCTTTTACGACACGTGACTCATACTGAGAAACGAGCATTGCCTTTAAATCCGAGTTTTCTTGTTCATTTCAAGAGAATGTAGAGCTTGAACTGATATAAAATGTAGATATGTTTAAAAGACAGAAGCCAATCCAAGGGGAGGGATCGAGCCCTAACGAACCTCGTTTGCCGGCAAACGTGTTCCCATTATAATACTGAGGCTAAATTTGTTGACAATTTGTCTTGAGAGAAATTTGGTGCTTATGCATCATTCTCGCGCATAGTATTGTACATTCAATCAATTTTTTTCATGTAACTTTGAAAGGTAGTAAGGAAAACTAGGGGCGAAGTATTCCAGAACATAGACTGCATTGATATACTTCAATTGGTGAGATGCTCGAGGTGTCGGTTGTGACCGTCAAGCTCCCAATTTGTGACCAAAATCTTCTCTGTATCTTTTAGTAAGTTGCACTAGTAAGTCGTTTAGATGAGACTTTTTGTTCACATGAGACTTCTGAGCCGTGAAGTAAGGGAAATACGATTCCATCTTTTTCTCGTTTTTCGAGCTGACACAAAAATTTCAATGGAGCTCTTTGAAGGCTTTTCATAAAAAGTGAAGTAATTTCTGGAGGAAGTTCGAAAAATTATACCAAATTTATGTGTGTAATAGTCGGATACACATGCGCATCATAAGTGAACAAGTTCTGTTTTGATAGGTCTAACAGAAGTTTCGACGAAACATTCTCACACTTCCTACAAGGTAAGTAAATACATAGATACACCACGTGGTGTTTTGATCTGATTTACTTGTCTGAACCCTAAATTTCCTTTTGAACTTTTTTCTTAATTTGATCAGGTTAGTTATTTTCCCCTTTACATATATGACTCTTCCGTATAGCTTAAATAGTACAGGGATGTATGGTTATTTTCTGGAGCAGTCTTCTTTTTCCGTTTGTAGCACTGAACTATAAATCTTGCTTTGATGTATAACATGCTTCCGTTTGTTGCACTGAACTATAAATCTTGCTTTGATGTATAACATGCTTCCGTTTGTAGCACTGAACTATAAATCTTGCTTTGATGTATAACATGCTTAGCTATGTCTCCTCATTTCAATTCAAGTATTATATTTCATTGTTTTTCCTCAAATTTTTTATCTTCTTTCCCTCTCTCTCCATTTCTCTCCTCTCCCTTTTCTTCATTAATCTTTATTTGATCTATCTATTACTCTCTCTCTCTCTCTTTACTCTCTCTCTCTCTCTCTCTTCCTCCCTCTCTTTCTTCGCCACACAACAGTTTTTCTTATTGTATTCTCTTCGATCTGTTGATCTTATAAAAAATTTCTAACCGAAACAGTTGAATCGCTTATTACAACTTGCCACGTCTATTTCAACTGGATTTATCACAGGTCTAACGCTTTCAAATTAATGCTTAGATGCGATTTTTGAACAACCCAGTAGCGTCGGTAGTTTGTGTTTCGACGACGAAGTCGGGAATGGTTAACAAGAATACTTGTTAGGAATGGATATAGTTTGAGAGTTTGATGATTATAAAGATAGTTTGAGAGAAACATTTGGAAAACATATTTTGAAAGTGATGTGAAGATAATAATAGGAAAGGACATGGTTCGGAACATACAGTACATGTAGTACTTATTCTGGAAGCATGATTACAATTAGAAATAATCCGAAAGAACATGGTTTTAGTACCCGAATTCGCGAACGACAAATAAGTGAGCAAGGTTCCAGCGCGGATACACTCTAATAAGGAGGCACGCAGCTCGGCATCGTCAGAGTTGACGCAGTGTCGTCAGAGTTGACGCAGTGTCGTCAGAGTTGACGCAGTGTCGTCAGAGTTGACGCAGTGTCGTCGGAGTTGACGCAGAGTCGTCAGAGTGGACGCGGCGGGATCGAACCCAAACATCTCGTTACCATTACACGACAGGGACACTTTACTATTCCGTGCGATAGTCTTATTTGAAAGGCTGATTCGATCCCGCCCGGTGAACTGGCTTTTTTTCTCTGTGCGGTAGTTCAATTATTTGTCATCTTAACCAGGCATCACTGCCTTTGAACTGTGTAACTTAGCATTTCAAGGTTCGTGTGAGAGTTTCCTTATTGAGTATTTATTAGTTAATTAGTAGTTTTATTCATCTGTGATATTGCTAGTTTGTTGTTTTCCTGTCAAAAAAGTCATTTTTTTTTGTTCTATAAAAATTCCGTGTCGCAATCACAATCGAGAGCGGAAGCGTTCCTCGAATAGTAAACTTTTGTCTTTTTTTACTGGCGTACATCTCCCCGCCGGTCAGGGTCCGCTCACGAAAAGTACCTTTATAGAAACAAAAATACACGGCTTATAACGTCAAAACAGATTCTCGTTAGAAGTTAAATTTCTAATTTTTTATATTTTCTTATTTTTTTGTTTTTGAATTTCATCACGAATCAATTCATTCTAAATCGCATTCTATGTATTATACAGCACGAAGAACGGATAGGTGTATGGACCGATCGAAAATGTGGTAGCGTGAGAGGAAAAAACAGAGAAAGTGAGAGAGAAAGAACGAAAGAAAGGAACAGAAAAAGAAAAAGAGAAATAACAAAACTGCGATTTTAGGAGGACTGTTTCCTTCTTGTACAGGATCCGGAAAATTTTGGCTACATTATTTTCAAAACATATGTTTTGTATCGTCTTTGTATAGAAAATTTAAATTACTTAAATTTTTCATTCAAGCATTCATTCAATCTTTCAACCTAAAACAGCTAAAGCAGAAAATTAATTGTCGATTAAAAGTGAGTTGAAAATTGCATGATGGGGCTTTATTTCTAGTCTGGTATCCATGGACCTGAAAGAGATGTAGGACGGATTCGTCTCATAGGTGGATTTGAGGTTTGCGGTCGAGATGACCAATCCCGTGGACTGGGCACTCTCCATGACTCCATAGCGGACTCTGAGCTAACCCGACGGAGCGAAGGAGAACTGGGATCCCGTGCATTCGAAGACCGGAAGGAGCCTTCGGATCTCCACGATTCAGAAGGCCGATTCCGATTCCAGTCTCGGCTGCTCACTGCTACTTCCCCATTTTCTCTGGTCGGAACAAACATACTGACGACGTTGTTCACCACTTTACCAATTGTGGACGACATCAAATCTGAACTAGAAGCTGTACGGAAAGTTAAACTAGTACATGCTTATACTTTTTATGAAAGCATCGAAAACATTTTCTGATTGATTTAAAATTAATGCTGTTTCAAAATTTGGTGTTCACTTGTAAAAATGAACTTAAGAAAAAGAAAAAAAATGAGGAAGAGAGAAAAAGTAGCATACATATGTATGTACATATGTAAGTCGACAGAAGACTATTGAGTTGGATGAAAAAAGATAAGAACAAAAAGTGCGTCATGATTACACTAGATGACGAGAAAGAGAGAAACAGATGACGAGAAAGAGAGAAACAGATGACGAGAAAGAGAGAAACAGATGACGAGAAAGAGAGAAACAGAAAGAATTGGAGTGAGAAATAAAGAGGAAGTAAAAGAAAGGCACAAAGAAAAATTGAACTTGTGATGCATACTTATGGTTTCGCTGTCCAAAAAGGTTGCTTCCGAGCCACCACCAAACGGCGGATACGGTGGGTATACCGACTGTCGACGGAATCGGGTTAATGGGTTCGTCCTCGGCCATAGCTGAATCCCAATGATATGGTAATTAGTTGAGTCGATATTTCAATATAACGGTATAAAAAACCGTTCAATTTTATCATGAGTTGCGCAAGACTTGTAATCTTCTTAATAATAAAAAAGAAGCTATAATGATGAACCTGAGCTTCATCTTAGAGCTACATTCGAAGAGTGATTTACGAAAAAATTGGGTTACAAACTTCGAACGCACTAAAAAAAAAACTCCGACAATTTTTGAAAGTTGCTCTGACACAGTTTTAAAATGTCTTGGACTATCAAAGCATGATGTTGATCTTAGTAATAGGGCTCTATCAAGAATTTGAAAGCTTTGACCTAATTCTGGTTTAAAAAAATTCCAAAGTTTGCATATAGATTGGAAGATTTAGTCTGATCTCTCATTGAAAAAAGTTTCTACCAACCAGAGCTTTGTCTGGACGACTTCGGTATACAATCAGTGAAAGATCATCAACCGGAGAACCTGCCAAAAGAAAACAATTGAAATTGCTTCACGGAAATGGTGATTAATGAGTTGCGATTGCGCTGAATCACAAAATTCTGTTTAGCCCCGGATAAAACAGTTTTTGTTCACTCTGGGTGGAGCTGTTCAGAGAGTCAGAAAACGATAACTTTTTTGTGCTCTGAGTACTCTATATTCATACATCTGTTGTTACTCTATATTCATACATCTCTTGTTACTCTATATTCATACATCTGTTGTTACTCTATATTCATACATCTGTTGTTACTCTATATTCATACATCTGTTGTTACTCTTTATTCATACATCTGTTTTTACTCTATATTCATACATCTGTTGTTACTCTATAATCATACATCTGTTGTTACTCTATATTCATACATCTGTTGTTACTCTATATTCATACAACTGTTGTTACTCTATATTCATACATCTGTTGTTACTCTATCTTCATACATCTGTTGTTACTCCATAATCATACATCTGTTTTTACTCTATATTCATACATCTGTTGTTACTCTATATTCATACATCTGTTGTTACTCTTTATTCATACATCTGTTTTTACTCTATATTCATACATCTGTTGTTACTCTATATTCATACATCTGTTGTTACTCTTTATTCATACATCTGTTTTTACTCTATATTCATACATCTGTTGTTACTCTATAATCATACATCTGTTGTTACTCTATATTCATACATCTGTTGTTACTCTATATTCATACAACTGTTGTTACTCTATATTCATACATCTGTTGTTACTCTATCTTCATACATCTGTTGTTACTCCATAATCATACATCTGTTTTTACTCTATATTCATACATCTGTTGTTACTCTATATTCATACATCTGTTGTTACTCTATATTCATACATCTGTTGCTCTGAGTACTCTATATTCATACATCTGTTGTTACTGACCCATTAATATAATATAAATAACAAAAAAACTACATAGCTTTTTTTGTTTTTTGTTGTCTTGATTTTAGCCATTCTTGTTGAAACAGCAAGGGGGGCACAGTACAGGTATACGAAAGAAATCAAACGGCAAACTTTTTTTGCAGATACTAGCTGAATCCGTATTACCGATCAACTCACCATTCTGATTTGGAATGACTGAATACATGAGTTAAGACCGAATCCCAAATCAAAATGTTTCATTAGTCTTCAAATACATTTTTTTTCTGATATAAAGACAGTAATGTTACATTATTTATATAGAAGAGTCTTTTTTTAAACCTCATTTCAAAATTAGTTTTTTTTATGTGAATAATCGGAAGTTATTCGTCATAAGATGAACAGCTTGATATAGTTCAGATAAGAAATTGAGTCTATCTTGTCTTGTTTTCTCACCCAATTCATTCACTTTTTGATAATTGCCTTAGATATAAAGAACTATGAATCATTTGATTGTACATGATTTTACGAATATTTGGCTTTCTGATGTATGACCAGGTCGTAGGGACAAGAGAAAAATAGATTTCAAAATATAATTTTTTTAAACCATTAAAAACAACTGACTCAGTTTAGCAAAGCAGCTAATGAAAGTAGGTAAGAGAAGCAGCGCAACTCGCATCACAGTGTTGCTCTCTTTAAGAGTGACTCTTATCAACATATGAATCATTGATTAAAAGCCATTGTTCGAAGTGGAAAAACTCGACAATATCTTCTCAGAAACAATGTGATTTTGATAGTTTTTTCAATACAAACTCATTTTTACTTCTAGAGACTATCAGTGGCATGTGAAATATCCCAGAGTGAATTTTCAGGCACTTGACGCAGATGATAAATGTTCTCATGCTGTGTATGGGTGACCTTCTTTATGCTTCCTCTAACATAGCGGTAATTGTTCAGTCAAATTCTCTCTAAATTGTTCATCGGAGCAAGAACTGAGTTGTCTTTCTTTTCCAGTCCAAATCGATAGATACATACATACATATGTATTAGATATGTTTTTTCTTTACTTCTCATTGAACAAAGAGATGATTCATCGAAAAAAACGCAGCTAGGCAGCTTTTATTCTTTCTCAAGCTCGAGCATGTTTCTATTCAATCTTAGTGCATGAAAATCTTCTTGTTTGAGAGAGCCCTGATGAAAAAACAAAATGATTAATTTAAAAGAAATTTAAAGATTTCATCGAATTAACTAAATATGTAGTTCTTTCGAGCAGTTATCCAGGAAACTTTTTGAATTTTTGTTTAAATTCATGTACTACCTATTGATTATTAATCAATTGATACCCCAGTTTTCCTGCGACATGTACTAATTTCTTTATAAGTTGCAGTGTAAGTTCGCAATTCTATTAGCAGTGCTAGAAATGAAGCACATCGAAACAGTTTTTTTCCTCTAATGCAATCAATGCTCTCTTCGCTTCTTCCTCGAACTTCGGTTTCAATGATAACATTACAAAGATAACGATGAAAAGCATATCTCAGTTATTTTTTCAGAATGAAAAAATACAGTTCATGAAATTTTGAGATCGAATAAAAATGGTTGGTATTGAAAAAATTTTCTAAATCACTCTCAAACTTACGTCTAACCTTCTTTTTTCTTGCTGTGACTGTAAAAAAACTTTTGGCTCTTGTATACTCACGTGCAGGCATACTAGATGCCTGACAGTACAGAGTGGCATTTTTTTGATGAAAGGGTCTCGTTAGCCTAAGCCGTACGGCCTCGTTAGCGTAAACTTTTACTAAGAAAGAGTTTTTGAACGAGAAGTTTTTTAATCATCGAGAAGCTGGTTGGAATACATACTTGTACAACAATTCATAACTTCGTACTTCAAAAATATTTTATTTATGAATAGTCACAATTTCAGACTTATAAGCATTCTTTCTTCTTGTAATGTGAAAGGAAAAGATATGTGTAACAATAAGACACAGCTTCTCATGCGCGCATTTTGTACTTATGAACATAATCTTGGAATACAGTAGCTTGTCAGTTCTAGAGAACTCATAGTACACTATCAGCATATGTAGCTCTTCAAGAGCCGAGAGAAAAAAACCACACAGTTTGATATTATATTGAGGAAAACACAGTTTCTGTGAATAAAATCGTTCAAGTAATTACTCCAATCACAATTAGCTCTAGAATGAAAATCATCACTAAAGGTGAAATGCTTTCTAAAAAAACTCTCGGTCTATTCCCATGTTTTTGTGAAAGATTCGGGGGGATTGTGGCGTATTGGGACAAACAGTTGACTATCTGCCTCGGAAGACGGTGAAGAACCGGGTGATTCCCGTAACCTTGAGAATGGTACTGATTTGGTACCACTAATGAAAGAAGCACTTGAGGTCTTAGACTGGGAAGCAATTGAAGAGATGTTTGATAACCATTGCTCTACGGAAGACTCGGGCGACTTCGAACTTGACGGGAAAAAACCTGGGTTTTCTGAGGATGAAAATAAAGAAGTTTGAGATCTCATAGATGCCGAAGAAGTTTCCGGCAAGATCCTATTTTTAGAAAACAAGTTTGGCATTTCTGGGTTAGAAAATAGAGAAGGACTTTTCAATCCGAGTAAACCTGAAGAAGATTCTGAGGGGACCGCACGGCTGGCGAACGAGTTAGAAATCTCCGGGGGAGAGAAAAGAGAAGGCGTCTTTAAACCGAAAGGAGACGGTTGAGGAGAAAGTCCACTGATCGGGAAAAAATTTGGGAGCTCTAGGGGAGAAATCAGAGGAGGAGAGTTTGATCCAAACAAGGAGGAGGATTGCGGTTGGCTCAGTGACTGTCCGGCATTCAGTCCACTCGAGACCAAGGCGTTGAAGAATTCACTGACGACCTTTCCAAACGTCTCCGCCAGCCTATCTGACATGTAATTGTTGTTCAGGAAAACACAGAAAAAGATCTTCAGAATTGTAGTTCATTCGAGTAGAGAGAGACGAAGAAAGAGAAAGAAAGAAGATGAAAGAGAGGATGAAAGAGGAGGGAAGAGAAAAAGAAGAAAAAATAAATCAATAAAAAGAAAGAGATGAAAATATTGAATGAAAGAGTGAGTAAGGGACTATGATATAAAAAAAGGAAATTCTCACTCATTGTGTCACCGCCAAATAAGAGAGATTCCTGTCCGAGCAGCATGGGCGACATCATTGACTGACGTTTTAACCGGCTTGATGCTGCAAGTTCTACCGGATGCTGCAACGGGCGGTTTGATGCTGCAAGTTCTACCGGATGCTGCAACGGGCCAAATTCACACAAGTCATAGGATCTAATAACGAAACGAAAGTGTGTTCTATAATAGTGATACTGCTCTCATATCGTGAGCAACTACTTTTTTCTGACATCAAGGTAAAGTCGCTACAGTGTTATGCTTACTCAAATCATTATGCAGACAAGCAAATGTTCGCTTTTTCGAAATGTTGTACCTATGTACATGTATACTTACATACAACATAACTGTAATTATGTGCCTGAAAAAGGTGAGAAAACTTCATTTTGAAAGTTTTTTTCTTTAAAAAATTCGTACAATATTTGTAGTGATCAAAACCTATTTTTGGTATAAAACGAAAGCACATGCGATATTTCTATTATGAAGTGATAGATTCAAAATATAAGACTTAACTTGATGAGAACCCTTGCTTGCTAGTTGGCTATAAGACTTAACTTGATGAGAACCCTTGCTTGCTAGTTGGCTATGATCATCCTCGAGCAAATTTTTCTTCTTTTTTTTTGTTAAAAATCGAACTATCATCACTCAAAAGTTTTTAGGCTTCTGCAAAGAGGACAACACCTGAGTGAACCAACCGGGATAATACTTGAAAGGTCACCATACTCGTTGTTGGAAGAAATTTTAGCAGCGAAATCTGATTTTGAAGGAAATTATAAGCTTTGAGAGATTGCATCCGCAGTCGATGAACAACTATACCATTTTTGCAAAACTTACTGAACCGAATCCCAACAAATTTTCGTACTGTAAAAAGACGTATCTTATTACGTGAGAAGTATTTTCAGTTTATAGATGCTAAAAATCGTACGTTGTTAGTCAACAAAAAGTAATCAAAGTCAGAGAAAAAATATGGAAAAAGTTTTTGTTAAATTTCAGCTATAGGACATCGAAAAGAAAAATGAAAAAAACTTACTGATCTCACACCATGCACTTCTCAAACTGATTAGGGTAACCCAGAAAATCCGCATCTTTTGATCTCTCGAGAAACCGATGGATACAACTATCGACTGAAATGAAAAGAAAAAGTCGATTTTTTTTCTTCATTAAGGAAAATTGGATGCAAACGATAGTTTTAAAAATTTTTGAAAACAAAATTTCTTTCAGCCATCGGCTGTAAGACTGAGATAATGCAAGGCGTTTGACATTACCTGGATATGTCATTAGTATTCGATAATGGAATACGCAACTCCAATACGAAAAGATGTCCTTCTTCAACATCTCGAAAGGTTTTGACGCGATCAACTTGTTCAAACCAATGAGAAATGCGTTCTCCCTTATTTTGTTACAGCACGTTCTGTACCTGTTTTTTTTCTTCTCTGCTCTTCTTAGTCGATTAACACAGCAATTACCTTGAATGCAAACAGTAACGTATGTGCCTGTACTAAATCAGAGCTGGTTCTTCAGAACTTTGTAATATGTTAGACTTTTTTGGCGCTTCAGTAAAATAATGACTTCTATGACGACTGAGTATCAAAATTTTTCCTCTGAGTTAAAACATACAAACTAAGTAAAGGTTTTTGACCGATCAAGTTATGAAAAAAATTAAGGTAAGCTATGCCAACATTTTTCATTCCTGCAAAAAAATACTTGTCGATAAAAAAAAAGCAACAATAAAAATTCTAATCGAAAAATACAATTTTAAGGAAAGAGAAGAAATGCGCTTTTCCAAACTTTCGGTTTGGATTGGAAATTTCAAAAAAATATCTCGATTTCTGGATGAGTTTTGCAATAAATAAATGTTTAGTTGCCCAGTTTAAGGGAAGTGATGCCTGATTACGACAAAGCGTGATGAATTGCGATTGTCCCAAAACCCAACTGGCATGATCAAATTCAATATTTTTTCTTTTCCTTTTAAAAAAGCTCGTTACTAATAATAATAAAAATAATAACAACAAAAATAATAATAATAATAATAATAATAATAATAAAAATAATAATAATAATAATAATAATAATAATAATAAGAATAATAATAATAATAATAATAATAACAATAATAATAATAATACTAATATTAACATTAATAATATTAATAATAATAATAATAATAATATCAATAACAATAATAATAATAATAATAATAATAACAATAATAATAATAATAATAATAATAATAATAATAATAATAATAATAGTAATAATAATAATAATAATAATAATAATAATAACAATAATAATAATAATAAGAATAATAATAATAACAATAATAATAATAATAATAAAATTAATATTAATATTAATATTAATAATATTAATAATAAAAAAATAATAATAATAATAAGTATTATCATTATTATTATAAAAAAAATAATGATAATAATGATTATATATCTGATTATATACCGTATAATACCGTGTATAATGATTATATACCGTATAAACATTGCTATTCCATGAGATTTCGTAACGTATAAAAGCAACATTCGCTGATGATGCTTTGATAAAGCGAAATGTCCGATCCGTCTTTTTCTTCAACATAATAACGCATCTCACAAGGCAAGGCACAGATTAAAAGTGTAACTTTACTCTTTGTCGTAGATCCTCCGCAGCTTTGAAGGAAACTTAACAAACATAACCCGTTGGCAAAAAAAAGGCCCGAAGCGATATATCAGTGAGAAGAACTCTCCAAAAAAAAAACAGAACTGTCATTTTTGGTTTTCTGGTTTTCAAACTCACCTATTTGTTTTTTTCTTTTAAATTACCTTTCACGCCTTGAGTAAATGAACAAACTAAAATCTAGTTTTTTTGGTTAGCTTCAATATTTTATAATTTCTAGAAGTTTTGCATCATCTTTTTCACCCGAAGTGTCTATAGCTAAATCGCTACCTTTAGTATAGCTAAATCGCTATTTTGACTTTCGTTTGTTTAGTAGTTTGTAGTTTGTAAGTTTAATTCAATCCACCCTCCCTTTCCTGAACATCAAGCCACAGCCGCAACGGGTCAACGCGCGTGTTCCTAGTGATTAGCGAGAGAAAGGATTCCAGAGGCCGTATGCACGTACCATTTTTGCTGGGAAATGATAAAGAAAGTAGTGTTAATTGTTCTAGGATAACACTGTTTTCTTCATCATTTTCCACGAAAAATGGTACGTGCATACGGCACCAGGAGTTATCGGTGACCCGAATAAGCCTCCAGAGCTGGCAGCACGCAGACCAGCGTTCGGAGCAACCGGGTTTGTGTCAGGGGTTGAATGGTTACCGGACCAGCTATGTTGGCGCATACATGTTCGCGCCGAGAATGATCTACATTCTCTTCTTTTTCCGTTCTGTTTCACTTTTTTCTCTACTTCCCTTTTCACTCTTCTTGCCTTTCCCCATTCCTTTTTCCACTCGCTCGGCGCGTACAAACATGCCTTAGACCGGCCTCATTTACCACCTGGTTTGTGTTAGTGGATAATTGTTAAGTTGGTAAATTTTTTTAGTATTTTTGTAAGTTTCTCTTTCTGTGTTACTGTTGGTTTGTGGCCTTTGATCATAAAGAGTTTATTCTAAATCTTTATCTGCATGGCAGACATTCAAGGGAACTTTCCCTCATTTACATTTATGGTGCATCGGCCGCGCTAAAATCGCATGTATCATATTATGTTTTATGTTTTAATGTTATTGGTAAAAAGCTCGTTTTGCTGCATGAAGATGAGCTCGGTCCAGAGCGTCCCGATGCTTCGCTCACGCCACGAGTAGAAGAAGATTTGCTCGCTGGAGAGCAAACCGAGGTGGGCCCCCACTCCTTTTTCGGGTTTGTTCCTTGTCGGTAGCAGAGTGGTTGAGCTCCCTTATCGTTCCTTCTACCCCTTACTCAGTGATAACTGTTCCTGGTCCCAGTTCGGGGACTCAGTATCTGCTTTTTAAGGGTCTTATACAGAGAGTTTGTTTTTGGAGTCACATCTGCAATACTTCATTCTCTGCAGGCACGAGAGGGACAGTTCTTCCTCAACGCAAACGACGAGGAGTCTACATAGAATGTACTCATTTTTAAAGAGAGACCGACCTCTTTGAGAATCACGCATTTTGGATGGAGACATGGATCCAAGAAACAAAGCATTCAATTGGAATGCTTGAGGCCAAAGTAGATATCGGGCTAAGCAAAATTCAGCGCAGCCTCAATTAATCTTTTTCTGCTGAGAAACAGTCCAGCACCGACTTGCGAGAGTCAGCCCTGGCATCAAAAGGACCCGCCGCGAGTCAGCCCTGGCATCAAAAGGACCCGCCGCTCAATATCGCACTCCTGCTAAGGACGTTCCGCATCACAGCAGACAACCCACGTTCTTCCAGAAAAGGTTAAACCTATTATAATCCGAAGAGAAAAAAGTTGGCGGGAACTTGGAACTCACCTAGATCCAAGCAACCATGCCTCTTTTGCGCGAGCGTCGTTCATCAAGCGATGGGTTGCGATGCTTGGTTCAAACTCAAAGGCTGATTATTAAGGTTGCGGGCAGGTGCGAAAGGTGCCTCTGCTTCGCCCATCTGCATAGGCAATGCAGAGTAGGATCCTGCCCACTTTGTTCCCAGGGACATCATGGGGCCCTGTGTGGAGCTAACCCTATGCTCAAGGAGGAAAGCTCGGCCCGAATTTCGCCCCCAGTATAGCTAAATCGCTATTTTGACTTTCGTTTGTTCAGAAGTTTGTAGTTTGTTACATAGTTTAATTCAATCCACCCTCCCTTTCCTGAACATCAAGCTGCAGCCGCGACGCGTCAGCGCGCGTGTTTTTAGTTTTCACTACGAAATCTTCGAGAAGATAACAAAGGTTCGAATTTTTTTGGTTTACAATAATTTTTTTGAAATATATTTTCCTTTTACTTTTGATGAGTATTTTTGTGTTTCTTTGCGGCTCATAAGAACAGCCTGATGACAAGGAAATTTTTCGTTCGACTGAATGCATAAGTGGAAATTATGAAAACGTTCTTGTGTATCACATGTTTGAACACGTCATGAGTCGGGGTGCCGAAATACCGATCATCATATTTAGAACATGTTTCGCGTATAGAAGCGGTCGATCATAGCTCAATTAGTCATCTGACTGTATTACATATAAAATGAATGATAGATACTCGCTTCGTTCTTTGTGAAGTTCGTAATGATTCTCGAATAGCTTTGTTTTTGGTTTCAGATATGGTGGGCATCTAAACTGCTCTACGAGAAACTTCCTCAAAACTCGTTGGAATTTCATCTCTTATCGGGAAAATAGGTGAGCTACTTTCGAAGTTGAAAACTCGAGACTAGGAACTGGTGATTTAAACGAATACTTTTTTACCTGTCAAAGCAAACTATTATTCGTTTGAATGAGTTCCAACACGCTAAAAACAGGAATGTTTCAACACGAGAAAATTTAGAGTATCTTTTACTAAATCGATTCCGAAAATGAAAATTTTTCATTACTCAAGTGTTTTCATCGAATTGCGTGAAAAATTACAATATTTGAAAACGTGATGTCTTACTGGGCGATCGAACGAACGATTCTTATAGTTTTGATCAAAATAATTTGAAGTTTTGTTATGAGTGATACCATTTTTTGCTTTTTCAAATAAATTTAAAGAAACTTTTTTAAAAAAAACTTTTTGTATATTGGAGTTGATTGTTCTTTTTCACTCCATTTATTCGACCTTTGCTCGGAGAAAAACATTAAAGTAAATAATAAATGACTATTTTTCACGACTTAGGTTCCATAAAAATCTCTCGAACTTCTCCATCGTCACATAGGATTTCTCATAAATATAAAAAAGATATTTCAAAGATCATACAAAATACAATCCAACAGTTCTTTTTCAAAAGAGCACAGTAAAATACAACACCAAAATTGAAAAAAAGTACATATAAAGTGTTTGAACGATGTTATAGAAATTCAAGAATTCATGCTCAGAGCAATCTTCTCCTACTCTCCACTCTACTGGCTTCAGCTCTTTTTTCTCCTCTCTCTTCCTGCCTTCTCCGAAGAGGGCCTCTCGCTGGTTCGGATCGACTAATTCGTCGGCTGTCACACCTGCGTCTCCATTGTTGATGTTGTAATGGAAGATGTGGATGTGGTATTAGAAGACGAATTTACAGAAGTCTGTCTGAGTCTGTCAAGGGGCGAAACAGACTTCTTTCTTAATCATTAGTGTTTATCAAATTCATAACTTTAAGTGCAGTTTTCTCAATCTTGATTAACTATTAAAAACATAAATTTTAATAAAATTTCTATTTCTCTTTAATATAAAATAAAAGTAAGAAACAGCGCCAGCTTCAATGTTATATCTCGTAAAACTAGTTTTTTTCAAAGCGATGCATGCAACATAATAGTTGCTTGCAGAAGCAATTTAGCATACGATTTCTCAGAGAAAAAATTCTACTAAAAAAGTATGTGAAGAAAAAGTCCATTCAGTCTTACCTCGTGTACTCCTCCGGAAAGCCTTTCTCTCCCTGGATCACCTGTTCTTCCCAGAACAGTCTCTTCCGGGACAATTCTCTTCGACCAAGGTTAGCTTTTTTTTTAAACAGTGTTCCGGTTGGCTGCGGGTTGAGGTGAGCGGAGGGG
This sequence comes from Allodiplogaster pararmata, assembly GCA_964056735.1. Taxonomy (NCBI): domain Eukaryota; kingdom Metazoa; phylum Nematoda; class Chromadorea; order Rhabditida; family Diplogasteridae; genus Allodiplogaster; species Allodiplogaster pararmata. The sequence continues at coordinate 23,295,655 of OZ057408.1, forward strand.
AACGGTAGGCTCAGGAAAATGGTATGCTGAGAAGTATGGTAATCTGAGGTGTATGGTAGACTGAAGGACACGGCAGGCTGATATACAGTGCGCGTCACAATGTTGCCCCCCCCCTCAATTTTCATGATTTCAGCGAAATGTTGAAAGGAAACTGGAAGAGAAAATTTTTCTGGCGTTAAACAACTAAGGTAGTTAGAATTTGAAAGAAATATGACTTCAGTTATAAAAAAAAAATTTTTTTCTTGAAAACTGACCGCGTCACAATGAGGGGCCCCCTCAAAATTAAAAGATCAAAGTAGGGAAAACTAAACATAATTTAAAGATACAAAAAGAACGGACGCTTGTGCAAAAGCAGCGTGAGGGAACAAGGTAAGATACACACATAACAACTGTTTGTTCCATAAACCTAGTTCATAATTATTATTTTTTCATTTACTTTGTTTGAGCTCTTGAGCTCTTCCATACTGCTTCTCGTTAAAATTTTTTTCATTTAAAACCCGAGACTTTTCCAATTCAAATCTTTCCGGCAGTTTCTCGATGAGGACACCACCATGGAAGTTCTCCAGGCGTTCGGTTTGAATCCACACCTCTCACTGCGCAGAGCTTCAGCGCAACTCTCTATCGCCCATCCCACCATCTATCAAGCAGTCCAGTAGTCCAAACTCCACCCGTACAAGTATCAAATGGTCCAAGAACTTCTCCCATCTGATTACGCCACTCGTTTCACCTTCTGCAAAGAACAGCTTGCCCTAAAGGTGGCCGACCCCACCTTCGTCAAAAGAATCGTTTTCACGGACGAGGCTGTTTTCACAGTGACTGGTATCCTGAACAAGCAGAATTTCGTTACGGGTCAGAAGAAAACCCTCACTGGAACCTCGAAATTCCGCTTCATTTTCCCAAGTTGATGGTGTGGGCTGGGGTAGCTTTCGACCGACTGATTGGACCATTCTTCTTCGCAGGAACAGTCAATGGAACGACTTACCTGGACCATCTTTGCCATGAAGTGCTACCTACGCTTCAGGCAATTCCCAACTTCAACAATCTAATCTTCCAACAGGACGGCGCGCCAGCTCACTATGCACGCACAGTGAGAAGCTGGCTTGATGCACAGTTCCCCGGTAGATGGATTGGCCTTGCTTCTCCTACCATTCCCTGGCCCCTCGCTCTCCAGATCTTACTCCACCGGATTTTTTCTCTAAGGTCACCTGAAAGCCAAGGTATACTCCGTCCCCATCACCGATGTTCATCATCTGAAACAGCAAATCATACAAGAATGCTCGAGCACCCCTCTTACCATGCTTCCACCTGTCTCCCGCTCTTATGAGGACCGGATGCACACGTGCGTATCTCGTAACGGTGGTCATGTTGTCTAACGTATTCCTTGTTTGATAAATTTCGCTGTCTCAATCTGTTTTTGCATATCCAAATTAGCATGAAATCATTGGCAGAAATGGTCGAAAATACCTGTTTTCAAATGAATTAAACAGTGAAAAAGGGAAAAAAGATGAAACTGATTCAAAAAAGGATATCAATACTTCAGGCATCTTTCTGCATAAGATTGAAAATTAAAAAAATTGTATATCTCGAAAATCGATGCAATGTTAGGAGAGGTATTCAAAATTATGCTAATTTTCTGAAATTTTACCAACTTCTTTTCTATCCTGAGATTCAAACACCCTGGAAAATTCATGTCAATCGGTCGACTCGAAAAAGAGTTATTCACGTTTTTCATTGATCAATATATAATTAAACACTCTGTAGGTTGAAAAAATCACTTTTGCCGAAAAAAATAAGCATGGGAGGTATGTAATCCTCGCTTTTCTCTCTAAGAACGAGCGCGAATTGTAGTCATGAGACAGCTTGACCCCAGAATCAACAAGATGGCTACTACTCTAAATCGCTCTCGGCATGTCGTACGATCCTATGTACCTGGCTGATCCAATCCAATATGGCTCTAAATAATCTGGTTGTCATCCCCGTTTACTTTCGAAAAGACAAGAGCGAGAAATCGCGAGGAGAGCATCCAATTCTACTGTTTCCGCTATGGACCTCAAAGCAGAGCTTGACCTAGCCGTCTCAAAAGAGTTCTATTCTACGCTCCATCAATCTTAATCCTCATCTTGATGAAAGTTCCTCACCTCACCCCCCATCATCAAGCACGCCCAGACTTCGATAGAAACAATATGGCTCACAATTCAGTCAAAAGTGAATTTTAAAGTTTTATTAATCCTCATTATTAAAAGGTTTAAAAAATTCAAATGTTTCAGATGATCTTTTCTGATGAAAAGAAATTCAATCTTGACGGACCTGATGGCTTTAACTACTATTGGCGATATCTCCGCAAGCAGCCGCGTTGTTTAAGCAGACGAAACTTCGGGGGAGGATCCGCCATGTGTTGGGCGGCTTTTTCGGCTTTTGAAAAGCTCACCATTTCGTTCCCATCTTCCAAAATGGATTCAGCCGATTATCAGGCTTTACTTCAAAACAGTCTTATAACATTCCTGAGACGACATCGAGCTCGCAGCCTAGTCTTTCAACAAGACAATGAACCTATCCACGCTAGTGCCTCTACCCGAGCCTGGCAGGCGGCCAATAACGTAACACAACTATCTCAGTTTAAATGCATGCTGAAGAGGCCGTACGGCTTAGGAAAGAGACCGCATGAAAAAATTTCTCACTTTCTTGTTTCTTTGTCGATTCAATGACTAAATTTGCCAAAAAAAAGTAGTTAAAACACACTAAAAACAAAAGTCCCTGTAAAAAAAGTGTCGTCTAACAAACTATCGTGTAAAAAAGTGTCATGGATTCCCAGAATTCACTATTAAGGCAGAAGAGATTAAAATGATGATAAATCTTCATATCGTAAGTTCCGCAGTTTAAAGGCGCACGCTGGCTTTTTTCTGTGCGATATTTTGATAATTTGTCTTCCTAACCATCCTAATCAACTCGAAAGTCGCCAGGAGAAGCCGTTAGAAAACTTCTTTGAAAACGCATTTCAAGATTATAAAAAGATCCCTATAGGTCTTCTCGTTCGAAAAAAGTGAGAGAGATATGAAAAGTGTTAGGTAGAAAGAGAGAGGGGGGTAGAAAGAGTGCGAACAAGCTTCCAAGGATCTAAAAACGGTGGGAAACAGCCTTTTTTAAACGTGATGTTTTTTTTCAAAAAGTCACCACTCGTTTGCGAGTGGACACTGTAACAGTTTAGGGAACAAGAATATGTTCACAGTAGCCAATAATCTCGAACCTATCCAACAAAAATCTTTTTTTTTGAAAATTAAAATACCTTTTTCCAGGTCATTTTCCACATCAATAAAACCCCCGAAAATCGGTTCGGAGCCACGAACGTCACAGCGCCGAACGGTCTGCCAATCACCGGAAATAAATACGCACCCACTCTGGTAAAATCATCCCCTATCCCATTCCTTAGAGTAACTAGAGATCTTTCTCGCCTCTAAATAGGTCCTATTTCGACTTGAGATGTAGACAGACCTACAAAACCGGACCGGTCAAGAACACCGGTTGGGTAAACTCAAATTTAATCAGAGCCAGGAAAGCGAGATCCCGAATGTGTTACCTTTAATTAATATCCACAGAAACATGGAAACTCCTCATAGAAAATGGTTTAACACGGGTATTTTTAAAAACCTTTTTCTGACTCTACCATCTAATATAATTCGAATCCATGTTATGAGTGTCTCCAGTGGCCAGGTTTTAGAGTAGGATTTTTTCTCACCAGTAAGCTATCTTTTCAAAATCATCGTTTTATTTGGCCTGATTGGTAGCGGTCGTAGCTGTCAAATAGTCTTCACAAGAGATCGCATCGTTTGTCATAAGGGGTTTCACAGTTCCTTTTCGTTGTTTATGTAAGTGACTAATGAATAATGTAAGAGACTAATGTAGACTAATCTAAATGTTAATGTAAGTGACTAATGTAGACTAATCTAAATGTTAATGTAAGTGACTAATGTATCTTCTGCACGAGGAGTTCACCAAAAAAGGTCTAAATCAAAGTATTTGTGAGAATTCAATTCTATATCTTTTATTTAATCTTTTCCGTGTTTTTGCTCTGATAATCATCAATGAGAGCCATAGCCGAATAAAATCTATTATAAAAACTATAGAAACTTTAGTTCACAGCGACACAAACACAAATTAGTCCTAGCGTGAGTTTCTGAGTTAATTACAGCATAGAGGGCAAAGCTTCTGTCGTTCGAAACTACCTATTCAGCCTACAACAGAAATCTAACTGTCAAAGCGTCATCTGTTTTCTATCTCTCAAGCTACAAGGCTTTGTTATGAACCCTCAGGGCTTCACGATACCTGATTCTCAGGAACCGTCCTACTATTTCATATGGATACATTTGAGTGCTTCTTATGTTGTTTCTGTACGATCCCTCGGACTAGGATCTTTTTTCTCGATTTCTTCGCAGGAAATCTGTTAAAGTAAAGGTTGGAGGAGCCTCGCGACCCTGCTCCATAGCTCCTCTGAGGCGCAGTGCTTCAATAGGAATTTGCAGTTGAACAAGTGATGCTTGTTGTGTGGCGTGGCTTGAAAGCTAGGGCATACGTCGGCGATCGCTGGTGATATTCGGTGAAGACTGCTGTAGCTTGAGCGAAGCTGTGCAAGGCTTGTACGTGCAGACCGGGGAGAGAGAAGTCTCTGTTTCATTGAAAGGTGGAGGGGATCTTCCACGTACTTGATTCGGACTGCAGCTGGATGTCGCATAGCTACAGCTTTTGTATGGAGTAACTTATGAACGTCTTTCAGCGTAGACTCTTTTGGAAGTATAGCTCCGGCCTGTTGTACTGGCGTGCAGCTGTATGTGGTCAGCGTTGTCTTCACGTTGCGAGGCTCTGGAGGAAGATTAATATGCTCGAAGCATGGGTGCTGTGGGCAGGAGCAAGCTGCGAGATATTGGTCACAGAGAAGTCTGCAGTGGTTTTGTACCGGAAGCACACTTGTCTCTTCGTGACGGTTATCGATAAGCAAAATCTTCAGGCATCCTGTGGCAGCTCATAATGCGGTCTTCTGCGTCGCTTGAAGCAACTGGATTCTGGTCTTATACCCGTTAGGATTTTAGACTTGAGAGGCGTAGTCCATAACACTTCTGCCGATTGCTGTGTATGTTTAATCATCGTCTCTTTATCTTGTCCCCAGCTAGTTCCTCCAAGAGCTCGTATCACGTTGTTGCGTGGTCGTAATTTTGTGGCGGTGCTGCGGGCATTTGTTGCGAAAGAAAGCAGATGTTTCCAAAAATCTTTGGCGTCTTGTTGAGCGGTAGCTGCTGACCGTGGAGTTTAACGTCCTGCTGACCGGTAGCTGCTGACCGTGAAGCGGTAGCTGCTGACCGTGAAGTTTAACAGTAGCTGCTGACCGTGAAGTTTAACGTAGCTGCTGACCGTGAAGTTTAAAGTTTAACGAACGTAAAATATTGTTTCTATATATTAAACATGGAAATTTTAAGACTTTATTCAGTTACTCTCCAAAATAAATGCTTATGAATGCATTTCTATAACTTAGTCATTCAGAAAGATACAAAGTTACTCATAAAAAAAACTAATTTGTTGTTTCAGAATGTCGAAGACGACGATTTGGTCAAGGCGCTGAAGTAATACTCCGACTCTGAACCATGAAATAAAGGTTTACGACATTGACTGTGATGAATATGTTTTCAAGTAGTTCGTTTCAAGTTTTTTCCTGATGTGACCTGCTCTCTCTTTTGACTTCGAATGAATTTCTCTTTCAATGCTTACTTTTTTGAAAGTTGTTAACCGCATGTATTTTTCTCCTAAAAGTATTTTGTCTTGGTCTTCCGACTAGACTAAGAATTTTTGTTATGTAAGGTTGGAGTTACCCATTAAGACTGTTTTCCCCGTTTAATCCTAGCAGTTAATTTGAGGTTTTTGTAATAATGTGACATACATAAGATTGAAAAAATTCGATTGTTTTCATCGTGCTGTACAAACTGTTAAAGATCAGAATTTTCGCTTGTTTGCATTATCGCCTTGTTTCGAATCATTAGACCAAGTCCAAGCCTTCGCTCAGTCCACCCCCCCCCCCCGCCTATAAACAAGGCCGAATATTATGCTGTGATTTCTCTATGAATTTCATCAGAAAACATGTTCAGAAAAAAACAACAAAGCGTTTTTCTTCCAAGAGTCAACGAGCTCGATTAGGACAAATAGGATAATGGAAGAATTATCGGGCTTAAGTGGGCCGCTTGTGGGCCGAGATGAAGCTCGTGATTAAATTTTTCATGTTATGGGAAAATTAGTCCGCAGTCAGTTCACAAAGTCAGTTAACGCCATTGATTCTCATAGAGACAAGACTTTTAGGCATTCAGAAGGCCTTTCGAGCGTTTTTTTAATTCAAGTTCTTTATTATTACCATAGGATAGCTTGTAAGGCCATCGCTTATATGGAATCATGAAATAATAAGGGGAATAATGAGGAATAAGACGGTCAATTTTCGTTGGTGTCCACTCTTGCTGTTGACAACAGAAAGTTCGGTAAAACTATGACATTCGAGAGGTCGATTTCTTCTAGAGCCTTGCCGAATGCCTCTATATCTTGAATCTCTTTGAAATTATCTGTAACTTTATTCCATAAAGCAATTGCTCTAGAAAAGAAAGAATGTGGATCATTGTATAGTTTAAAGTTCATCAGAGTTAATTTGGAGGTTCGGTCTGAAGTGCGGAGATTGGTTTCAGTTCTTAACTTCAGCTCTTTTTTGCACGTCTGACAATCCGCTCTATCAGAAAGTAGACGAAAAACTACCAATAAATCAGAATCTAAATTGAATTCAGCGAGACGTTGGGGATAGCTCAACCTAATACTTCCACAACGAGAATAAGCTTTTTTTGTGAAAAGTCTCTGAGGATATTCCAACCTTTTCGAATTATTACTGTGGACTTTCGGAGAGAAAATAATTGTACCATATTCAAGTAGTGGTCTGATGTAAGTGGTGTAAACGGTTTTGTAACCGTTCAAGTCCAAACATCTAAACACTTTGAAAACTTGTGAAATTCTACACAGAGTCTTAGCACGTATTATTTCTACGTGTTGCTTGAATTTGAGCTTAGAGTTCACAAAAATACCTAAGTCTCTGACTAAATTAACGACTTTTATCAGCGAGCTATCAATGAAGTAATCGTTTTGAGATTTCCCAAGACGGAGACAGTTGATTTTCTCGACAGCTAAGGGAAGTTTGAATTCACGTGACCAATTTGAGATATTGTTTATACATAGTTGAAGAGAATCAGAGTCCTCACTATAAATTTTAAGGTCATCGGCAAACAAGGAAAACTTTACAGTTGAGGGAATACAGCTCTCAATGTCATTGATGAAGCAGAGGAACAAGAGGGGCCCGAGAACTGTCCCTTGGGGTACCTCGCTGAGTACTGGGAAAGAATCAGAGTAGACATTTTCTATTCGAACCTTAAATGAACGGTTTTGCAGAAATAAAGTAATCCAGTCTATTATAGTAACATGAAGTCCCATGTAATGAAGCTTTTTGATCAACTCTGAGTGTGAGACCTTGTCGAAGGCTCTCGCGAAATCAAAATATACAACATCTAATGCTTGATGTTTCTGAAGAGATATTTCCCACTCACTGATAGATTTTAAAAGTTGCAACTCACAACTTCTTCTGGATATGAAACCATATTGGGACTTGGAGAAGAAGTTTCTGTGGTTAAGTCTGACGTTATTAGATAAAATGCTCTCGAAGACTCGACAGACCGCGGAAGTCACAGTGATAGGGCGATAATTGCTCAAATTCGCTCGATCACCTTTACGTTTGTAGACTGGGATGACTTCTCCGGATTTCCATTGAATAGGAATTGAGCATCGCTTGAAAGAGTCTTCGAATAGTAGGGAAAGTGGGAAAGCAAGAGCCAGGGCACATTTCTTCAAAAGAAATTGATTGATGCCTTCTGAAAACTTGGTGAACTTATTAGGTAAGTTCTTGAGAACATAGTAAATAATATGCGGTGAGAAATCTATTCACGGTTCGGTTGCGGTATCAGAGAAGCTCGAAAAAATTATTTCTGCACTGCATTCCTGGGAGTAATTTCTGGAGAATTCTTTAGCAAAAAGAAGGGCTTTCTTTTTGTTATCTGAAATGTAGTCTTCTAAGTACATATTTCATTAGAGGAAGGCCGTTCGATGGCTTCAACGTGAGTTTTACCCAGCGATGGATGCCACCAGCAGACTCAAGAGCCTTCATCTCATTCTTCCGTTAAAATTTTTTTTCTATTAAATTTTTCTCGATCGTTTTGAGCATACCCAGCCCAGACAGCTTGTTTGTTGAGAGCTGGGAAGTTTTCAAGGTTTTAACTTTGAATGAAACACTTGAGAATACATTTATAGTCACGGGCTTGATGCATTCCAGTAGCGAAGAGTATTAAGTTGATGTTTCGAATGATGAGGTACAGAAAACGCTTGAGAAGGAGATATTATCTTGACCCAGTTCTTTCCATTCTTTCCTAAGTAAACGTCGTCATCTTCCATGGGTGGAAAGCGTTCTCCGGCTGTTCCTCCTTCTTGCCCGAGATGTCCAATGTACGAGAAGAAGATTGAAGAGTTGATGGAGAAGATGATAAGGTTGGAAAGTGTGGTGGAGGAACTCGTTTCCCGTCTGCCTCCTCTTGACTCATCGCTTTCTCATCCAGCGCCCCTCAGTCAATCCTCTCAGTTGCCTTCTCTGCTATCCATCCCACCGCATATCCTCGCCTACGATGCCGCGGTAAGAGCTATGACAGTCGACAAGAACATGATAGAAACTAAGGCCGAGAACATAGTCTGCCTTGGTATCCCAGAACAAGACAACGATGAGGCAACAGATGCGGCTGATCAAGTATTTCTTTCAGCGCTTTCCCGGGATGTTGGAATACCGCAGATTGGAACTGCTCGTTTTAGACGGTTTGGTGACCCAGCAAAAAAGCGGCGCATTCTCAAAGTCTTCCTTGAGTCTGCTCCCCTTAGAAACGAAGCTCTGATGAAGATCAGAAAAAGCCGCCCTCCTTGCCTCTCCAAGTTCCCGCACAGTTACATTCGGGAAGACCTAACTCGCGAAGGACTCCAACATGAGCGTGAAGTCAAAAGAATCGCCAAGGAAAGAAATCAGACTCCCGATGGGCAGAAATGGAAAGTCGTCGGAACGTGTCTGCTGCCGGTCCGAACAACTTCGTATTCACAGCCAAGGCCATCCTCCACGCCTAGAAATGCGGAAACTCCCTGTCCGTCAGTTTCCAAGGTCCTTTCTCCGTCAGTAAATCGTCCTCTGGTGGTCTTGACTTCACCTGCGAATCCTGCGACTGTCTCTTCTTCGCCAAATAATCGCCGATCTTCTCGGAATGTAACGATGAGACGTTAGGTGAGTGGCGGTGTTCTTTCTAGTCCTGACCCTCCTAGTCCCCCACATTTTTCACAGAGTTTAAGTATCAACTGCATCTTTTTTAATGCTCGATCACTTCGTAATAAGCTGTATAATCTATCTTTTCTGCTGAGTTCTCTTTCATATGATGTAATAGCTATATGTGAGACCTGGCTTACGGGCCAAGATAATGATTCCTTGGTACTCAACAATTCTGATTATCATATTTTTCGTTGTGATAGAGATCGTTCAATGAAAGGAGGTGGCGCAGCTATCCTTGTATCGAACCGTATTCCTTGCTCATTCGTTTCCACTTGCTCTGATGACGGCTTCGAAGCTGTCACCATAGACCTTTTTCCGTCTGTGTCTTCCACAGTATCGACTCGACTGAGATATATTTGTGCGCATGTGCGTCCTTCTTGCCCTGACTCTTCCCTCTCAAAGCTATTGTCTTATTTCTCAGAGCTAGTTTGTTGTGACACATTGAGTCCTAAGCCCGCAATAATCGTTGGTGACTTCAATTTCCCTTTCATAGATTGGGCTGGGCCACTCTTATATCGCACAGAAGTGGACAGGATGAAATGTTTCTCGAATTCATGAGCGATAACTTCTTTACGCAGTTTGTTGATACCCCCACTCGAAACGACAATACTCTTGACCTGTTATTCTCGAATGTACCTATTATTTCCAATTGTAAAGTTATAGGTCGTTTCCATAGTAGCGACCACAATGCAGTTACTTTTGAGCTGTCATTTACAGTCAATACCAGATCGGTTCCATCAGCTTTCAAACTGTTCACTAAAGCCAACTGGCTGTCTATTGAAAGTGAACTAGTCTTTCATGATTGGACTCTAATGCTTTCTTTGATGAATGTTGAGTCTGCAAACAATTATCTTGTTTCTTTCATAGGCTCGCTTATTGAGAGCTACGTTCCCTTGGTAGACCGTAAAGACCCATCATTTCGCTACCCAAAGGTTCTTCGTGAAATGTACTCTAAGCTGCAACGTATCTCTAAGAAATCTCCTTATTCTCATTTTTGTATAAGGAAATCTGCTGAATTCGATAAGATGTTGCATAGCTTTGAATATGATCAGGAAGCTAAACTTATACTGCGAGGAAATCAAAAGTCCTTTTTCGCTGCCTGTAGAAATCGTTTAAGTATGAATGTCAACCTAGCCATTCCTACTCTGTTAGATAATCAGAGGCAAGAGATAATATTGTCATCGGATAAGGCGAATGCCTTTTCTGAATACTTCGCTTCCGTGTTTTCCGAACCTATCCATGGTCCATTAAGAAATCCATCCTGCACTAGAGTAATTGAGAGAATGAGTGTTGATTGTATTACTGAGGAAATGGTTTTGAAAGCCCTTTCATCTCTTTCAGCCAAATGCAATACCTCTCCCGACGGGATACCAAATATCCTTTTGAAGAAATGTAGATTCGCTCTTGTGAAACCTTTATGCATTTTATTCAATAACAGTCTGCTTTCTGGCTCAGTGCCTTCTATTTGGAAGCGATCAATTGTTAAACCAGTACACAAATCTGGTTCTCGCAATCTGTTAAATAATTACAGACCTATATCGTTATGTTGCTCGTTATCCAAGATTATGGAAAAAAATCGTTTTCGCCTTAGTTTATTCGTATTTAGAAGAATCAAAGCTATTGTCTCCATATCAAGCAGGTTTTAGAGCGAGAAAGTCTACCGTAACATCTTTGGTAGAATCTCATTCTTTTGTTGTTGATTCTTTGGCTCAAGGGTTTTCAGTTGATGTTATTTTCCTCGATATTCGTAAAGCGTTCGATACTGTAGATCATAGGCTGCTTTTATATCAGGTTCATTCGTTCGGTATCTCCTCTAATATTGTCAATTGGCTTATTAGCTATTTAAGTAATCGAACTCAATCAGTCTTAATCGATAATGTGCTATCTCAGCCCATGCCTGTTATTTCAGGTGTGCCTCAAGGCTCTTCCCTTGGTCCTTTACTATTCCTTATGTATATTGATTCAGTGAAGGAAGCGATACCTCCTAACCTTCGATTCGGTTTGTATGCAGACGATATAAAAATTATGGGTCGTGTTCCCTCTTCTAGCCATGATATCCAAGTCGCTCTTGATCTTGTTACCGCTTGGTGTTCGGAATGGAACTTGTCTTTGTCGACATCTAAATGCAGTGTTTTGCATTTAGGACCCCGAAATTCTTCTGTTGTATACCGTATAAATGGTCTCCCCTTAACTGTTGACGAGATAGCTAAAGATCTTGGTGTCACTATTTCCGATGAATTCTCGTACAAACACCATATTGTCGATAAGTGTAAGAGAGCTTCCGCTGTTGTCAACATGTTATTTAAAGCTTTTAAATCCCCTTCCATTTCTCTGTTGACATCTGCTTTTAAAATCTATGTCCGACCCATTATCGAATACGCAAGTGAGTTGTGGAATCCATCTTCCTCGGGCCTTGTTAAGTTGGTTGAGAAAGTCCAACGCTCTTTCACGAGGAGAGTACTAGGAAGAGTCCGTCACCCTAAGCTTCCGTATTCCCAGAGGCTTTCAATGCTAGGCCTTCAGAGCCTCGAGTACCGTCGTGCTATCTCTGATCTACTTTTTATTCATAAATGTTTACATAACAGCTTAGACATAGACACTGATCATTTATACGAAATCTCGGCTGTTCAGCGTTTCACTCGGCATTCGCATCCTCTAAGACTTATTCCTCCTCACCGCATCAATAAGACCTCTTTATCGACATGTGTTTCCCGTCAAATGTCTGTTTGGAACTCTCTTCCATTTGATGTTATCAACGAAGCTAGTAGCCTTAAATTTAGAAAGCAACTTCTTTCGTTGCCTGTGAATGTGATTGTGCCAGTTAGTCTTGTTTCTGATACTTAATTAAGACTTGTTATTTTTCATCATTATCACAGCCCCCCTTTTTCCCCTTTACACACCGCCACTAAGCTTTATGTGTAATGTATTCCATGCATACCTCTGTTTATATGTATGTAATTTGCTTTTGTCTTAAATACCTACATGCTTGGAATAAAGAATGAATGAATGAATGAATTATCAAATGGATTGAGTGCGTTTTGAAATGTGTCATCACTCAGCATTTTCAAGTGAAAACTGCTACATGGCTCCCCTGTACCATCCGGTGCTCTCAAGGATGTGACTCCTGGTACATGGTACATAGATAACCTCGAGCTTCCCGTTTTGAAAAGCTACTTAACTTAGAAATTTGAGTAATTAATTTGCGCGTGCACAGGCTGAACCCCAGCACTGTGTTTGTTGAGAGAGAGAAAGGCGTGTATCGAATTGAAAACACGGAATGAGGGAGGAGCGAGTTCATGAATAAGAGGCGAACAAATGAGAGTTTCTATCTGTGAACACGAGCGGTTACTTTGTCTCGAGAAAAACGAACTTCATGGTTTGCCCGTAGGTCCGAAGTGCAATCACAAACCTTAAGATTGACCCCTTATGTCCTGAATTGTCTTTAGATTGCTCAGCCAAAATCAACATCGACGTTTTTCTTTCACTCTACAAACTTACATGTTAAGAAGTACACCATTCAAGAAACTTCCAGTGTGATTCTTACACTTAAACGACGTGAAATGTTTAAATATAAAGTTTTTTATTTGTGATTGTAATCACGGATTATAAAATCTTAATATTTAATTGTTCAACGATACTGCTGATTTAAAGTCCTATGGAGCAATTTATGATTGTTAGCATACAGGAATGTATTTAAATTTTCGGAATACTGAATGGCTTCGGATAGTATAATTTAACTGTTTCGCAATAAGTAACTTAAAAACATACATAGTTGTTTTTTTCCAAATGTTTCTAATTATCTTCCCGTGAAATTTTCATCAAGTTCTCAATTGGAAAAGGTCTCCGTAAACTTTCTAAATTTAACACAACAAAGCGTGTCGGACCTACTAATACTCGTCAGTTTCCCTTTCCTGACTTTCTAAATTTAACACAACAAAGCGTATAGAAATAGATCGAGAGCTCTTATGCGATGCACTCATTAACAAACAAGCGTAGTTTTGCAAGGGGATAATGTTGCGTTTTCCCTTTCCTGACTGATCTTTTATCTTTGAACCTGACTCTACTGCAGCTTCATGTCGGACCTACTAATACTCTATCTAGAATTTTATCTCTGTCACACTGCTCTTTTGCGTCTTTTTTTCTCTGTGTCTCTCTACTTCTGTCTATTTCCCTCTGTATCTCTTCTTTTTTTCTTTTTCTTTATTGCATTCTACTTTTTTCCCCATCAAAGTTTTTTTTTGCTCTGGAATCTATCTGTAGTTCTTTTGCATTGTCTCGTTCGCTGTTCTGACGATTCTTTGTGGGCAACAGCACATACTCTTTTTGGACGATTTTCAACTCCTACTATACAATGCAACTTGTGAATATGTACCTCTGCAATGTTTCCTTTTTTTCTGAATTCAGCTTCCAATCTGTTTGTTTATCTGCGGGACTTGTGTACATAAATAGCTCGTGTATACATGTACTCAAATGAGTATATGCCGCTTTAAACTCAAAATTCATATGCTTCTCATCTACCCAAACATCAATGTAAAAACACTTGAATGACTAACGTGTTTTATGTGAGCATGTGAATATTCACATGAAATTCAGCTTTTGGAATGAAAAATGCTACTTTGGCATTTGCTCTTAATAATATTCCTATGCCTGATTGTTTGACTATATCCATACAACAGCAGCTACTCAGGAAAGCCATTCAAGCAGAAGGGGTTTTGTTTAGGGTTTTATACATGGTTCATTATCTGTAGGGTTCATTATATGCAGGGTTCAATAAATGTAGGGTTCATTATTAGTAGATTTCATTATATGTAGGGTTCATTATATGTAGGGTTCATTACAGTTAAATTTTCAATTTTTTTCTTCAAATTTTTCAACTTTAAGAGAAAAAGAGAGAAAGAAAATGAAGAAGAAGAGAGAGATAGGCAGAGAGAAATGAAAAAAAGAAGTCACTTTAACTTCATTTTCATGTGTTTTTACATCATTTCCATGTGCTGTCGCAGTTTTGAATAATGTATGTACATATGAATAATTAAATAAATATACAAATACATTAGAAAATTATTAAATAGTTGATTAAATAAGTAAATAAACTCAACCTTCATCCCAAGATGAAGTTGTGCTGAGGAGAAGAGGGGAGAAGACAATGGTCATTCGCGTCGGAGCTTTAGAAGCAGACCAAGTAAGTAATTATCTTTTCTGTTATTATCGATCGCTTTGCTTCTCTCTATCACGGATTGATAGTTCTTCGGCCTACCATTCTTGTAATGTCCAATTTCAAATCGCTGATCTCTAACCCCTACCCTATCACCAGTTCATCAAATTTGTGAATCGAATCTTTACCTAGCATATGTAGCTTTAGGGAGCTTATTTTTAACGAAATTAGCTATAAAAACACATGAAGTGTTCGCTGTATCCGCACAATACAAAAAAACAACAATTTGCTTTTTTCAATCCTTTCATGTTTCACCAATTCTTATCTCTTTAATCAGCTCAAAATGCCACAAAGAAATCAGGTAAGACTTGTTATAGACCGAAAACACTGCTTTCTAGGATGCTACTGGTTGTTTTCTCCAAAAGGACTGTCGCAGGCCAGGAGCAGATGTTGAGATTCTGCAAATGGTCTTGAGAATCATCGGACAAAACTGGGAAATGGTTATTTCACTCTTCCAATCTGCTACGAAAGTACACTCATAAAACGTAAATCAGTTAAATTTTACAAGAACGTTTATTTTTTTTGTAAATCTGTAGGAGAAAGTGTTTTAATGTGTTCGTTATCTGATCAAAAGCTTTCCTAAATATCAGATTGACGTGAGAAATCGTTTCAACGTTACCAACGACTTCGGTGAGATAATGCGAAGGCGGAACCAGACCGAGGTCGACAAAGATGGTGAAAGGGATTGGAGTGGAATGATGGGCTTGTTAGTCAGAGTAAGCTATCCAACCTTTGCCATTGTCGGAAGTTAAGCTGGTTATCATATGTTTTGGTAGCTCAAGTGAAAAAAACCGGAAAAAATTATCAAAAATTCGCTTCCCAACCACTGCTAAACGATTGCGAAGTTTTGTGAGCGTGGTACGCCTTTTGGCTCCTAACACTAATACATTTGTCAAAGCTTCATTCAGTTAATAATATGTACTTTTGTGACAACTTAGCATTTTTGGGCTACGAATCTGCCCGATGAATATTTTCACTGCTGTGAGTTTCTTAGAGGTCCACAACCAATGGATTGTATATGTATATGTATATTTAAAGAATCATGTGTTCAGAAATGCGTTGGGTGATACACCCAACGCATAATCATGGACTATTTTTCATACCATAAAACAGTTGTTTTAATAAAAAAAAGGAAGATTTTCTTCAGTATCAGGCCTTTCTGTACAAATGAAATTCACTTTATTTTTCGCTTTTGTATGGAAGTCAATTTTAGTCAAACCTGTCTGTTTTAAAAAATTTTTTTAGTTTTCTCTGTACCAGTATCGTTTCTATTCCTCTTCAGAAAATTAACCAAAGTCCGTTTAATCATTCTTTAGTTCATTGACTTAATCATTCATGCTCAGAACGACATCGATATGTGCGGTATAACGATGCGAATTACCTCGGAGAGACAACAAGACGTCCTTTTCTCTTATCCGACCAGGTTCTTTGAGGTGAAGTCGCTTGAAAATTGAACTCGAAGTAGATGAACCCATAGATTTGGAAAAAAAATGTGTTAATACTCTTTCAAGAAAAACTCTGCAGAAGTGTCTCGAGTTATAACTGAAACTGAACACTTCTGGGTTGATAGTATTGAATTTGTACTAAAAGACTTAAGTTGAACTAGAAACTGGGTTTTCATTGTTTTGATAAAACGAAAAAGAAAGGAAGGTTAGTAACCACTTATATACAGAACTACCCTTGGTCTGAAGGACTGATGCGTACGATTACTGGGACCTCAAATATTTACAATCTATAGAAAGACAATTTAGCTGAGAGAACCACTTCCCAATTAACGTATATATATTCAGACTATCTTCATCGTGAGTACACCAGGCAAGCCGGAACTGCGTGACTTTATTTTATCAGCCTTCGATCTCACCGGTAGGGCAATTTATTCGTTTAGTGACGGCTTAAGAAACAATTTTCGTTCAGACTACTTTCACGCACACAAAAGCAAAAGCAACGCGGTGAATCCAAACCCAACCGTTTGAGATTACTGAAACTGACACCGATCAATAAAACAAAAAAAACCTTGCTCGAAGCAGCGACGAAGAAAAAAAATGCTTTTGAAGCTTATGTATTAGACAGAAATTAAATAATTAACCGACTTTGTTTGTAGAGTGCAGTAGTTCTTTAAAACTGCAGACACATCAAAGAAACACCATATCACTTATTTACAAGTTTATGAGTAATAAATGACGCATGAATATCGTGAGTAATGAGTAGTCAAAAATACATACCTAAGCTCACTCGAAATGTTTACAACAAAAAAATTGATGAAAATTTATTGGTTTTGAAAAACACCCGTTTTTTCCCCCAAGAGAAGAACGCCGGTGAGTTTTCAATATAGCATTATCACACGCATCATCAATGCGTTTTCGGTAGTATATTCGAGGCAACTGAGTTGAATCTTAGCCCAAGGGCTAGCTTTTTACGTACCATATTTAATCACATTTCCGTTTAACTTTTTTAATTTGCCTGAAACTGCAAACGGGCTTAATGTTTTAGTAGGTAATACTTAACGCATGAATTGGGTGAGGATACAGGGTGGCGGTGGAAGTTTCTTGCTAAGTGAAAAGTCATGAATTGGTCGGAAGGAATCAACATTCTCTCGATTACAGTTTGGTTGTCTCTCGTCGCTCTATTCCTTCTTGTTTTCATTTTGCGGGTCCTGCATGTTATGGTGGATCGAGACTGGTTCCGGAGGTTGGTTTCATTATCGCTTATTGAGGTTTCTATTTAGGTTCCTTTAGCGCACTATTTTCTTATTTTAGGTTCCTATTTTCCTATTTTTCATGAGGTTACTAAAGGACTATTGAGTTCCATAGGTTATCTTGATACTTATTGTTATGATTAAAAGGTCACGATTCTAATTAGAACCTCACGATTTTAATGAATTCATCCTAATGCATCGATTATGTTGTTTAGAGCTGCTTCGAACATTCCGCCTTGACGAACTGGAGCCGAATAATTCTCTGAAATATATTTGTTTGTGTGTTTGAATTTTGAAAAAAAGTTATAATTTTTCTGTTTTCTTGTCGCAAAGCGCATTTTGACCTTGTCAACTTCTATTACAGAAAGCAGCGGAGGCTTCCTAACTGCAGAGCTTTTGACATTCTGGCAGCTGCAGCCAATGTTAGCACTGTATTTTCTTAATATAAATGGTTTTTAATATAATTTTTTAGTTTTACACAGGCTTACGCCGACAAACTTCTTTTTCACATGAACATTTAATTAATACAGACTAAGTTCCTTCAAGGCATATTCACAGTTATTATAGAAAAAATAGAATTTAAAAAAAAACAAATAGAGTTTCACACCGTTCACATGAGATATAAGAGAAAAATCTAAACTAGTTTCTAACGTTTCATACACCAATATAAAAATTTAATATTGGCAGGAAGAGTTCAGTGCCCCCCGGCACGCGCCTCGGCTATCACAATCCTTGTTCGCGGCTATCTTCGTCTTGACTATGATCGTTGTTACAAATGTAAGTTTTTTTTAAAAAAAATCTAACTTTTCAATTATCCAAACAGGAATGTGTTTTTTACAATTTACTTAACCAAACATTTTTAAAAAATTTCACACACTGCAGAAGCAAGAGTGAGAGAGAGTATGATGAAGAGGGAGTGAGGGTCAGGGAGACAAAGAGTAAGATAGATGGAAAAAGAGGAAAAAATAGGAGAGTTATAGACAAATAAAGAGAGTGAAAGAGTCATAAATAAATAGAAAGAGAGTCATGGATAGAAAGAGAGTGAGCGACAGTTGAGGTTATAGAAAGAGTGGAAGAGAGAGAGTCAGTAAGAGATAGAGACTGAAAGAGAAGCATATTATTCTCCTGGAGCAAAGTAAACTTTTGAAGTATAATACATTTCAATGAATAATGACCCAATTCGAGAGTAAAACAATTTCACCAGTTTTTTTTATAATCAGTAGATTTTTCAGCTCTACCAGTCTCAAATGTTCGCTTTGCTCACAATTCCCCTGCAAATCGAACTGCCATTCACAAACCTGTATGGAGCTCTTGGTTAGCTTGAGGCAAACACTAAAAACTACATACAGTACGTCTTCAAATTCTAAGTCAAACACTTTGAAGGCAGTGACGCCTGGTTAAGATGACAAATGATTGAACTATCGCTCAGAAAAAAGCTAGTCCACCCGGTGGGATCGAACCCAGACCATCTCGACTCAAACCGGGAGCGCGTGTTACCATTACACCGTGGGGACCCATTGCTTTTCTGTGCGATAGTGCTATATGAAAGGCTCATTTGCCTTGTTCTCTCAGTCTTTTTGCTTTTCTTAACGCTGTCCAGCACTGGCCGAAGTCGGCGTAGGGTCCGCTATTCGACTCTCCGAAAATGGCTCTCCAAAAAATTCTATCTTGAGCGTCTTCCGGATGCATACGCGTGAAGCTCAGGTCTTTGTCTTGACAAAGACTTGAGCTTCACGCATATTTCAGACAAAGTCGAGAAGGTACAAATATTTTAGACAAACTCGAGAAGGGACAAATGTTTCAGACAAAGTCGAGAAGGGACAAATGTTTCAGACAAAGTCGAGAAGGGACAAATGTTTTAGACAAAGTCGAAAAGGGACAAATGTTTTTCACCGCCTACATGCATCAAAGTCTCTTCTGCTCCACTCTGTCGGCATGCGAGAGATTCGACATTGTCTGTTAAATTCTTTCTCATTTGTTTAATATTCTTATAATTATTCAAATATAGATTTTTCATTGGATTTCGATGAAGTATTGATGGTACTATGATTGTGTTTCTAGCCAGTGAAAGAACTTTTCAATCCAATTCACTAGTTTCTGAGTGAAATGGAGGGAAGAAAAGCGGTTTATGTCTAAGTTGAAGTTTGTTTTAGAGCAATTTTCCAGAAAATCTTCAGTATTCAATGGAACTCAATATTTGGAATAGGAGAAACGAGATTTCTAGACGTTATCTCAGTTCTCTGTTCGTTAACGGTTTAACGAATTAAAAAGTGAGGAATTCTGTTAACCGTTCCGCCCTCGATTTCAAGACTAATGTATTTTTTAATTAGACATACTCAGCTCTTCTCATGAGAAGAATAGTGCTGATTTAAATTTCCACCATAGTTTACAAACAGGCATTCCCGGCCGATACAACCGTATGACTCTTGACTCACTCCATCTTTCCTTATTTTTCTTCATTTAGCCCTATTGTCTTTCAGCTCGCTTTTTCAAAACTTCATGGCCTCACCGAAGAACTTTTTTTTTAAAAAACCTACATATGCTCCTGCCCTCATGTTTAATTAACTTTCTCTTTGGAACGGTCAGTTGTTGATACAAAGTTAACGAGCCACCTGAGAGTCAACAAATTTAAAACTAAATTGAATTGATTTAAATGACAACTTCGAAATTTCATGTTTCTAGGCTCTTCAAAAGCATCCACCTGTGCGACGCTCCAGTCCTGAGGATCTCAACAGGGACATAGAGTTGATTTTTAAAAAAGTTTTGTAGGGTAACTTTTTTTTACATATTTAGTTTTAGTTCATGAATACTATCTGACGTTGGATTACGAAAGATCCGTCTGCTTTCCGCATATGTCTACTGAAAAAATCATCACCGACTTTATTTTTTTCTGAAATTATTTTCTGAAGAAATAACCAACTTTATTTTTCCTAAAATTATTTCAATTTAATTCATTTATCCATGTAACTATTTATGAAAAAGACAAAGAGTTAACTCACAATTAACAATAAACATGGTTTTGATAAAATGAGTGTAGTCATAGTGAATAAATATAGATATAGACAGTAAACTTTAATCATTACAGTGGCAGTGTTTTAACGTATTGATATTATTGGTTCAGGTAGAACGGATTCGTAAGGAAGCTCTCTTATTTTCTTTAGAAAAAGTTCTGAGGAAGGGTTTTCGATTATAGTGTACGGCAAATAATTCTTCACAGATATCGATCGAGAGGCA
The DNA here is from genome assembly GCA_964056735.1 of Allodiplogaster pararmata. Taxonomy (NCBI): domain Eukaryota; kingdom Metazoa; phylum Nematoda; class Chromadorea; order Rhabditida; family Diplogasteridae; genus Allodiplogaster; species Allodiplogaster pararmata. Next base: position 23,316,214 of record OZ057408.1, read on the forward strand.
CATTTAGAAAAACGTGGAGAGTTAATGTTGAAAGGCAACACAATTCTGAGAGGATTGGAGTTACGGAGTGCTATACAAAGTGGTGCAATGGAAAATAGTCGGGATGAATCGAAATTCGATAGACAATGCACCTTTTTTTGAATGAAAGATAAATCTGCAAGCATGCGTCGATATTCGAGATACTCCAAATCAAGCATTTTTTAGTCTTTCATAGTATGCTATATTCGAAAGACCGTTTCTGGCTAGAATTCTTCTAGTAAAGCTTCTTTGGACCTTTTCTATATCTTTAATCAATCCGATAGCTGTAGGAGACCAAACGGTTGTGGCACATTCAAGAATAGGTCTTATATGTGTACACAAAGGCTTTTTTTCAGAACTTCTAGAGATGTAGTCTTGAATTTACGTAGATTTTTTTCCACTTGTTTCTTACAGCTAAGGTTATTCGAAAAAATAACTCCTATTATGCTCTGAAATTTTCCCCCGATGTTCCCATGCATCAGTCTGGCTAATTGAGACAAGGAGGCATCTATCAGGCGATCACTGACATCGAGTTTCTAACAGCGGACGTGAGTTGGCTGGCGCACGAGACGAGATCTCTCATTGCTATACGGTTAGTTAGAAAACTCAATAAAAATTGAATTTGATTAAAAACAATTATTATAATAATAATTATGAATAATTATCTAAACAATCCACAGTCTATCTCTCCAAAACGAAAATCTGAACACAATAGACATTGGTTACCAATTGCTCACGTAGTTGACTCATTAAAAACTATCCAAAGAACTTGGCAGAGGCGAATCTATGACTCTTAATTTTTTAAATGTATTCAACTAAGTGAACAATGTACACAGTTTTTTTCATAAATTTATATTACTAAGTGATCCGTGGACGAGCTGGTTAACGAAAAAAACTGAAGTTCAAACCATTTAGGCTGCTACAAGAATAAAAGAGGCCTTAAAATTACGGTCAATGGTCCTAATTGGGTATTACAGAGAAGGCCGCGGTGCGAACCATTATGTCGCATATGCATTCAGCAAATCACAAAGAAAGCTGAGAGACAAGTTCGTTACTTTTTTCGAGAAAAAACATTTCCAACTGGGTTTTTTAAAAAAATCATTTTTTGTGTACAAACTATTTTGTTTATTTGTATGTTTTGGTAATTGAGCGGGTACGAGCCTCGCCCGATAAGCGAAGACGCGGGTTCGGGTCCCACTCGATTAAAAAAAATTCAATAGTTTCTTTAAGTTTATGTAGTTATATATTGAATGTCTATTGAATGTAATTTGTCAGTCCAAATTTTTTTCCAGATTCAACGCTGCTCTAATGCTGATCTACCCTGCAATATATCGCATAACCACCGGGAATGGCTATAACACAAAAAAGAGGCCTTTTGAGCTCTTCTCCAACCCCAGGTCTGAATTTTGATGGATTCATCTGATTATGTTCTTAGTATGGGCTGGTCATCGTACGATCTGATCTTATCCTGAATACAAATTTAAAAACTCCACAAGCATGTTTTGCAAAATTCTACGAAAACTTTATTAGAAATCTTATTCCGGGTGAATATATGATGCTAAAACTCTGGATTTATGTTCATAAGAATCCTGGAAAAGGTCAACAGACAAGCAGGATTATGAATCTTCGAACATTAGAAGTGTATTATTGGTTAAATGATATTAAATCGAAAAAAATGACACGTTATAATAATAAGAAATCAGCTAGTTGAACCGATACTAAGACCCGAGACACAAACATTTTTCATAGTTGTGTCGGTTTAAATCGTCTATACATATGTCATTGTGAATTTAAAAAAAGTGTAAACGATGTTTATTATTGAAATAAAAGAGGGGATTAATTGAAATGTTTCTGATCATGAAAACAAATGAAGGTTTTTCAAAAATTATTCAAGACTCTTGAAGCTTTAAGGTATGAAATATTTGACTTTAATCATATACATACATGTATAATTAGCCAGCGCACGATCGTGTGAAAGGAAATAAATATGCACATGAATTCTCGACAAATAATGTGAAAAATGGAAGAAAAAATTCCAAAAACACCAGGTGTATTTCAGTGATTTCCCGTTGACTCTTTTTCATCTAAGAGAAGCTTTTCTATACTTCATATTCTTGATCGTCATATCGATTGGTTAGAGAAGCTTATTCGATTTTATAAGGCAGTACTATCGCTTTATCTTCTTCACGAATTCATAAAGTTTTAGAAACTTAAACGTTTTGTTATTTTCCCATGGGATGTGAAAACATCAAGGAATCTAACCGAGACATCTCCAATTTAAAATTGCTCTTGACCTATGAAATCTACCCGATTCTCCATAGCAGGATGGATCGCACGAAACAGATATAAATAATGAGAGCACAAACTTTTTATTATTTCATGATTCCATATAAGCGATGGCCTTACAAGCTATCCTATGGTAATAATAAAGAACTAAACCAGAGAGGGAGTCGGGAACTTTGAAACATGTCAAAAGACTGTATCGAACATGTCTCTCTCTCTCTCTTACTCTCATTCCCTCTCTTTCCCTCACCCTCTCTCTTTCGCTCTCTCTCTCCCTTACCTCTCTCTCCAATGTATTTTTCGTGGTTACAGTAATCTTCTGCGGTGAGTGTCTTCTACCGGTACTCGCTTCCCATCGAGAATGCTTAATTTCGCGTTTTTTACCTCGATGCCTTTCTCCGTTTTCCTGTACTATTTTCCGCTGGGACGGTCAGTTGTTGATTAACTTTAAGCTATACATCTGACTTCGATACTTTTTAGTTTTCGTGGACATGTATGAAAATGTTTTTATTACTAGTGGAATAAGTCGAAACAGTCGAAAAATCTACCTGAAAGCAAGCAGATCAGGGTAAAGGGTAAAGAAAATTTATTTTTTTTTAATTTTTTTCTTTTCTTTTTTTAAAACCTTAACAAAAAGACTACGAGGTTTGTCCAACCCGCATTACGAGTTGGACAAAATTTTGCTCAAATCTGTGTGCTATCCAAAAAATCCAGTGATACGAACGCTGTTAGTATGCAGTTTTTTTTTCATCGCACGTGCTCGGTCTTTTTCTCCAATGTCTGCCACTCCCTCACGATTATTTTTCTCGATCTTCACCGTCCTTTGGCGGGTGGTTAAAAAAAACAGTTTGAACAAGAGACGAAAATGAGTGGTCTAGTGTTAGAACCAGTTTTTCCATATTAGAAAAAGGCCTAAAGAGTAAACTCGGAGAAGATGTGTTACGCTTCAGAAGTTCTCGTCATCGGCCGTCTGCGATCTCTTGTAATATCTCTCGCTTCTCTTCGTCGATTCTCCTGGTTATTCAAAGACCGGTCTTACCAAAAAACCAAACTGGGAGATCATCTGGACCCTTGACTGCAGAAGATGATTTTCGCGTCTGGAAAAATTTCCAGTCGCGTTTAAATTTTTTTTTTTTTACAATAAAATATTTTTTTCTGCTTTACATATGTATGTAGAATTTTTTTTCAATTGTACCCAATGATGTATATATTTTTAACAAGATGGGATCGTGATTGTTATCCAGACAAAATGCGTTAGCTTCATGAACACGCGTGAGCAAAAGAACATGGTCTACGAGCGTTTCGAAACGCATTATCGCACAAGTTTAAGATGGGTTATTGGTATTGTATCACGCGCCCGCTGCCGGTAAGTGAGGAATGGCTTGGTTCGATTCTATAAAGTTGACTTACTTTTGTTTGTTTTATCATTGAATTTTTCTCTCAATAGTTCTTATTTAAATGAATTTGCTTATACATACTCATTGAGTAGTTCTGATTGAATGGTCTTGCTTAAATATATAAAATAAGCGTTTTTCATGTCAAGTCTCAACATAATAGTAGAGAAAATTTAAAATTTTATCTTTCCCGTAAGAAAATATGGCCTTTCGAAGTTAAGCCACGCGCTAGAGTATAGTAGTAGTCACTGCTTTTTCTGAAAGTTGAATTTGTTACTTTTCATTCTTACTTAGTTTGGTTCTGTATTCTATACAATTTAGATTCTTTTGAATAAAATTTCAAATTTTTCTGTATTGTACGAAACAGCGTTGGAAGAAAAGCGATAAAATTTTGAAAAGGACTACATTTCGATTACATTCAAATTACACCGAAAAGTCGATTCAAAAATTGGTGAATTTCAATCCATAAAAAAATTTTTGTAATGAGAAAATCAAAAACTTTTTCAATAAAAAATTGATGAAGATTACCAGTGCGAAGTTAAGGCCGCGTTTTAGTACAAACATGACCCACTTGACCTTCCGCGCTCTAGCGTACCAAGATTTGTCATAGACAGAATTTTCGAAGCTTATCTGATCTCTTTTTTTCTGCTTTAAAGTTATTGTTTTTGATTTTTTTCATATTTTCTAGAAATAAGTAAGTGATTAAGAACACATAAAAATAACATTTTACTACCTATTCTGATTTTGATTTTAGCCATTGCGGTCTCTAGTTATGAACACCAAAAAAGTTTTGGAACAAGCGTCGACATTTATTGAGCTAAAGAGTTATTTCAGCAGTGGTTCTAAACCTCTAAGCTTCATCACTGTCTTCGCAAAACCAATTTTTTTGCTGAGCAGCATTTCTTAATTTAGATCAGTTCCAATTCAAAAAATTCTGTTCAGAATAATGAAAACTTGAGTTTTTCCTAAGAATTTTTTTGGTAGTTTTGACTGAAGTTTCATTATATTAGGACCGGAGTAATTTTTGATCTTTGTAAATCGTTCAAGCAAGGATGGGTCGAGACTATGAATGAAATGAATCCATCGCACGGGCAAAAATGGCGCTCGGCCGGGACCGAACCTCCGCTGCCTAACCGAGGCTTGTAGTGCGTTACCAATACAGCAAACGAGCACACATTGTCCCACGCGCTTTCTTGCTATGTCTAAGGCACAATGACCGTTCTTTCAATTCACGCATGCTCATGAAGCAATTTAGTTATGAAAGGAGTGTAACTCCACAAACCATGATAAAGACAGAAAGATGATGGTAGAGATATCAATTTTTGATCTTTGTAAATCGTTTAAGCAACGATGGGCTGAGACTATGAATTAAATAAATCCATCGGACTGGCAAAAGTTTGATATTACGACCGGAGTGTGATGCTAAAAGCTTCATGTAAAAATATTCAAGTAAGAGGTAATTTTAGTACATATTATCAGACACAAAAATTCTACTTCTACTATGTCAACTTTGCCTTCCGGAAGCTGGTCTTTTAAGGAACTTTTTTTTGTCGCATTTCACCAAAGTTATTGGGTTTGGGTTCAGAGCTATTATTTTAACCTTAATAGCTTATGTTTGTTTGCTTTTAATAATCTCTTTTGTTTAAAGTAAACTTTTAGCAGCGAGCGAGAACTGATTCCGAGTATCAAACATTTTTTTTATCTTGGTTGCATTGAAATTCAGTAGTATTGAACATCGAGGAATGAAACTTTTTTTTCTCAATAAAGTAAAGAAGTGTTGAACCTAAAATGACATTCTTTCGAAAATCAAATAAAGTTCTTATTAAAAATAGTGCAAGGTTAGAATGAATTCAATTTTGAAAAAAATTAGGATGGTGAGCTGAATGATTGCTCCAGGAAAGTTGCCTGACATTACAAACAGTACAACTATCAAACTTTTCAAAAGCGTCAGAATCCATAGAATGAAAAACACCCAAAATACACAAACATCAATCCTACTTGGTAGAAGTAAATCTTGGTACATAGTAATACTTGGTAGAAGTAAATCTTGGTACATAGTAATACTTGGTAGAAGTAAATCTTTCTTCTAGAGTGTTATAATACTGGAATCAAACTCGAAAAACTCGAGCACGAATGATAAAACTTTAAAAATTGAAGTGAGAATGCTCATACCTAAAAATTGAGAATTATGATGAGTCATGGAAAAACTCACGAAAAAAAAATTTGAATGTAAATGTGATGATTTATATCTATTTTTCGCGAGGTCCATGGAATAAAATTAATACTTGAAATCTAGGAAATAAATACGATGTCGTCTGTCAAATCGGTTATAATTACTTGAATTTAGTTATCGATTATAAAAGGGTTATTAGTTTTATTCGGGTTTAATTCTCGACAAAGGTTAAGACTGAGTCATGCTTTTTTACGAACTGGCTACAGAACAACAATACAAAAAAATAGTTCAAGTATAAAAAACTTATAGTTTTTTGAGTATAAAGGTTAGTTTTAAAAATTTTCGAATGAACAAATGTTGAAAATGCATTAATCAGAAAACTCGTCAATAACATTAGTCTTATCGAAATAACATGAAAGCGAAAATCTGCCGCTGCCAAAAAAGTCTTGTCTCAAACATTTAAAAAATTGTAACTTTTGTATTAATCCTTAAAAAATCATGCTTTGAGAGTCCTACAGCGGGCTCGCGTATTTGCCTGCGTCGGTACATCCTTCACGGTTCAGGATCAACTGCAGTTCAAATATTCAGAAAAAGAAGAGGAGTAACGGTTTGCCTCTCTAAGATGGCTTTCTCTCTCTATCTCTTTATCTCTCTCTCGGTGTCTCTCTCACTCTCTTCCTCTCTAACTCCTCCGTTGATACTCTCTTTCTCTCTCTATCTCTTTATCTCTCTCTCGGTGTCTCTCTCACTCTCTTCCTCTCTAACTCCTCCGTTGATACTCTCTTTCTCTCTCTACTTTCCTCTTTTTCTCTCTTTCTCTAACTCTTTTCTCAGTATTATGAAGAGTTATCATACATTAATTGTTAACTATTTCCTCTCGAACCTATTTGTCTCTTTCACTCTCTTTTTTTCTTTCCCTCTCTTCATATTTTCCAGTCTCTCCATCTTTTTCTAACCTCTACACCATTCCTTCTCTCATCTCTCCTCACTCCTTGACTCTCTTATTGTTTTTCTCTCTCTCTCATTATTGCACCTCGTCTCTTTATTTTCATCTCTATCAATTTCTCTATCTTTATCTCCCATGCAATTTTTTTCTCCAACTTTTTTTTCAGTCTTTCTCTTAATGTCTGTCTGAATCTCTATCTGGCTCTCTCTCTTTCTCGTTCAGCAAAATCGACTACTAAAAACGGAAACCTAAAAAGGACCTCCGTTGTAGTATTGGTTTCGTTTCGCTTCCCGTTCTATCAAGTATTTGGCAAATCCAAGGAAGTTAAATTGACGGAATATTGCGAATTCAATCTCCAGTTCCCACCTTAAAAGAAGCATAATAGATAAATGTCTGCATGTATTCATTCCTTCATCTTGCTGAAGTGGAGAATGGTTATGTCTTTAACCACTCCTTAGTTATATATATAATCAAAAAACCCGTAGGTTTCGGTCCCTATTTACTGATTCGCTTTCAGCAGAGAAGTGCCGTGATATAGCTAATCTACGGAACTATGTTTCATTCATGTTCCCGGAAAAATACACTGCAGATTGAATGTAAGAAGGACGGGAAAGCAGAGTATGGTTTAAACGCAGATCACCGAGGTGTCAAAATCCCAAAAAAATACCAGTTTCAGCTGCGCTAATGAGGGAAGGAATAAAGAGCGAGAAAAAAAGAAAAACTGGTTTCATTTTTGCTGCAAAGCTTGGAAACCGAACCCTCGAAACGAGTGCTGCCAGTCTGATAGTTTAGTTTCCTAACAATTGAGCCTCATTGAGCACAACTCTTCACCAACTTTTCTTCTCGGTAGAAGCGAAATCTCTCATTGCGGTTACTCATTTTCTGCTGCCAAGTTAGGAGATCGACTCCAGTATCTTCTACTGGATTTTCTATCCGGTCTCGCCATCCTCGAATGGCTGCAACATGTCTTTTTAATAACTTTATAATAACTTTTATGAATGTTTCGAATTAACGTTTAGATTTACCTATCATGTTTTCATTTTGAGCAAACAAGTTATTCATGAACATACATATGTATATGCATATTAAGTAAACTCCACGTCATCTTAGCCAGGCGTCACTGCCTATAAACTGTGTAACTGGGAACTTGAAGATTCATGTATACTTTATAGCACTGAGAGGATCTGTATACAGGCAAATGCTTCTTCTTCACCACAGGCAGAAAACATGTAGAACAACATGAAGAAATGAGGGAACGACACGCTTTAGAATGACCGACTTTGTGTGTATATGCATATTAAGTACTCTAATGAAACCGAGACTGGTTTTTTTTCGCGTAATGAGACATCTCGCTAGTTTTTGTTTAGAATCAAATAGAAATTTCGCCCGCAGTGCAGCGCAAGTAATCAGTTATAATGCGCCAGAATATTAATCTGACATTCGAGTAATGCTTAGTTCTCATTATGCTGTTCGTTTGCTTTATATTCAAACGATTCGAATGGCTGCAATAAGCTAAGGAAGTGAAAGTAAGTCAAACTTTCTGTCGCCGGACGCCCCAGAGGTTGCAGAACTGTCCTGTAATATAATCAGTCATTGACTTGCTGTAATATAATTCCCATCCCTCCCTATCTTTGTCTATCTCTATCTCTGACTACCTCTCTCTATTTATTTCTATCTGACTCTCTCTCTATCTCTTTCTTTTTCTTTCTCTCTCTCTTTTTGTTCATTTCTTTTTCTATATATAAAAATTTAATTTTTACGTGGCTGAAAGCGGTCGACTCACTTCTCGTTCTTCATTTCTATCACCCAAAATGGAGGATTCCGGTTTCTACCAGGAGTTGATCACTCGGAGGCCATAAAGTCCAAACCATTATCGACACTTTAGTCTACATTCCACGTTCTCATTTTATCATCCTAAACATCGAGCAACGAATATTCAAATAAGTGTGTTGTCACTCAGTCGTTCAACTAAATGGCGCTTAATGTCTCATGACATCGAGAATAAAGTGTGTTTGAATTGAATTGAATATCTAAAATCTCTCATCCTATTTCTCTCTTTCTTTAACTCTCCCTCTTCTCAGCTCTTTTTCTTTTTATCATAATCTTCATCTTAATTTCTTCTTTCTAGATCTTTTTCCTCTCCCTTCATCTCCTTTAATGTGTTTTCCTAATTCCCTCTCTCTTACTTTATCACGCGAAACTTTAATAGTGAAAATCTTGAAATGCTTGTTCACGAATATCCACCAACTCATCGATGTAGGCAGGAATCAGCTCCCACATATATTTCATTACCGCTGAGTATGGCTGAAATTCAGAATCATACCGTTCATGAGGTCTTCAATTTTTATTAGTTCAAAAAAGGTTTTTTTACACAAAAAATCATAAAATTCAATTTTCCTTCAAGTATTGCTTGTCACCTTCCCACACTGAGGTCTGCCTTCCTCTCAGAGCATTGATCCATTCCAACAAAATTCATGCGTGTTCAGCTTATATTTATGTCCATTATTTATCAATCCGATGCCATAATCCTTTCTTGTTATTTGCACAACGCGGTGGTTTTATTTTTTTGTGTCTTAAATAATTGTTTTAAAAAACAAAACTTGCAGAACTCCTGAGAGCAAGAAACAGCACATACATAAAACTTGGATCAAACTTTTTTTTATTGCACATTCAAAAAGCATGAACTGGTGTTTTCTGACCAACGTGTTGCCCTGACATTATATAATATCTATAAATGAAAACGAGCGATCTTAAAAGAATCTCTTGATACGCATGCTATGATTGCATCGAGTTATTCATATTTCATCGCACTTATGTAATCCGTCTCTTTCCAAAGTCCGTTGGTTCCATCATGTTTAGTAGTTTTGATCCACACGCTCCTTTTGCGGATGGCAAGAAATAACCTGGCCTCTCACCAACTCTAACTTACTTCCTCCCCTATCCCTTCTCTAACGGAAAAAAAATGCATAGAAAATGTTTAGGCGTAAAAGCACATCTCAACCCTCATCTTTTTTTTTACAGTTTTACTTTAATATTCAAACTCTGAAACCAGTTTTTATAGCACATTGCATCACCAAATACATGCATTCTTAAGTTGCTCACAATTTGTTTTCACTGTTTTGGTAGAAACAGCTTGATTCTAACCTGTAGTACAGGCTGTCTCGGTATGAAATAGAACATGTCTGCATGACGCACGGCTATCAAAGCACTTGGAAGTGTTTGTCTCGAGTATTCTACATTCACCGAAAGCCTCTGAAAATTAGGTAGTCAGACAAGTTACTAATATGTACATAGAAGGAGCTTGGAAAATGTTGGAAAATAAACATTTGAAATCGTTCTAGACCTTTAAGGTTAGCATTCTAGTATCCATAGTCCGGGCGTATTCGGGCTTGGCATAATGATTGTCAGCTATCAGCTATGTGCTATTTACAAAGAAATCCAAGTTCGACTACCAAACCGGAACGGTTCAGCAAAACCAAGGGGTTAAGAAATGTTGGTATTGCTCTTGCACGATTCCGATGGTCTGCTTTGCTGTTATACACAACGGAAGTGACCCAGGGACTAGCCACTCATTCTACAAGATCATTTCTGTCTTTTTTTAATTACCTCACAGCGACACGGCAACAAGTACGAGGGAAAGTTTAATTAATATTTCATATGCATACTTTGTGATTGAATAATGTTCCTCGTGCTTGTTCCCGCCTTGCAGCAGGGTACAAGCTTCCCCGAAATGCCTTGCAGCAGGGTACGCGCTTCCCCGAAATGCCTTGCAGCAGGGTACGCGCTTCCCCGAAATGGGATACACAGAGAAATCCCTTCCATTCAAATATCAAACTGAGTAGTATAGCGCGACTTTTTGAAGAGGCCTTGGAAAGCTACCATAATAAACAGCGGAAGAAACTTTTCCACTTTGTGATAAAGAATCGAGGCACAGCCGTAGACCAGTATGTGCCCTTCTTTGGTCGAATGGGTCTCGCCAAGAAAATCGCCGATTGCGTTGCGAGATTAGACTGTGAAAATTTATACGGACTCGGGTTTTTACCAAAAATTTTCTTCGAAACTTGGTAAGTTCACATTCCTAACGTAATTGTTCTCAATGAAAAACTTAAGAATGAAAAAAAACTCACTCTTTGGCCGTCTCTCAAATACCGCCAACAGCCAACCAATCCTAGAAAAGACCAAGATTCTTTCCAATTTTAAGGACTCGTTTTTTTCTTCGTTTTTATTATTTTTATTTTTCGGGTTCCAAGAGAAAAACTAAGTCAGACGCTAAATCTTTGTATGGCGAGTTAAGGTCCCAGTCAAAAAAGTTTTTGTGTTCACTTTTTTGGTCGTGGGAATCTCCAAAAACATGATACACTTTGGATTGTAGAAATTTTTTTCTCTCTCAAAATCAAACGTATTCCTTGAAGGACGTGCCCTCGACACGATTCGATGTAAAAATATTAGTCATGCTGATTAAAGTTACCAGAGAGAGATAGAAAGACAGAGTAAAGAACTAAAGAGAGAGAGGGAGGAAAAATAGAAAGAGGAGAGGAAATTTATATTCTGTATAGCAGCCTATTCGAACATGATAACCGAGAATTCTATCATTTCTGAGAGGCCATTGAACCAATTTAGTTTCGATAAAAGAATCTGTAAACCAAATTGTTACTGGCAGGGCTCAAGTACATAGAAGTTGCTTCGCATCGTTTTGCGGCTTCCAGCTGTTTTTCACCACTCACCGAAGAAGCGTGTAGATCAAAAAGACTAATCATGAGGGCACGGCAGACCTTGGGAGAAAACCGAGAGCGTGCGATATTAAATGAGGCCGGTCTAAAGCATGTTTGTACCCGCCGAGCGAGTCGAAAAAGGAATGGGGAAAGTCCAAAAGAGAATTAGAGAAAAAGTGAAACAAAACGGAAGGAGGAGAAAAGTAGATCATTCTCGGCGCGAACACGTATGCGCCAACATATGTAGATGGTCCGGTAACCACTTAACTCCTGCGTGCGATGGAGCACATGATGCATACGAACACAGAATTCTCCACAATGATCTATTTTGGATATCACATATATTTGCGAATAGTTTTCACCCGCAGTACGAAGAGAGAAATATTACTGAGATATATCCCGGGTATGACTGACCCATCTTTCGCCCCACCCTCAGGTAACCTCACAAACCTGCAAAGCCACCGCTTGGCGTCCTTCCACGGAACCTCCCATACAATTCCTTATCCGGTTGAATTCGTTGCAGGATACCGTGCAGATATTCGTAATCCGGCTTCAAGATCAGGGGAATGAAAAATGGTAGAAAACTATTTGATAGTATGACTATTCAAACGTATTATGTATGAAAATAGGATCAGTTATACATATAAGGTATGAAGATATCTTGTTTGATTGTACATTGTTTGATTGTACATTGTTTGATACATTGTTTGACGTGTCATGTTCACATTTTTCATAATTCTTGTGTAGAACGGTGATTCACTTACCGCTTGATTAACATGGAGGTTTCGTAGATACTCGAACCATCCGTGCATCGACGGGAAAATATACTCCCATCTTCAAGCTCAATGTATTGATTCATTATCAAGATGAGCGTAACATGAAGCTGTATATAGAACTTCTTCCCAGGTTAGCAGAAGTGAACCAAAGGATCTCAAACCCCTAGCTTAAACGATTCTGAGGTCTTCCGAACTCGTCATGCCCTAGACTTTGAGGCGAAGCGTTTGGAATGGGTAAAATTATCTATATAAAAATCAACATACTGTAGAGAATTCTACAAACAATAAAAAAATCTTTGCGTAAATTATGCGATTTACCTTCCAGATTTTATGTATAGTAAATTATAATTAGAATTCATCACCGAAAGCTCTCCAAATTTTCAACCTGAATTTTCTTTTGATATCCTTCAATTTTGCAACCGTGATGGCGATGCGCTCTCCATTCGCTCTCCTCGAACTCTTCATGTATAGAACAATGAAAAGATCACGTCTTTTGGAATCGTTCCTTTATAATAGTAGAACCCTATTTGTTACCTCGCAAGACTTTCTGGGCAATCGTTGAAAAAGAGCGCCTATACTTCAAGATTCTATTTATTTTTAAACGAGGACCTATATTCTTGACTATCGGTTTTTAGCTTTCGTGGAATGCTATGAAACCTATATCTTGATGCATTGGATTTAACTCAATCAGCAAACTCTATTCATAGATATTTGGTATTACCTAATTTTTTCCATTGGTTTTTTTACTGGTTTTAATCTGAAGGATGAACATGTTTTTTACAGCTTTCTCAGCAATAAGTCAAAAACCATTCAGTTTCTTTTTTTCTAATTCAATGAAGATCTCATTTCTGTCAGAGTAACTTTTACTTTCGGGAGAACTTTTCTCAATTCTATAAAGACTTTTCCGAAAGCTTTCTTTGGAGTTGGGTTTTTGAAGAAAAAAGTTTGCAGTATGATTCAGGCTTTAAAAAATTCTTCAAAATGAAAATTAGGTTCTCCAAAATTGTTTTCACAAAGTTTTTGAGACCAATTCCACCGGACCTGCCACGGCAGTACTCCTAGCATTAGCTCTTGAGACCCGTTTACAATTCCACCGGACCTGCCACGGCAGTACTCCTAGCATTAGCTCTTGAGACCCGTTTACAATTCCACCGGACCTGCCACGGCAGTACTCCTAGCATTAGCTCTTGAGACCCGTTTACAATTCCACCGGACCTGCCACGGCAGTACTCCTAGCATTAGCTCTTGAGACCCGTTTACAATTCCACCGGACCTGCCACGGCAGTACTCCTAGCATTAGCTCTTGAGACCCGTTTACAATTCCACCGGACCTGCCACGGCAGTACTCCTAGCATTAGCTCTTGAGACCCGTTTACAATTCCACCGGACCTGCCACGGCAGTACTCCTAGCATTAGCTCTTGAGACCCGTTTACAATTCCACCGGACCTGCCACGGCAGTACTCCTAGCATTAGCTCTTGAGACCCGTTTACAATTCCACCGGACCTGCCACGGCAGTACTCCTAGCATTAGCTCTTGAGACCCGTTTACAATTCCACCGGACCTGCCACGGCAGTACTCCTAGCATTAGCTCTTGAGACCCGTTTACAATTCCACCGGACCTGCCACGGCAGTACTCCTAGCATTAGCTCTTGAGACCCGTTTACAATTCCACCGGACCTGCCACGGCAGTACTCCTAGCATTAGCTCTTGAGACCCGTTTACAATTCCACCGGACCTGCCACGGCAGTACTCCTAGCATTAGCTCTTGAGACCCGTTTACAATTCCACCGGACCTGCCACGGCAGTACTCCTAGCATTAGCTCTTGAGACCCGTTTACAATTCCACCGGACCTGCCACGGCAGTACTCCTAGCATTAGCTCTTGAGACCCGTTTACAATTCCACCGGACCTGCCACGGCAGTACTCCTAGCATTAGCTCTTGAGACCCGTTTACAATTCCACCGGACCTGCCACGGCAGTACTCCTAGCATTAGCTCTTGAGACCCGTTTACAATTCCACCGGACCTGCCACGGCAGTACTCCTAGCATTAGCTCTTGAGACCCGTTTACAATTCCACCGGACCTGCCACGGCAGTACTCCTAGCATTAGCTCCACAATGATGTAGCCCAAGCTTTCCAAATCGTCCGCTCTGAAACGTAGGAATACAAAAACATTTTAGAAAAAGTGTCTTCAAGTCATATATTCAAGTCATATAATATGTATATATTCCAGGTTTTCCTTGCCACTCTTTCTCTTGGCGTTTTCAATATCTATTTAAAGTTCTCTAAAATAACTAATATTGTTTTTTCAACCGGTGTTTGTTCATATCTCTTCTCTCTCTCTCTCTCTCTCTCTCTGCAAATTTTTTTCATCCTTCTTATTCGCTTTAGTTTTCAACTCTTCCTTCCTTTGACTTTCAATCTTTTTCTCTAATTCTCTCAATTTCTTTTTTGCTCTCTGTTTTCCTAGTTCTCTCATTCTATCTCTGTCTCTTTCTTTCTCTCTCACTCTCTGCGGGTCAATACGCTCTGTACCGTGAAAGTGTTGGAAAAGAAGCTGAACCTGCTAAGTATGAAACCTGAATGGTTTCGAACGCTAGCATACAAGTTATTGCCTTCCTGTCGACTCCGTAGCGGCCTTGCCAGTTCCTCAGCAGTCCAATCATTCCTTCAATGCAGGAAAATACAAACAGAAAATTACATCTCAGCTAATTACATCTGCAAGAAAAAATTTTTTAATTTAAAAGCTAAGAATGAATGAATTAATCGCAGAATTGCTTAAATTTCTCGATATTTCGCCCGGAAAAACATTTCTACTCAAAATTCACTTGAAAAAGTTGGTAGGTTCACTGCAGCTTCGATCACGCCATCTGTTCCAGTCTTGGCAGTTCGTTCTAAGTTATTGATATAATTCAATCTAGGCAGCTCTACTAATACATATCAACTTAGTGCAAGAGCTAGATCAAGAAAAATTATTTGTGGAGCCACCATGAATCTCCAAGGAGCAACCAACTCATAAAGAAAAACTAAATTTTAAGCTCTTCATAAATAAGCTTTTTATTGAATCAGTCTACATTTTGCATGCTTTTCAGAATTGCAACATTTCAAGCAGAGCCATGAATTCAACGACCCTTTAAAGGCAGGATTGAGTAAACGCCCCCGTCTCTAGCAATAAAAGTTTAAATGTTTCACAGCAGTCTCAGTTTAGGATCATGAGGCTTACCGAAGATTGAAACACAGTTATTACGGTTGAAGCCGATCAGTTAAGCCTTGTTTGCAAGCTGTTTCTTAACACCCCTTATAACTACAATGTAGATCAGAGAACTTACTAATAGTTACGGAGAAATCGATAGCGTACGATGAAAAATAGAGAAGCCCACAATTCTCGGGAACATAGTTTTCGAGATGAATAAAGAACAGGCTGATTTTTCCAGCCCACTGAAAGAATGTGTTTTTTTCAAGATGACCAATAATTAGGGAACGGCAGGCCTTTGAGAGAGCGTAATAGTGTGTGATGTAAAAGAGAGGATGCAGACGATCAGAGCATACGAATCCCTATCCCTAGCTTTTTTTGGATAGCGCATAGATTGGCGCATAGATTTCACATGCACTGTGGTTTAGAGAAACAGACTGATAACAAAGTGATACATGCATACCAAATGTCGAAACTTCCAAGGAAAAACGCAGTTTTCTTCAGCTCTTTCTGTATGAAATGGTTTGTGCATACGGGCTCATTAAAAAAAAGTCATAAAATCTTCCTTTTCCTATAAATTTACTCTTATGTTTTGCCCAAAAAAGGTTCCAACTTGAGTTGTTGGTAAGAAAGCAAAAAACAAAAGAAGCATTGTAACTAGTTTTTGAGGCCGTGACGCCTGGTCGAAACATATGAGTCAACTATTGAACAGAAAAGGCTACATAGTCTTCGAGGGAAAATCGAACCCAGACGTTTAACGTGACCCGTGCGTTACCACTGCTTCTCTTTCACTACCGATGACACATTTTTCATCTCTGTTCGGTAGTTTGAGCGCTTTTCCAAGGTAAATTGCTCAAAAAAAGCAGAAAGGGCTGACCGCCATCTGAGGGAGAGACCAAAGTCGATCAAGTAAACGATCTGCTCATTGAAATGCCTGCTCGGACCCATGGCGAAGTTATCCGGCTTCAGGTCACCATGAAGGTAGCCAGTCTCGTGTAAACGCCACAGCAAGTTGATCATCTGGCGCCCCAGTTCCACGGCTGTCTGCACACGCAAATATTATTACTTTTTTCTTTAGTGTTTCTTCTCTGGCCTAACAATCAGCAACACTGAGCCATCTTCACTTTTTTCAATTATGCTTTCCCAACATGGTTGCTTCTTTCCTCGAGTCACTTGTTATGCTCTCTCTCTCTCTCTCTCTCTCTCTCTCTCTCTCTCTCTCTCTCTCTCTCTCTCTCTCTCTCTCTCTCTCTCTCTCTCTCTCTCTCTCTACTATTTTCTGTCTTCTGTTCCAGCCATAGGAATGGCTGTAACCGAATATCAAATTCCTTTTTTCTCCTCGGTCTTTTCATAGATTCACTAACTCCGCATCTCATGAAAACAACTCAGTGTAATCCACGTTATCGAGAGTTTAACTGTGAAACACCAGACTGCTTTCCTGCTCTCATATCTTTCATGATCCTGCTCTCTTCTCTCTCATGATCCTGTTCTCTTCTCTTTAATGATCCTGTTCTCTTCTCTCTCTTGATCCTGCTCTCATCACTCTCATAATA
The DNA here is from genome assembly GCA_964056735.1 of Allodiplogaster pararmata. Lineage (NCBI taxonomy): Eukaryota > Metazoa > Nematoda > Chromadorea > Rhabditida > Diplogasteridae > Allodiplogaster > Allodiplogaster pararmata. The sequence goes on from OZ057408.1 coordinate 23,333,264, forward strand.
CTGCTCTCTTCTCTCTCATGATCCTGTTCTCTTCTCTCATGATCTTGCTCTCTTCCGTCATGATCCTGCTTTCTCTTCTCTCATGATCCTGCCTCAATATTCTTTCTCCTAATACCTCCTTACTTCATCTCATTTTCCTCATACATAACCCTTTGATGGTCACAAAAGTGTTTTGAACTCAAGGATGTTTCTCCATGATTTTTCATGCAGTTTCAGAGTGGAAAAACCGTCGGCAAAACACCGGTTTCTGGGAACACCGTTTCATTTTCACTGTCAGTACACACACAAAAAAGGATGAGTTTGGGAAAGTATGCTAAAAGGCATACATGTGATTAATGAATAACAATTAGTGAGTAAAAGGCATACATGTGATTAATGAATAACAATTAGTGAGTATTCCTGCGCGTAAGTATGAAAGTATGCTAGAAAGGGCAAACAATCAATGAATGCATGGGATACTTTGGAAAGTATGCCTTGGTGGCTGGTGGCTCTCTTCTTTTTCTTGGCACTTATCCAATCTGCAAACCCGGTTGACTTAGGTTGCTCTATATACCCTGATTATCTCGATTACCCCATACAGGATAAGCACACATGCAAATCGTATCGTGTGAAACGTTTAACGGAGCCATTCTGGAAGAAAGGCATAGGTTAAAAATTTTGATTGTGAAGTGCTCTCCTTGAAAAAGGCCCTTCGGGAACGCCTTACGGGAAAAAAGGCCGTTCGCGGAAGTCACAAACAAAAGAAAAAATGTTTTTAAAAATATAAAAAATAATTAAAATATAATATTTAAAAAAATTGAAATTAAAAATAAAAAATTGAGTATATTTAGCATACTTTCATTGTGTAGACTGCATACTTTCAAAGTATCCCTAGCATACTTTCATTTTATTACTATTCATACTTTCAAAGTATGAATAGTAACACTTGTGTGCGGAACGATTTGGAATACTTTTGAAGTATATAGTTCCAATTTCATGCTTTCGTAAGTATGACTATTATTACGCTTTTTTGTGTGTAGAAACCATGTGCTGAATAATGAAGACACAACAAGAAAATTAGACTCATGTGCGCTCAACGAATAGTTCTCGCGAAGAAGATTGTCGACTGCGCTGCGAGTGTAGACGTTAGAGAGAATTTTTTCCGGACCAAAAAGGTCCTCACCAAACCATCCCAAAGGACTGTTCTCGACAGGACCTCTGGAAAAACAACAACAAAAACTACAGTATAAGGTCCACGTGCTACCTGAAGACTTAAGCGTCTCTCGCAGAGAATATGGAAGCGTGAGAGGTTCGGACCCAGTAGATCGAGGATCAGCGTCTGTTAATTGAAAATAAAGTCTTTTTCTGTTGTGTGTTAACTTTTTTTTTATTTCATAAATACTGCTTCTGGGAAAAAACCAAACTAGTCAAGGTCATCTTTGAATTGTCTCGATTCCAAATGGGACTAATTTATCGTGTTTTACTCTTGTCCCAAGCGTTGATTAAAATACCCAGCTTTCAAAGCTTGCTTTCGATGACTAAAATACTTTCATTCAACCACATTAGTAGTTGTTGTAACGTTTTTTTATTAGCTTTTGGTCCCAAAAAACGGGGAAAATATCATTTGCCATTTTCAAATTCGATTCTCGCTGAAAGAAAGGACAGAGGAAGTATTAATTTCGCGGGAAAGACGCTTCTAATGTTCCTTGGACGAAAATGGTTAGATAATGTGAAAAAAAACAGACTTTTTTGAATAAACCTTACAAACCTGGTGATCGTCTACTTTTCCAAACCAGTGAAAAGCGGCAAATCCTGTTGGAGGATGAGGCAGCCGATTAGGGTCCCAAATTTCGAGGTAGATGGCAGCTTCACGATCGAAATGACTATTCGAACCCGCTAAAAAGATTACTCCTACATTATTAAAGTGTGTTGTATCTTCAAACTTCTTTATTTTATAATCGTAACATTCATTGACAACCTAGCCCCTCATTGACAACCTAGCCCCTCATTGACAACCTAGCCCCTCATTGACAACCTAGCCCCTCATTGACAACCTAGCCCCTCATTGACAACCTAGCCCATCGTTGCTTAAACGAATTACATAGATCAAAATTTTATCTACGCCATAGTGTTATATGAAAAAACCTTGTCCTTTCATCTCTGCATGCTGTTTCGGCTCAAGTGAGGTTCAATGCCTTCAAACTGAGTAAATTGACAAACAAGATTTATACCTGTTTTACCAATCTTGATGGCTACCTTCTGGCCTGGAAAGTCTAGATCCAAACCCGCGAATACTTCTCCATAAGTGCCATTACTTATTCTGGTCACAACGAAGAATCTGAGCATCACAGACAATGAGGAAAGTTCAACCTATGCACTCTGCCAAATTATATTAATTACTGATTAGGCTATCTCTTGAAAACCGTGAAAGAGGCGTGTAGATCGAAAACGTTAGAAAATATAAAACGGAAAACCTCTAAAAATCGCCTGAACTCATGATTAGCGCTACAGTGATTTTAGATGCCCATCACACAACATGCAAACCGAACGCTGCTTAAAAATATCCTTTGGCAGTGAGGAAAATTAAAACATCACAAGAGATAACGACTATACTAACCTGTTTAGGATGACACGGTAAATAAACTTTAATTCAATATCGCTCTTTTCCCGAACCACTTCCGAGCTTGCTGATCGCTCTATTCCAAACTGAAATCTTTATTGATAGGTTTGATAGAGTGCTCAAGTTCTCTTAAAGGCATCGTTTGTTGTTGTTGTTGTTTGCCCATAGGTCCTGTCGGGAAAAGTCTTTTGGGATAGTTTGGTGAGGATCTTTTTGAGTTCGGAGAAATTTTCTCCGTCTACACTTGCACCGCAGTCGGTGATCCTCTTCGCGAGACCCATTTCTTAGCCGGAGAAGGGCAATAGTCTATTTTACTGGCTCCTCGACTCACCATTACAAAGTTTATGGGAGTTACTTGGTGGCATGCCCAGGCCAGTCCGGCATCCTTTGACAAACTATACTATCCAGTTTTGATCCACGACGGGCAAGCCCGCCATCTCCAAAGAACTTGTCCAGAGACATTCCGCATAGTTTGTACCCCTTTATTTTCGATGCAAGTTTTAGCTGGTAGAAATATTTATTGATTCCAGGGTTATTTTGTGTGTAGCGGGAGAGAGCAAAAGTGAAAGATTAGAAAGCACTATTGACATAGCCTAGTCCCTAGAAAGCACTATTGACATAGCCTAGTCCCTCTGTTTGATTGGATCTGCCCGGTATGAAAATTGAACTGGAAAATCATTGCACAAGCAAGAGTCGGTGCTACTATATATGCCATACTCAAAGTGAGGCTTCTTCCTATCAATTATTTCCTAATCAACCCATTCCATCTAACGCTATAGAAAACTATAAAAGCTGAAACAGAAAAATGAGCCTTCGAATCAGGAGAATCTTGGTTCTTGTTTTTTTTTTTGTTTTGTTGAATTTATTTAGTATATGATCAGTTGTTGCGCGAATTTGTGTCACCATATCAAAGGAAAGCCACTAATTAATTAATTAGTTTTATTTAATCGTTCATTACACAAAATTAAATCTCACTGACCCGTTTTCTGAAAATCCTTCCTTGTTCCTCTGCAACATTTCACATTAATAGAATCACAGAACTGTATCAAATGTAAGCTATTAACGCTCCTTCCAGAGCGAGCAACCTTTCGGTTCTTTTGAGAAGAATTCTGTGGCTTTTTTGTTTAGAAAACACAGTGGTTTCACAAATGATTAACTTATGGAGCGTTAGAATTCAACTTTTCACTTTGCAAAGTAATCTCTGCAAAGTGATCCCGTTGAACGCTCCATCACTCTAAAACCACGACGTAAACAACGACTTGTTGTTGTTGTCTTGCCCAACGGGTAGATCTTCCTTCGCGAGACACTGGAGGAAGTCGTCGAAGCTCTCGACCCTCCAGCGTTATAAGCCCACACTCTCTTTCCTCTCTCTCTTATTTTTTTTTACTCTCCTTTATTTATTTTTTTTAATTTTATTTATTTATTTTTTTTATTTATTTATTTATTTATTTATTTATTTTTTTTTTCTCTTTCACTTTTTTTTTTGGAGAGATTTAATTGAACAAGAAATCAACAACCGAGTGCGGCCTATTCCAAAGGTCGATAGGGCTAAGTGAAGTGGGGTTACAGCGACACGAAAAAATTTGTCTCGAAGTATGCGGCTCTATCCTACACAGTGGGCAGAGGGGAGATTCATTGGCCCCTATTCGGTGGAGATAACTGTTAAGGAAACTAGAGTGGCCGCTTCGCAATTGAGACAGAGTTATCTGATTTTCTCTGGATAGTTGGGACGTGGACTTGTGTATTCTAGGAGGTTTAGTTCCCAGAACTGGGTTGGGTCGACTATTTCTAAGAAAGTCTCTGACTGTCTCCGTGTGTATTTTTCTGAGGGCCACTTTATAGTCCGTATCACCTAGTACTATGTCTATGTCTTTGGCGTGCTTTCTTATTGCCCTGGGAGGTTTTGCTTCAGTGCAGATGCGGTGAGATGGATGGTTGGGCTGAAGCCTGGCCTTGGCGGTGAATTGTTTGCTGAGCATGAGGTTGTGTTCTTTGACTGGAAGAAGTTTGCTCTCGTATGCCAGGTGCTGAGTGTCCGCAATTGCAAGGTTTCCAGTTGCGATCCGAATGGCTTTGTTTTGTGCTGCTTGCAAGGAAGTCCAATGTGATTCGGCAAGTTGGGGCGAGTAGATGGGTGCTGCGTAAGACAAGACTGCTCTAGTGGTTGCTTTGTAGGTGTTCAGCATTGTCTCGGTCTTCTGTCCCCACCTTCTTCCCGCGATTGCTCGGAGGACATTCAATCTTTTTGTTGCCCTTGTCTTTAGTCCTTCGGCGTGTTGACGGTAGGTTCCCATCTGGTCCAAGGTGACACCAAGGATCTTGGGGGCTCTACTTAGAGGGAGTGGCTCACCGTTGACCACAACTTCTGGTACTTCACGACATTCCTTTGTGTTGGTGGTGAAGAGCGTTACACTGGATTTAGCTGCCGAGATGTCCATCTTTAGTTCCCCAAGATGGCTGGTGAGGGCTGGGAGGTAGGAGTTCAGTCTGTCGGCTCCAACTCTCCAGTCAGGGTGAGAGGCCAGTACTGTCAGATCATCCGCATACCCGACCAGTTTGATCGTCTCGGGAGGCTTCGGCAGCCCATTCAAGTATATGTTGAACAAGGAAGGGCTGAGTACTCCCCCCTGAGGAACTCCTGCGTAGCAGGTTTGCTGGCGGCTTAGGCAGTTTCTGAAGTCCACACGGATGGCTCTACCTCGTAGATAGCTGGAGAGCCATCTAACGAGGCCTCTGGGGATGGACGTTTCGGCGAGAGTGTGACAAAGGCGAGAAATGTTGACCAGATCATATGCCGAGGTGAGGTCGAGCGCAACCATCACTGTGCGATGTGGAGGGAGCCGTTGGTTGATACCGTTGGTTATGTGGCCCGTTATCTCCATCAAGGCTGTCGTGGTCGAGCGTCCTTTTCTGAAGCCATGTTGCCAGTTTTCCAACTCAACTTCTTCTGTGATGTGGGGGAGGATGATTCTCTCGAGGAGTTTGACCACAGGGGATAGAATTGAGATCGGTCTGTAGCCTTTTACCGACGTGAGGTCCTTCCCTGGCTTCGGAATCGTGATAACTCTGGCCGTCTTCCAGGCCGAAGGTATGATGCCGGTGCTGAGTGAGCAATTAAAGAGTATTGCAAAGCATCTTGCACACTGTTCGCCAGCCTTTTTAACCATAAGAGGACAGATTTCGTCGAGATCCATGGCCTTGGAGCTTCTCATTTTCTTCATTGCTGTCTTCACTTCGTCAACTGTGACGACTGGGACGTCGGAACGCTCAAGGTTCGAGGTCCAGCGGTGAGTTCTCCTGTTAGATCGATCAGGGGTCTTGACGGCTTGTTTGGCGAGTTGTTTGGCGAAAAGGTTGGTAGCTTCCAGGCTGGATAGAGGTGAACCCTTATGAACAATAGCGGCGTGGGAGGGTTTGTGTGCTCGACCATCAAGTGATTTGATTGTGTTCCACAAACGATTTGTGGGTTCGTTGGGTCTGAGGTTGTTCACGAAATCTTCCCATGCAATGCGCTTATCGTCATTGATCTTATAGGAAATCCTTGTCATCAGTTCAGGAAGACATGGGTCTGCCGGGTTTGCTCTACGCATCTGATCTCTTTTTCGGATGAGTGCTTTGGCTTCTTCGCTCAGGCGGGGTATGAAGTCTGGGCATCTTCCTTGTGGTATATGTTTTCTTGCCGCCTCTCTGAGAGTTTCAACCAGGAAGGAATGCATGTTGTGAGGGCTTCCTTCGTACGGAAATTCGCCGAGTCTCTTGTTCACTTCTATTTCGTATTCGTGCCATTTTGCTTTTCTGAAGTTCATGTAGCATCTTCGTTTCCCAATCGTTGGGATTCTCAGTTCTATCTCGAGTAGGACTGGTAGGTGGTCAGAATTTAGCTTTCCGAGAGTTCTCCAGGAACAGTTGGTCGCAATGTCGTTTGTGACTGACGTAATGTCCGGAGAGGCTTCCTTACGTGTGTGTTGCTGAGGAGAGTTCAAGACTATGTAATTGCTCTGCTCGATAGCTTCACAGAGTGCAGTTCCTCTGGCATCTTCGGTACCAGTACTCCAGAGCTCATTGTGGGCGTTCACGTCACCAGCCACAACGCATGTCTTTGTATGTTTGAGGAAGTGGGCAAAGTCTGTGGTATAACCCGGTGGACATGAGGACCGTGGAGGGATATAGAGATTAGTTATTCTCAGATTACCGAGTGTAGAGGGGATCTCGATAGTCATTGTCTCTATTGTCTTATCACCGTGAGTTGAGTCTGCTAGCACATATTGGATGTCCTCTCTTATGATCATTGCGAGGCCACCTCCTGATCTGGTTCGGTCCTGTCTTATTAGTGAGTACCCTTTAATCGATGGCGATACGGCTGTGGCATCTAGTTTGGTCTCCTGGATTAAGGCTATGTGGATATTTTCCTCGTGGAGTAAGTCCTCAAGCTCTACGATTCTGCCCCGAATTCCATTAGCATTCCAATGGATGATTTTGAGGGTATCTATCTTAGTTTGTGAGCTTCTTGGGGGAGGTCTGACACAGCTATGACATCTCCAGGATGGGTTCCAGGCATTGAAGGAGGAGAGACCAGAACATTTAAGATGTGTCCATTTCTGACACTTCTGACAGCGAACGCTATTGCTGGAAGCACTTTTGTGACATACAGTACACGGCCATCGCAAAGGACCCGGGTTGCTTTCTATTCCAGCAATTAAGAGGAGGGCGAGGATCAGAGCCGCTGGAAGGCCCTGATCCTTAATAGAAAAAAACGAGAGGATTGGACAGCTGGGGGGAGAGCTGTTCGATGTGTCCCTTGCGGGAGAAAAACCACTTTGGGATAGGTATAGTTTGGAGTCCTTTGCGTCCAGAACGTCCGGGACGTCTGTCGACACTCGCACCATCGTGTAGGCGACTCCGTTGGCGAGCCGACTCCGTTGGCGAGTAAACAACGAGCGGTGCGAGAGAGTGGTAAAATATAGCATAAAGTTGGAGAAGTAGAATTTTTCACTTTGCAGAAATTACTTTGCAAAGTGAAAAGTTGAATTCTAACGCTCCATTACTCTAGTTCGAAAAGTTTAGAGTCTAAATTGAAGCTTGTGGAGTAGTTGAGTCTTAAAAAAGGAGGAAAACCCAGTAGTTTTTTTTTCCAATATGAAATGAATACGAATTCAGCAGAGTGGTGAAAGTTTCAAGCCTTTGAACTGCAAACACATTTTAACTCAGAGGAAGACGAAATCGATTCGATGCGTGGTGAGCTTTTTCTTTTTTTTTTAAATAAGCTAAATACATAGATACTTGATGAATTAACATGGATTTTCTAACCATCATAAATTCTGGTGTATTCTACACGGCTCAGTTTCATTGCTTCTAATAATGCAACTCGCTCTCTTTCTGTAGCGAAAGTTTGCTGGATTAGCGCATTCAACTCTTCACCAGCTTCACCTGCATTCAAAGTGTATGGAGACGCATCAAGAGGATAGTCTTGTCATGTCGGAAAACAAAAAGTCAGTCCTGTATTGTGTCTAGAGAGAGAAAGAGAGAGGAAGAGAAAATAGAGAAAGAGTAAGATAGATAGAGAAAGAAAAAAGAGAGAGGAAGAAAGAGATAGAGAGAAAAAGAGAGCAGAAGAGAGAGGGAAAGAGAATGAGAGAGAGAGAAAGAAACAAGAGAATAATGGCCACTTTCCCATCAATAATGCTCCCTGTTTTTACAGCATAGTTTTTTTCAAGTTTCGACCAAACACTCCTGCTCGTATCTAGAGAGACGTAACTCTGATTATAGAGAGACGTAACTCTGATTATAGAGAGACGTAACTCTGATTATAGAGAGACGTAACTCTGATTATAGAGAGACGTAACTCTGATTATAGAGAGACGTAACTCTGATTATAGAGAGACGTAACTCTGATTATAGAGAGACGTAACTCTGATTATAGAGAGACGTAACTCTGATTATTTCCTCCCCTCCTGAGATAATCAAACTTTTTCAAAAGAAAATGATAAAGAAAACCAAGTAATTTACTGGAAAATGTTCTATCCTCTAAAGTCTCAAAAAATATTTGTTTTTAATTCATTTTTCTATAGGTAAATTTCTTCCCACCGGAGAGACGTATTTTTTCAGAAACTGTTTTGAGGCAAGTTGTTCTCAAGCATAGACAGAGGCAGAGGCAAACATACGGTCTCAAAACTATCTCGTTCTGCTTATTTCTGTGCTCTGAGAGGTCTACACTTAAGCTTATCGGACTCTCGAACTACATAAATCAACATGAAGTCGGAACTCGTCGAGTGACCTTGCATTTCCTCAGGAACATGAGACACCGCGGCTTCCAATCTCTCCAGACGCAACGCTTCTTCGCCCTCCTCGTCTTCAACTATCAAGTATCGTAACTGCAGCGGTTTTCACTCATTCACGAATCAAAAAATCGTTCATCAAATTATTCATTCATTCATTTATTCAATTATTTTATCAATTCATTCATCTTTCCAACTGTTTGTTCCCCCACACCTGATCAATGTTCATCAATTGATGAAATCCACTAATATGATTCATATTTATTATCTTGGGAAAATAGAAAAAAATTGGCAATTGCTAAAAATTATAAGGAAGTTTTTTTTATAAGATAAATTTTTTATAAGATAATTCTCAAAACATGCAACACTTAAAACTTCATTTGACTTTAGACTTAAAGTATTTAACTACTGTCATTTCAATCAAAACAAAAGAGTGAAACAGATTGAGTGAGTTAGAAATTTTTTCTCCCACAGAATATATTGAAATGATTTACCCTTTTTTACGAATGGCCGGCTTGAATCCATGACTTTAAAAAAGTAAATTGACCAAGGCACGCTTCACTTTTCTACAAATTGTGTGAAAAGTATCGAAGGTACCGAGTTCTCGTATATACGGTGCTCGAGATTGATCAATAGTTCGGAAGCTTCCTCATTAAGAGGCTCAACCGGGATGATACCCCGACTATCATTAGGATCCTGGTTATGGAGACTCGGACGAGATTTGATGGCGTGGACTGTAACAAAGCACCTCGTTTCTCTGGCTCAAACTGCGACTCAACTCTAATAGAGAACCGCTTAGCCTAGCTCGTGTATTCAAAGTCTTGGCACTTTGTCACTTGGTGGCCGCACTTTACTTGGGAGGCAGGTCACTTTTCACTGACTTTTACGCTTAAGCCTAGGTAAAATGTATGGTAAAGAGGCCGTATAGGCTTAGGACCGAGACTGTATAGAACAATCAGCCACAATATTTTAGTTTTATCCAGTCTAATTGAGGAAATTGACTTAGCTTCTTTCTTCTTTTATTTACTGTTTTTTCTCGCTTAGGCTTAGTCAAAGGTTATGCTAACGAGGCCGTACGGCTTAGGCTGACGAGACCGCATAAGAAAATTTTTCATATTGTTAATTTTTTGTCAAATCAATGACTAAATTTGTAAAAAAAAAAAAAAAAAACCCCCCCCCCCAAGTAAAGTTCGGGCTTCCTAAGTAACATTGTGCTCAGTCTGTTTAGGGCTATAAGCACAGTGTTTCTCCAACCCTGATTGTGGGCAGAATCTATGCACAAGTCTATGCGCTATCCCAAAAAGCCGGTGATAAGAATACAGAATCTATGCACAAGTCTATGCGCTATCCCAAAAAGCCGGTGATAAGAATATTTTGTTCGCCGGGCCTTTTCTGTTTCCTATAAAAGCATCTTTGGTTTTCTACAAATTCTGCCGTTTTATAACGATTATTCTTTTTGTTCTAATATAGGTAAGAGAGGTGAGAAACAGCCTATTTATAAGTTTTAGAGGGCTAAACCTCAAGTGTTATTATTGATCGCTTTTCTTGCTATCTGACACTAAACTCTATGAAGGTTCATTTTTTCCATGACAGCGCTCATTGTAAAACTTTTACCATAATGTCGTTCTCTCTACTATTACGGTTATCGAATGGCTTACGTATTTTACGGTTAATATGAGGTACCCTGAAAAAAATGAACTTCAAAATGTACCAGAGGTTCCAGAAGGATGGATTTTTTCTATAAACAAACCATTTAAGTTGTTATATTATGTTAAAACATTCCTGAAACTTTTCAAATAATTGTATTTTAAACCACTCACATGATAAATTAAACAGGTCTTTTTTCCTAACACCCTTTTATTTGATGATTTTCTTTTCCTGGAAGTTTCAGTCGAAACGGTTCTGAGCCCACTAGTAGTCTCCTTGTAAGTTCGCGAAAGAGAATTTAAAAAAAATTAAAATGCGTATCAGATACTAAGCTTCAATGAATACTAATGAAAATGATGATAATTAACCTTCATGAGGATAATGCGGAAGCATCTGATATGAAAGTATCTGGCGAGGTCGAAAAGGTCTCTGATCTTGTTGTGGAGGTCGTTGGCCAGGGGGCCAAAGTTGTTGAGGGTCATCGGGGAAAAACTGTCGAGCCTCCGGGTTAAGAGGCCTGAATCGTTCAGGTTCCTGCCGTCGGGGCCCAAGTGGTTGAAGTTCCTGACCATAGAACGGAAGTTGTTGACGTTCCTGGCTGACATGCCAAAATTGCTGAGGTCCCTGCCCTCCGGTCCTTAGTTGTTGATGTTCGTAGTTATAAAACGGAGGTTGTTGAGGGTAAAGAGGCGAAAACTGTCGAGACTCCGGACTGAAAGGCCAGAATCGTTGAGGTTCCTGCCCTCGGAGTCCAAGTTGTTGAAGTTCCTGGTTATAGAACGGAAATTGTTGAGGTAAATGCGCAGGCGGCCGTTGTTGCTGAGGTTCCCGGCGAGGAGGCAAAATTTCTCTGAGTTCCTGGGCAGATAGGCAATGTTTTGGAAGCCACTGTGAGTAGTCAATGTGATTATGAGAAAGTTCTTGGAATAGTTGATGTGCAAGATATTGATTGAAATGGTGCCCTTGCCAATATGAGAAAGAGTCCACCATAATTAGCGGTGGAACTGGTACAGAATACACGCAAGCCTGATCAGATAAGTCAATGTTTTTGGGATACGAAGTGCGCTGTTCATGACTAGAACAAGAATAAGCAGGTGGAACACTCTTAGAATCCTGCAGAGATGGGGAACAATCTTCAGATTCGTCTAGATTTAAGAGGATCGACTTCCATTCGTTTGGATCGTACGGTTCTTGCGCACAGGACAGTGGATAAGGTCTCCAGCGTTCTCCACTTGGTGGAGCTGCGTCAATGACGGGGGAATTTCGGCATGATTGTTCGTGAACAGGTGACCAGGCCGACGCATACGCATATGGCTTAAAATGAATTCAATGTTCGATTCTGATTTACTTTCTGCTAAAACTGTGTGTTGAAAAGAAGTGGATTTGGGAAATAACTTTTTTGAAGATCGGAAAGATTAGATGGTTTCACAAATTTTTTTGTGGAAAATCTAGAGGCCTTATGCACTACATACCTATTTTGGAGGTGAATTATATAAAAAAATAGCGTTTTCGATAGAAATTTCCAGTCGGTATTTGTATACCCCTGACTTTAAACGCTACGGCTTCGAAGATTTTCTTCATAGGTGATCATTTTGAGCATCAGGGACTCCGGTTCTTGAGATTTTTTTTGTAAAAACTTTTTTATATCAAAAAGGTATTTATACATTAAAAAACCCTTATGCTTAGTATAAGTTTACGCTAACAAGGCCGTACGGATTAGGCTAAAGAGACAGTATCAAAAAAATAATGTTAAAAAAGCATCATTCCAATGTCTGCAAGACAAGACGCAGGGTAGATGAAGATGCCCATAAGGGCATAAGAGCCGTTTCAAGTTACGTCACTACACATACGGGGTGTACTAAACCATAAAAAAATAAGTTTTTGAGTTAGGTTTTTTCAATGAATTCAATGAAGAGAGGCATCATAAAATGCTCGCTTTTGGCACTTATCACTTCATTCACGTGCATTTCTCACTTCATTCACGTGAAGTTGAGCTAAAGAAAACGCTAAGCTGAGAAAAAAAGATTTAAGAGAACATTCGGTAAGGTGATTAATGTTTTGGAAAAAGAAATCATAGAAAGGTTCTTCAATATAATTTTTTTCGTTCTCATCACTCTAGCTCGTTCAAGTCACGTTCAAGTCACGTGAATTCAAAAGAATTATTTCGTTTTCGAGGGAGCTGAATTCGCTTTTCGCTTTGAAAAAGTTCTTGCCGGAACCGAATTAGTGCCCAAAAACGTTCCAGAGGATTGGACGGCAACTAAAGCTGTTTTCAGTTTGTTTTATTTGTATGGAGAAAACCGATAACCGATATAGGAGGTTCATCTTCAAAGAGCGTCGGAGATTCAGGTCTTTCATAATCTCTCATTTTAAATGCAGCGTGCAGCTGCCGCAGCCGTAGGACTGTAAGCAACTAACAATAATTAGCGATTATAATGATTGTTCATTTGATCGGTCAGTCTTTTCAGGAATCAAACCATTCTAAATTTTCGGATAAATTTGTCATTACTGGATGTTCCAGAGGTCTTAAACATCGATTTAAGTTTATAATAGTCGTTCATTCAAGTTCTCGTTGTATTTTCAGTTCTTTTAATTATCTTTAGTTTTGTCAGCAGAGTCTTCCTCGTGTTGTTACATTGCAAAACGTATTTCAATAGAAAATAAAGGTATAAATTAAGACGCTTATCAACTCCACGAAAAATTCATGAACTTACTCATAATAATACTTATAATTCAATTCTTCAGATGCCGTATGCACGAAAAAATTTTGATTTTAGAAAATATATATTTACTATGCTAAATTAAAAACTCGTTTTCCCAAAGAAAATGCAAGCTTGATATGCGTATACCACTCGATTTTACTAAGAAGTGTTCTATTTTTTTCGTGCCCAACAATCTATTGACCCGAGTAAGATGAGAATTGACTTGAGTAAGATGAGAATTGACCCGAGTAAGATGAGAATTGACCCGAGTAAGATGAGAATTGACCAGAGTAAGATGAGAATTGTGTTTTCCTCGAGAACAAACTTTAGGAGAATTTTTAAAAATGTGTACCTGCGTACGGTTTCTGTACTACTTTCAAAACAACTAAAAATATATTTACCGGTCTATTCTATTAAATTTCAAACAATTTCACTTCAAAAAAGACTATTTTCACGAGAATTTAGAACAAATGCATTTCACATCAAAGGGAAAGCTTATATCAGAGATTACTGACATCAATCAATATAGTAATTTTAGTTCGAAAAAGGAAGAAAAACCATTGATGATATCAAGAACGGAAATAAGCTGCAGTCTGCAGCCTTTCTTACAATTAGAGGTTGAGTCGCATTCACTAATGTACTTTTCAATAACTGCGCGCTTTATTCAACGGATAATCAAGCAAGAATCAGTTTATCACGTGTGATCTACTAACTTACCTTTTTCCCTTATTTTTCGTCTTTGTCTCTCTCTCTAACTTATATTTACTATCCTCGCTCTCCATCTTCTCTGTCTCTCTCTCTCTCTCTCTCTCTCTCTCTCTCTCTCTCTCTCTCTCTCTCTCTCTCTCTCTCTCTCTCTCTCTCTCTCTCCTAGTTTCTTTTACTGCCAGAGAGCATCTTGCGGATTGCGCGATGGATAAAGGCTTCTTAGCGCGCCGTCAAAGAAGTCAATTTCCTTGACCTCAACTTGCCGTCTTCCCTCGTTCCCTTCGACTTCATCATCACGAACGGCAGCTGTATTATCTTTTCTATATGTGCTGCTCCGAGCAATCTTGTGGTTCCAAAAAATTAAGTTTAGCTCTGAGAAAGCTAGTTGGCTTCGCCTGGTCGAAACTACAATTAAAGCGTTAAAACGAGAGCGCAGTAGTGACATCGCGACGAGGATCGCCTACACGGTCGCGACGACGATCGCCTACACGCGGTGCGACTGTGGACGAGAAGCCCGAGAGGACTTCTTCACGGACCCAAAGGATCCTCACACATAAACTCGCACTGGAATCTCCCAAACCGGACACACGAGAGAGAAGCTTCGTTATCTCTCTCGGAGAACACAATCGGGCAAACAACAACAAAAACAACAACAGTAGTGACCTCGTCAGTACCTCAGTTTTGTTATGATATAGAAAACTGTGGATTTTCGGAATGGCAGGCAATCGATAGTGAGTGTTACTGAGCGACTTTCCAACCTTTTTTCGAGCTTTAATGAGCAAAAATATAAAATTGTTCCGACTACGACAGACCTTAAATTTTCTGAGAAAAAAAATTTTCTCGGGCTGTTTGTTTTGCGTTCTTCACATTAAGAAATGGCGAAATTTTACTTTGGGGGGCCGCACGTTACTTGGGGGTGCTTTTTTAGTTTGTTCAAACTACTAAATTCATTACACCATTCCTTAATTTTTTCGACAAATTTAGTAATTGAATTGACAAAAAAATTTGAATTTATCATGCGGTCTCATAAGCCTAAGCCGTACGGTACGGATTAGCGAAACATTTTTAGCCGTACGGATTAGCGTAACCTTTGCCTAAGTCTAAGCGGAAAAAACAGTGATTAATAGCTGAAATTAGCTAAGTCAAGTTCCACCCTTAGACTGGATAAAACTAAAATATTGTGGCTAATTGTTCTATACGGCCTCGTTTCTAAGCCGTACGGCTTCGTTAGCATACATTTTACCTAAGCCTGAGCTAAAAAAAAATCAGTGAAAGTGACCTGCCTCCCCCCAAGTAACAAAGTGCCTGAGACTGCGATCAATGATGTTCTCCTCAGGGTGAGGAAACTGATTTTTCGTATAACTTTTCGCACGATATAATGTTAGAGAGTTCCTTTAAAACTTTTTGTTTTGTTCAGAATCAGTCCTTCTTTCTCTACGTTGAGTCTTTTTTTAAACTTTATGCCCTAGAAACATTTTTTTGTTCCAATTGTCCAGAGCGGTCGACCTTTGCACTTGCCTCATTTCCTCTGTTCGCCAAAGAATACGTGGCTTCCAAGCAAGATTGTTTCACCTTGTGGCCTTAAAATTTTAATTATGACGTAGCCGTTTTCCGTTTTTTCACTACTTTCCTCGTGTTTATGAAACTCTAATAAAACCTTCACATCATTTAAAAAAAGTTTATTCGTGCAGTTCAAAGACAAAGCAGTTTTCTAGTTTATTTCTTTACTTTTTCTGATTTCTCTAAGCCCACATCAGCAGAGAACCACATGAAAAGAGTTGAAACGAGTGGCTGCGACAGTAAAATTATAATTTCTGTTAAAAAAATTACTCGACTAATAGTGTATAGAATACATTATTAATACCCAAAGTTATTCAATAAACATATTATTTGTATTAAAAAACAGTTTTAAAACTTAAGATTAAACCAAGATATGAATGAAATCAAAAACATGTTCCAAAAATGTGACAGAAAAGCATTAGACTTCATAAAAAATCATCTTCTGGCTTAACTGGAACTTCTAAACGAGATATAACTTAAAAGAGTTTAAATTTTCTAAAAATAGGTTACATTGTCCGAGGGAGAAGACAGTTCTTTAGGAGTTCGTAAAACGTGATTCAGTTCACGGCATGTTGAAGTCATCCATCAAAAAGTTGATTGAACTAAGCAACACTTACGATTTAAATTGAATGTCTAGTCGAAAGGTAGTGAGTAATTAACACTTGGAAGTGTCTAAACCGATGCGACCTTCATGTTCTCATCGACGGTTAAATGACAAACAACCTCAAAAAATGAGAGTCAGAGTTAAAACTTTAAAGCAGTGAAGCAGTTATTACACGCACAGGTCAAGTGGCGTTTTAATGAGAGAAGAGCTTTCTTTTTTTAAAGAATTCAACCAGTTTTGAATTATGGTAAAATGGAAATACTCTTCGAGAAAAATAACATTGGGAAATCAATTTTTTTGATTTTTTCAATCGTTTTAAGCAACGATGGGCTGAGACTGTAATGAATGAAAACCATCGCACGGGCAAAAATTGGCACTCGGCTGGGACCGAACCTCCGCTGCCTAACCGGGGCTCTTAGAGAGTTGACCAATACATTGGGAAAAGGTAAAGTTTAAATGAGTCATGCATGGAAAAACTTGTTGATTCAATTCAAAAGGTTTAGTTAATAGTCTTTGACTTTTAAAACAATGGACGCAAATCGA
Source organism: Allodiplogaster pararmata (assembly GCA_964056735.1). NCBI lineage: Eukaryota > Metazoa > Nematoda > Chromadorea > Rhabditida > Diplogasteridae > Allodiplogaster > Allodiplogaster pararmata. The sequence continues at coordinate 23,349,902 of OZ057408.1, forward strand.
AGGATTATGATAACCTTTTTACAGCTGTTTTCACAATTCAGTTCTGAAATATTACGCGTAACAGGGTGTTAATCATAGTTATCAAATTTCATATCGAGACTTTTTTTCATCTTAAACCTTCTAACTTTTTCTTACTGTAAAAAACGCTTCGAACAG
>OZ057408.1:23350257-23417041 GCA_964056735.1 Allodiplogaster pararmata
CTCCAACTTTTTTTTAACGACCGAACAGAACCATCCCTGAGCATCCGTGTTATCGCGTGGTTGCTTGTTCACACTTTCCCGCTCAAATGGGCGGTTCCACTCGAATTTCTACTTTGTAAAAATTTCTATTTCTTCTCGCACTCTCACGCGTTTTTTCTCTAACCGTCTCTCTTCTTTTACACACTGTTTTCTCACTACTCTCTAATACAAATTTTCAAACACGTTTTTTCAAATTCAATGTGCTCGATCATGACTTCATCAACCCCTCAAGCTATAAATCTTTGGTGTAAACCCCTTATATCAACAAGCCGTCTCTACAGTAATTTGTAGGGTAACCTCTCTCCCATTAATCACTTGTTGCGCCAATCCGTCTCTCTGTACTCTTTTGCGGTAAAGAACCACATCTCTGTTGTGTATTCTTTCGCATTTGCAGAATGAACAAGACACAGTTTAATCAAATTTTTTTATTAACAATAACAACGGTTATGTTCAGAAATGGTTCAATGCAACATGAGGAATGGAGATTTTTTTAAATGCAACATGACGTAATAGTTTCCATTTTTAAACATGGAAGTGAATGATAAAAAAAATAACAGGAAGTTTTCGTAGAAAAAACTAAATTTAAACACGGAATTGCAATTTTTTTTTTCACTAACAACAAAGTAATCATGTATGGAGAAGGTATGATTTAAGAAAAGAGTCGAAAAAAAGCGTTTTAGCTACCGAAAACCCTGGGTGACTGCCGACTGTTCCAGATCAATCTCCAAGACCTGGATAGGGTATAGCGACCCGTTGAAAACCCGGACACAGGGCCATTCCATTTTCTCAATCCCGACTATTGTGTTGAGCGGTGGTAGTAGTCCTTCAATTTGACTTTTTTTTGCGGTAGAGAAAAGGTTTTAGCAGAAAAAAACAGACAGATCTTACACCTAGTGTCAATGGCTGCCCTAATGAATTCAATGGATCAACAGAAAAAAAACGTTCTAAAAGTTCTTTGAAAAGGAAAGCTTAAAACTAACACGCAGGGGTACACGAACCAAGCGCATTCCTATAGGATTGGCCCGTCCGGAAACCTGTAAACGTACGTTCACAGGTGTCCGGGCTGCTAGAGTTAATGTCCAGATGAGGACGGTCCAGAACCACATTTTTTTCAAGGTGTGTAGTGCGCACAGTGTGCTGTCTGAGTTCGTTGTTCACTTCCTCCATTGTTTCGTGAGAAAGAATTTCTTCCAGATCATCTCCCAGAAAAAAACGTAGAAATCTGTCCAACAGAATCTGAAAAAAATAGACAAAATTAACACAACATCAATTAAATTCAGCACAGACCTCAACTCAAATGGGAAAACAAGATGACTGAACCTAGGGAGGAGCTTGTCCTCCCTCCAGAGACAAATCTCCGCTTGATTAGTAATCTTTAAGAGTTTCTTTCTCAGACTTTGTCTGATGTGAAGAAGAAGAAAAACTAACCAGATGCGGGGAGCACCTTATCGATGAGTCCTTTGGTCTGGCAATCGTCTCTCCCTCTCCTTCAAGTTCTTCACAACAATGTTGTGGGTAAATGGCTGATTGCATGCGAATGTTTGTGAGAATACAAGAGTTACCACAATTTGAATGTGATGGTGTGATCAACATGGGATATGACGGTAGGTTTGGAACATTCGTTACAAACAGCCATAGTGATGAATCATTGTGGTCTGAATATAGAGAAAGGTCTTCCTTGAAGGTGAGAGCTCTTCGTAATCGTTGGCACGTTCTTGTGACGGGAAACTCAATAATGAACGATTACTGACTGCTATAACTCAACAAAATTGAAACGATTACTTACTGCTATGAATCCAAAAAAAAAAGATTTCTCAATAAACCTCAATATTTCCTCCTCGTCGCTTTCTCTTCCGTTTGAAATGAACTTCTTCGTGAGTAGAATTATCGCTTGATTGAGACATCTCAATCATCACATAATTAATTAGCTTGGAGAAATTGTACAAATATTTTATCAGATTCATCTGCGAGTAAGTGAAATGAACCAATATTACGAATGTATCTAACACTTTGTATCTCCTTCAATACGATTTCTCGCTCTTCGTAGAGTTATGCCAGTCTCCATAACAGTTACCACTTTTTTCGCAATCATTTGCGAGTTCCTTCTCTCTTTCTTGATGGAAGAGTTAGTTGATGATTCAGCAAACCTTTACGGGGTGAGGAAGGAAAGTCTCAGTGAGGAGGGAAAGTTTATCGCTGGACATGGCAAAGAAAATGATGGGCATGAATTATTGGTCCACCATTTAAATAGAAGTGTCACCAAATAAAAAAGTAACGTCCACCAAATAAAATAGCAACGTCCACCAAACAAAATAGTAACGTCCACCAAATAAAATAGTAACGTCCACCAAATAAAATAGAAACGTCCACCAAATAAAATAGTAAACGTCCACCAAATAAAACACTAACGTCCACCAAATTTAACCACCACGGGCATTTTTTCTCACCTGACACCAAAGGTTTTTTTCTCACCCTACACCACACCAAACTTTTTTCTGCTCTCTCAGTGAGTTGTTTTTGATGGTTTTTTTGTAGTGGAGGTAATTTTCGCGGGAGTAAAGTTTTTTATGAGTGTTTTTTGTTGTCGAATGTTTTCTTTAGGTCATTCTGTTGAATGTTTTGTTTCAGATTTAATTTAAAAATAGGTACTTCTGCAGTTTAAGTGGCAGCGCTCGTGGGCTTTAAACGTTTTGGTTATCATTTTTTGGATATCATTCTTCATGGGATAATCATTTTGAGCATCATGGACTTTGGTTCTTGAAAAAAACTTTGTAAAAAAATATTTTTTCAGAAAAAACAACAAAATTTCCAGAAAAAACTTCTTTTTTTTCTTTAGTGTGGTTTATATCTGTATAAAAAATTATAAATTCATCTATAATAGCTAAAAAAAAAAAAAAGATTTTAAAAATGAAAAAATAACCTGATTTTTGCAACTGCAAAAAAATTATTTTTACATTAAAACGCTGGTACTTTTTTTTTACTCCGTCTGTTAGGGGCGCGTCGCGGCCTCTCAATTTTTTTTCTTTTCTTTCTTATTTTCTCTCTTTTCTTTTTCCTTTAAAAAAATATCTTTATAAATTTTGGGGAAAGGAAAGGGGGGAGGGGGAAGGGGGTTTACCTAAGCAGGGAAGGGAGGGGGGCCCCTAACGGGGGAAGGGGGGGAGGAAGAGGGCCCTACCTAAGCAAGGGGGGGTAGGGGCCCTAGGGGAGGGGGGGAGGGGGAAGGGGGGGCCTAAAGGGGGGAAGGGGGGCCCTAAGGAGAAAGGGGGAAGGGAGTTTTCATGAATAAAATCTTTTTCTGAGAAAAAAATAAATAAAAGCCGCGACGCGAAGGGGGCCGCGACGCACCTACCAGACGAAGTAACAAAGGGCCAAAACGCTTAGGCTTAGGAAAAAGTTGGCTCTAATCTACTTTAGCCGTCCAAAGATTTTTTCTCAGAAAGAGATTTTATTCATGAAAACTCCCTTCCCCTTCTCTCCCTCAGGGCCCTTCTTCTTCCCTTTAGGGCTTTGGGGATGACTGAAACTGCAGTTGAGTCCAAAAATTTTTTCTGTGAGAAAATGAAAAAAATTTTGCAAGAACCAGAGTCCTTGATGCTCAAAATGACATCTATGAAGAAAAAAAAATGAAACCAAAGCGTTTAAAAGCCCACGAGCGCTGCCACTTAAACTTCAGAAGTGCCTATTTTTAAATTATAGTCTGAAACAAAACATTCAACAGAATGACCTAAAGAAAACATTCAACAAGAAAAAAAAACTCATAAAAACTCTTACTCCCGCGAAAATTACCTCCACTACAAAAAAAAAAACCATCAAAAACAACTCACTGAGAGAGCAGAAAAAGTTTGGTGTGGTGTAGGGTGAGAAAAAAACCTTTGGTGGTCAGGTGAGAAAAAATGCCGTGGTGAACTTCCACAACAAAAAAAAAATTTGGTGGACGTTAGTGTTTTATTTGGTGGACGTTACTATATTATTTGGTGGACGTTACTATTTTATTTGGTGGACGTTACTATTTATTTGGTGGACGTTATTATTTTATTTGGTGGGACGTTGCTATTTTATTTGGTGGATGTTACTATTTTATTTGGTGACACTTCTATTTAAATGGTGGACCAATAATTTTTCCCCGAAAATGATGGATTGTGATCTCTCTTCACCTATTTATACATGACTTGAGATAATGGAGATACCATTTATACACTAACGAATCGTTTCTGCTCAAATTCTTTCGATGGAAGCAATTTTTCAAATATCTTATGCTCTTACCTTTACATCTGTTATGGAGAAAATAAAGACAAAAGTGACCACATACATTACTAAAGTGACTCTGAGTACGGAAAGGGAACATTTCTACCAAGCGAAAGTTGGAGAGCCACTCTTTGAGGGTAATCAAACATTCATCTCCGTTGGAGTCAAAGTATTCGGCAATATTATACTTATTCACAAATACAGCTTCCCAGTGTTCTCCGGGGGAATTAGCTTCGCCAGTATTGGAAATGAGACAAAAAAGGTCGAGTTTCCGGAATATCAACAATTGCATCGCAAGGGAAACTACCTAGATAATAGAATCTCGTGACAGGACAATTTCTCAGAATATTATTAAGCTCTAGATTTGATAGAGCAGCCGTATTCAGCAACATCAATCATTGCTTTCACATGAGAATACTGTTTATAAGAATGAGTCTACACTTGCTGGTCGTTGAAAACATTACGATAATGATCAATTTGATACATTCCGTCATACTCGGCATATACTATGAGTTGTAGTCCAGATGGAGGAGTTTGTTCGGCAAATCTCAAAGCTATTTGAGTGGTTCCACTTTGAACAAGTTCAAAATCATTATTAGCATCAGTTGGTACGAGGTTAAAAGCAAAGAGAGTGAAACCATTCCTATATTTCTTATAAGATATTGCAATGTCGCGATTTTCACTTATAACTCCAATGTTTTCATAAAACATTGCGAAAGCTTCTGCATAGCAATTTTGCTTAAAGTTGATTTTGAGAGGTTGAGCGGGGAAAGTAACTCCTCTGGCATCTATAGAAATCTCCGAAATGTTAAAGTGTTTGAAGTTGAACGGATTTTTTGATGAATGACCATCAAGTGCATCCTGCTCTACAAATCCTACAACAATACGTCGTGGAACAATATCAGTGAACAGCGTAGAGTAGGGAAAATCTGATCGCCCACCAGGTATAGATAGGTATAGATAACACGTAGACGTGTTCTGTGATAAGGATACCTTGCAGGATAAGAAAGTAAGGTCTTTTCTAGTGCGAGACTTGCTGAACTTATGACATCTACCGCACGCACCAAGAGCTTCATTGACACAACTTCAATCGATATCCCTGATTGTTTACTGGTTTGTGAAGTTTTCTGTTATAAAGTCATCAGAGTTACGAAAGAGACGAAATTGAAGATTTAGATGAGGAATAAGGAAACGGTCGGTGCTAAAGTGGTCAATGTGAAGAGGTGCGACTAGGTCCACTACATCATTCGATAAAACTTCCACTCTAGACTTGTATCCAACATTCTCTGAAGTTTCTAATCCATTATCACCATCTTGATAATAACCAGCTGCTTGAAGGAAACCTTGCTTTTGGTCTGTACTATGGTTCAAAAGACATTCCAAGTAAGCTTTGTAAGCATAATTGCTGCAATCAAATACTTGCTGATTGTTAACTTCGAGAGTGACCTGATTGAAAAAAGTTGCGCCAATGTAGTTAATCAAACCATATTTTTCCTTAATCACATTGTTAACTGATCCGACTGGTCGTCTGACTCTCAGACGAAGACTCTCAGATTAACATCAGCGGGTGGTATTCCTCCGATAGATTTGATCGGTGAGACGTTCAAACCATGTACTACATCGTGTAGTACATCAATTCAATTCATTTCAATTCATTTATTCCATGCAAGAACAACAACTTGTAATACAATTATGAATGGTAGTTCCAATTAGCATGGACGCGTAGGATAGGGGGACAAAGAAAAAAAAAATCATTCATTCAAAAGTGCTGAATGGCATTCAACTAATCCAAATATCATCTAAGAAAAAAAAATGATAGGAAATAGCGTCTATAGTTATTTATAATCAGAAGATTGTGTCCTATACATATGTATGTAAATACAAATAATCGTCAATCTGTTACACTCGGACAAGGAAGCACAACTTCAAATGGAATTTTTTTTAGTCTTGTCGCAAAACTTGAAGAACTTTCGATTACAACGATATCTTCCGGAAGGGAGTTCCATATTGCTATTGATCTAGAGACAAACGTAGACAACCTAGCCGGGTAAACGATAGGCAGACGAATTCTGAGAGAGTGCGCTTGTCTTGTATTATACTTGGGGGGAGATAAAATGTATAGAAAGGAAAAATCGAGAGAGCATTTGTTATGTAAACATTTGTGCAAAAAACATAGATCTCTGAATGCTCGACGATATTCTAATGACTCAGTTTTGAGCAGTTTCAATCTCTGAGAATAAGGCAGGCTTACATTACCACATCTATATAACAGCCTTCTAGTAAAATTACGTTGTACATATTCTAAATCATTAATGAGGTATTTCGTGGTAGGGGACCAAATTTCAGTCCCGTATTCGAGAATCGGTCTAACGTATACATTAAAAGCAAGCATGAGCATTTCGCATGATTTGGTCTTGAAAGCCTTCAGAATAAGGTTTGCAGTAGAAGAGGCTTTTTTACAAATCTTCTCAATATGAGAATTGAAACGGAAATCATGAGTTAACAAAATCCCTAAATCTTTAACCTGGTTGGTAACAATCAATGGAATATGGTTGATAGAGTAGGGGTGAAACACCGATTGCTTGCCTATATGAAGAACAGTACATTTAGAAGTTGATAGAGTAAGGTTCCACTGAGTGCACCACTCAAATATATTGTTGACTGCTGTTTGTAAGTCATCTGAATATAAGGGTACTTGTGCTAGCAGCTTAACATCATCGGCAAAAATACTGAAGCGAATAGTAGCAGGGATAACTTTCTTGATGTCGTCAATGAACAGTAAAAACAACAACGGGCCTATTGAAGAACCTTGAGGAACACCACTTAAAACTGAAGCTGGTACTGAGTTGATACCATCGATGATCACTGATTGTTTACGGGAGTTGAGGAAAGAAGAGATAAATTTAAGTGCTGGCCCTACAATACCAAGTGAATTCAATTTAAACAATAGAAATCGAATATCTACAGAATCAAAAGCTTTTGAGATGTCTAGGAAAATTACATCAATATCAATACTTGAACTCAGAGAGTGGGTTATGAAGGAATATGATTCGGCTAAAGAACATCTATCCAACAATATGTATTATTCTCAGAGAACACACGATACAGACGGGTTTTAACCCGTTTCACAGCGTTCTCAGCAAGCGCACACTTCACATTATGGTTCTTTGGTTTCTTATGTATTATCTCTTTTTAACTCAAAAGTTTTTGAAAATGTGTATTTAAAAACTCTTTTCCCTCGTCAGTGTATAGTCTGAACGGAATTCTTCCGCTAGAATAAAGTATACCATTATAAGCAGTCGCAGTTTCTTTTCCAGTTTTGTTTTTGAGAGGTGCACACATCACAAATCGAGAGAGGACGTCAACAACAACAAGAATGTACGAATAGCCCTTGTTATACTTCTTCAGATCAATAAGAACAGCAAGATCAGCTTGATGATCGCTGTCAAGCCCCGTCGACTGAATTTGGCCTGTTTTGAACTTTGTTCTAAACGGATAATGGGCCATGTATGTATCACATTGATGCAGAAATCTCTTCACTTGTTTACGAGTCACCTTAATTCCGGCATTATTGGCTGCTTTTAGCAAAGCAGTCACTCCTCTAAAACCTCCGGGGTTTTGGGGGTCTGAATATATCTTCTCCAATTTATAGTCTACTGACTTGAGAACCATTTGCTCACAGCAAAATCTGACCGGTTCTTGTTCGCAATCTGCTCAACAGGGAATCCTGTGGATAAAAGTGCTCGAACAAACTCTTCGCTACCCATAGGAGGTGTCGAACGACTCCGCCATCTATTAGAGAGATCCGAAATTATCGGCAAAACGTCAAATTCTTCATTTTCCAAGTCAATTTTCCCTTCGTCGTTTATTATAAAAATGTCGGGAAATTTTCTCAAATGTTCGACTATCAAATCAGCTTTTGACTTTACTGTAGCATTTGTGAATTTCAATTCATCCAAATAAATTTTCTCTTTTTTCTCTTCTTTTATTTGTTCCGTGTTAATTGAAGGGTCTTGAGGATTCTCAGCGACAGTTTTCATGGAGGAAGGGGTTGTTTCTACACTACCAAGATTATTTGGAACGTGAGTCGACACCTCCCCCTGCCAGTTTGGTTCTTCATCTTGATAATTTATATTTCTATGAATAGTTGACGTGAGTTGTTGGAGAAGGGATTGATACAATCTCAGGCGTTTATCATCACTCTCTGTCGAAGAGAGCAAACTGCGTAATTCTCTCTCTATTTTTTCGATGTACGTTTCCGGTTTGATGGAAGAGAGCGCCGCTAGCCTTTCTTCAGGCACTAACACCATTTTATTGAAGGAGGGCATTGGAGAGTAAAGTACTCGCCAGGCTCGCAAGTATCGGTATGATAGGTTCAATGAACCCTCCCCCCACCTGGACGAGGGCCTTCTTTGCTTTTTGAACGTTTCTTATATAAGCAAGTTTACGCATTACTGGCGCGAACTTTTTCACAGTTTTCATGTTTTCTTAGTAATGGGAAGATTTCCATAAATAATGTTGCAAATGGCTTCAATAAGACATATCACTTCATTGACTGTCAACTTGTACAAACCTTGCTCAAACTCTTTGTCGTTTGACAAAGAAGCAATGCTCTTGATACACTGTTCAGACTAAACCGCACGCTTCATTTGGGAAGATAACAAATAACCCGATCAGTTAATAGAAAAACACTCGTACGCAGACGGAACTTGACATCGGTATTCTTATGCAAATCAACAAAAAGGTAAGCATGAGGTTCAAGAGTGGCATCTTCGTAACAATCTATAAAAACACTCGGTTTGTAGGGTAGAGTTGCGTGGCAAGATTACGGATAGTCAATTGATCTGAGTTGTTTTTGAACAAGCAAAGGTAACTAGAGTTGATTCTTAAATTACGCATCACTCGAGAATAAAACAAGGAATGAACAACAGCAATAACAGACATATTGTAATGATGAGATGCTAGAGTGAATAGTTTCTCAGCATCAGGCCATTTATCGAGAGCAACCATCAAATCGTCAAGTATCAACAAAGTAGGGGTTGAATTGAGTTTTTTCAAGTTTTCCAGTTGCGGAAGACCTAAACACATTGTTACTAGATCAAGATTAGCAAATTCATCGTAACCCTTTTGATACTCGTTATAACAAAAATATATGCGTTTCGGTTTTTCTTCATAAACTTGATCGGGAGACCTTATAATACGATGAACAAGGGTACTTTTTCCACAACCACTAGGTCCACACATCAACATTGTAGACGGCCACTCAAGAAGCATCACAATAGAGTTAATGAGAAACAACACAAGAGTACAACATGAGAAACATTTACGAATATTCTTACTTGAAACCGTAAAGCACCGTGTTGTAAGTTCCCGGAACAATTACCCTTTTGTCAAACACAGCATTTAATCTTCTTTCTTGAGCGAGAGATGTGACCAAATGATTTCGTGTCGTCACTATTCTATCGTATGTGACCGTTACTGGGTCAGGTTTTCCTCCTTTTTTCATTTCTCTCACGAACTGATGCATCTGCTCAAAGTGAATCGTATGTGATGCGTCAGAGGTTAGTGGAAAGCCTTTGCACTTCACAACAGTCTTTTCCTGCAAGAAAACAAGACATTCTTTTCTAAAATAGTATAAATATGGAGAAAAGCGTGTAAGTTACTCACCAGGCCGTCATGCGTGACGTATTTGTATGCATACGTCTTTGGTCCTTGCGAGACGAACTCTGTTCCTCTTCCAGGAATTTCGTCCGTCAGGTCTCCAAGAAAGTTCCCCTTCAGCTCCTCCAGGGGGTCCACTTCACTGTCTTTGTGAAGGTAGATGACCGAATCCGTATCTAAAGTTGAGAGTTGAAACACAAAAGAATTGTAATATACAACAAATAATAACGAAAAGATTTAAACGAACCACAATACAGCAGCGTGGAACTTTGCACTCGCGAGATGATATTGTATAGCGTCACTCTTGCGTAAGCCGTCGTGAGCACTGCCGACGCCAAGGATGTAGTGCTTATTGGCTCGGAATGGTCAGTCTTCTTCTTGAAGGAGACTCAGAGCTTCTCATCGGTGAGGACAATGATGTCCCCAACCTCGGTCTCGGCCTCGATCAGAAGGCTGTGCAGTCTTTCGGGGGAGACAATCATTTCCTGTTGTTTCCTTCCCGATCGTTCTCCGAGTTTCCCCCACTGAAAATCCAGAATAAATTTTTTGTAATTATTTGATAGAACAGGAAGAATCTTACCAAGGAGTTGAGCATCAGCTTTGCAACTTGTCTTGCTGCACTGTTTGGCACCATCTTTGAAGGATCGAGCGTCACTCCTTCTTTCTCTTTGAAGGCCTCAACGTATTCGGCCTGCTTCAAGAGGTCATTGCCAACATCTCTGGGCCATCCGCTTGATTTTTTCAAACAGCTTCATTTTTGAAAAGATCGCAAACAATGAGAATCAACAACACTACTAAACAATAATTAAAATCACTAACTGTTTTAAGCTTCACAAATGTGTTCATGTACTCGGAGAGGATGCCGTGACGTACATGCCCGCTTTCAGGGTTCATCTCGTATTGACTCCAGTCCTCATAATGTCTTCCCTGAATTTTAGTGATTAAAGACGGTGATTGATTAGAAGACACATGAAAAGTGATTAAAGTGATTACCTCATAGGCCTTCAGCACTTTATAGCCATTTCTCAAGGCGAGCTTGATCTCCTCCGTGGCCCATGTTCCTTCGAAAGCTCTCTCCTCGTCCGTATGCGTGCATGAAGTTCTCTCTGATGACCTCTCCAAAGCACATTGTTGGCATACAGCGTAGATACACTCCCCACTGACTCTCGTACACAGAACCGGCAGATGCAGTTTGTGCGGTAACTGGAAGACGTTACGAATTCAATAAGAAAACATACTCTGCATTTCAGGAATCCGTTGACTCTCAAATCTTGTGGTTGGTTGATTGGACACGAAATATCCTCTCCAGAAACGTAAACTCCAACTCCGATCGGGTATGGCTTGTACTTGTTGGTGAATGGGTATAAACTGAAAGCAGATTGATGAACATAAAAAAGACCATGGCAAAGAGATAATCAGTAACCTGCAAACATCAAGATAGCGGATGCTCCATCCTTCTTGACATTTTGCGTGTAGCTTGAACGTTTCAGTTCTTCCGCCAAAGAAAGCATCGTGGATATCAAGAGGCTCCTCAATTGAAAATTCATTCAAGAAAAAAACAAAAAGATAAAAATAAAAAATATATATATATATATAGAAAAAACTTACTAGCACGCGATGCTTCATGAAGAATATCTTCATTTCCTCGTCCCGACGCAACATCTTGTTGATCTCACACTCTCGGTAGACCTTCACTTTGTATCTCTGCTCGAGCACTTCCATTCTCAATTTATCGTCTCGTCTTATCTCTGCAGCCGTACGGCCTAGTATGACTGCGTCATCCTGGTATGAGCAGGTGCAGGCATGGAAGTAGCATCCGTGTATCTACAACAAAAATTTTTTTTTGAAAGAACCAAATGTTTCAACATTATCAGCTAACCTCTATCGCGATAGATTTCTTTCCCTCTCTAGGAATGTAGCCGTCCACATGGTATCTCGTTCCGGGAACTCTGTGTTCCCCGCCATGCGTTGCGTCTTGAATCTTTTTTCCCTCCGTCTCACGAAGGTATCTGTGAAAATTTTGAGATAAACTTTGCAAAAACAGGTGGGAATTTGTGTGATTAACTTACGCCAAAAATTTTAGGGCTAGGATGCTCTGCCTCTTGCATGGAAGTATCGGAGCTTCGATCGCCAGCTTTTCTCCCTTTAGGAAATTTCTTAGGAAAATGAGCATTGCTGCACTTGCAGCGGTGGTAGTCTCGTGAAAAACATGAGTTCCTGATATTCTGAAGCATTCTGTATCAAAGGCCATGGCCCCTCTGCTGAGCAAAGCTACATCAGAGTAGCAGTAGGCAAGTATTTCCCTTCTAAAGTTGAACTCGATGTCATGCTGTGCTCTATGCCATTCCAGGAACTCTGCTTTAGCTTCTTCCTTCATCTGAGTCGGGTTGTACAGAGTCAGTTCCGGTACGGTGCCGACGTAAGTGTAGTTCTCAGGTCGATTGAAAAGATGGGGGAAGTACCCTGGAAGAAATTGTATTTTCTCTAAGAAAAACAATGCTTATACAATGTTTGAAAGAGTATACTAACCTTTTTTCAACTCTACAAATCCAAATGCTTTCTGAAACGATGACAGCGGTATCTGTAGAAAGTTGAGCGTGTCCACAAAGCGAACACTTTTGTTGACTAGCTGCATCAGTTTCAGTCCGGAAAGCACGATTTTGCTGGGCACATCATCGCTTTTCATCATTGTGCGCAAGAGAAACTGCCCGTCATACCTCAACACTTCCATGATTCATTGGATAGAACGCAGAAAAGAGGTTTTTAATGTCAATGAAGAAAAGAGCTCACCCCTTTAGGTTATGAGCAAGGACTGTGGCATTACGGTTCTCCTTCAAATTCAGCTATTTAACGAATTCTCCCGCAAGGTCTCTGCTGCCTCCATCCTTATCGTGCCAGACATGGACACGACGCCCTCCGCACTGATTGCACGAGTCTTGAGACTCGTGAGACTCTGGCGTGCTGTGCTGGCAGGCACTGCACGAGCGGATGGCAATGATAACGTTCGGCTTGTGAACGTTATCATTGCCATCCTCGCTCACAATTGTGGACTGAAAAAGAGTATGTTACTACCTCAATATCGAAGGCGATAGTCTTGAGTTTGAATCTGGAGGAGATGGGGCTCGCTGGCGTAATGAAGCAAGTTGGATGGTCTTTAGGCATATCCGTCTTGCATCGAGGGCAAAACGACATGCCACACACGTGAGCACGTCCTTTTCGTCCTTCGTCAATAACCTTCAATAGTATCGAGTAACGCTTTTTTCCGAGGTGAACAAGTCAAGTAAATTGAGTAACCTGATTGCACGTTTCACAGATTTTGACGCGCTCACATCGTGATGCACTTCCTTGGACACCTTGCTCCAAATGACGTTTGAAGCAGTCCTCGTTGTTGAAGACGAATCGACACCTACCGCATTCTTTATGCAGTCGGCCACTACACTCTTCGATGCGCGGGTGGGTGCATAGGGAACACCTAATGGGGCAGTTGTAATGGGCATCTCTGCTCTTGTAGAGCGAGTTGCAATTCCCGCAATAGTACTTTGTGCCTGCAAATAATTTGGTTTTTTCTCTGCATATTTGTAACTAAAACATTAAACTGTCAACTTATCAAATATTTTCTCTCTTTTGGGTCTTGATTATTAAAACATTAAACTGTCAACTAATCAAAGATTTTTTCTCTTTTGGGTCTTCGTTATTAAAACATTAAACTGTCAACTAACCAAAGAATGCAGGGATTTTCTTGATGTGGTCGTAGTGGTTGGTCTTGAGTCGCAGTCCAACGACCTTTCCATCTCCAGCGAAAGGACCTCGGAATAATGGATGCTTGGCTCCATCAAATACTATGAGCTGGTAGTCGGTGAGTCTCTCCTGAATCTCCTTGACATCCTTGAGATCGTACGATTCCTTTTGGGGAAGCCCCAGTCGGTTAAGCAATTCCAGCGCAGCCTTCTGCTGAGGCTTCATGAACCGAGAAATAGCTCCCATTTGGGGGAGTCTCTTTCTCGATTCAAGTAGGCAATGCCTACGGCGATGGCTTTCGGGAGGCAGTTGTTCCCTTAATCAACATAATTGTTTAGCATTTCGTTCTCGCACATCTTTTTTTAAAATGTATATACATATATGGTATGTATACTTAATAGTTCGAAACAAATTGTAATTTCACCAACACCAACCTATGACTTTGGTGATGTTGTCGTCTCGAGGGGATGCGTTGCTGGCCGGGTCACCTGATCCTGACGGCATATCCACCCAGGAAACACGCATTTCAAGCTGAATTTGTACATTTAGCGGGAAAAACAAAACAAGGATTCGAATGTTCACTAACGTTTCCGAGAACCAATGGGGCAATGATGCCAGTACTCGTCTCGGCGATTGTCATCTCGCGTCGAAGCGTAGAGGCACTGAACCGCGGATAAGGCACGGCCCTCATCCCGAAGCTTTTTGTGCTCCCATCCTGTGTGACTCCCACGGACACGTACAAATTTCCCCCTGCTGGTTTCGATGTTTCTACGAGGTCGTGGACCACCTGTAAAAAGAAATTTTCTGATGTTGATATTGAGTATGCAAGGATACAATAATAACTCAATAAATCATGTTATTAACCTTGTCGAAGAGGTCCTCAATGGAGGACGTGCCGTTGGCCAACTCATGTAGCCTGAATGTCAAGTTCTTTTGAACTACTCTAAACTTCTTGGAGTAGGTGTTGTCTTCTGCTGTGAGGGTGTAGAAGTCCTTCACGTCGTGCAGAACGTCGTTCACAACGAGGCAGCTCTTTAACATGTAATTCAGTGTAACTGTTAGCTATTCTTACTGTAATTTGAAGATATACCTTTTCAACCTGTTTTTCGTCAGAGTCGGAGTCATCTTCTTCGGAAGTAGAGTACTCCGAACTCCTCATGTCAATATCAACTGATGTTGAGGCCCCGCCTCCATATTGTATTCTACCCTGTTCCAGCATCTCGAGTTCTTCTTCATAAGTGCATTGCATCTGCTCCTGAAAAACGTTGGATGTAAATTGGTTCATAATTTTCTGAATATTAAAATGAAACCTCTTCAGATTCGCGGTCGGAGTCCATGGCAGAAGCTCGAACTGAGGTGAGTTATCTGAAACTTGTAAATTAAATAGTGTAGTAAATTAAATATTTCAGTTGGCAGATTGGTTTTTATCCGGAGAGAAGACAAGAAAACCCGCTGGCGGAAAGAAAATTCGTCCTGACGGACAAGGATACGAAACGGTTAGTAATCTTGAACGTATGACTATATCGATACTAATGACTTTTTGTTTCTTGAAGACATCCGATTCTAAAGAAAGCCTGGAGAAGGAAAAGCCGATTCAATACGTCTTCAACATTGAGAAAGGCAGCAAAGTGGTCTTCAACTTTCACGAGTATAAGTTACAGTAGTTGTAATCTCTTATCTTACAGTTATCAAAACATTCCTTCTGTCTAACCTTCTCTCACACCCTTTCTCTCACTGTCTGATTTGCTTTCACCTCCTCCCTCTACTTTTCTCTCTGTCCCTCTTTCTCTCTCTTCCTCACACTCTCTCACTCACTCTGGCTACTCCCTCGTGCTCTCTCACCCTCTCATTGGATGATTCATCCTCCTCCCTCACTTCCCTACTTTTCCTCCTCTCTAATTCTCTCTCTTTATAACATTAAATCGTACTCTCTCTCTCTCTTTCACTCCTTAATTTTTTCATGTACTCGAGCGAGCTATCCTACTGAATTGTATAGAGATTGCATTAGCTGATAACAATAATCATGGTTCAGTAAGTTAACCTTCCATTCTTTTCGAGTGAATCATCTTCAACTGGTGGTTGGGGTTCAGTCTGTCATAAAAGTGTGAAGATATTTGTTATCATCTTCCTATTTTTTTCCGGGTTTTCCCCAAAATTGTTAAAACTACTTTGTTTCAATGATTTTCTTCCAGAAATCAACAGTTCCAAAGCTCCAACTAAATGCAGAGTGAAAACGTGAGTTTTTTCTCTTTTATGTTGTTGTAATAATCAAGATTTTTTAAAAGTTAGGTTTTAACTCATGATAATCATTTGCAGATAATTACGATGGATCATACAAAAGTCGAAATCGAGAAGAAACTGGATAAGAAGAAAAGAGAGAAAGGGGCCCAGAAGGTTTGTTCATTTTCAGTCAAACGTGGTAATGAGTATGAAATTATTTCATTTGCAGGTAACCGAGCCGTTCAAGGCAAAAGGGAGAAGACTTGATGAGGTTAACTTTTTTTTATAGATAGTCTACAATAAGTATTTTACCTTTTATAAATTACCCATTGTTGAAGATGTCATATCGTGCGGTTCGAGAAGACGAAAAGCTGGCCTCTTTTTCGCAGCGATATCTCGGCCAGCCACGTTCCCATGTGCTCATTCTTCAACTTTGTCGTGCCTGCGGCGATCAACTTCCACTTTTGAAGAAAGTAGTCTTCCATGAAGGCCAGCCGTGCCTTGTAGTACCCTTGTGTACCACATGCATTTACGTTAACCGTAAAAGTGGTTGCGACACTTTCTTTTACACTGTTCTCAAAAACATTCACACCATTTAGTTCACATACAATTCCGTGTTTAAATTAGTTTTTTCTACGAAAACTTCCCTGTTATTTTTTTAAAAACATTTACTTCCATGTTAAAATGGAAACTATTACGTCATGTTGCATTTTAAAAAAATCTCCCCTCGTCATGTTGCATTTGAACATTTCTGAACTTAACCGTTGTTATTGTTAATAAAAAAATTTGATTAAACTGTGTCTTGTTCATTCTGCAAATGCGAAAGAATACACAACAATGATGTGTTCTTTACCGCAAAAGAGTACAGAGAGAGGGATTGGCGCAACAAGTGATTAATGAGAGACAGGATTCCCCACAAATTACTGTAGAGAGGGCTTGTTGATATAAGGGGTTAACACCAAAGATTTATAGCTTGAGGGGTTGATGACGTCATCATCGAGCGCATTGAATTTGAAAAAAAAGGTTTTGAAAATTTGTATTAGAGAGTAGTGAGAAAACAGTGTGTAAAAGAAGAGACGGTTAGACAAAAAACGCGTGAGAGCGCGAGAAGAAATAGAAAATTTTTACAAAGTAGAATTCGAGTGGAATCGCCCATTTGAGCGGGAAAGTGTGAACATGCAACCACGCGATAACACGGATGGCTCAGGGATGGTTCTGTTCGGTCGTTAAAAAAAAGTTGGAGAAAAAAGCGTGAGAGCGCGCGAAGAAATAGTGTGTAAAAAAAGAGACGGTTAGAAAAAAAACGCGTCAGAGCACGCGACGAAATAGTGTGTAAAAAAGTGACGGTTAGAGAAAAAACGTGTCAGAGCGCGCCAAGCCAAAAGTGTGTAAAAAAAAAAAGAGACGGTTCGAGAAAAACGCGTCAGAGCGCGCCAAGAAATAGTGGGTAAAAGAAGAGACAGTTAGAGAAAAAATGCGTCAGAGCGCGCCAAGAAATAGTGGCTAAAAGAAGAGACAGTTAGAGAAAAAACGTGTTTGAAAACTAATTTTAAAAAAATAAATAAACAAAATTTAAAAAAAAATAACTTTGAAAATTTAAAAAAAAATAAATAAACAAAAATTATTTTTAAAAAAAGAAAAAAAAGAAAATTTAATTTTAAAATTTATTAAAAAATCGATAAATGACCTTTAATTGACCTTTAAATGACCTTTAAATGACCTTTAAATGACTTTTAGAAATCATATAATCGATGACCTTTACGATAACCTTTATATTTGACCTTTAAAAAAATTGGTCACAGAGTCATCCACATCACACAAACCTAGATGAAAAAGATGAATATGTAAATAGAAAACCACACTGTTCAAGAGGACGAGGAACGGAAAGATTCTTGCAAAAGCTCGAGAAGTCTAGTCCAGATTTTTTGTCCAGGGCCGTATGCACGTACCATTTTTGGTGGGAAATAATAAAGAAAATAGTGTTAAGTGTTCTAGGATAACACTGTTTTCTTCATCATTTCCCACGAGAAATGGTACGTGCATACCGCACCAAATTCTGAGCTAGACCACAATAGCTTTCTAAGCATAACACCAGAAAAAACTCTTTTGAATGCTTAGACCTTCGAAAATTTCAAAGATTTAATTCCTTATAATTGTTTTCATTTACCTATTACTGTATGTCTTTCCAGGGTATCATCCTCTTCAAGAAATATCGAAACCAAAAACCAAACACCATGGTTGAGGTTCGTTTCATTCCACATTCAAAGATGAGTAAGAGAAAACCTTTTCAATTGAATCTTCCTTATTGTTTTTTGTAATTAAGAGTTACTTATTCCAAATAAAAGTTTTGAAAAAAGAAACAATTTCTTATTGATGTAACTCAATTCAATGGAAATACTTATCAAATATCGAACAAGTTTTGAGAAGAAAATTTTGAACAAAGAGGAAGAGGATAAACGTGTGCTAATTTCCCGCGAGTTTTATTGTTTAACCACCATTCACTCTTTTGGTTGAGTTATTGTTTAACCACCATTCACTCTTTTGGTTGAGTTATTGTTTAACCACCATTCACTCTTTTGGTTGAGTTATTGTTTAACCACCATTCACTCTTTTGGTTGAGTTATTGTTTAACCACCATTCACTCTTTTGGTTGAGTTATTGTTTAACCACCATTCACTCTTTTGGTTGAGTTATTGTTTAACCACCATTCACTCTTTTGGTTGAGTTATTGTTTAACCACCATTCACTCTTTTGGTTGAGTTATTGTTTAACCACCATTCACTCTTTTGGTTGAGTTATTGTTTAACCACCATTCACTCTTTTGGTTGAGTTATTGTTTAACCACCATTCACTCTTTTGGTTGAGTTATTGTTTAACCACCATTCACTCTTTTGGTTGAGTTATTGTTTAACCACCATTCACTCTTTTGGTTGAGTTATTGTTTAACCACCATTCACTCTTTTGGTTGAGTTATTGTTTAACCACCATTCACTCTTTTGGTTGAGTTATTGTTTAACCACCATTCACTCTTTTGGTTGAGTTATTGTTTAACCACCATTCACTCTTTTGGTTGAGTTATTGTTTAACCACCATTCACTCTTTTGGTTGAGTTATTGTTTAACCACCATTCACTCTTTTGGTTGAGTTATTGTTTAACCACCATTCACTCTTTTGGTTGAGTTATTGTTTAACCACCATTCACTCTTTTGGTTGAGTTATTGTTTAACCACCATTCACTCTTTTGGTTGAGTTATTGTTTAACCACCATTCACTCTTTTGGTTGAGTTATTGTTTAACCACCATTCACTCTTTTGGTTGAGTTATTGTTTAACCACCATTCACTCTTTTGGTTGAGTTATTGTTTAACCACCATTCACTCTTTTGGTTGAGTTATTGTTTAACCACCATTCACTCTTTTGGTTGAGTTATTGTTTAACCACCATTCACTCTTTTGGTTGAGTTATTGTTTAACCACCATTCACTCTTTTGGTTGAGTTAATCCTGAATCAAATACATGAGTTGATGCAACGGGGAAAACAGGCGTAACTTAATTGAGTTAAGAATGAATCCTATGGGAAATACGGGCACTGGAGATAACGATTTTAAAAAATGAATAAATAAAACTACTTGAACTTTGAACTTCACGAAAATTCAAAGTTCTTTACAACAAATCACGTACTGAATAAACATTATTGAGAAATTCCATCACAAAAATAAATTAATACAGTTTATTTAGAAAGTCATTAGCCCATACGTTAGCCTCATCCATACAAAAAAGTTAAGGCTCTTTCTCGGATTATTTTGATTGACACCTGATTCGCCTTTCAACATAAGTTGTCATTCTAAAAAAAACCGGGTGACAACTTGGAGAAGCCCAGGCAACTTCTCTATCAGCTGTTTTCGCTCCGTCTCCACCATTAATTTCCTCCCCTCCTGATATCTTTTTCTTCAACCCAACCTCCCCTTTGCAGTTCTCCTGATATATTTTTCTCTGATTTACTTACTCAATCCTAGTTTTTGTTCTCCAAGTACTTAAGATGATTATCTCTCTCATTTTTAATGCATACAATCGAAACCTACGCGCACTTCTTTTTTTACGCTAACGCAACCTCTTGCCAGATTGAACTAGAAACTGATGTTTCAACCTGGAAGAGAAACAATATGAGGAGGTTAAAGTAGGAAAAAGACCAGAACAAAGAGAGGATCGAGGCCGAAGAGAGAGAGTCTCAGAGAGATTCAGAGAGAGGGATAGAAAAACTAAAAGAGAAAATAATTAAAAAAAAAAAAGAGGAGAAAAAACAGGAGGAAAGGAAGAAAGATTGAGAGAGAAAAGAAGAAGACAGAAAAACAGAAAAAAAAATAAGAAAAAAGGTTCTCGAAGAGCTTAGGGGTAAACATAAATGCAGAAATAGAAGGAGAGTGCAGCAGCTCTTTTGAAAAAGAAAAAAACCAAGACGTGTAGATAGGATATAGGGAAAATGAGGACACGAGTCCTGTGGTTTAATCAAGAGTTTGAATGCGAGGATTCAGCGCTTACTTGTTTTTTTTATTTAGTGAATGCTCTGCCCCAAAGAAAAATAAACTTTTACGTGTGGGTAAGAAAATTCGGCGGAAGAATCTCTCAACCTTGACTGAAATTTTGAATTTTTTTGATTCGTAGTTTACTTTGCTCAATAAACGTGTATTTAGTTTCCTCAGCTTTCTTCTCTCTCTAGTCTTACCATTTATCTACTCCTTTCAGTTTTTTCCACTACCAACTGTCGTTAAAATTTATAATAAAAAACTAGTTGCTATCTTCCTAAGCATCTGGAGGCCTGCGGAAGTCCCTCCTGTGAGTCCTAATTGACTGAGGCTCAACTGGCCAGAGTTCTAATTGACTAGAGTAACCGGAGTCCCGAGTAGAAAAAAGTTTGGGACTCGTTCGATGGACCATATCAGGCTTCTGCAGAACTGGAAAGTTATTGCAACATTACGGAACTTTGAGAGGCTAAGACAAATGGGAAATGCTCTTTACTGCAATATTTTGAAATATTTTTGAATTACCTCAGAATATTCATCCATTTTTCTATCCAAAAATCAAATAAAAATTTTACGAAGTTCTAAATTCTAGTCATGATCTGAGTCATTGAACGGAGTTTTTAATTCTGTTTTAACATATATTTATAGCTCAGAGTTCAAATTACACATTTCTTCCTAGATAATCGCATAGAATAATGAAAGCTTTTTATTGAATCACTGCCGAAAATTTGTTTTGAATATTAGTCACGTCAAACATAGCCATGTTCAATATTAGTCATAGTCATTCAATAATATATTAGTCATGTTCAATATTAGACATGTCAAACATAGTCATGTTCAATATTAGTCATAGTCATTCAATAATATATTATTCATGTTCAATATTAGTCACATTCATTCAATAATATATTAGTCATTTTCAATATTAGTCATACTCATTCAATAATATATTAGTCATGTCAAATATAACTAAATCACGTTCAGAAATTGTTTTCTTCGACTATATTTTAGCTTGTTCTATCACTGAACTGCGAGGCAACAAACATTTAAAAACTAGGTTTCAAAAAGCTTGTATACCCCAAATACCCTAAGACACAAAGTCTTCATCACATTTCCGCATTTCGGACCTAAAATTTTTTGAATAAAGCGAAAGGTGATATTTTCTAAAGTCCGTAGCTTATCTTTTTTGTTAGCTGAATCCATGCGCCTTTGTGGCACTCTGTTATGCAATAAAATCTCTCAACAGTTGTCTCGAATGCAGATATGCATGATTCAATTCACTCTCTATCTCTCTCTCTATTCAATTCACTCTCTATCTCTCTCTACTTTTACTCTGTGATGATTTAGGATCAGTTCATAATAGCATTTTTCGAGTTCATCTTTTTCTATCTCCTTCACTCTCTTAACCTCTCTTTCTTTTTCTTTCTAGCGCTCTCTCTCTCTCTTTCTCTCTATCTCCTTTTTTGTTTCTCTGTTTAACTCTTTCTCTTATCAAACCTCTGACTCTCTGTGTCGCCACACCTTACTTTTTTTTTTAATGGAATCTCACCCCGTCTTACGTGTATCCTATGTCACATATTCTTTGTGACCTTTCTTTTCCTTTATACTTTCTCTCTCTCTCTCTCTCTCTCTCTCTCTCTCTCTCTCTCTCTCTCTCTCTCTCTCTCTCTCACTCTCTCTTCTGTTTTTGTTGTCAAATTGAGATGGGCATCTGAATCATCTTTCTTCGAGGTGACATGATCGGTTACACTTCTCCATTCTCTTAAAATATCACAATGGCGGTTATTGACAACTCAATTCAGAGACTCAAGCTTTTAAAAAAAATTAATTTTGCGCCTTTTTCATAAGACAAGGCAAGGCAAGTTGGTTAATAATTAGTGGTTGATAATTAGTGGTTGATAATTAGTGGTTGATAATTAATGGTTGATAATTAGTTGTTGATTATTAGGTAATGCCCACTACTTTTTGTTAAGTGATCAATAGCTGTCACATAAATCTCTAAATATGATATTCTGTAGCACCCAAATACTCGCAAGGGATGACTGTTTCTTACTTGTCTCTTACGTCTCTTACCTATGCCGCTCCTTGCTCATAACCAGCTTATATCGTTATGCAACTCGATGAATGTGTGTTTCTTACTTGTCTCTCACTTGCTGTTAGCTTGAAAATAATACACTTTCAGACTTTTCATTTTTAGTTTTTTTTTGCAAATTTTCCAGCCTCAGTGTTAATTAAAATATTCTTTTTAAAATTTGTTCTAAGTTTTTTCTCGTTTGATAAATTCCAAATCGTGTGTTCTTAGACCGCCTTTTTTCAACACATCGAGAACGCTAGAGCTGCCACGTTTTTTTTCATTTGGGCAGAGTTAGATTAGATTAAGGTGTCTCACCTCATTCTTCATTTGGGCAGAGTTAGATTAGATTAAGGTGTCTCACCTCATTCTTCATTTGGGCAGAGTTAGATTAGATTAAGGTGTCTCACCTCATTCTTCATTTGGGCAGAGTTAGATTAGATTAAGGTGTCTCACCTCATTCTTCATTTGGGCAGAGTTAGATTAGATTAAGGTGTCTCACCTCATTCTTCATTTGGGCAGAGTTAGATTAGATTAAGGTGTCTCACCTCATTCTTCATTTGGGCAGAGTTAGATTAGATTAAGGTGTCTCACCTCATTCTTCATTTGGGCAGAGTTAGATTAGATTAAGGTGTCTCACCTCATTCTTCATTTGGGCAGAGTTAGATTAGATTAAGGTGTCTCACCTCATTCTTCATTTGGGCAGAGTTAGATTAGATTAAGGTGTCTCACCTCATTCTTCATTTGGGCAGAGTTAGATTAGATTAAGGTGTCTCACCTCATTCTTCATTTGGGCAGAGTTAGATTAGATTAAGGTGTCTCACCTCATTCTTCAAAAATAGTGTGCCCTATTCATTGATTGTTGCTCAAGAAATTAAGTTCATGGCAAATTTTATTAACCGAGTATTTTCCGTAATAGATGATGAGATCCTAAAACTGACACTTTTCTGAAAGCTGGCTCGGAGCTTATAAGCTCTGGAAAATATTAAGCTTCAGGACCTAATAAATTAGTTATCTTGGGTGAAATTGATTGAACTAAACCATTGAATTAGGTCAGGGGAAAGCTGCTCAGTAACTACAGTGACCTCGAATGCGGAAGTTCTCAAGCACTTATTAATTGAAAACAAGAACAACTGTAAATTGCTTGAGCATCGAATAATGTACATATTTACGCAAGCTTGTAAGCTTGTAGACTAAGGGAGAAAAAGGGTCAAAAAGCTATATGGTCTTGTGAAAGCGATTTCGCAGAACAATAAAACGCTCTCGACTATGCGATTCGAATAGCCTGGGTACGGAGCAAAGAAATTCGTTGATTTTTTACGATGGAGAAAGTTCCCTACCAAATTATGAGACATTTCGCTTACCCTCAAGCTTTTTTGGAAGAGCCAGAACCAAACTACATATTTATCATGCGTCGGTCAAATTGTCTGAGAGACTCCGAACATGTCTCATTATTTTTTTCATAGAGTTGTCCAACAAGGCGTTCTGGACAGAGTCTGTTCTTTCTCAATCTTCTCTCTCTCTCTCTCTCTCTCTCTCTCTCTCTCTCTCTCTCTCTCTCTCTCTCTCTCTCTCTCTCTCACCCAAACTCTTCGTTTCCCTCTCTTCAACTAGTTCCTCTCCCCTTAACTTTTCCACGTCATCTCGACCCCCTCCGAGACGGTTTTCATTTAACCCACACCCAGTATTCGGTTCTCTCGTTCTTCCTTATTCTTGCCAGGAGTTCCTCAACCAATTTGTTTTCTTCCATTGGCCCCTTTGTCTTTCTTACCTTTAAACATTTCTGTACATTTTCCTCGAAAAATCGGACTTCCACCGATGAGTGTTTTTTTGTTGTTGTTGGCAGCTTGGCTTTCCTCCCAAGGAAGTTAGCCTTTAAACATATTCTGGAATGAAAGTTTTTCTAGTCATAGAGTTTAGGTGTGGCATAATACTAGTTTGCCAGGAATTTTGTGCTCATAAGTTCGATGCTCACTACGTTTAGAACAACTTTTATCTCAAGGAAGTACTTTACCTCCCGCGAGAAGCCCATACCAGAATATATGTACTTTATTTACGTTCCAAAGTAAAGTTGGGTTATTTGAGTGAGCTTCATCATCAAAACCATCTTGTTTCCGAAAAAAAATTAGACCAGTGAAAAAACTTTTAAAAAATGAAAAAGAGCCTGCTATTACATATGTAGTTTAATTATAAAGTAATGGTTTGAGCGTATATTGTTTTATACCACAAGACGTCAAGGGTTAGGCGTTGAAAAAATCCCATTCACGGGAGAAGACTTTTAAAAATGCATAAATGACAGACAATTCATATTCATATCTTTATTGCCAAAGAATAACGTGTTCAGTGTTATCACTCACATGGTGGTCAGAGAGGATTAAGAGGAAATTCGCGAAGAGGAATAAGCAACTGTGGCGTTGCGCTGAAGAGTCCTAATAGGACCGCTTAGCTTTTCAACCTCATTTTTCCGAAGAGTCCTCTAAATCGAAGTAGAAGTAGAAGACCAGTAACTTTGTTAGTAGACGAGAATAGTTGACTCAATGGAATCGTGAGGAAAAGTCGTGGACGCGACCGACTTACTTGCTTGGAGAAGGGAAGAATAATATATATATATATATATATATATATATATATATATATATATAGTATATATATATATATATATAAAAAATCTTCCTGCGCTTGTTCCCGCCTCGCGGCAGGGTACGCGCTCCCCTGAGATGCAGGACAGACCTATCCTGGTAGAACCAGTGGCTGCCTGCTAGATCACTGCTAGTGTGATTAGCAGCAGTGGGGAGAGTCAGATTTGTGCATGAGCACTACCAACATTTCTTAACCCCCTTGGTTTGGGTGGATCTGTCCGGGGTGGGAGTCGAACTCGGGACTCTTCGCACAATGGTCTAACACACTACCAATTATGCCTCGCCCGGACTATATATATATATATATATATATATATATATATATATATATATATATATGATATATATATATATATATGTATATATATATTTACCATGATCGACACCAGTCTACATTCATCGTTCTCAATATTTTTGTGCTGTACTGTACGGAGAACCAGATGAAGCCGTTCGATTTTATGGCGCTTCATGTCCAATGACATCGAAAATAAAGAGTTGGAATTTGAATTGAATTGATTTGAACGACCGACATAATTGATAAAAGTAAACATACCGAGTTTGAGATATGGCAGAAGTCGATAATTTCAAAGGAACTTCAACAAACTAACGAAATTTGAAATTTCTATAGAATAATTGGTAAAGAGAAAGTTGAGTGGGTGTTATATAATCTCATAAAGCAGCTAATTAATAAATTAGCGTAAAATTTTGAATGACTGCTCTAATCATGTTCGTTTAAAAAAAGACAATTTAGTAGGAAACTCAATATTAATGCAAACTGATTCATTATGAAAGGCAAAACAAATCTACTATGTCCTATTCGGGGGACTTCGCGTTGTTTTGTTAATTTAGAGCAAAGAGGGAATCTCTTCAACTCATCTCAGCTCATTTATTCGGAAGTCAGTGGGGAATAGGGCGGAGAGACTTAGGAAAAAGATAACAATAGAGCGTAACTCTCTTTCTTCTTTTTTGAATCGCGAATAAATTGCAAGTCGCCAAGCATAGTAGTAGTATTTGGTACTTTCATTTGAAGTTTTATTTTCTTGTATCTCTCTAGTATTTGGTATTTTCGATATTCATCTATTTTTGACTTTTAGTTTCTAACCGACTCTCTGAAAATCAATTTTTTTCAGAAAAAAACCTTTTTTTTTCTTGTATCGAGGTAGTTTTCAATATCTGTCAATAAAACTGTTGAAAGTAAATCATTACACATAAATTTTTAGCATCCATTTTCCTACTATTGCGTTGGCTAGCCTTTTTTAGTCCGCCGTTTACAAATTTCATAATCGCTCAAGTGAGAATCCAAAAGCGAATACGGTTTTTCTACACGAAAGCTTTCATCTAAAAGACTTGAAGGTAAATATTGTTTCCCCTTCTTTGTATTTTGGCTTAATTCTCTAATATATTTTTAAAAAAATATTTTTTCTTATAGTTTCTTTGCTTCTGATTGCCTGTAAAGTGAAGACCAGGCTGAAAATTTTAGAATTAACTGTTTTTTCAAACTGTTTCATTCCAAACTAATGTTGCACATTCTTCTCACTTTGCAATTGAGAAGTTAGCCCCTTCTCTATTTATTGAGAAGTTAGCCCCTTCTCTATTTATTGAGAAGTTAGCCCCTTCTCTATTTATTGAGAAGTTAGCCCCTTCTCTATTTATTGAGAAGTTAGCCCCTTCTCTATTTATTGAGAAGTTAGCCCCTTCTCTATTTATTGAGAAGTTAGCCCCTTCTCTATTTAACATTAACACTGGAACGTATTCATAACATTTGAAAATGCTATAGAAACTCAATCGAGAGTTTTTTCTACTTCGCTAGCTTTCCTTCACACTCCTTCCTACCTCAGCCCTGGGTTACATGGTCAATTCCTAAAATATTTCGACACGCCTGTGTTTCCAGTTCTCGGGCGAAACCTCATGTGGAAAACCATTTCCTCTCAAGAAAACGACCTTTGATTGCGACTCGCTGGTATTCTTTTATCGCTATCGGCGGGCCCTTTTGTACTTTTCGGGTGAATTATAGAATTCCCGGGCCTTATCACAGGGTGAAATGCAGATGCAGATGCCCGTGACTTCACCGCCCTCCCCCAAGTCGAATGGACACCTGCCCGAGGCGTCAGATTCACCAGATTGCGTCGTCTCTCGCCTCAAGCACTTCGCGGACATGACGACCGCTCACGGCGCGAAGCGGGTGCTCGTCGCTCGGAACGTTTTCACGAGGACTTGGTGGATCACATTGCTCTGCTGCTTTGCTTTCATACTATCTGTCGTCATCTACCAATTGTTTATCAAATACACTCGGCACGACCGGATAACGTCCATATCGGTACTCTGATCTGATTGATATAATCAAACTAATAATATGAGTACTCTAATATGATCGATATGATCAACATTACCATATATGTCCATATATGTATGTACTCCATATACATATGTACTCTGATCTCATCTATGTATATGACCAATCTCATTATATCGATAATCTGATATGATCGATATTATTATTGTCATCGAATTGTAATTCAAACGATTTATCCTTCGTGTAACTGAACATGAAACTTCTATGATCCAAGTTCTCCTGCACGCATTCCCCAAGTTCTTGGTAGTCGCAATCTGAGTGACATTCTCAGTGACACAGTGTATTATTGAGTGCGCAAGAAAATAGCCTCGGTTTTTCAGTTTTTTAAAATTTATTCCTAATCATTTATCAAGTAAAAAAAAAGAAACTCAATCAACAAAGTATGATGCATCATGGTTGAGTAGCCATCTTGTGGTCATATCATGGACGCTTTTGTAGTAGAACGACGGAAAGAGCGAGTCGAAGAAGTCTTGCAACTTTACCTCACCTTCGTTCTCAAATTTTTCCTCTGTTCTGCATCGACCAAAATAGGTGGTAATCAGAAGGTACCATGTCGGGCGAGTATAGTGGGTGAGGCATCTCCATCAGCTTCTGAACTGTTCTTTTTGCGCACTCAATACAATCAGATAAACAAAAAAACTTTACTCCAAAAAGAGAGAAACTTTGTCCTTGTTTGACAAAAAATTTCGATGTGTTAAGGTGCAGGTAGAAGCTGAAACTTTGGATCTTCAGAAAAAATGGTCGAGTCTTTTAGAGAAAAAAAGAAAAATCTTCAATGAGGGTAGTGAAGAAAAAAGTATAAGACAATCATACAGCCTCAAAATGAGTGGATACGGAAGAAAAATAATAATAAAATGAAAAATTCAATATTAAATAAAAACCAAAGTCATTTTATTATAAATTTAATTACTCTTTCCAAAAAAACTTCGCAGGAGTCATTGCAAATAAGGATTTACATTAAAAAATTGTGTACATAAATAGAATAAGCAAAAAGCGAAAAGGTGGATCGAGAGCACTATTTGCCACAATTTCAGTCCACAATTTCATGGTACCCATCAAATAGGGTAAAACTCAAAATTTTTAAAAATATATAAACTTTCGGTTTCAGTTGAAGTTCGATGAAGTTGAGTTCCCGGCAATTACGTTTTGCAATTTGAACCCATACAAAAGGAGTTTAGTGCGGATGGTACCGTCAGTGAGGGATACTGTCAGTAATTTTCCACTTCCCCTCATTTTATCTGATATTCCTTCCTGTTAATTTTGTAAAATGTATGTATATGCAATGTATTCGGAAGTTTTTTTATCACACATATGTTAATTTAGAAACACTGACTTTGTATTTCTATTCTGAAATTCTCGTATTTCCTTCTCTACAATAACAATAATATGTATCTCGTTGGAGTTTTCTTGCGGAACGCTATGTTTTTAGCTCGGCCACTCCTGATAAGATTGCTATTCTTTAGTTTCTTCATGGTCGTTTTGTGAAATTAAATGTGCAAAAATTCCTTACTCTCATTGTCTAAAAAAGTTTGTAGGGTTCATTTTCAACGATGAGTCTAATAGCTACCGGAATAGCCTTACCAGCACGAGCATAAACTCTAAGGGGCAGGGAGAGGGAAATATTTACCTTTTTTATTCATCCCCCCTTTTTGAAATTCACTTATCATCGTCTTCATAATCCCTTCACACTTTCTTTTCCCGAGCAGCGTAAAGGAAGCACATACATATTTAGGCGAAAACCCATCCATTTTTTGAACCGGATTTATGAAACTGAAAAATGTTGTTTGTGTTACGGTGCCTGAGAAAATAGAGAACTTGGGAAAAGCTTACGAAATTCTTGGAATGTTCATTTGATCAGACTCATTCATTCATTTGTTCCAGTTACACTATGTAGTAAATCAGTTTGAATTCAATGAGTTTATGCAATTGAACATACTTAAGATGGAAGTATACGACAATGCAAAGACATACAGCAAGAGCAGTTCGACAGGAAAGCCGAAGTTTCGTCGGAGGGAACACGTAGAAAAGAGCGAGAAAATTGTTCAACAGCTATTTGCGAAGGAGATCGAGGAAGAGAAAAGGGAGATGGAGAAGAAGATGAGAAGTAAGCGACAGGTCAGAGATTAATCTTGGCCCTCTCGAAAATCCAAAATATGGTCTGAAAAGTTCAGTAGACCTGTCATGTACCCTGACTCTGTCAGTGACCCTTTCAAGTGCCCTGACTCTATCAGTGACCCGTTCAAGCACCCTGGCATTGTCAGTGACACCGTGAAGCGTTCAGTGACACTCAAGCAAATTCTCAATGATACTCAGATAAACAATTTGTTCAGTTGCACCCAGGAACACTAATTTCGTCTTCAAAAAGTCTTTAAAAATAATCTTTCAAGTGTTCTAAAAAATTAGGGTTTGTTTCCAAATTTTAGAAAACGGCTGCACATAAATTGTTTAAGATTTTTTTTCAGTCAGTTTAAACTATGTTACGTTTTCATTGTCTTTTTTTTCTGAGTAAATCGTTAAAATCGGAAGTTTAAAAAAGAAGAGTTATGTTTCCAACCTCTCGTAACGAAATTTTATTCAAAAGCTCCGAAAATTAAATATCAAGTTCATTCTTTATTTAAATATATTTTTTGTTGGGTTAAACGTTTGAAAACTCGAAGAATTTGATCAATTCTCTTACAGTTCATACGAAGTCATCAAATCTACGAAGCCATCGAGGCTCATTGCAAGTGTGTGGGCAAAGCAGATATGGAATGCATTCGCTTCGAGACGCAGCCCAAGGATGATGTAAAACATTCTTTGTATTTTTCCACTAACCAGTTGAAAAATTTTCGCCAAAGTTACACATATTAACTGTTTATTTCAAACAAAAATTGTAAAAAGATTTTTTAGCGGTATAAATGCATCTGCACACTCAACATGGACCTCAACGTGGCTTGGCCATGTTTTAATGCGAGGTGAGCCAGTTTTTGGTACTTCTTATCAACAAGAGTTTGAATTCAATGAGACTCCTTCCAGTTTTCCATTGAATTTGAACGGAAAAAGTTAACTAATAATTCTGCTGGCGCTTTTGCCCAACTCGCGGCACCCGCCTCGCGGCAAAGTACGCGCTTCTTTGAGATGCGGGACAGACCTATCCTGTTAGGACCACTCGCTGCGCGCTTACTATTTACTGTAAGTGTGTAAAGCGGCACATGGGAGAGTCAGGGTCTTGCAAAAACACTACCCACACTTGTTAAACCCCTTGGTTTAGGTGCATTTTCGGGTTGTGGGTCAAACTTAGGACTTTTTGCACAATAATCTCGCACATGCCACGCCAGAAAATTACAAAAGTAATTTGCCAAAATTCAATATTAAGTTTAACTCTTTAATAACTTAAGTATATGGTTCGACCACGTCTGTCCTGCGTGTTCTGTAGAAGGCGTTTGTGAGGCTGAGCCCCTGGAAGGCCCGACAATCTTACCGATGATGGAAGTGGAGGAAGCCAGGGACGGATTTCCCTGCCAGTGCCGCAATCAAACGGGGGTCACGGAAGAGGATCGGGTTAGGCTTTTTGCATTTTTATGAGTTTACTAGTTTTTGAAAAGAAATATAAAAAATATAAACAAATTAGTTTTTGGGACAAAACTTAAATTTCATTTTAGGCTAGAATTAGCACAGCAATATGTAGAGGGAAAGTAGCTCAAATCAACAGAGATAGATAGAGAGAGAGCGGAATAAGAGACATATATTATATATTTTATCTACATTTTCAATGCAAAAACAGTTTCCAGAGAATTAATTAACAACTCATAAAGCGTGACATGATGAACATCATGTAAAGAGCGGACAAAGAAGTTCTCAAAAGAAAGAAGAGAGATAGAAAGAAAGAGAATGATAGAAAGAAGATGAGACAGAGAAAGAGAGAAAGGAACAGAGAGAGAGAGATAGAGAGAGAGAGAGAGAGAGAGATAGAGAGATAGAGAGAGAGAGAGAGAGTGGGATAGAATTTAGGCAAGTTTTCTCACCTTGAGAGAGAGTCTTGAGAAATCATACGAATTTATGTAGTACATATGTTCGTGTTATTTGCAACATTGAAATGTGTTCCTCTTCAACTACCGATCTTGAACTGACTTCATTCAGTAGATCACACGTCTTCTTTGAAATCCAACTGAAATTTCAATCAATAGCGTCTGACATATTTTACTGAGTACGTTGAGCCGTTCATTCGCGCCTAACGAACATCGAAAAACTTCTGAAAGGACTCTAATGATGAACTATGTAGTTTAAAAAATGGAAAAATTTGCGGATGAAACTCAACAGATTCGTGATCCCTCATTTTACAGCTTTATCTGCTACCCACGTCGGAGGTTAGAGAAAATTGTAGTAATTTGCACGCGTTCAATTCTATATTGAAAAGCACAAAATTTTCAATTTCTTGAAAAGATTTATGATGATATGTACAAAACTACAATAGAAGTTTTGTACATATCATCATCAAGAACAATATATGTATATTAACATAGGAATTTGGATTTGAACAAAACCATCACGGGAATAGGTATAAGTCAAATTATCATATTATAACCATCCCATTATTTTAAACTCGATTTTTTAAAAATTCATATCGAAAAAAGGAAGCACGTTTGTAGAGTACCGCCCAATAGTTCTTCTACCTTAGAAGCATCGGAAGGTCGCTTTTACTATGGAAATAGTAACTCAAAAAAATTTAAATTTAAAATTACAGATTCTATACACAGAACTAATGAGATGATATGCATGCCGAAATTGTTTGACCGAACACTTCAAAGCACTACTGATACGCTGTTTCTAGCAAGAGATATTCATTCATTTATTCATTCTTATTCTTTCTCGAATAGTTTTTTTTTTCATGTCCTCGTTTGTAAATTCATCTATTAATTCAATCATTGATTTATTCATTCTTCATAAATTCAATTCTCATTCATTTATTCATTCATACATCTAACATCCCTTGGTGTTGTACATGGATGATTATAATAAAGTTAATAATTAGCGCGAAACTGCATGTTCCTTGATGTCCTCTTTAGGCACATTTCGTTCCATGAAAACAATTAGAAATGCATGTCAGTCCTCTGTAAGCACATTTTTCGACAGAAACATTCAGAAATAATAGAAAAAGCAGCCGTTGTTTTGAAAAACTTCTTTTCTCTTCTAATCAGCGACCCTACTGTGTCCGGCGTCATTCGCCCCGAGAGATCCGCAAGCTTTGGGAGAACACAACGGAGCCCAAATGGACGACTTCCACCACTACGACGACCACGACTACCGAAGCTCCCGAGACAACAAGTATGTCCTTTTTTAGATGTTATCAGTTTCTCTAGGGGTTACACATCCCTTTTGAGTTTAATAGCCTCTGTACCAACTTCATGACCTAGATGGGTAGCTTAAAGGTTTTCAGAGACCTACAGCGGAGTTAGTTACCATTTTGAGAAAAAACATTTGATTCTAGATCTCATCTAAAAAGTAATACATCCGAACATCATAAGTTTTGACGGCAATCCTGTGTCGCGAGAGTCGTTCGAATCGTTTTGGTATTCGTGAATTGTTTCGCTTATCCGTTTGAGTCAATAATTTTTTCATTTTGCCAGGATCAGAAATTGTTAAGTAAACTGGCTTTTTTATTATAATAAAAAGTGAGAGGTGGAAGTAAAGTTTTCAAATGAATGGTATCATGATAAAAATTATATACTAGCGCTTATTATTACAAAGTGGCCAGCTGATTTATGTTGCTTTGCTTCTTTTTTGTTCTTAAGGTTTTTTCATTTTTTTAATCATTTCAGCATTTTTTTGAATCATCATTTTATAATTTTTTCTTTTTTAAAATCATTCCAGCATTTCAGAAATTTTTTAATCGTTTTTTAATCATTTTAAAAGAACCGTTATAATCATAGAAAATAAAACAGAAAAGTTTCTTTTCGCAGAAAAAACCCGGCAAATGCTCAAATATTTCAAACAAGAATCACCTCAGTTTCTGCTATTTTGCTGTGAAGAAAACTAAGAAAGAAGCTAGTCAGACTATTTGTTCAAACATCGCGAAACATCTGAGAAAAGTTTTTTTAAAGCGCATTTTGACTGCAAAAAAAGAATGCATTCTATACCATTCTATCAGGCATGCTAGAAATTGTCCCTGTAATGTGGTTCGTCATCTTTCAGCGCTCGAAGACGCTACCTCAGGAGTTGAACGACTTTGAGTCGGTGAATGACTTTGAGTTCAGTCCTAATACCCAACCAACTCCAGAAACTCAACCAAACCCTGATATCCAACTAGCTCCCAATGCCCCATCTTTCTGTAACGTGATGTGTTAAGCGACGGAGACTACGACATCTACAACGACTTCCACTTTGCCCACCACCACCTTCTCCAGGCGATCTTGGGGGAACGCGATGCGGACGCAGGGGACGACTCAGGATCCGTGGATAAGTTAGCACAAGGGTTTCTGATAAAAAGACCCAAAAAAGGCTCTTGAGAATTAGTTATAGCACCCTCTCTTCGGAAGTATAGTGGTACCACGCTCGCTCCTGGTAAAAGAAACACTGCTGGGTTCGAATCCGCCCATGGCGAGGCTTTTTTCTTGCTATGCGTATTCTTCCAACCACATTTTGACCAAGCTTTTTCTGTGTCAAACCTGTCGTTGGACTTTGAATGAAAATTTTTTATGCGCTTCGCTTCTCCAAAGTATGTTTTATTTACGCATCTTTCTTGACATAGAAAAGCTTTGAGTAATGAGTTTCGCTAGCGTTTAATCGTTTGTTGTTACCATCTTGGGAATGTCCTCACCAGAATTGTTACCATCTTGGGAATGTCCTCACCAGAATTGTTACCATCTTGGGAATGTCCTCACCAGAATTGTCCTTTCCGCAAGCGTACAGTTGTGTCTGGTCGAAAAATCGAAAACCTAAGTGGAAGGGAAAGTTATAACCAAAAAAAGAAAAAGACACCCGTTTCTGTCTTCACGCAAAAAGTTTAAATTTTCTGGTTTCTAAAAGCGGGAGGGATTTTTCAGTGAAAAGTTGTACATATTATTACTTTACTTTGAGGGTCTACGAAAGGACGAGGCCGGGCCATTGTTTCCAATCCAGAAACTATAAAAGCTATGGGATTTTCGGTCAGTTTTGGTTGTTTTAATGAAGTTGGGGCAGACTGCTTTTGTAAGAGAGGAGAAAAATAGCTTTTAGCAGACTGCTTTTGTAAGAGAGGAGAAAAACAGCTTGGGGCAGACTGCTTTTGTAAGAGTGGAGAAAAACAGCTTGCGGCAGACTGCTTTTGTAAGAGAGGAGAAAAATAGCTTTTAGCAGACTGCTTTTGTAAGAGAGGAGAAAAACAGCTTGGGGCAGACTGCTTTTGTAAGAGTGGAGAAAAACAGCTTGCGGCAGACTGCTTTTGTAAGAGAGGAAAAAAATAGCTTTTAGCAGACTGCTTTTGTAAGAGAGGAGAAAAACAGCTTTTAGCAGACTGCTTTTGTAAGAGAGGAGAAAAACAGCTTTTAGTAGGAGGAGAGGAAGAGGTTCGAAAGAAAACCACGAATTGCGGGTTTCAAAGAATTTAAAGAATCTTTCCAAAGAATCCAAACTTTTCAAGAAAAGAATTTAATAAAACATTGCATCTTATTAGAAATATAGACGTGAACAAGTTTTTAAAAAAATGAAATTATTGGCTAATTCTTTTTTGAAAGGTTCATCCTAATTACCTAATGAAAAAATCGCATCTCATTATGAATGTATATATGAATTATTTTTCATGAAGATAGAGGCAGATTCTTTTTTAAAGGGCTCATTATTGCTACCGAAAATAATACTCTATGTTGTCACAAAAATGACATGTTTACTTTCGACAGTTGACATAGAATGACAATTATGTTACTATGGTAAGTAATGAGAACAAGTGTTGATTTGAAAGCAAATGACAGTAAATATTAATATTACAGGGAATGACAGACGGAGTAGCGATGTTGACTCGAGCAAAAGAGAATCTCATGTTCACAATGGCCGCGCTCTCAGTTCAGCAAAGAGTCGCTCTTAGCCAGGTTTTTTTAACCTCCTTTTTCATCTTCTCTCATTGTAATAGATGACTGATCCGTAGCACATCTGCCTAAATTTTTTTATTTCCTTTCGAATTTGTCTTTATCTGCAAAGATTCAGGTATTAAGGGGAATTCCAAATAGTTCTTCAGCTTCTGTTGTCGAGAATGAACTCAACCGTTACTCTTTTTTGTTCACACACACATATATATATAACTCTATTTTTTTCTGGCTGAGTTTAAAACGACCTTTTCAAGAAGAGCTTGGCAACAAAGCGCGTAGAACTCTCCAATGAGTGCACTATTCAGTAGTATCAGACTTCAAGTCTGCAGGGTGTACCATAAGTACACCAATGAGTTCATTTGAATAAATCCTGGTAATGAGTGGAGCGGACTTGTAAGATCAGTCTGATGTTTTGCACCTGTCATAAACGAAATATTTACAAATGATCGATCTAAATTTTCTGGTAAAATATTCATTACCTGATTAAAAACACACGTTGAAAAATTTATTGGCGTACTTATGGTACACCCTGTAGTTATAATGCTAAAAAACTACCTCGCACCCTTTTGCTGCTTGAACCATTGAGATGTGGTATATACCAAACTTGCTAAAACCAGGTGCTGCTTCCTAGATCACAGCTGTTGAGCATAGAACAAAACACTCGAGTAAGTACTCTTAACACTTCTGAACTGTGTTTTTTGTTGTTGGATCTGTAAGTGTCAGGGGTAAGTGTCGCACTTGGAACCCATCACAAATCACTACATATTATGCTACACCCATACCTTTTCAGTCTTAAGTGTGAAACATCAGAAAGTATCGAATGAACATTTATCCATTCAATCATTTCTTACAATAATGAATAGAGAAACAGTTTTTCTTGAATTGAGGCGAAGCACGAATTCATCGAAATGTGCTCATTTAATGGGCATGAATGCGATATTGACAAGTTGGTTTCTCTTTTTGTAGACTCAAACTATTTCTCACTTCGTAAAAATCTTAAAGCATACACAGAATACTGATTTTACGTTATAAAATTAAACAAATTTTACTACCTTCGGAAGTTTTGTGTTCAAAGGGATCCCGTGGAAAGTTCGTGTGTTCTCTAACACCAGAGTGTGTGTCCAATTTTTAAAGTAAGGGAAGAAATGTGAGACGCTAATAGTAGGTAACTATCGGAAAGGTCCTCACATAGCGGAAAGCATACGATTGAACTATCGCAGGAGAAAAAAGCTAGTCCACCGGGCGGGATTGAACCCAACCACCTCGACTCAAACCGAGAGCGCGTGTAACACCAAAAAGTAACCAAAAACCGAGAATAACCAAAAAGCATACGCTTTTGTTGTACTCAGGGACTTTCGGCTTCACGTTGACCCTGAGTTTGGGAACTGCTTCACTTTCAACTACGATGTGAATAACAATTACACCAGCAGCAGGGCGGGGCCGATGTACGGTTGGTGTGACCAGTCATGTATCTTTATCTTTTCATATCGCTCTCTCTATCTTTCTTTCTCTCTCTCTCTCGCTCTCTCTCTCTCTTCTATATCTAATCGATTCATAAAACGTGGAGGTAAACGATAACTTGCAAATCTTCTTTAAATAAAAAGTCTAAAAAGATGTTTGAAAAATAATTTGAGGTGTCTACTTCGTTATTTCTTGGGATTTTTAATTCAATTTTTCGCAATGCGGAAAACAGTATGATGGTACGCCTCTAAGATAGTAGTAAGGCTTGATTGTCTACAAAATAATTTAACTTTTCTAGCCTCGTCCAAAATTTTCGTGTATGTCGTGTATGATTTTTTTCATCGATTCATTCAGTCAATCTTTCAATCATTCATTCCATCTATCAATCGAAATCATTCTTTCTCATTCAGTAGTTTACTCACCCAATGATTCATTTGAATATTCATTGAATCAATGACTAATAATTAATTTTTGTTTCCAGGAATCCGCGTGCTTCTCTTCGTCAACACATCCGATTACATGTCGACGTCGGAGTCAGCCGGAGTCCGCTTGGCCATTCACCATCCTACCGACTATCCCTTCCCAGACACTTTCGGGTACTCCGCTCCGGTTGGGTACTCATCCAGCTTCGGTCTAAAGAAGGTTAATTTTTACCTCAAAAGTTTTTTATGTGAACTGCTTAAGCTCAGTGATGCTTTACTCGGTTTTAAACGTTTACTTTTGCCTCGAAAAGAATCTACTCTTTGATTCAAGAAAGGTCTCCTTGGCATCAAGAAAATTCTCTTTGACCTTAAAAAATCTTTTTTGCCTCGAAAAGGTTTTTTTTGGCATCGAAAAGGTTTTTTTGGCCTAGGAAAGTTTTTTGTTTTTGGCCTCGGAAAGGTTTTTGTTTTGGACTCGAAGAGATATTATAATTGTTCACCAACATCACCTAAACTTTAGCGATGCAATTCTCTAATGAGTGGGAACTTTATCGCCAAATACTAATCAACTACTTCACAATCATCGCCAACATTTTTGAGAAGGAGGTCGAGTAATTTGAACTTTAAAAAATGAAGCGACTGAGGCGTTCTGCCGAAAAGTTCTGCCGCGACATTAATCTCTAAACGATGAGATCATCGGCGCGATAATCTCATCGTTTAGAGATTAATGTTGCGGCAGATAAATTCAGATTCTTCAAGCGCGTGGTTGAAATAGTCTTAAAACAAAAATTCAGCCGAGCTCGTACCCAGGAAGCTCTTATCTTAGACCTCAAAGTCATGTGAGCGCTAATAATCATCGCGCCGATGATCTAATTGTTTATAGATTAATGTCGCGGCTGGTTTTTTGGCGTTCCAACCTCATAGATCTCTCTGTCTCAGCTCAATCACATATAACTCACTGAAGAGCCCACCCAGAGAAAGCGAAAGTTTGTCTGGGCTCGGGGGCAAAAAAGACTTTCGCATTTGTTCTTCATAATTTACAGCAGAACTTTTTTTTCAAACAATATCCACTATTATATCCTCTCTCTTCTCTAATACATATTAACCTGTCTCCTCAACCGTCTTAGCGATGGATATAAACCCGATATCCAATGAATATAAAGCTGTCCATTTCATTCAATGAGCGAATAATATTTATTTGTACAGTAAAACATCCAGTTTTGCATACTCGCTCATGTTTAACAAATTTGTTGTTAGAAAGTTTCACAAACTTCACAAAATACACTTTTTGTTCATTCATTCATTCATTCTTTATTCCAAGCATGTAGGTATTTAAGACAAAAGCAAATTACATAAAAAACAAAGGTATGTATGGACTACATCACACATAAAGCTTAGTGGCGGTGTGTAAAGGGGAAAAAAGGGGGGCTGTGATACTGATGAAAAATCACAAGTCTTAATTAAGTATCAGAAACAAGACTAATTGGCACAATCACATTCACAGGCAACGAAAGAAGTTGCTTTCTAAATTAAAGGCTACTAGCTTCGTTGATAACACCAAATGGAAGAGAGTTCCAAACATACATTGTTTGAAGTCATTTCACAAAAAAAAACGGTTTCGTTTTCGTTTTAGTTCAAAAACAACCCCTTTTCTATCAGACAGTATCATTATTTTTTACTATTTTAAAAGTGATTAATGCTCTGTTACTCAGTTTAATTGCAGTTGTGCTTAGCTAACACGGAGTAGAATCGGACTATTGAACTGACAGAACCTAGTAAACCAGGCGGGATCGAACCCCGCCTTTGCTGTCTAACCGGAAACGAGCCCCTACTCTACTAAAATAAAAACTTTTTAGTTTGATCATAAAGTTGAACAACAAAAAAAGGTGAATAAGTGAGAGAGATTATGGATCTTAGCAAAAAGTGCACCGACTGACTGGATACGGAGACTGCGTCGAGGGCGACAAGATCAATCAGACTGAGATGAGCTACATATACTTTCCTTACAAGTATCATCCAGAGGTGTGCATACTCTTTCTCTTTCCGAAAAGCCTATGAAGTTTTAATAATAGTTTGCATTGGTTGCTCAGTAGGTAAAGCATTCTCTGGTGAGCAAAGTTGGCGCAGGTTCAGAGCGCTGAGTGCGCAACGTTTGAAAAAGTTTTTACGGCTCTGTCGGTTACTACGACTGCGTTCTCGTAAAACTACAATTTTCTGCAGTGCTAGTTCTTGACGAAGGACATTGATAAACCTCTACTACTTAGGAAGTAAATATTTTTCTTCTGCCTGTTTTTTTAATCCCGATCTGTTAAAAAATTCCAAAGGTGTTGCTTATATTTGATGTTGACATTCACGTTGACTTAGAGAATTCACGTTGACCTAGAGAAACGAACAATTAAACGGAGAGCAAAGTCACGTAAAGAGCACCTTGGAGTCTGATTCTCTTCCTACCAGTAGACATGTTTCAAAAAGCAAGCTCCAAATCGGAACTCTAATTTCATAGCATATCTTGATCGAGTCCCATAAGATTGGTATCAGGTATGAGGTTTGAAATCATACACATACCGTAAGAATCGATATTTTATGTGCAGGGCTGTCATCGAAGCTGTTTCCAAAACCGTATGATCAAGGACTGCTCATGTGGAGATCCCCGTTTTCCTGTTCCTCCCCGGACTCGGCACTGCTCTGCTTTTAATGCCACCGCTCGTCACTTACTTTCTTTCGTTTTAAACATTATCAAGTGTGATCAAACTAGTTTCTCAACTATAAATTATATCTTGAACAGTAACAAAGTTGTCAGACTTCAGGAAGTCTAAACGTTTTTTTTTAATTTTCTACTCGCTATGTATGCTCATTAGACGTTGACAGGTCGCTGTCTGGAGTCAAAGATCGGTGCCTCGGGGGACTTCCACCACATAACAGAGCGATTCGACAACTGCATTTGCAAGCATTCCTGCTCAGAGATCGTCTACTCGATGTCTTTCTCTACTTCGAAGTGGCCCTCTGGAGCAACAGATGTCCGTTGGAGCAACAGATGTTGCACTCTAGAAATACTAAAAAGACTTTGTACTCAAAATAGGGATTTAGCCTAGCTTTCTAGCCGGAATTTTCTATAACTTGGTGAGTGAAAATGTATTTTAACTACCTTAATACAAAAAACTCTTCCTCCGAAAGGGATCGAACCCAGCCATCTCTTTCTGTCCATAAAGCCAGCGGATAACAATGTTAGACTCGTTAGACCAGTATAACTTGTTAAATGTTATAGCTTACAAATGTGACGTTTGAAAAAGAGGTAACTTAATGAAAGCAAATCACTTATGCAGACAGACCTCGCTATTTTAGTTCTGTAATTTTTATACAAAATCAACATATGAAAACTAATGACTTGGTGAAGAGACATTAGTTTTCTCGTTTTAAATTACTGTTAACATTTTTTAAACACATAATCATCATTTCAAGCAGCTATTTCAGATGAAGGTGAGTAATGTTTACACCCACGCCACTTTGAAGAAAAAACTTTAACCGAGTTTAAAGATGGTGAGGAAAACACGTAGATATTGTCATACATTGTCATAATTTTACCACATAGTGCAGTCGAGGTCAAAATCAAATGTATGACAATGTCTAAAATATTAAACTTGTGTAGAAATACTTCAGATGATTTTCCGATTCGTTTACGTTCAGTTACACTGTAGTGTTTTCGAGTGGTTATTCTTTCGTTTATATTTTCAGAATGTTTTTCGTAGCTTAGATCGTGCTTTCGATTTCCTTGATTTTTTAATAATCACCCATTTTCAGACTTCAGAAAAAGGCCTTTACCCACACAAAAAGGGAAAAATTTCCTATCAATTTGTGTTAAAAAGACCTGTTTTTAATGAAAACTAACATTATAAACATAAACAATTTTCATATCTAAAAAATAACTATTGGAAATTTGACTTTTTAAACAGAAATTCATAGTGTGATAAGGTTTGTTTCTTTTTGTCGTTCTGTTTGTGAGATTCATCACCCTCTTCACTTTCTTCTTTCAATTGATTTGTTTGCCCGTTTCCTGAAATGATTTCCTTACTATAAATGACTTTCCCAACATAGATGATTTTTCAACTATGAATCACTTTTCCGCAAGTTCCGTCGAAGAGAATATTTGTAGCTACTTTAAGCTCGGCGATTGTGAAGGTATGACGGAGTCTCAGTGCTAGGATTACTATCGCAAAAACGCGGCCATGGTCGAAGTCTTTTATGAACAACTTAATTATGAACTGCTTCAAGAAAGCGAAGCATATGGTGTCAGTTCTTTTGCAGTTTATCAACTGGAACAGTGTGATGCTGAATTTTTTTTACATAAGCACTCAAATTTTCATATGATGAACATTGAATATGAAACAGGGTTTTGTACCAGATTAAGGCTGGTTTTGTACCAGATTAAGGTTGTTTTGACGAAAGTTGTTGAAATAGTATTTTTTTTAAAGAAAAGATTCCACTAGATCCTTATAGATTAAGGTTGTTTTGACATGAACATGTTGCAGATCGTCAACCTAATTGCTGATTTCGGGGGCCATCTAGGCTTATGGATGGGTAAGTTTAACTTGTTAATATAGCTATCTAATACGCGAAATAGACCATTGCGTTCTAACAGAAGCTTTATAGACTGTATATGTACAGGGTGGTTCATAAATAGTGTTACAAATGTTTGAGAACATTTCCTGAGGAAGTGACCGCACGTAGCGGTCACTTTTCTTGTTTTTTCCGATTCCCCGTAATTTTTTATACGTGTCAAGTGAGTTTCGATTGAATCCATCGATGTTTAGGGTAATGACAGCGTCGAATCGCTTGCGAACTGCGATCATTCGCCTACACACTCTTGGCCACGCCCCTGCTCGCATTGCTGAAACGCTTCGCCTGCCTCGCATGACAGTGTATCGAGCGATCAAACGATTCGAGGAGCTTGGCACATCTTTGGACCGTCCAAGGCGAGGTCGTCCTCGCACTGCTCGCACGACACAACTCATCGAAACCGTTCGGAGTCGGATCAACCGAAATGCACGACGAAGCATCAGACAGATGGCGCAGCAGCTCCCGATGAGCCGAACTTCATTGGGACGAATAGTCACGGAGGAGCTGGGACTCAGGTCGTATCGTACACGGAAGGCCGCTTTTCTGTCGGCTCGCAACAAGTCGGAAAGAGTCAAAAGATGTCGCGACCTTCTTCGTCGTACGCAACAAGGCGAACATTTCAATATGGTGTTCTCTGACGAAAAGCTGTTCACCGTGGAAAAAGTCCACAACTCCCAAAACGTCAGAGTGCTTGCGAAGGACGCAGAGCAAGCCGATAGCAAGGGTAGAACGGTCCAACGCAGTGCACATCCAACTCAAGTCATGGTCTGGGCGGGGATCTGCGCAACAGGAAAAACACCGCTTGTTTTCGTCGAGAAAGGCGTCAAGATCGACACGGAATACTATCTGAAACATGTTCTGCAAGACGTGCTCCATCCATGGTCTCAATCGCATTTCAATCAGAGGACATGGACCTTTCAACAAGACTCAGCACCAGCCCACAAAGCTAAAAAGGTTCAAACGTGGTGCAAGGAAAATTTTCCCGGCTTCATCACAACAGCAGAATGGCCGGCCTCATCACCCGACCTGAACCCGCTCGATTATTCCGTTTGGGCCTACTTGGAGTCCAAGGTCAACTCTCGCTCCCACCCAAATATTGATTCCCTGAAGAATGCCCTTCAGGCAGAATGGGACAACATCGGAGTCGAATACCTTCGTACAGTGGTGGAGGCGTTCCCAAAGAGACTTCGAGCTGTAGTTCGGGCAAAAGGAGATCGTTTGAGCTGAACTTTTGCGTGAATGTTGACATTTATGTTGTTGATAAAATATGTTAATTTGAGATGATTTTCTCTGTTTTGAAAAAAGGTATAACAATTCCAATTTGTAACACTATTTATGGACCACCCTGTAGTTCGAATTATCGTTGAAAAAGTTGTGAGTTTTCTTTCTAGAGTTATATATTTATTATTGATTATTGATTTGTGATGATAAAGGTTTGCTTCATGAATAAAAGGGTGAATGAATCGAAAAAGAATGGATTGAAAATATGAAGAACTACGAAGAGAAGAGAATAGAG
The DNA here is from genome assembly GCA_964056735.1 of Allodiplogaster pararmata. NCBI lineage: Eukaryota > Metazoa > Nematoda > Chromadorea > Rhabditida > Diplogasteridae > Allodiplogaster > Allodiplogaster pararmata. The sequence continues at coordinate 23,393,797 of OZ057408.1, forward strand.
TAAAGAACGAATCGAAAAAAGAAAGAAATGAAAAATTAAAGTTAAAACTTGATCACTTTTTTTATAAGTGTCATGGGACATGGATTGCTATTAGATCGAGATAATTTGATTCCCCGGATCTTTATAGAAAGTTTGAATACTTTAAATCTACCTTGTAGTTTCGCTCGTGTTTTGAACGATATGATATTGAGCTCTCTAAACTCTGCTAGAAACCAGACTCATTCGTGTTGATTAAATAAGTATCATTTCTTCATTTATTCATTAGTATATCAGTCGAAATATGTTCAGTAGACGGTTCAAAGAAATAAGTAAGTTAAAGGAGCAGAGAAGAAAATACTACTGAGAAAAAAAAGAAAGATTTTCACAAATAGAGTTATTGTTTAAGCAGTAACTACATAGTATTACAGTCTATCAATGTCCAAAGTCTATAGAACATAAATCTGGGTCCTTATGCAGGTTCATGGACCTAACTCTAAGGTAAATTACAGGGTGCGACAAAAGTCCAGGTGGACAGTATTTTTCCGATAAAAAATTAACGGATTGAGCAAATCAAACAAAATTTTCATCAAAGTTTATTCAAATAGTTTGGGATATAACTGCTTTTTCAAATTTCAAACAGCCCTCCTTTCTCCTTGACACAGGCGTGGAGTCGCTTGTGGAAGGCACCCACCGTGGTGGACAGGTAAGCGACGTCAAGATCATCCCACGCCTTCTGTAGGGCGTGCTTCAAACTTTCCAAATTCTTGTGTGGGGAAGCCAGGCCTTGCTCTCAAGGACCGACCACACAGAGAAGTCCAGAGGATTCAAATCAGGTGAGTACGGAGGCCATTCGGCGGATGTGATCATGGAGGGGAAATTGCTCTTGCACCAGTCTTGCACCACTTTAGCCTTGTGGGCGGGCGCACAGTTTTGCTGGAACGTCCAGTTGCGCCCAGCGAAGTGAGTCTGGCTCCAGGAAAGTACTTCCTTTATGAGAATGTCGTTCAGGTAGTTATTGGCATTCATTTGGACTCCCTGCTCGACGAAAACGATTTGAGTCTTGCCAGTCGCGCAAATCCGCAAATCCAGACCATGAAAGAAGCGGGATGGCCCTTTCTCGAGACGAAGCGACCACTCTTATTGGCCTCGTTGATCGATTTCGACCAAATCCTATCGTTCTGGTGGTTGAAGGACTGCTCAATATTGAACAACTTCTCATCGGTGAAGAGAATATCCAAACAGTCCACCGGCTTGAACCGCTTTGACAGTTCACGACATCTCCGAAGACGGGTCGCCTTCATCTGGTTCGTAAATGCGTGATTCTTCTGCAGCTTGATGAGGCGAATTCCCATTCGGGATTTGACGATCGTCTGAACAGAACTAGCCGAGATAACGCAGCTCCTTCGCGAGTTTTCTGAGACTCCGTTTGGGGTTTTCGGATGCTTCTCATGTTGAAGGAAGTGGTCGCGGTCACTGGTCTGCCACTCCTGGGACGGTCATTTGTTGTACCAGTCTCAAGAAAGCGACGTATTGTGTTTTCAATGGTCCTACGAGAGAATCCAGTGGTTCTGGCGATGTGCTTTTGAATGTGCCCGGACTGGCTCAAGCGCAGAATGTAGCCTCGGTCCATATCAGAGAGCATTACCTAAAAACGAAAGGAGCTAACATTCTAATTTTTTCAGAGCATGTTAGCAACATTATGAAAAAGATACAAGCGAAAAATCACACGACTGCTACACCAAACAAGAAAGATGCAAAGTGACAAAGTTGTCCACCTGGACTTTTGCTACACCCTGTAAATTCTACCAAGCACTGTGTTGAAGGAGAAAGTAAGAATTGAGCCTTTTGCATCGATTCGAGTCTCTTGCTTTATTATTTTCTTCACAACTTTTAAAACCTTTTTAAAGCTCTATTATTTGACTCTAAAATCTACATACGGGCTCTAGTTTTAGTAGAGAAGAGCTTTTCTGCAGGTTTCTCCGTGATCACCATTGTGGAGGTACTCGCGCTCTTCCTGGATGTTCTCCATACGATATGCGCGCACAAGTTCATCAGGAGGGAAGAGGAGGAGAAGCAGAAAATGAAGGGGAACGATAAGGTTTGAGCTGTGAACAGAGGAACCGACCACGCTCGCGGTAACTCGTGCAAAAGTCATAGGACGAAAACCGAACCCGCGTCTTTGCTTACCGGACGATGCTCTTACCCATTGCACTAGCAATTCACCCAGTTACTTGCGCTTTTGAAAGGTGCTTTCCGAGAACTAATCTGACAAGTTTGCCTCACTTATCAGCTATCCCGTAATTTTAATAACCTCCAGCTGTAAAGTTCTCAATTTCTGGAAAACCGTGGACAGTAAATTTAATTTTAATCGGAACTGATGAAGTAAAAACATATAAGGATATGACTTATCATGTTTACAAATAGAAATCTTACATTTACATACGAGTTATGAATTATATGTTCTTCTTCATATGCCTTTCGCTTCTTTGCAACAACAATTTTTTTCATTCAGTTACAATATCATCACTTTTCCGAATTTTTTTTCCGTTTTCACACCTTTTTTCGTCAAACGAAAGTTTCTTTCCTATCGTTTCAATTAGTACTTTACACCCAATATGATAATGAGCTTTTTTTCACTTTTTGTCGAAGAACTTTATTAAATGATTTGATCGTTTATTATTTCCTTCATTGGATGTTGTGGTGCGTTTCCTCGTATTTTTCTGCATTTTCCATTCTGCTTTCCTCCATTATTCAAATTATTTTTCAACTATTTAATGTTTAACATGTTTTTTCAACATTCATTCACTTCTTCGCACATGTTTATGGTACGATGAATAACTGTCCCAGTAATGATTTCTTTTGAATTTGAGAAATTAAAACATATTTTCACACATGATAACTATTTGCGAAATTTGGTACGAAAGATCACGAGGTGCAAGGTGGATGGTGCAAGTTCATTGTTGATATTCTGGTTAACCATGATTCAGGTAATGCATGATTGATTGCAAGATTTGTCTAGTGAAGTTCGAATTCTCCTTCTACTTCACAATACTAACTGATATTCAACATCAATAATGATATAAATAGCAAAAAGCTTCGTTACGAAATACAATTTTCAGAAAAGAATATACAAGTATTTTGAAAGTTAACATTTTTTGAAAACAACTTCATTGTCTTTGTAAAACAATAAACCTGATAAACTAGAAACTTAAAACCTTTAAAAAAATTTGGTCAAAAACTAATTTTCTGTATTCAAGGTACATCGCCGAACCCTGTTGAAAAACAATTCAGAACGCTACATCGTAAACTGTCATCGCATCTTATTTTTTTTGAAAAGAACTAGCACTTTAATACTAAAACATCAATAAGTATTAACCATCCCCGTTTCAGCATTGAGCACAGATTATCTCAAACCTGAACGTGGTCGATTCGTGAATTGGAGATTAACACTCCAGAACCGAGCCCACGATTGTTAAGTCGATAGATCACTATACTGTTGGTTCTTACTGAGTCACGGGTTCGATGCTGACTGTTGAGAGCGGTTGTTTCTTCACTGATCTTCCACTCATTAACATTCTTAAACCTGTTGTCTAACAGGAGTTGTACACCTTGAAACCGTACTGAAAACTATGGTGCCAAGGGCGGAAATGTTAACTAAATATTATGTATACATATTTTTTCAGAAGATCCAGAATAACATAATAGCAACCTTATCACCAATTTTCAACGCATAAAAAATCCAATAAACATATGAATATTTCAAAATTAGCAGTTTTGGAGTTATTCATGAATATAAAAACCTTACAAGAGTTATTCATTTAGTCATTTCGAAAAATATAGTCACAAATTTTCTTGAGTTTTTTATACTTTGAATCATCATTGTAAAGTATGAATAACAATTATTTGTATGTCGAGAGAACTGAGTCGGTTAAAAGCGTGTGACTATTCATAGTTACTGTGGATGACATGATACTCACGAAAGAAAGAATACATCGGCTCAAAGAAGCAACGTTCTCTTTGCTTAATTCTGTTTTGGATTAGCAGGATTTTCGAGTGAATACGCTCGATAGTGTTTTGATCCGTTAAGCATTCAGTCAGAAAAAAACATCTGAACCGTGTCTATTGTTCCATTTAACGAGCACATAGATTTTTTCACTCTCGATTAGAACATATGGGAGTCTAAATCAGGTATTACCTGGCCAGCATTAAAAGCCAGCAGTCTGGGCTGTCATAAATACCGAACGCACGTATTTATGTTCAAAAACGAATACGTGATTGATCGTGTTCGATATCATTTTGACGATTTTCTTGAATTATATAGTGGCTAAGATAACGGTCTTCCCAAAACCTTTACCGGAAAACGGGCAAAACACAACCATGAACACACTGGTGGTAAAAAATTCAACTTAATAAAAAATTCTTATGCCTAACTTTGTTGAAACACTAGTTATCATTTCTCATGCAAAAAAAGGATTTTGAACTATGCCATAATTCAGAAGAAAATATTTCACAGGGGAGAAAACTAAAAGTTTCAAGTTCATAGAGCCTATGAAAAAAAAACACTTTCGAAAAATAGTCATATATATGAAATTCAATTACCTCCTCGTTGAGAATTTTTGGCAAATTTTTAAAGACAATTTTTTCATAAGAAAAAAGCTACCTGTTATGCACGTAGATAATTTCACTTGTGTCACCTTCGTCCTTGATCAAAATCAGATAAAGAATGTTGTTTAAGAAATCCACTCTGTCAGTTTTTTAAAATGGGATGTTCCGTGTTTCATACGTGTTTTTTTTCCGTTAAGAGATTGCGGAATCTGTAAAAAACCGCTTTTTTTCACAGAACTCTTTTTTCCGCACTCTTTTTTCTCTATATTTTCCCTTCTTAAACATGTTGTACTTGTCTTCAACTCATATCCGATTTTTAGGGACGTGTCTTATGTCTTTTCGTTTTTCATTGTCATTTTTTAACCGTTCCCTTTTTTCAAAACTTTTCCATCTTCATGCCTCTTTTTAACTTTTTTCTCTTTTTTCAATAGTTTTTTTAAAATCACTTTTCCTATTTCTCTTTTTGCTTATCTTTTTCTCTCTCTCTCTACTCTAGCTCTTTCTCATATTCATTCTCTCAGTCTCAATATTACATTTCTTGGCCCTATCTACCTGTATGCCCTATCTGTATGTATACATAGTTTATCTGTATCAATCTTCTTACATCTTTCCCTTTGTCTATCTTTATTTAACTATCTTTCTCGCTCTCTCGCTCTCTTTCTATTTTCGTTTCTCTCTCTATCTTTTTACTTTTTCTCTTCCTCGTTCTCCATCTCTCCCTCTCTCTCTCTCTCTTTCTCCCTCTCTCCATCTCTTTCTCTCTTTCTCTTTATCTCCACCTCTCCCCCTTTCTCTCTCCATCTCTTTCTATCTCAATCTCAATCTCAACCTCTTTCGCATTCTCTCCCCTCTCTCTCTTTTACTCTTTCTCTTTATTTCTTTATCTCTCTCTCGCTCTCTCTCTCTCTATCTCTCTCTCTAACTGTGTTTGCATGCCGAACAGATCAGAGGTTGAAAGGGATACTCCCCTGAGTATTCTTTGGACGAAATAGTTTTTATGCAAGATTTCAACGACATGTCACTAAAGTTTTTGAATCTCGTCATTATCCGCCTCCGTTTTCACTCCCCTCGGAAATGATCGGAATTGCCGTTTCTTAAAGAAAATTTATGCTAAGCGTTCATGAATGGTTTCATTTGAAGAAAAAAAACTTACAAGAAGGGTACAGTCTGTCTCAAATACGAAGCTCGCCCATCCCAGTACTTTGAACGTCTGTCTTCAAGAGAAAATATGCAGAAAGAAGCTCTGAAATATCAAGGTTGAGTTGCGACGCAACAAATTAGAAAAAGAGTGGAACCGGTTGCGATCAGCGACTTTGATCCACCGGAAATCGCCTCTGTTATTGAATGATAACGTTGAAATTTCTGAAAAGAGAGAGAAAGAGTAAATAGTTGCTTTAGGCTTCAGGCAAGTCACTCATTCCCAAGTCACAAGTCACTTATACTACTTTTACTCAAAGGATAATGAAGAGCAATTGTTAAAATTGTTCCGCTTTTCGACTTTAATTTCTTCGAATGCGAAGACCTTATGTTATTCGAAAAAAAGCCAATTCATTTATGAAACAAATTCGCGAATTATTTTATGCATCGTAATCACTTCAACTTTTGAAATTCTGATGAACTATTGATTGATTCTTAAATTGATGATGAGGTTTGCATTACTGAAATATGTATATAAGTTCTTTTTGTGTTTTAGTTCTATAGTTCGGTTTTCTCACTCTTTATCAGGATTCATTTCCTAAAATCAAAAAAAAAAACTAAAATCTTAATGACATATTATCTATCTCTGACTAACGCTCACGTCCAAAATACTAACGATAGTGACTTCGAGGTACGATAGTGACTCCGAGGTACGATAGTGACTTCGAGGTACGATAGTGACTTCGAGGTACGATAGTGACTTCGAGGTACGATAGTGACTTCGAGGTACGATTCAAACAACGGAAGTTTTTTCCTTATTTTATAGTGATTTGTTAGTTTTTATTCATTTATTCATTCATTCTGTATTTCGTGCACACATGATATTAAAACAAGGATAATTGCGGATATGCATGGACTATCTTTCTAGTGGCGGTGTGTTTATGAGCGAACGGTCGCTTGAGTATGAGGGGAAGGAAAAGGGAGGGGGGGGGGAGGAATGATTGATGTGAAATGCGAAAAAATATGTGAAAATTATATGTGAAAAAACTACCGCGTCTTGGGAGAATTTATGATCTAAAAGTTTTTAGTGATATTGTGATTGTCCTTTTTGATTGGTCTTTTTTTTTATTCATGCTCTTGACAGTTCAAAAAATTTCTTATTATCTTTCCATAACTATAATTTTTGTTGTATCTATTTCTACAATTTTGCTCCTCTTCCTTATTCTCGAAAATTTTCTTCTTTTTTGTTGTTGCTAGTTTTCGTTTTGGTTTTCTCCATTTTCTTCATTATACTAACTTTTCATTTCTTTTCTTCTCGATCTCTGTTTTTCTTTATCATCTGTTGATCATTATGATGCTTTTTAACATGTTTTCTGTTCTTTTCTGAAGCCCTGAACTCCTTCTCTTGTTGCTACGTACTCCTTGAGCCATTTTGCTCGCATACTTGCTCTTTCCTCCCTCCCCGCTAGCTTTCTATCATCGGAAGAGCATCTGGAAACTTGGCTTTCATCATTGAATGGTGGATCTGTCATGGAAACCCGTGAATCTTATTCCTATCAAGTTTTAGTAGTCATGGGAGCTGCCGGAATGAGTGAAAGATTCGCTCGGGAAGCGGAACGAATGAGACCACCGTGAAACTTTCATCCATTTAAGCAAGCACGTCTTACAGAGAAAAAATTTCCAGCCTTTTTTTGTGGTTGATCTCTCTCTGTCTTTTATGTTTTTGTCTCTTTCTCCTTCTTTGATGCTCTTTAATTTCTGATTCCATTTCACCTTTTTCTAATTATTTGATGTTCCTATCAGTTTCTGAAAGACTTCGTGACAAAGTTAAAAGGAGTGACAGTCCCAGGTGTCACTGTCAAATACTTTGTGACAAAGTTAAAAGAAGTGACAGTCTCAGTTGTCAGTGCCTTTGAACTGTGTAAGTGAGTTCTTGTTGGTTTTTATCCCATCTTGTATTAATCGTCTATCATCAATATTTATGTCACTCAAATAGGTACTATCCTAGCTTGTAGGAAAAAGACCCCTTTCATTCAATAAAAACACTCTGTGATTATTAGAGGATTGTGAGACTTTCCAGGTAAAGGTACTTGTACTTTCCCCACGACTCCAGGTGAAATTTTTAAAAAAAGCTAAGTTCTAGAAAAGAAGAACCAAATTGGTTACAGCTTTAAGGTCGTACAATGCCGAGCCACACTCGTAAAGAGATCAAACCTATCAGAACAGGTTAGCTTCATTGGTTTTATAAATTTTGCCACAATGTTTGATCAGCGAACAATATAAGTTTGGAAAATTATTTTCTGCTTCTTAAACAAGAACCATGTTTTCTATTTAAGTTCAAGACACTCGATTGACTGATAACTGAGAAAATTATCTAGTTCTCATGTAAAAAAAACCCAAAAAGTTATCTGGTTTTCATCAAAAATACCGAAAACAACTGTCATGACAAAATTACTCAATAGAATTTGTTTTCTAGTTGTGATGACGCAGATACAAAACAAAAGCATTATAGGCACTTCTAAAACTTCTCAATTTTTTTGTTTTGAGTGTATTCATCAGGTTTGGGAGTCGAACTTGTGAAAAATTGCTCAATGTTCAGATCACAATAGCATTATGGCTAACTTTTTTCGTGCAAAATTATAACTGACAACAATAATCCAAGTTTTTTTCTTCAAAAAGTTTTATTGAATAACATCAAAATTGATTTTAGTGGAACATCGGAGAGTGGAAGTGGAGTCGCGGAAAGCCACCGATGACGTCCGTTGTCTTCTCCTTCAGTACAAAGAAGAAATCTTTCGACTGTTTAACGCCTTTCGCATGGAATTTCATGCAAACCACGGTCAGCGGAATCTTTATCATAAGTATATTCAAAAAATTTGCAACTGATCATTTTATTTATGTATTCAAACATTTTGAAGACCCATACCGAATCCCTTCAAATGTAATTTTTCATCAGCTCTTTTCTCAAACCTAAAGTTTCACTACGAATACCTGGATACATGCTCATAAAATCAGAAAATGAGATATGGCTAGATTTGCCCTGTGGACTATTGTCCGCTGCATGGTGTAATCATAAACTTCCCTTGTTTTTGAGATAGGTTTGGTGTTGACTATCGAGAATGTAAATTTTTGCACTGAAAAGTGGGGATAAAATTAATAATGTGGAGTTCAGGTAATATGAAATATTTTGTATAAGATAGGAGATAGCCAGTCAAAAAATAATTTTTTTATAAGCGTATATGGCACTGGACAAACATAAGGAACGTAAACACTTTTCAGCAAGAGAGCCTCCGCTCTCTATCGAGCACGGAGAATCCGCGGAAGTCAACAGACGACCGCGGCTCGGACATCATCATAACAACATGAGGATGAGCTTAGAGAACGAAGTAAATTCACTTAATCGTTTTTTGATACCTTAAGAGTGGAACTTTGATAAGAGAGAAACGAATGAGCAAGAGTGATCGAAGTAAAAATGACAATGAAAGAGGTAAACAGAATAAAGGCAGAGATAGAAAGAGAAAGAGGTGCAAAGAGGTGGAATTAGAGAGACAAAGAAAGAGAGAACAAAGTGAGAGAGAGAGAAGAGAGAGAGGAGAGAGAAAGTGAGTGAAAAAAAGAGAAAGAAAAAGAAAGAAAGAGAGAAAGATTGTAAATGGGAAGGAAGGGAGAAAAAAGAGAAAGAAAAAGAAAGAAAGAGAGAAAGATAGTAAATGGGAAGGAAGGGAGAAAACAGAAAGAAAGAAAGTCAAGGGAAGTTAGTGAGACTTTCTAGTAAGATTCCCTAAATGATAAATATTAAAATCTAGTTTTCAAATTGAGAAAGGTTTAATAATCATGAAGGTACTGAGTCTTGAGGTCTCTTTTCTTCTGTGAAATTTCAGTTTTCAGTTTTTCATCACGTCTTACGGAAGAGAGCGTGGTCGGAGTCGGTCTCGCTCCCGCTTTGGCTCCCGCTCCGGATCTCGCCATCCCTTCCATGACTCGCTCTCTCACTCTTCCTCCCGCTCCTTATCTCCTGAAGCCACCCCTACTCGTGACTGTATCCGAAATGGCTCACGCTCGACTCCTAGGTGTTCACCGCCAAAGCCGAAACTCGGAGAATCGGAGCAAACCAATGCATGCGATAGAGATCATGATCATAAGCGAATCGATCGTCGTGAAGCCAGTCACGAACGTAGTCGCATACATCGACGCGATCATCGTGGAGACGGGAGACAGAGGTTTTATAATAACACTAATTGACCTTTTAAAACCAATAAAACTCAACAGAAAGAGTGCTACGAACACCCGAAGATTTTCCGTTTCGAACTCTGACTTATACCGCACTGCAAAAAACGTTCCTTTGTAAAATTCAAAGTTCAGTTTTTTTCACAAATCAAGTAAAAATACCTCGAATAATGATAGATCGGCAAAAACCAATCTGATGTCTCTCCAAAAAAAACCGACAAAGTTTTACTGAAATAAAACAAGAATCTGATAATCTGTCTTTTCAAATATCAAACTAGCCGACTACAATTACAAACATGGATATTAACTCTTCGTTTTTTTGAATTGTTCAAGAATTATTATAGTGAATGGTTATCTCAATAATCTTCTCTCACATCCATCTCTTCAAAACCTGGTCTCATACTTGCTATGTATGCATCAATCCCACATGTTTATAGTCCTCGGTAGTATAGTGTTAATCCGCTCCGGTAAGAAAGACAAGACTTGGCTCGGTTTTTTATACTGTGGACTAGCTTTTTGTCCGTGCGACAGCTCAATGATACCGACCTAGTGATCGCGGAGAAGACAGATCCAGGGGTCGCCGCTCTTTGGAATCGGACAACAAAAGGCATCGCTCGGTTAGCTTTCTCTCTGCTTATTGAAGTCTAGTCTACTCGAAAATTATTCAATGGCGACCTACTTGAACTGAGTTTGATGCGAACACAAGTCGTATTATGAGTTCTTGACTAAGAAACAGAAGAAAAAAAACCTAAAGTGAATCAAAGCTGGTTCTTTGCAGCCCCCTCCGAACACCAGTCAAGCTGCAATTGCAAGTACGCATATTGTCTTATATTTTTATCCCCTCAGCATACATAGCTCTTACTTCCGCATTGTACGAGTGTTATATCGGGTGTGGCACAATGATTGTGTTTCTCTCTGTCGTCCAATGAGTTGAAATTGAACCCCCTTCTCTTCCACATCACGTGCAAATTCGACCAGACCGAGGGGTTAATAAATGTCGGCAGGGCTTCCACGTCTTCTCATATTCTTTTGCTATCAGAGGTTTTGAGAACAGTTACTTCTACCAATCGGGTCTGTATTTCGAATCACGGTAGCGCGTGCCCTGTTTCGCAGCCGGATGAAGCTACTATATTAAGAATAAGATAAAGTTTTTCTTTCGAAAATTCCAGTTCTGGGAAACTTGAACTTTCTTACCACATGATGTAGTTTTGAATAACTGAGTAGTAACCTGCATCAGTTGAGTCTTGATATTTACAAATATTTAGGAGCACATAAATACTTGACCAGGTGCTCATCGTCCAAGACCTCCTTAATTGACCAGGTGCTCATCTTCCAAGACCTCCTCCGCGAAGACAAATCGGCGTTTTTGGTATGCCAGAGAGCGTAAGAGGGGATCATCTGAACGAATTCTTCAGGGAATACGGAGAAATCTCGGACGTTAGATAAATCGTCTTCTTTTTGTCCAGTTAGACATTGTTAAAGTGTTCCATTCTGTGAAATGTGTTCAAGAGATTCCCCACGTTATCATGACAATTAATAAGTAAAAGTAGGAGAAACAAGCAACTGCAGAGGTTCACTGGCTCAGCTTAACCTTGAATGAACTTTTGAAAATTCCATAAAATGAGTATTTAAGAATCAGTACTTCATTAGAGCCATAAATCTATTGGAGGTCCGTGAAAGTTGAGGCTTGATTTCTCAACTTTCACGATAAGTTTAGTCTTGATGATATTTAAGTCTAGTCTTGATGTTATTCAAGTTTAGTCTTGATGATAATCAAGTTTAGTCTTGATGATTTTTATGATATTGATGATCTTGGTTAAAAAATGAGCTTCTTTGTTTCACAGATAGACATCATTAGACACGAAAGCACCGGATTATCAAGAGGATTCGCGTTCATCACCTTCAAAAGAGTAGAGCAAGCGACCGCGGTTAGTGATGGTATTGCGGTCTTAAAACACTTGCTCCGGTCAAATAGATGCGGCTGAGTTCAACTCCGCTCTGTAAACTAGTTTTTGTCTCTGTGAAAGTTTAATCATGAGTTACATAAACCAGGTTCAACTATTCTTAGATTGTTCAACCAAAGTTTTCTTTTTCTTCGAACTCATGTCTTCTAAACAGTGATTAGCTATTCCAATATCAAATTAAGTTTTTCTTTGTTATAATAATGTCTTTTTTAGTAGTATTCACTCTCAATACTGGGAAATGTTCTCTTTTGTTCATGATGATGTTCTAGTTTAGTCTTGATGATATTCAAGTTTAGTCTTGATGATATTCATGTTTAGTCCATAACCTGCTGTTTTTCTTCTGAATATGTTTCTTAATTTTTTGAAACAATTTATTATGAAGAACGTTACCTAATGTTTAAAAAAATTGTATTCTTCATCTGCCTTCAGGCAATCGCAGGCCGAAACAACACTAAACTCCATCATAAGAGAGTTCGCGTTGACTATGCGTTCGAAAAGAAATAATCATGGGCCCAAAATTAACTAATATTCTGCATGAGTAGATATCCTCAGGGTAACATTTCATCACAATTCTAAATTTAATGTGAACATCTTTGTCACGGCTTCACCGTAAAGGCTCGTTTTTTTGTAAACTATACGGTAATTAAGGTTTTGTGATAAACTTCTCATCTGCGAGGAACAGGCTTCGCTGTGAACACGATACAGAAATACCTTATTTATTTTTTGTTGAAAACAGGTCGTCGTTGTAAAGCGAATCATGCAGCTCTGCATATAATCAAAATAGAATACGGTTATGAAGATGTGTTTACTTTTTTATTTAAGTTTTTAATTCTCTATTTGAATAAAGATATTTGTTGCATAGAATAGAATTCACGCGAATCTGTCAGATGGTACAATCACGGAATGAAGCTTTTTGTCTTTTTAAAATTTTGCAATAATTATAAGGTTTGCCGCTACTTTTCTCTATTTTCTGACTCAAGCTGCTAAAATTCTTCGAATAATTCATTTGTAAGCCCCCCCCCCCCTCTTAGAGCCTAAAAGCTTTTGAAGTTTTTTGCTTCTTGTTGGGACTTTACCTTTGCAAATCAACTTTTGTTCATACGATGCCATTTCAAGCCCTTTTAATAGTTTTAAATCTGATAATTTATGTATTGGTTCAACTTGAAAGTTTCCTAGTCTGAGTAAAAAATCGTGGAAACATTGTGCTCAGAAAAAAACCGACATTCTTTCTCTGGACAAAACACTGAATGGCATGGAAAATAATGGAATTGAATTCAACTGAAAACTCAGCTCAGCTTTATACTGTTGTGTATGTCATTTGTAGTAAATTGGAAAGAAAAAAAAAGAGAGAGAGAGAGAGAGAGAGAAAGAAAGAGCTAGGAATAGAAAATTAAAAAGAGAGAAAGAGAGAGGAAGAGAGAGGAAGAGAGAACAAAATGGAATTTTTTTAAAACCTGATTCTTTTTTTAGGGCGCGAGTTCAGTAATGGATGATTAATGCTTAGGGGGGCTAAGTTTTAAGTTCCTGGGGCCGTATGCACGTACCATTTTTCGTGGAAAATGATGAAAAAACAGTCTTATCCTAGAACACTTAACACTATTTTCATTATCATTGACCACCAAAAATTGTACGTGCATACAGAGAGAAATAAGGCTGCTCAATACAAAAACACCCATGTTCACCCATTCCTACACGTAACTGCGCTGTAAAATTCACCTCCACGGTTTATTCATCAACAAAAACAGCCTGGAGAAAGCTGGATACTAGGATCTGGACACCTTGGAACCACATCTTACGAATTATGCTCGACCTTCTTTTCGGAAGAACAATTCTTTTTGGATCAGATGAACCATGACGCTTAATTTCTCAGTATGTTATTAATGAAGTACACAAACTGAATTGAACATTAACAACGAAAAAAACCGCATAATATCAAAACAGTTCATTTAAAAACTGTATTTTAAGGGCAATGTTGTCACTTTCAAGTGAAAGTTAATACATATCAAAAGAACAAGCCAGTGTCTGTGTTCTCTACTCGAGTCTTTTTGTCATCGTTTTTCTTATCTTTCGAGACTTCCGAACGTTTTCAAAATAAAAAAAAACGTTAGAATACGTTATCTTCTGCGTGACAAACAAACGGTTGCTGAAGTTGTGCACTTGCTGTGACGTTTGTCGGCATCGTGGAACATCGTGGAACATAAAAAAGGACAGATGAGAGGTTGAAAGTAGCAGGAGCAGGATTTCTGCTATTTTTTCTTCGAATTTCATCAAGAGGTCTGGAAAGGTAGATATAAATCTACCTTATTTTTTCTTATTTAGAAATCTACCTTATTTTTTCTTTAAAAAACATTTTTTTTCTTATTGAGACTTTTCCGGAATTTGATTCTTAGGCAAATGTTTTCGCAGAGACGAAAGAAGCGTAAAAATTGAAAATAAATAGTCAATGCTCATAGAAAAATTCCCATGATCGACCATCTTTTGGTTCGAATGTGCAATGTGGAAAATGCAAGAAACAATCAAATATCATTAATAATACACATGTCCACATGAAGATTAAAAGAGTTTCGAGTTTTCCAGCGCATCACAACTGATAAGGAAAAAGAGTTCTCTTTTAGCCCTATTCTACCTTTGGAAGGAAAAGTCATCTTTCAGCCCTATTCCACCTTTGCAAGCAAAAGTCATCTTTCAGCCCTATTCTAGATCTGCAAGCAAAACTGTATGGATAGTATCAGTTACCTCGGAAGACCTTCTCGCTTCACTTGAAAAAAAGTTTTTAGGTTTTACATAGTTTTTATGATCAATAAGAACATAGTTTCTTTTGTTTGAATTTTTATAAATTGAAAAAATGCAACAATAAAGATTTTTTCCTGAGCTTGGATTCCGTAACTTTTCTTTCTTCTCTCATCCCTTTTTCCCTCTCTCTTTTCTTTTTCCCTCTCTCTTTTCTTTTTCCCTCTCTCTTTTCTTTTTCCCTCTCTCTTTTCTTTTTACCTCTCTCTTTTCTTTTTCCCTCTCTCTTTTCTTTTTCCCTCTCTCTTTTCTTTTTCCCTCTCTCTTTTCTTTTTCCCTCTCTCTTTTCTTTTTCCCTCTCTCTTTTCTTTTTCCCTCTTCCTCTCTGTCTCTTTCGGAATTTTTTTTGAATCATCTGCTTTTTCTAGCTAAATCGCCTTGTTACTACACATTATATTTCAACAAGCAAATGAACATTCGATCCCGTTTTAATTCCTGATGATTATCAATACATCGTTACTTCCTTACTAATAGTCAGTATCAGATGAGAACATAATTTCGTCCTGTATTTTAGAAACATATGTTTTCAATTTCTATGGATTACAGAAGATGTGGTTTGCTCTGCCTGAACGAACTCTTCTACTCCTGGTCTCAGTGAGCACAATCCTGATCTCAGCGACCAACCTCGTGCTAGAGCCAAGGTTTGCTTATCTTTGCAAGTTGAAGTCAATGCGTATTAGCAGTTTTTTACGGTAGTGCATTTTTTGCGCGGTGACTCTCGGTAGCACATAGAACAGGGTTCTATCTCACTCGTTGACTGGTTTTTTGTCGTCTTTGTGAAATTCCGACACGATACAGTTCGGTGGTGATAATTTTTTGCGGCTCAAAGCGATGAAACTTCGATTTTTGAAGAACAATGATACTAAGGCTTAGTGAGGCTTTTGAGCTTCACTTTAAGCACCAATATAAGGATTGGCTACATGTCCTTGATGGTGTTACTGATAATGTGCTGGCTCTCCCGCTTATAAATGGAGGCAGCTTGGTTTTGTCTCACAACTTCAACTGACTTATGTCCGTTCGGTCGCTCAACCGTGTTTCATTAGTGCGACATATTAACAAAGGCGTAATAGTAGAGGATAAGTACTCAGAGGTGTTCCTTCCTTCTGGGTGGACTATGAAAAGGGGACCTTAATGCTGGATGGGCAGCCCTTCCGCTACCTATCCGGATCTCTTCATTACTTCCGCATCCACCCCTCGCAGTGGGTCGACCGACTTCAGGTTAATCCTTTTTCTTCATTGCTACTCTCTGTCTTTGTCACTATCTACCAAGTCGACTCTTTTTCTCTTTCTCTCTGACCCTCTCTTTAGTTTTCTTTCTCTCCCTCATTCTCTATCTCTTCCTCTCCCCTTCTAACTAACAGTTATATTTCAGAGAGTGAGAGCTCTCGGCTTGAATGCGGTTCAGTTCTACATCCCGTGGAACTTTCACGAAATGGAGCAAGGAAGGTATGCTTGCATCGACGCAGCCTATCCGAATTATCTCAAAGCATTGTCTCAAAGCATGCACACATATGTAAACTATGATGTACAGGGTAGCCCATGTATTCAGCAACGTGTTTACAAACGTGTATCTCAGTGCATAAGTGAGCAATTCCTACATTTTTTAGCTCAAATTAGTAAAAAACATTGGGTCAAAAAGTCATTCGATACGCTATCCTTTGGCATGAACTACAGCCCAGAGTCGCTTTGTAAACGCTTCGATCCCTGGACGAAGGTACTTCTCGTTGATTTTCCTGCAGGGATTTTTTTATAGACTCCATATTCAAGTGGGGATGAGCATTGAATTTTCTCTCCAGCTAGGACCACACGGAATAGTCCAGCGGATTGAGGTCGGGCAAAGAGGAGGGCCATTCTGCGCTCAAGATGAATTCTGGAAAATGAGCCTCACACCATGCCTTTGTTCCGATAGCCTTGTGAGCAGGCGCAGATTATTGCTGGAAGACCCAAGATGTATTAGGATAGTGGGAAGCAGACTAAGGAAGCCATATTTTTGAAGGATTTGCTGGCGGTAGTATTCCTGGTCAATTTTGACTCCTGGTTCGACAAATACAAGAGGAGCTTTGCCGGTGGCGGACACTCCGGCCCAAACCATGACTTGTGCAGGATGGGAAGTTCTATGAACGATTCTACGGGCTTCATTGGCTCCCTGTGAGTCCAAGAGAGACGTTGAGATCCTAAGCGATGCGCGTATTTGATCGACCAAGTTTGTGCAAGTCCACAATGATAGAGCGTGCTCTATGAGCAGCCCCCATTCTTTTGAGAATCGATCAAATGAAACAAAAATTCAACCATGTGATGAAAACACGTGTGACAAAAAAAAACATATGTGAAAATTGGAGCTCAACGTGCACTATAAATTGAATTATAATATAAACGCTGAAAGATTGGTTGCCGAATACAAGGGCTACCCTGTACATTAAACTCTCTAGGCCCAACTTTCTAAACGAAACATTAGAAAACCATTCAACTTAGAAACCCGTCCAAATGTTAATATTTCGAAGTTTTTTTCGAATGTAGTATGTGCTTCATTCATTCATTCATTCTTTATTCAAAGCATGTAGGTATTTAAGACAAAAGCAAATTACATACACACAGAAAAAAATTGATCAGTTTTGATCCATTTTCTGAACAATATAAAGGGGACGATGTTCTTAGTGCCCTTTATATTGTTCAGTCTGTAGTAAAACTCGCCCCACCTAGCGCTAATTCGCGAACTGCGAAACTGTTCAGTTGTGATCAATAATATTGTTCACTTGGAAAAAAAGTGTGCTGTATTAAACCTCGCCCATAAATTGCGAGATTTTCTTCCTTTTTCTTGAGTTTTTTCTTTTTTTTCTTCCAAATTAAAACAAAAATTTCGTGTTTCTCTGGAATGTAATGAACACTTCAAATCAACAAACTTTTTTTTCCAACAAGCATACAAACAAAATATTCACAGTAGAATTTGAAAAAATTCAAGGTCTATTATTTTCACTAGTTACACTGGTTTAGAAAAATTCTATTACACTGGTTTCAAAAAAATTAAGCATGATGCGATGACACTTCAAATCAACGAACTTTTTTCCAACAAGCTTACAAACAAAAGATTCAAAGTAGAATTTGAAAAATTCAAGGTCTATTATTTTCAGAAAAATTCTATTATACTGGTTTTAAAAAAATTAAGCATGATGCGATGACACTAAAAAATCAATCAATGCTCGAGATATGAAAATTAATGGCCGCCCAATTGGCCTTACTCTCAGGCTTTTCACTCCATCTCACGGCAGACTTGTCCTGGCGACCTTTCCTCACACTGAGTTTGCCACCGTATCCAGTAGCTGAATCTGAAAAATTACATCGGTCATATCTCAAGGTTTCATTACTTTTTGGCGGTATTCATCAATGAGGTCGAACCAAAACGAGTAAAAATTACTTCACGAGGATGAATCGAACTCAGTTCTTTGTGTCTTTGACCGGGTTACCAGTAGGAACGAACCTTGTTGTGAGTGTTGCTTGGATAGCTGCGCCTCTTCCCTTCACCCGAGGGCGGACTTGTCCTGCCTGTCCGTTTGCACCCCGTACCTCCGAACCCCTAAAAGAAGTCCGTTTGCGAGGTTCCACCTTTCCTTGGTACGGCCAAGACTCCGCGCTCTGTAGAAATCGGTCAAGCTCATTATAACCAGGCTTCTCATCACCCATCGCAGAAGAAGCTTTTTTTTATCAAGATGATTAATCATGATGGAACTGCAAGCATTTGAGAACCCGAGAGCGGTGGTGTAAAAGAGAGGATGCAGACGAACAGAGCATTTTTATTAGTAGGTTTCTTGGATAGCGCTTAGATTTTTAACGCGCAGCAGGTTACAGTAACACACTGATTATAACTAAGCATAGGTCAGATTTGATTTGATTAGGTCACTAGGGTTTTTTTTATTAAATTTTTCGTTACTACTTTTAGAAGCAATTTCGTTCAATACTTCAAGACCTTTATGATTTTTTATTATTTTTGGATGGAACCTCCTTTAAGAAATACAAAACTTATCTTTTAAAGTTAGAGTTTCCTAATTAGTTATAGCGATAAGAACCGTGAGTTATGCTTTTGTAAGCATTGAAAGTGGTTGAGGGAAGTTTTTTGAAAGTTAAAAACATCGCGAAAGAATTTTTTTAATCCTAAGGGTCTATCCTTATGATTTAAAAAAGGCTTTAAAAAATGTTGTGTTTTACATAAAGGTCCCTCTTTTGGCAAAAAAAGGGGCCCGCCGACAGAAGGTCTGAAATGACGTTTTAACGCCTGGTCACCAGCAGGGGTTTTTAGTGTGCAAGGAAGAGGTACAGCGGCCCGCGAAACGCAGAAAAATTCATGAAACAGAGACCCTTCCCTTATGATAAAAAAATTGCCAATTTAAACAAAAGGGTCTTCCCTTAGGAGTTTAAAAAAACAGAGGCCCGCTGACATAGGGTGTCACATGACCATTTAATAAACCCTTGCTTTTCTCCTCCCACTGAATTTTTCGTAACCTTCCGACCTTATAACCCGCAATAGATATTTGCTATTTGGAACTCAGATTCACTTTTGGGAGGAATCGGTATGTTTATGTGGAGGGAAACCGTCACTTCGCAGCGATTGTTGATGCACGATCAAACAAATTTTGGCTCTAATATACTTTAGCCGTCCAATAAAAGTTCTGCCCAATCAAAAATTTTGCCGCCCAATCAAAACTTTTGTCATTCATTCAAACTTTAGCCGTCCAATCAAACTTTTACAATTAGACTCTCTTGTTTTTTCATTAAAAAATGCTTAGGCTTAGGAAAAAGTTTACGCTAACGAGGCCGTACGGCTTAGCTAACGAGGTCTTACGGCATAAGAAAATTTTTCATAATATTAATTTTTGTCAATTGAATTTCTGTCAGCTAAACTTTCATTGGACGGCTAAAGTAGATTAGAGCCAAAAATTTAAGGCTTTTACTTTTCCTTAGTTTAAGAAAAACACATGAATCGCAGAGACTTCTTGAATTTCTTACAATATAAGTTTGACCATTAAAAAATACTGGATTTCAACGTAAATGGTTGTTAACCGTGATTGCACTTCCAATTGAGAAGTCTTCGGATTTCTCCAGCAAGGCCGAACCTGTTGACCTGCGGTTGCTTAACAAAAATTTAACCACAATTCGTCTCTATGAAGTTTTAAAAAACACACTTAATAATATCAAACCTTACAAGCGATACGCGAATTGGCGGACGAAAAAGTTTTTGCAAACTTTGAAAATCACTTCTTAAATTTGTGAGAATTCGTTCTTGAATCTTGATTTATTATAAACAATGGTAGCTAAAATAACTCGTAAAATCCATATTTTTTCAAATCACTTCAAATACAATGAATAATTTCTCAATAAAACACTTCAACTAATACTTGAAATCTGAAAATTGCAACACAAAAAAATGCAACATCCTCTTTCTAAATGCAAAAGTTGCTCCATTTGGACAGTCACAGCGTCATTTTATTGCTAATCAGGAAACGGAAAAATTGAAACAAAACCTGTATGTATCTGACTGTATGTGAGCAAATTAGTTTTACTTTTTACGGTAAACAACGGTCGGTGGGCAAAACAGTGCGCAGGCTAATGAAACTTTTTTGGTGTGAAAACACGCAATCTTCCTTGTTGAAATTAAAATACGGCTTAGGTAAAACATGCTGATAAATATATATTGTTCAGTTCCTGCGCTCTCAGCGCAACCAGAAATGATCAAAATGTGATCAATATGCATTGAACCTTATTATTGGTGATCAATTTTTTTCTGTGTGTATAAACAAAGGTTCTGTGTGTATAAACGACTACATTACACATAAAGCTTAGTGGCGGTGTGTAAAGGGGAAAAAAAAGGGGGGGCTGTGATAATGATGAAAAATCACAAGTCTTAATTAAGTATCAGAAACAAGACTAACTGGCACAATCACATTCACAGGCAGCGAATGATGTTTTAATTCAGTTTTGATTTCGACGGCTGGAGAGACTTCACAAAGTTCATCAAGCTGGCGGCTGAGCAGGTTTTTTTTGTTCTTAATATCAGGGGATCAGGCGTAGAACCAATTTGAGAACCAGACAAGATACTATAGAGCAGAGAACAAATAACAGAAACCTTATGAAAAGGGATGTTAATTAACTTTATCGAATTTGAAGTGAAGCGAAGTTATGTGGAACATCACAGAAAGCGAAAATGAGAATGAGGGACAAAAAAGGGAATAGGAAAAGATGGATTTTCAAAAAAGAAGTAGATTTGTAAGCATAAAAACTAAAAAGAAAAATGAATAAAGCGAAACGCGTTAATTGTATTGACTTTTTTTGGTGAAATGAACTGTATGACCTTTTTTGAAGTAGGAAGTCCCATTCTTTATTTGAGGGTCTTTTCTCAATCGTTCGACTGGGTCCGTATGCCTGCGCTGAATGGGAAAACGGTGGGCTGCCATATTGGCTACTCATCAATAACACCGATATCAAACAAAGAAGTCACGACTCCAGGTGAAATTTAAAAAAAATTGTTTTCATTTTCACGCTCTTTTCATCTTTTTCTATCTATTTTTCTCTGTCTTTCAAGTTTTCCTATCATTCCCCTTTTCATTTTGAATTGGACACTGCAAAAATAGATTGCATCCCTTATTTCATTCTGGTTGTTCTGGTTATTCCCTTATTTCATTCTGGTTTTCCCTTCATTCATTCTGGTTATTCTGGTTATTCCCTTATTTCATTCTGGTTTCCTTTATTTCATTCTGGTTTTTTTTCAACGACACAACCATTTTTGATCTCTCGAGCTTCACTTCATATATGGTTCACTTCCATAACTTTGCTCCAAGCTAATCGTTCTCAGGTTCATTTCCGCTGTTTCGGTCTGGTACAAAACGATATCCGAAAAGGTATTTTTATGTTTGGTATCCTGGTTGGTATGTTTGGTACCCGAAAAGGTATCCTGGTTGGTATGTTTGGTACCCGAAAAGGTATCCTGGTTCAATGATCATCTTTCAAGCAGGAAGATATTTGAATTATTTAGGTATTGAATTAGTTTAATATTGTTATACTTCAGAGGCAAGTATGCACAGTATGTTAAGAACTCAGAAAACAGTCAAAGATTTTTATATATATTACAACTTCTCTATTTGAATCCACACGAAAAAAACCTTAATCCACTTTTGCAATTTTGAGAGGTTTTCAACTTCGACCTGATACAATTTGAAACTATTTCTACTTCCAAACTTTTCTTTTAATTTGCGTTTGTTTTTTTATTCAAGCTTCGGCCTCTTCTACGCAATAATGCAGGGCCGGTGCTGATGGTTCAGATTGAGAATGAATACGGGTTAGTCCACCGCTGAAATACTTATATTTTAAGATATAAGCAGCGGTTCCTCATTCACAATTCGGTGTTGACTGCGAATAGCTTGAACTAGACTTAAATGAATAAGGAGGGTAGGGGGAAGGGTTCATTCGAAGTAGTAAGTCCAATGAACTTCGAAAACATACATAATTGACAACGACAAGACACTTTTGATAGTTCCACATTTAGTGTTGTTTCGTCGTAACCCGGTCAACTTTTATATCACCTTTCAATTTCTCACGATTGAGAATATATCGCGGGCACAAGGGGTTAGATTCAAGTTTGCATCGACGTTATCTAGTCATCACGGTTTCGGCTTCACTCTTGGACTTTGAACGTTCAAATCGAGCCGATTAGCGGTACTGGGACATTTCTTCCGTTTAAATCTCAATTAAAAGAGTAACTTTTGTGGCATGACATTGTAGCGTGACTCCTACTAGAACTCATCGTTAACTTTTTCAATGCATCCTTTTTCTGAGACCTAGTGAAGTGCATATATCTGAAAACGGTGGTTTTCGGAATCGATGGAAATAACAACATATGATCTAACGTTTAAAATTGGCGAATTGGCTTCGAAGACCTTTGCTCGGATTGATGGCAACATTTTTTACTTTTAATAGCGCTAGTAAATGAGCTGATTGATTTCACTGATTCTTAGAAATTTCTGCCTATTCTAATATTTTGTACACAATCAATGCTGACTGAAATATAAATCCGCTAAGCAAACCTTGTGCTAGGCGAGTTTCTTACAACAAAACGGAGTACTCTTGAGCAGTCGGATTCCATGGTATTTCTTCCAGTAGTTCTTATGTTGTACATACTTTTTACGTGCTGATGGGGCGGGGTCAACGCACGCTGCTTTTGAAGGACGTTTTACGATTCGAAGAGCTTTTTAAAAGCTGGGTTTTTTTTGCAACAGGTTTTCCGCTCGAACCTTAACTGTTTTTTAGAGTATCGCGTAGAGATACGCGATAGACAAACACTTGAGATCTCCATGTTTTGATGGTTTTAAAGCAGAAAAACCCTCTACTCTTGGTTTTCCCTCTCCCTTAAACTTTGCTGACTCGAAGTTCCCAAAAACTACGACACATTGGCATAGAAAACGATGGCTCCTGAAGAACAACTACCCTTTCTCCTAGAATAGTCGGTTAATTATTCAGCGTTTTGTTTTCAGCACTTACGATGCATGTGATCACGAATA
>OZ057408.1:23417241-23605859 GCA_964056735.1 Allodiplogaster pararmata
ACTCGCTTCACACGGCACCTCGTGGTGGAAGAAGTATTTGAGCGCGCAATTTTTCTCTAAGAATATCTTACGCTTAAAAAGTTCCTGTTTTAGGAATTATGAGCTCCATAACTCGAATGTGTGGTGCCATGACCTACCTTGAGAGCCTCGTCCATCTCAGCAATGAAGACGTAGTCGAGGTAGACGATGTGAGTGAGGAAGAGAATCAACACAACCACCAACGAGGCGCAGATAACAACGGCCAATGGGCGAGGTTCGTACTCTTTCGACACTTCAAGTTTCAGAATGAGTAAAAAGTCATCAGTATTTAATTCAGAATTCGTAAAACGTGACACACACATTTGTACATAAGCTTTGCGCGTTTCAGCTCTACATACGAACGTATCATATTGTTTTTTTAAAATATTTTTCTTCTAAATCAGCATCATTCATACATCAGAATTATACTTATGAGTTAGTCACTCGAAGAAATCAACAACCAGTAAAGGAGCGAGTAAACGAGTGAGTTATATCTTCTTATCTAGAGGCTTTTAGTGGTATGCTTCTGTTCTGAGGTGTTTAAAGAAATGAGGTACTGATGTAAATCTAACCTTTTAATTGAGAATTGCTCTGGAAATTATTCGTCAATGCGGTGCCCTGTCTTTTTGTTATAGGAAGAGAGTTGGTGATGAGAGGGTCAATTGGGTCACTTGGAGGCTCGCCGGTCACAAACTCCACGACTCCGATGAGTTGAGCCGTGAACATCAACAGCAGGACGAGAGCGTAAAGGACGAAAATCGTCTTCAAAGTATGACTAAACTATGCTTAAACAATTAAAAGTACTATGAACTCTTACGCGAAAAAGTAGGCTTAAAAATGTACGAGGTGAAAAATATTTAAGTTTTTGCTATCGATAGCGAGCGCATTACAACAACACAACCGCGTTACCCATTGTAATTTTTGGTGTAACGGTAAAGCGCTCTACCGGTTTGAGTCGAGATGGCTGGGTTCGACCCGGTGGACTAGCTTTTTGCTGTGCGATAGTTCAATCATTGTATTCTTTGTGATATGGCTATCTAAAGGCTCGATAATTTTATTCTCTGAGTTAAAGTTTTTTTTTTAATTCATAAGGCGACTTTGTTTTTAAAATTTGTAGCTCAGCATTAGTTGATTTCTTCAAACAGCATTCTCATCTCGACACGGAATCATGTCTTTACTTTTCTATTGAGACTTCAGACAGTTCCGTTTGGATTGAATTGTCAGCTAAGCTACATAAATACACAGTTTTTCTTTTATCCTCCTCTTTCTTTTATTATGAACTGGCTCTTTAGGTCATTTTTAGCCTCAGATACCTTCTGGGTTTGGAAAAACGACATTATTGCTAACCAGTAGCTGTTATTTTTTAGGAGTCTTCCTTGTTGGAGAGACCCTATTGTTCTTATATAAGGTCTTCGTTTTAAGAGTACCTTGTGGCCTGTTTCTTTTTTTAGGGGTCTCCCTTGCTTCATAGGTTCAATTAATCATATAAAAATAATTGGCCACTAGTGCCGCTGGGTCCTCTTGATCCGCCGAGAACTCTCGGGTTCTAAAGCTCTTTTGATCTCAAAATGCATCTCTTTCTCCGGATCTAAGAACTCTCTCAATTTCGGGAACCTCCATGCTTCAATTACCGTTCTACTTATAAAAAGCATAAAAAGCGACTTGACTGTTGAGTATCTCTTCGTCAAAGAACCGTTTTTTTTAAAAAAAACTAAGTACCGTTGTAAGTAAGTACCGTACCTTAAGTACCGTACCTGAAGAAGTAAGTACCGTACCTGAAGAAAGAAGAAAGGTATGAGGCAGAGTTTATTCCCCGCATAAGCTCCGTAGATGGTAGAGAAACCAACGGAGGCGAAGAGTAAAATCGCGAGCATCGTCGTGCCACCGCCTTCACTCGTCTGCAATCATGCGTTGGCTCTAGCAACCGGAATCTGTTTTTCAGGAACAAGAGTGATCAAATTCAAACAAGTTTACCCCATCAGATTGAATCAATAGAACTTGCCAGAAGCTACGAATATTTATAATGAAAGCGAGGGAAGCGATAGTTCTTTGTTCTCACTCCGATTTATAAACTCAGGGGTTCTTGATGCTTTGGTACGGTATATAAAAGTACGGTATATAAAAGTACGGTATATAAAAAAAACAAGCTGACAAAAGCGATGAACACAGATAGAACGAAGTAGAAGGGCAGCATCAGAATGCTGATTCCTCTCGTGAGGACCTGAAAGTTATCTTATCTTTTCCAAATTCAGTTTCTATTGTCTCAAAAAAGCGAAACATTTCAAATTCCTAAAAGTGTTGCAAGGGCAAAAGGTTTGATGAGCAAATTTGGCTTATTAATTTTTCAGGAAGGCCAATTCAGTCGAGAGCACCAACCTAATTTTTCAGGAAGGCCAATTCAGTCGAGAGCACCAACCTAATTTTTCAGGAAGGCCAATTCAGTCGAGAGCACCAACCTAATTTTTCAGGAAGGCCAATTCAGTCGAGAGCACCAACCTAATTTTTCAGGAAGGCCAATTCAGTCGAGAGCACCAACCTATGTACGATTTCTGTCGTTTAATTACGAATAAGTGAAATTATTCCGCTCGAAACTAAAATGAATGCTATTTGTGTTGAGAAATCTGATGTTATTTGGCATAACTGCACATGGGAACTATTAATTAGAGTGACGTTTTGCGAAAGAATTGTATGTTTTTTTTCATGAATTTACCGCAACTGGTGATAATTTCAAGCGTAACCGCAATTATTATGGATGTTAAACGATATTTCAGTGCATATAACAATAATATAAATATTTTTTTCTCACTGACTGTTACATGTCCTCGACCGCAGAAATAATAGTAACTATTGGGGTTGAAAGAAGGACTGAGCGTGATTAACTGGAAAAAAAACTAATTAAGTTTTTTCTCTGGAAAATTCCTCCGTCATTTTTGCCTGAAAAAATAGTTTCGATCAATTAATTATTTTAAAATCAGATTTTTCGTGTGTATGTTCATGTCACTTCGTTTACGTCCACATGTTACATACTTCATTCTGAAATGTAAGACTATTGCATTTTTAGCTTGTTTTATGAACAAAAACCTATGGTTTCAACCTTCAGACATTTTTCGTCATTTTTTGTTGCAGTATTCTGTTGCAATGGTTTGAAATTCTCTATTTACACAAATGAAACAAAATTTCGACACTCGTGGATTTCCATTTTTGCAGAAGGAAGTTTTGGAAAAATTCGTATAAATAAGTTATTCGAATATCTAATGCACACAAACTTTTTAAACGTCTATTTCTTTATTAGTTTATTTATATATGTTTTATCTACATCTTTCGATGCAATAACGCACAAATTTAATTACAATTGAAAATGAGGAATGAATAGATCAGCTAAAAAATTGTCAAATACGATAAAAAGCGATACATCAATTTCACTTTCATATAGCGAATTGAAGGGGGAAAAAAACAAACAAACAAACCTATATATGTAGAACGATTTGAACGACAAAAAAAAAGAAATTTAGTTCTGAATTCATGACGATAGAAGAGTAGATAGAACACCACTTTTTAATTGGGACTTAAAATATTTCAGGTTCATAGTATTAATCAAGTTTCGAGATAGCTTGCTGAAAAGGCGGGATATTCGCATTCCATAAGAGTTGTTTCTAGCTGTATTCTTTCCACCCTGAACTAATAAGCCATTTATATTAGTTCGCGTTGGAATAGTCTCTTTGAAAAATCGCTTTTTATCTATTATCGACAGTCCATGGAAGATCTTGAAACCCATAACTAAGTCAGAAAATACCCTCCTCTTGGAAAGAGAAACGAATCCAAAGCGGGCAAGTCGATGGGGGTTAGAAGGAAGAGACCTCGTATTAACTTCATTTGCGAAACATTGATGATAAATTATGCGAGTGAATTTCCTCAAAACTTTCTCTATATCATCACAATCTCTTCCATATTATGGATTCCATATATTCGAAGCATAGTCCAAGTGCGGCATTACGTAAGTTTTAAAGCACTTGACCAGTATACCAGGATCATTAACAGTTACCGCACGGAGCATAGCATACATTGCTTTGGATGCCTTTTTAACTCGGTCTGCTACAGCCTCTTTCCTACGCAAAGAAGAAACTATTTGTATGCCCAGGTCACGTATCTGAGATACACATGAAATGGAAACATTATTTATAATGTATGAGGAATATAAAGATCGACCTCCAATGAGAATTTGGAGAGACTTGGATGGAGAAAGAGATAGTTGGTTAACTAAACACCAATCGAATACGGAATCTAATGCTGATTTTTTGTTTATTTATTTATTTTTTTCATTTTTTTATTTCTAAGTTTCATAAATTTTCCTTCCCCAAAACCCTTTAAAAGCATGTTTAAACTAACTCTAGGTTTTGGAGCGAATGTAACAGTACTCGCCCGCTTCTCTTTGATTGACTCGGCGTCTTTGGAGATCTGCTTTCGCAGTATTGATGTTGGCCGAGATCCTTTTCTGTCTGTTACTTTTGTTCGATAACTTTTTCATTTGCTCAGTCATATTTTTTGATGAAAATGCACTAATTTCTATGAGACTTTACAATAATACAAATGATATCTCGAGAATGGGCAGTTGACACGCTATCTGAACACAGCTTCGTCTCTACTTTTTTCCCTATTTTTATGAACCATTATAAAATCATTGAAATAAAATTAGTGTTTCAAGTAATTTGAGGTAGAAGTTTTCTTTCACTAAAGTAAGCTAAAGTAAGATGTATTATGTAAATGTATTTGACGTTAGTTATCACGAACCAGATGATGAAGAAATGGATTCTCCGTCAACGAATGCCAGACCATCGTATTCGAATGATCCTCCTATAAAAACAAAAGGCAAATTTTCAAATCAACAGCTGCTGATATAAACACAAAAACTTGCCATCCAAGAGTTTTTCTTGTTCGGGGTCGACCTTGTAGCGTGAAGTTTTCAGAAGATTTATCATATGAACAGCCTTGACTTTGTTCTCAAAGCATGAAATTTCACTTAAAGAACGATGACGCGCTAGATAATAGTCCGTATAAGTACACTTTTTGTATCATTGAGTTAGAGTGAGGGTTGGAGGTCAACACCAGGTTCTAATTTAGTTCTAATTTATGAACGGGACACAACCAAAAGTCCGCATGATAGAGAACAAAATGCTGACTTGCATTGTTGGAAGGCAACTGGTGCTTTTCTTCGGCCTCTTCGTCGTTTTCGTTCTCCGTTGGAATTGTGAGTCCGGGAATACTTGGATTCCAGAAGCTTCTCTCATCTTGACTCCCAATAAAGCGAACTTCCCGCTGAGTTCCCAGTGATTCTTTCACTTTCATTGAATCTGAAAATTTTTTTTATTTCGCATCAACATCGAATAAAAGCGGATAACCAATTGATCTCTTCTACCTTTTTTTAATTCTTATTTGTACTCTCAGGTAATTTTATTACCCGTAGTGGATGTAATGCTCCATGTGAAATTTAAAAACGCCAGTGTCATTATTTCATGAACATCAACAATGATTTAATGAATTAATAACTTTTCAAAGTTTAATTTTTCATGAGATGAGAAAAATTTTGTGTTAGAAATAGTATTTACTTGGAATCAAAGTTGCTATGATAGAGTTCGAAAAAAAAACCTTTTTTTAGATTTCATAAAACGTAAAAAGAAGTTTGTAGAGATAAGTTCGGTCCAAGCTAAGACTTTTAATGACATCTTTGAAAAGTAGAACTTCTGTCATTCTGTCTCATAGAGACGAAACTAACGATTAAACTCGTTTTTCTACGATTAAACATGCAATTCCGTCTGCTAAAGACAAAACTAGCTATTGAAGCCAATCCTTTTGAATTTACCAAAAGCTTTAGTATCTGTGTTGATTGCTCGCTTGTTAGGTTTTTTACATCATTACTGCTTACTTTAAAAACCTTACTCATATGAATAGCGGTTATTTAATTTGTTCTTCGAAAAAATTTACTCAAAGTTTGAAGTGTATTTTTAGACTAATATATCCATATTGAAGTGGATATCTGAGCAGTTTTTTTTAATTAATTTTTTTTCCGCGTGTACTTGCTTGTATTATTCTCAAGATTTCCAGAGAATAGAGTTTTATAAAACTAATGAAGCTCAAATTACACATAAATAAGTATATCTTTTGTTTTTACAAGTTTAACATTTTTTTTAAAACAAAATTTGTTAATTCTGATAACAGTTTTTCGAGACAAACCATCTTATAGGTTTAAATCTTGAACTTGTTTATTTCATAATCACTCTTTGATTATATTTCACCGTTTTCTTCCTAATGAGTGTATTTCATCCTAATAAGGTTATCACTATAATCTTCTTCGGTGCTTATTGCTGTATAACTCGTATGATTACATTCTTGTCTAGTAATCTTGTGTGTGAATAATCAGAATTGTCTAGTAATCTTGTGTGTGAATAATCAGAATTGTCTAGTAATCTTGTGTGTGAATAATCAGAATTGTCTAGTAATCTTGTGTGTGAATAATCAGAATTTTCAAAGTACACTTGTATTAATCTTCACATGCTAAGTTACACAGTTCAAAGGAAGTGAAACCTGGTTAAGATGAACAAGGCATATGAGCCTTTCATATAACACTATCGCACGGAAAAGCAATGTGTCCCCGTCGTTTAATGGTAACGCGCGCTCCCGGTTTGAGTAGAGATGGCTGGGTTCGATCCCGCCCGATGGACTAGCTTTTGTCTGTGCGATAGTACACTTGTATTAGTTTTTTTTCTGAAATATTAAGTGAACAAGCAAGAAAAAACCAACTCAAAGGGAAATCCTACCACTTCCTCCTCATCTGAAGCCAAAGCACGCAAACAACTGGAAATATTCTGGATGTGTATAAAAAATATTTTATCAACAAAAAAAGCAATTTGGAAAATGCTCAGCGATGAAGCTATTTCTGATTGACAAAAAGCGAAGTATATGTACACACATACATTATTCATGCCAAAATATTTATATCTCTGAAGCATTTTCATCTTGTTTGGTATTTCTTGAGAACTAGATAGTTTTTCTACTAAAAAACTAGATATTTATTTTATATGTATGTACATATAAATGAAATCCATCGCAAAAATTGGCTTTCGGCTGGGACCGAACCTCCGCTGCCTAACCGGGCTTGTATAGAGTTAACCAATACACCAACCGAGCACACATTGTCCCATGCGATTTCTTGATATGTCTGAGGCACGATGGCCGTTCTTTCTAGTCACGCCCGCTCATGAAGCAATTGCATCATGAAAGCAGTGTAATGGAGCGTTAGAATTCAACTTTCCACTTTGCTAAGTGATTTTCTGCTAGGCATTTTTTGAACGCTCCTATGTCTCACCACGAAAACATGGCTACGGTGAAAAGAAAGAACACATGCATTCTAATGGAGTGTTAGAATTCGCGAAAACATAATGAAACATAACGATATCCCGTTTTTTCGAATTGCGTGAACGTCTTGTTCTAACCTAAAATGTGTACAATTAGTGAGAGAAATATAACGTTCGAGACATGAGCAGCGATGTCTTTTTTTCTTGCAGCGAGAGAGTTCAAACGGGATATCGTTATGTTTCATTATGTTTTCGCGAATTCTAACACTCCATTAGAATGCATGTGTTCTTTCTTTTTACCGTAGCCATGTTTTCGTGGTGAGACAATGGAGCGTTCAAAAAAATGCCTAGCAGAAAATCACTTAGCAAAGTGAAAAGTTGAATTCTAACGCTCTATAACTCCACAATTCATGATGAAGACATAAAAATGATGGTAGAGAGAAGATCAATTTTTTTGATCTTTTTTAATCGTTTCAAGCAACGATGGGCTGAGACTATAATGAATGAAATCCATGCGATAGATTTCATTCATTATAGTCTCAGCCCATCATTGCTCAAAACGATTAAAAAAGATAAAAAAGTACAAATATGCAAACGACTGAGTAGAAGAGGGATAAATTTACTTTAGGGACCCCCCCCTTTTGGGTCGTTTTACTGGAGGGTTGGTCCCTCTTCTACCACGGGGGTCCCTAAAGTAAGGTGGGTCCCTAAAGTAAATTTTTCCCGTAGAAGATGAAAAAAATCGAGAAAAATTATCGAAAAGCGAACAGCGAAAATAAAGATGAAAAGGTTTAGTTTTACGACGGTGCAGAATAATTCAAACAAACAAGTTGAGCCCAAAATAAGATGAGTGGACTTAATTCAATTACTGCGGGAGATTGAAAGAGGAAAAACACAGGTCAAAGTTCGAATAATTGTGTGGAGATAAAAAAAATTGAAGTGGAAAACAAGTCTAATTCCAGACTTTCCTTGCCTTCAGACATCAAAGAACCTTTTTTCTACCTTTTATCCTTCGCTTCAGGTTCTCTGGGTAGTTTACAATATAAAACAGCTAACACGATATTTTGAGTACTGTATATTACAGTACTCAAAAGTTAAGAAAATTTCCTGGCATAGATCATTTAACTCCAAAACCCCATCATGAATGTACAGTTTTAATGTTCAACCCGATTTTTCAAATGAAAACACGAAAAAAAACTAGCATTATCTTTTTGTAAATACCCAGAATCATTGAAACTCAAAATAGTCTGAGGATTCCCATTGAAGAGAGTTTAAAAATGCTCCAGGAAAACTTTTAGGAAGCGCATCCATCCCAGAGGCAACATCGAAATGGCTTAATTTGAATTGAATTATGCAAATTACGCGTTGTAAGACTAAGAATTAACCAGAAAACTTACTTGAGGATAGGAAAAAATGTAATAGAAAACGGCTTACTTTTGATTAAAGCTTGCTCAACATGGAATTTGGTTCGAAAACGGAAAATAAACTAAAATGCCTTTAATATGGCTCACCCTGAACTCACCCCAAAACCCTGAAACCTCACACAGAAAGAACAACACCCTGAAAAACACTACCGCTTCTGAGCAGTCCGGAGCTAAGGGTGAATCGGTACGTTTATCGCTCAGCTGTCCAGCGACTCATCATAATACGACTAGTACATGGCAACCACGAGACTAGTACATGGCAGTCACGAGAAACTGGTAGGCTTGAGTAAGAATTCCGAATCTGGCTAAAGGTTCTACTCTGTTCTCAAGCCAGTTGTCAAGAGAGGAAAAAGTCTTTGCTCGTCTGCTAAAAGACATGCTAGGATCGTCTGAAGCTTTCGAAGCAAGAGAGTAATGAGCACTTACTACACTACAATATGCCGTTTATACTCCCAGGTTGAAGGAAAAGTTATTTCGTTCTTCTATTCATGCGTCATTTCTATAAGCAGTTTCAATAGAAACCAAATTGTCCTAAGAAAACATGGGAATGATTTTTAAACCAGAAGCGGTAAGATGAATAAATATAAATAAATTTTTATAAAAATTCATATAATAAGACCCGCTGGTCTAAACTATGTATAAATGATTGCGATTTTTTCGAGGTTAGATTTGAAATATCTCAGCTACCTCTTTAACTACTCATACTCGGAATTATTTGCCTAGAGGCGGTTTACAGAATGTTCAAAAGTATTTCTGAGCAATTCGGACGTATTCTCCTTAATTGAAAAAAAAGGAAATTAAACGACCACGCGGAAGAGGAAGTGAGCAGTTTTCGAGAGAAAGCTTGGAGAAAGAGAAAGAGATAGAGAGTTATACAGATAAAACATATTGAGCAAGAAACTGAGAGGAAAGAATAAGTAGAGAAATTTTGTTTTAAAAAAGAGAGCCAGGGAGAGGAAGGGAGAGAGAAAAAGAGTAAAGAAAGTGACAAAGAGTCCAAGAAATGAGAGATAAGAGAAAAACGATAGAGGAAAAACGATATATAAAGAGAAAGACTGTTATTTTCGGAGAAAGGTGATAGAAAGAGATGTACATTCTTATCACGTGTAAGCAGAGTTCTGAATGAAAGAAATTGGAGGAAAGAAATATCATGAATTATTGAGAGAAAGAAGAGAAGGTGTAATCTAACCATAGAAAAGAGATAAAAGCCAAGCAATACGCTACATATTAATTTCCACTCTTTTCTTTTTCCGCTCCGCATTGTTCTCTTATTGCTTACGCGACTCTTGTGAGTTCATCTTTCACCCCTTCAATTCTCTGCTCTACCCCTAGTTTCCTCGAGTGTTTATCCATCGCCCCCCCCTCTTCACTGCACCCCTAGCTTTTGAACCTGACCCTGTGGCGTCCCATCTACATATTATAACGATAAGCCCTTTGCTCTAAACCTTCTAATATGTATGCTCTCTTCTTTCACTTAGAGCACTAGTGACGCATGCGGAGTTGAAAGAGAGAGAGAGAGAGAGAGAGAGAGAGAGAGAGAGAGAGAGAGAGAGAGAGAGAGAGAGAGATAGAGAGAGAGATAGAGAGAGAGGGAGAGAGAGAGAGAGAGAGGAAGAGAGATAGGGAAAAAAAGAGAGAGAAAATGAGAGAAAGAGAGAGAAGTTGAGAGAAAGAGAAAGCAAGAGAGAGAGATAGAGAAAGCAAGAGATAGAGAGATATAGATAGTGAGAGATACAGAAAAAAATAACGAGTGTAGGTCATCCCGAAAAAAACCTGCCCGCTTCGATTGCTCAGTTACACAGTTTGAAGGCAGTGACGCCTAATGAGTGAAAAAAAACTTGAGCAATGCGTTTAAGGTGTTGCTACGGCTATTGCTAAGGCTACAAGATGCTACGGCTATTGCTAAGGCTACAAAATGCTACGGCTATTGCTAAGGCTAGAAGAGAGTCTGAAGGGTTCTATCACTTGCCTTAAACTACATTTGGTCCGTTAACATCATAAACCCTCAGAGTTCGTATTTTCTATGACTCTATTCAAAAATGCTTTTTTCGCGCTCGAATTCTTTATTGTAAACATGCAAAGGCTAGACACAATTTAGAGTTATTGAAAGCTCGTTCAAAAACGGAATAAAAGTACAAACAATTCAGCGTGTGAGCAAGACATGATGTAAAAAAAAAGATGAAGAAGAATGAATGAATTTTTTGAAAGAGTTAGATTGAGGCGCTAATTTCCCTCTTTAACCAAGTATTACTATTCCAACAATGTGTATTTAGATCATTTAGAGAATGTTAACCAAGTATTACTATTCCAACAATGTGTATTTAGATCATTTAGAGAATTTTAACCAAGTATTACTATTCCAACAATGTGTATTTAGATCATTTAGAGAATGTTAACCAAGTATTACTATTCCAACAATGTGTATTTAGATCATTTAGAGAATGTTAACCAAGTATTACTATTCCAACAATGTGTATTTAGATCATTTAGAGAATGTTCAAACCTATATTTGTTCAAGCTTTTACCATAAAAATTATCTTCAATGTTTGTTTTTTTTTTAAATGTGACCCTTGGGCCGGAACAATTAATTTTATCGAAATACGTAATTACATCAGAAAAAAGGCGGAACTGAGTAAGGTCAACATTAAATAAGATATTCTCCAGAAATTTTCATCTCTGTCTTTCTTTCTCAAACTTTTCGTACTTTTCGTTTTGTTTATCCCCTAATCATTTTAGCTTCCTGACAAACAAATTTTTCTTCCCCCCGTTCTTGTGTTTTTCGCTCAAAATGCTAATTACTTCCTTCAACTATCAAATGTAGAGTCAAATGTAACTAACGAGACCCAATCCGCCATTAATAGTGCATGCTTCTCTTGCTTATAAGCTTCTTCCTAGTCTAAAGAAAAAAAGAGGACTATGGTATGTGAGAGAGAGAGATAAATAGAGATAAAAACAGAAAGAGAGAGAAATAGTGAATGAGTAAGAGAGAGGGAAAAGGAGAGAGGTAGAGAAAAAAGAAACAGAGCGACTAAATGACAAAAAAATTAGAGAAAGTCGAAAAGAAACATTTTTTAACAGATACGAACAGTTGAGTTATTTTGTGGGATCAGTTATTTTTTCTTGCTAAAGTTTTTTTTTCGCAATTTCCTATTTGAAACTCTTGAATCGGAAATTGGAAAGACATAAACAGAAGAGGGAACAAAGATCGAAGAGCAAAGAAACAGTTTATTGAAAGATACCAGCGAATGTTATTACATACCATAGAACTATGACATAAACAAAAATATTCCACGGGGGAGGGGTTGAACCCAGTCGTCTTACTCTTTTGCCAGTAGCGGTAGCGTTACCTCTACACTACCGAGAAAACATTGATGATTTGCGCGATAGTGCTGAGGCTATGCGATAGTCTAGATATCGTAAAAATGTGCGTTCTGCTTGAAAAATTCTGCACATCTGCTTGAAAACATGTGCATAGGCTAATCTTCAACATTTGATTTGTACTTATATTAACTCCTCTTTATTATATCTTTAAAGATTAGATTATTTTGTCATGCATTGTATTTATATCATGTAGTTAGAAACAAGTCAGAATAAGCCGCTTGGTACACAAGGTTAGCTCCTTGCAACAAAACTATTATGGTTCTTGATTTTGGCGTGCTTGGTTACTCGCATCGTGAATGTTTTGATATTTTCTTGTGCTTTGTTGTGCCGGTGAGACGATGCGGAAGAATACTGGTTTATTGTCGGACGTTTCGGTTTTTTAAAACCATCATCAGCAATTACCCTCAAACTTTGGTAAAACTTGGGTAATTAAAGTTTAATTACCCAAGTTTGAGGGTAATTGCTGATGATGTAATTAAAGTTTAATTACCCAAGTTTGAGGGTAATTGCTGATGATGGTTTTAAAAAACCGAAACGTCCGACAATAAACCAGTATTCTTCCGCATCGTCTCACCGGCACAACAAAGCACAAGAAAATTATGGTTCTTGTTTCAGAGCATTAATAGGATTAAGAACAAATTAACACTACATTCATCTATTAGGCGATTGATAGAATGAGCTTTATGATAACGGTAAGCTTTGAGAAAAGTGAGAATGAAAGTGATTCTGACTGTTCTGCCCACTAGAAAATTCTTTCGAGGTTTCCGTGATGATAACTCAAATCATCATGGGAATAGAATCTTTTCGGTACTGCAAACCTTTTTTATCATTAATGTCATATATTTTTAAAATCATTAATGTTATGATTATTTGTAAACAACAAGTTCTTTAAAAAGCTTAAGCAAAGATTTTTTCTAATTCCCGGATAACATCGATATCAGAATGAGAGAGCCATGAATAAGCATGCGGTAAAACTGGATCGCGTGTCACAGCCAAAGAGAACATGTTGAAAAAGAACTTATAAAAAGCTTAAGCGAAGTTGGCTCTCGGTGGGATGTTCGTGTGTTACATCCATAAAATACGCATCTTCATATGCCATCAAATTGTAACGAGATAGGTGAAAAAAAATCTTCAGACTTTTTTAAATTTTTAAAGCAATATATTTTCGTTAGAGAAATCGAAAGATGTTTTCAAAAAATAAAGGAAAAGTACGACTAAAAACATTGATATCACTCACTAATATGAAGATATACACGCTGAATGGATAAGAAGCAGCTTCTAAACTAGAAAAAAAAAACTATTGCACGTGCAAAAACTCTTCAACGGCACAGGATCGAACTCAACAGTATCCTATTTACCTAGAGCGAGCGCTACCGATATAAAGCCAAAGAAACGTTGGTAACCCGTGCGATAGGGCAAAATGAAAGTTTCAAGAAACATTGCTCTCTTAGTTCCAGATGCTCGTGAAGAGTTTGTTTACAGGAGCAGTCACTAAGAAAACTGCTTAAATGTTTCCGGACTCTCACAGAATACATCGCAAACGTTAATCGACCCTTTTTTACTTCTCTAGTTCACAACTTGACCGTAAAAAAAGTTTTTTTATCCTATTGAGCTTCTCAAGACGCATACAACCGAACGGGAAGTTACTAGAATTGCAGTTTTTTTGCATTATTACATTTGCCTTTTGCCAAGAGACGAACTTACCCATCAATTTGACGTCTATATCATACTGCAATTATATATTTTATGTGTTCTCATGCAATAAACATGGCTTTACAGTTCAAAGCGGAGATAAACATGGTCTCACATCGAAGTTGACCGAATGCAAAAATAGATTTCAGATCCTCATTTATGAATCGTGGTACGTCGAATTCTGCCGTCTTGTTTCTTCATGAAGTTCACAGACCTTGAGAGCTTAAGCATTTGCATTTGCTTAGTTTTGTGCTGTTAAAAGCCCTTTTTGGTCCCGAAAAATTGCTTTTGCATGAGTTCAGACCTCAGGTGAAAAATTTAGTTTTACATGTGTCTCTCGTCCATTATCTTCATAAAACTTATGCATTACCTATCAAAGTTTTCAGTCAAAAATATCAATAATTTATGATAATAAAAAAGTTGACTCATTTGAAAAAATATTACTATGCGACACTTTAGTTGTTGTGATCAGTTCATTAAATTTATATCTTGAATCCTAATATCTCAAACAACGTTAACAATTGCTACCCAAACGATACATGGGTATCGAAAGGTATTAATCGTTACTTGTTCAATGAGCGGATTTTGCTAGCTTTTAATTGGGTTAAGGCCGTTAAGAAAACGCCTAGAATAGCCTGGCCATTGCGGAAGGACGCATCGGAAGGTTAATGCTATTAATCAAGGTAAGTGTTGCTACAAAGAGTCATCTCTTATCGACATCTTTATCGACAAACGGTAGATCTTGATGTGAGACCGAACACGAGTGAAATGTGTGGTATAGAATGCGTGAAGAAGAAATTTAATTTGTGTGATTTTCTTTTCACGCATTCGACAAACCAGCAAACGGTTAGCAATTATGCCAGACTGCGGATGGGCCGAGGTGGTAACAAGATGGAATCCTAGAGGGCTAAAACGTGAACGAGGAATTTGAGGAAAACACTACGACTTCAAAGAAATACTGAAGTTTTAAATCGAAATAAGATTTTGAAAAAATTGGGAAAGAAAAATTGGATTTAGGTAACATTTAAACAACATTCATTAACGCATATTCAATTTCAAAACACAAATGATCTTAACTCCTGTTCAAAAGCGAAAGCATCAACGATGGAGCTCTGAGAGGAAACTGATTCACCTTAGGCAAGAAAAACTTGAAAAGCTTTGCTTGAAAAAATCTTCTTTTTTTAATGCTTAAATTCATGGTTCAGTAAAAAAAAAGTAAAGCGACTGCGTGTGATCTATAAACGCATCTATGTATGTTTAAGGAAAGCGAATAGTTTCACTCCGAACTACCAGAATGTCCATGTAAGCCGAACCCTGGAATACATTACAAGATTAGCCGCCTTAATGTTTCGAGAACCGAGAATAGAAAACCAATCAGTAAGAAGTCAATAATGAATTTTTATGATGAAATCATAATAAAAT
The DNA here is from genome assembly GCA_964056735.1 of Allodiplogaster pararmata. Lineage (NCBI taxonomy): Eukaryota > Metazoa > Nematoda > Chromadorea > Rhabditida > Diplogasteridae > Allodiplogaster > Allodiplogaster pararmata. Next base: position 23,432,528 of record OZ057408.1, read on the forward strand.
TCATGAAAAAGTCTATCCTATAACACCTGAAATTCAATAACTGAACAATGTTGCATAACGGAAGTCGGAAGTACTCGTAATAAAAAAACTGCGAGCGTGGGAGCGAGAATGAATAACACAAAGCGAGATAAAGATAGAGAAAGAAAGAGGGAGAGAAAGCAATAGAGCGAGAGAGATAAAGAAATAGGAAGGAAAGAGAATAAAAGAGATTATAAAGAAAGAGAGAGATAGAGAGGAATGAAGAAAAAGTTAGAGTAGGAGAGAAAGTAAGAGAGACTGATAAAGAAAGAGAGTGAAAAGAGGATAGAATAAAAAAGGGGATCAGAGAAGCTCAAAGATAAGGAGAAAGAGAGGAAGAGAGCAGAAACCCAAGATTCTTGCGGAAAGTAGGGCATTTCGCATGTTCTCCGGCTATCGTGTTATCCTTTCCAGTTTTTGAAAATACTCAGTCATCCTGCTGAACAAATACAATGAAGTTCATTTGGTTTGTTCTCGAATGGGATAAAAGAAAGTAAGATGGCAGCGCTCGAGGCAGGGTGTCTTGAGACCTCTTCCGTCATAATCCAAGGAAGGCCATGAAATGAGCAGACCAACTCTCAAATAAAAAATCCTTCGAGACTCCAAACTTCTTCAACACATATTCAATTCACTTACTTTCCATTTAACCGAAAAAATTAGAGAAGAGCAAATACATAGTCTCTCTTCTTCCTCTCACTCTTTCATCTCTTAGACCGATACTGAAAGCTTGTTTCTAAAGAAGGATAACATATTTGGGGTTGCTATGAATAGCAGGCACAGGCCATGAATTTATGTCTAATGGAGCGTTTAAATTCATCAAAGTCTAAGATAAGTGGAGCACCGATTTCGTACCTTCTTAAGTCTCACCAAGAATTGCCATGAAAAGGCAATAGATTACAGTGTTTTCTTATTCCTTAATCTTGTTTAAACGTGATTGCTTTATTAAAAAATTGCAACATAAAAACACCGTAATCTATTGCCATTTCAGGGCGATTCGTAATTGAGACTAAAGAAGTACGAAATCGGTGCTCTTTTTGAATTTTAACGCAACATAAGACTTTAAACGACAAGACAGGGTCTGAACTGACGAAACTCCAAAGATTCAAGAGTAAATTCCTCAAATAAAATTTTTTACGCTGAAAAAAATGGCAGGAACGCCGAATGTGTGAAGCACAATAAATTTATTCAATGATCCCGTTTTCATAAAATAATAAATATTAGTTTTGAAAGGGTTTATCTTTTTATTGATAATAAAATACGTTTCAGTAATCACATACCCCTTCCTTTGTAAATGTCTCGATGGAACTTCTAAATTATTTTTTCAGTAGCGTTTTGATTTTTGTTTTTACTTTTAATTTATTTTTCAATAGCTGTAATCCCTGTTTCTCAGTTTACGCTATTCTTCATAGTTCATATTACATTTTAATACCTCATTCTTCAACTTTTCTGCATCTTTCACGTTTAATTCAGTCTTTATTGATCTCTTTGTAAGTCACTTTACTTCTTACTTTTTGAGTTTTTACTTTTCTCAACTATTCTCTTTTTTTTTGAAAGTCCAACTTTTTTTTCAACTCTTGCTCTTTTCCTTAAACTTTTTTCTTGGAACTTTCTCTCTCACTCTTCCTCTCTCTATCTTTGTTTTCTCGCTCGTGCTCCCTCCCTTTTTCTTTCTTCTTTTTTTTCTCCATATAAAACTACATACATAGCTCAAATGTTTTCACTATTTTGCAATTGCAACCTGAGCGACGCTGCTTCATTCGCTTCTCGCTTACTTTGTTTTTATAATGTCACAATCGTGTGCAAAGGGTTTCTGGTGTACATTTGGTTCTAAATGGCCTCTAAAGGATTGTTTCCTAGGTGACATGGAGTAATATCATGAGGGTCGAAGCAAAAACTGCTAATTTTGATGAGAAACTTGCTATACATATATATATTGAGTGACATTCAACCCCTTTTTTCCTTTTTTCCGGAATGATCAAAGATTTGATGCTATAAATGTAAAACTTCTTCCAACGTTTTTCCACCATGCTGTATAAGCCAATTACATCTTGGTCGTGTGTAGCTTAGTGGGTAATATCATTGCCCAAGAAGAGAATTTTATCAAGTCCGTTCTTTCATACCAAATCCGTTCTTCTTTTCATTAAATCAAAAAAACGAGACTTAAGAAAATACAGGAGTAGCTGGTAGTCTGATTTATTGGTACCTAGCCAATATGATCTGTTGTTCCTCATTTAAACATTGCCAGTCATCCATATAATCAAATCAGATCACATTAATCCCTCATCAAGGATAGGACACAGTCAGGTCTTGTTTATTTATTCATTCTTTAAACCTGATTACATACAGTAGTTATCTATTCATTCTACATACAGTAGTTATCTATTCATTCTACATACAGTAGTTATCTATTCATTCTACATACAGAAGTTATCTATTCATTCTACATACAGTAGTTATCTATTCATTCTACATACAGAAGTTATCTATTCATTCTACATACAGTAGTTATCTATTCATTCTACATACAGAAGTTATCTATTCATTCTACATACAGTAGTTATCTATTCATTCTACATACAGAAGTTATCTATTCATTCTACATACAGTAGTTATCTATTCATTCTACATACAGTAGTTATCTATTCATTCTACATACAGAAGTTATCTATTCATTCACACAAACATAAATATCACTTTTCGAGCTTTTTTCGAAAAAAAATGCGAATCAAATGTCAATTTTTAAATTATAAAAATTTTTAATTTATAAAAATCAATTTTATACACCGTATAAGCGGTAACTCAACAAGTTACCCTTCGGTGATAATAAAAATTTAATTTAATTTAAATGAGCTTTTGTTTTGTTAAGATAATGAATAAACCCAATCTCAGCTAAAAAGACGAATGAAAAAGTACGAAAGTAGGTTAATGTCATTTTTGTCCTACTTCAATTACATATTAGTTAGTTGATACAATTAATATAACAGAAACGAGGAATGAGCAGTCGAAGTAGAAGACAAGAAGGAACTCTTAATAATGTCAATCCGAACGCATATAAAGGTGTATGATGAAAATTCAATATTATTCAATCAATATAATTCAATCAATATATTAAATATCTGTGGGATGTGAATATGTGAAGTTTAACAATGGAAATATTTCTTCAGCTGTTTAAAAGAGTATATTGATGTGATGCAAAAAGAATGAGGAAGACTCAAGTCATTGGTTAACTGAGAAGCTGGAAATAGCAAGTCTTAAGAACACAATGGCAAACTTTTCATAAACAATGAAGTGTCAGGGAAAGAGAACGGGAGAAACAGAAAAAAGAAAGAAAGAGGGAGGATGAAGGGATGAACAGGAAAAAAGAGAGAAAGAAAGAGATATAGATAAAAAGAGAAAGAAAGAGAGATAGATAAAAAGAGGAAGAAAGAGAGATAGATAAAAAGAGAAAGAAAGAGAGATAGATAAAAAGAGAAAGAAAGAGAGATAGATAAAAAGAGGAATAAAGAGAGATAGATAAAAAGAGAAAGAAAGAGAGATAGATAAAAAGATAAAGAAAGAGAGATAGGTAAAAAGAGAAAGAAAGAGAAATAGATAAAGAGAAGAGCAAGAGAAAATCAGAAATAGAGAATTCAGGAGCCCCACAAAGCATAAGCAAAGCGTCACTGAAGTGAGAAAAAATGCTTCGTAGAAAAAAGTGGAAAATAAGTGCGAAGATGAAAAGTATGTTCTCATGAATCGGAAACTAAGGGTAAAAATTACACGAAAAAATGCGCAGTGAGAGCGACATGAAAAATCAAACAACAACGTTATCCGAGACATAGGTCACCTAAATTTATCAGAAAAAATTTTCGCGGGCGGGGGGGCGGGCGGGGTTTTGTGTATCAATTCGATTTCTTATTGTATTTTCTTAGATTTACATTCAAGTAATGAAGAATTCTGAATTTCCCAGCAGAGTTTTATTGTAATTGATTTCTCAATTGAGTTTTTGACCGTAACTTCTTCAACTTAAATAAAATGGTAAATGGACTGCTACATACTTTATCAAACACCACAAACACCATAATAAAACATAAGGAAATAAATCTGCATCTGATAAAAGCTTATGAACGTGAGAAACAAAATTTCCTTCGTGGGCGGGGGGCCGGGAGGTTTTTTTTACCCCTTGAAAACCTATGATCCGAGATTAAACTTCAAGACACTTCATATTCAAAGAAATTGAAAGCGATACTCTAAACAAAAGCAAAGAATGAAACAGAAATTTATAACTTCCATCTAAAAAACAAAAGAAAAAAAAAACTTTATAGAAAGTCTTTCTGAGGATTAGGAATTTTTTTAAAGTATACTTAGGCTAGTTAAGTACCGAAGGAAGTATACCCAGGCTAGTTAAGTACCGATGGAAGTATACTTAGGCTAGTTAAGTACCGATGGAATTATACTTAGGCTAGTTAAGTACCGATGGAAGTATACTTAGGCTAGTTAAGTACCGATGGAAGTATACTTAGGCTAGTTAAGTACCGATGGAAGTCTAACGAACATCCAAAACTAATCTTTCATATTCTCAGCACAAGGCTTGACCAAACAAAAATTGTCCTCTGCTCCTCTCTATTGTTTTCATCTTACATCTTACGAAATTCTATGGATTATTACAAGTCTAATGGAGAATTTTTTTAGAATTCAAGTTTTCACTTTGCAAAGTAATTTTCTGCAAAGTGATCCCGTTGAACGCTCCAGTGTCTCACCACGAATTACCGTGAAAAGAAACATGGACTACGGTAAAAAGAAAGAACACATGCATTCTAAGACAAAGCGACGATTTTTCTGTAAAATTCATAAAAAATTACGTTCAACAGTAAAAGTTATTATAAAAGTAGTCCATTTCTCTGTTAAAGGTAATTCGTGGTGAGACATTGGAGCGTTCAACGGGAACACTTTGCAGAAAATTACTTTGTAAAGTGAAAAGTTGAATTCTAACGCTCCATAACTTCATTCATTCTTTATTCCTTGCATATATTTGCATATAGTACATTGGATGGTTTTCACTTATGTTTCAGGAATCAAAAAAGAGAAAAAATAGGTAAGTAGCGAAGTTATAGGCGATGTATTTTGGATTTTGACACAACTTCTTGAGGAAGTAGTAATAGAGCACTTTTGAAATGCAAAGAAGAAGATAACGAAACAATGTGAGATGGTAATGGATTCCATATATTGATGGACCGGGAAACACATGTACTATGAGAATGAGGAAGTTTGAAAGGAAGAATGATTCTTAGTGAGTGAGAAATACGATGTGAGTAAGGAGAAGGGGAAATCTTAAGTAAGTAAGAATGATCGAGAGATATGTTACCATGAATCATCTTGTGTACAAAACAAAGGTCGATAATTTGACGGCGATATTCAAGAGTTGAAAGAGACAGCGTATTCAAACGGGAGAGGTAGTAAGTAACCGGGAGACCAGCACGGGCGAAAATACGTCTAGTAAAAGTTCTCTGAACTCGTTCGAGATTGTTTATATGACCAGTGGCTACTGGGGACCGGATTTCGCTACCATATTTAAGAAGAGGGAGAATATAAGTTTTATAGGCATGTACGAGTACTGGGATAGAAGAGGTTTCGAACGAACGAAGAATAACATTAATAGCTCTAGTGGCTTTCAGTACAGTAGAATCTATATGACAAGAAAATGAAAGAGAACAATCAAATACAATACCAAGATCTTTTATAGTGCCAACAGAAGGAAGAGGTGAATTGCTTATATAGAATGATTTGAAAGAATTGCTGGGACCACAATGCATTATGGCACATTTTGGAACAGAGACTTTGAGAGACCAGGTTTGGCCGAAGTCGTGTACAATATCAATGGCAGTTTGAAGAAGAATAGGAGAGTCAGAAAACAACTTGACATCGTCAGCATATAAAAAACAGTGAACATTAGGAGGAAGATAGTCAACGAGGTCATTTATAAAAACAGAAAAGAAAAGAGGGCCTAAACAACTGCCTTGTGGAACACCAACACCTGTTCGTTTGGGATCAGACAAACAATCATCTATCTGGACACGAAATGACCTGTTGGATAAAAACGATTCAATCACAGCGAGGAGGTTAGAGCTGACACCACAACACTCGAGTTTGTACAAAAGAAACCTATGATCAACCGTATCGAACGCTTCCGAAAAGTCAATTAGACAGATATGGAAAGGTGTTTTTTTGGAAAGAAAAGAAAGATATAGTGAGTAGGAGTGAACGAGTGATGAGATAGTGGATCTTTTTCGTCTAAAACCAGCTTGATTGGAACGGAGAATCTGATTTTTTACTAGATGAGTATAAAGCAGATTAAAAATATGTTTTTCAAGAATTTTCGAGAAAGAACATCCTAAGGTAATCGGGTGAAAGTTGTTAGGATCTGTTTTCTTGCCCTTCTTATGAATCGCTCTAACAATAACAAATTTCCATGAAGCAGGATAGTAACCAAGTGTGAAGCAATTGGAAAAAATAATAGACAGAGGAACAGATAAAGAGTCTTTGCATTGTTTTATGAGTATGCTTTGCAGGTATGGAATCAGGAGATCTATTGACTTTTGGACTGATTCGAGCAATAATACTACTAATGTCTAGAGGAGAAATAATCGGAATATAATCAATACAAGAAGATAATAAGGGTGGAGGCAGAGGGCCTGCAGTAGGAGAGGTAATAGCTGTGGAGAATAGATCAGAGAAAACTTTGGACAATTCATCAGGAGAAGTAATGGGGAAGCTATTGATAATGAGAGAAGTGATAACATTGGATGGTTTGTTCCTATTGGCAATGACACGGTAAAACAATTTATAGTTCCTAGTGAGAACAAGAGAGTCTTCACGTTTACATTCAAATCTTTTAATCTCGCGATGGAGTTTTCTGCGTGCACGAGAAGTAGAAGATGATAAAGGAGATCTTTTCCTGCATCTTTGGAGAAAACTGAAGAGTTTTCTAATCTTAATTGGATATTTGAGATGAGGAGGTTTAAATTTGGTATGTGGAACTACTTCTGATATGAGAGAAGTGAGAAAGTTTGTGAGATAAAGAACACAGTCGTCAATATTGAGAGACGAAAAAATGAAAGTCCAATCAACAGAATGAATAGTAGAATTAATAACTTCCCAAGGAGCTTTCCTCCAATGAGGTTGGAATGATGATAGACCAACATGTGGGGACAAAATACAATTGGAGATACGAAAATATATGGATTTGTGGTCGCTAGTTGCAAATGGATGAGAAGGGAAGCAATCAGAGATGATATTGTCATTGCAAAACACATAATCAAGAACACTAGAAGCACGAGTAGGCAAAAGAACGTGTTGGGCTAGATGATTGTCACACATGAAATTGAGAAACGTATTGGAAAGAGAACAGTTAATAGGAGCAGTTGTATCAGTCCAGTTTATGTTTGGAAGGTTAAGGTCTCCACAAATGATAGTGGGAGAAGGTAGCGAACAATGAGGAGATAGGAAGTCAAGGAGATGGTTTGTGCTTTCAATGGAGCAATTGGGTGATCGATAGCATGATATGAGACGGATAGAGGAAAATGGAATGGAGAGACAGGCATTTGGGAAGATGTCGACGGCGATGGCTTCAGTGTGTGTATGAGTGAAGGAGGAGACGAGGACCGGGGAGAGGCTGGATTTGACGAGGAGAAGAGCACCGCCACATCTGTCGTCGCCCTGCCTGTCAGCGCGGAAGACCGAGAAGGCGAGACCATCGACGAGCATCGAGTCCGCGTCGGAGGAGAGCCACGTTTTGCAAAGAAAGAAGATGTTGATCGAGGAAGAACGTAACAGGTGATAAAGGTCATAAAGCTTGTTTCTGACGGAGCGAGCATTGAAAGAAATACAGTTAAGGTATGAACTCGCACCTTACCTGTCCTATTTGGAGGGTAGAGTTCTCTTCCCGGCTTTGGCTCGCGTGGTGCGTCGTGGTTTGACCGGGCTCTCCGGTTGGAGGTTGATCGAGGAGGGAGAGTGTTGAGGTGCACTGGTGGAGGCACAGGAAGAGGCAATGTGGGAGGCAGAAGAGACGTGAGACGAAGGGACAGGGAGTACTAGACGTGGAATGAGAGATAGACGAGGACGAGCGGGAGAGTGAGTGGTTTGAGTGGAGATTGAGTGAGAAGAAGGAGCATCAGATGTTTTAATGGTGGTCGTTGTGGGTGGGTTGTATTGATTGCGAGAGACTATGGGGCCACCCCGTTCAGCGGGAAGTGCCGAGTAGGAGTATCGGGGAGGCTGGCCCTTTGGAAGGGTAATGGGAGTGTGAGAAGGTTGAACTGTTTTACGAGAGTTAAATTCGATAATTTTAGTAGAATTGTGTTGATGAGAAGGACGACGAGAGCAATTGTTGTCTTTTCGGGTGAGTGTTTGACGTAAGAAAGCTATCTCTATGGCTTGATCGGCCAATGCCTTCTGAAGAGGCTGAAGGGCCTGTTGAATGATCCTTTGGAATAGACATTCGACGAAAGGAAGTGGGACATATGGAATATCAAGACTCAACAATGATGGGAGTGTCTGGACGCGAGGCGGCATCATAGAAGAGTGATTGAATGAAGCATTTGAACGATGCAGAGCAGTTTTGGGGTCACCGTTCATGACGAGAACAGAGCGCGAGAACTGGTTTTCAGTTCAATCGATCTCCTTTTTTATTCAAAAGCTGGTTTGAACTTCTTTTTTTAATTTCAATTGCGCCTTTTTTAACATTTAACTAACTAAGCATTTCCCCACATTATATTTTTTAATATATGAGCGGAACTTGCCCTTTAATTGCTCCTGTTTTGTCCTGGTCGTCCTGTTTCGTGAAAATCCTCGTATTTCATCGAACTCTCCTACTACTAAAACTCAACGTTGGCATTCACCGGGCAGAATCGGGCATTCATGCCGACACTCATTATACATCGCTTCGAGCAGCCTAAGTTTTCGGGACTAAATATATTCTTCCCAATTCCCAAATAGTAGATTCTGAAAGCGGAAGCTCTCCACTCGACAAGTTTCTTATCGAGCGAATGGAAAATTTGAATCGTCGTTTTCAAGAACGTGTTTCTCTACGTCGAAACTTCGAAAAATATGCAAATTAGACCTTTTTCTACATATATTTTTATTGTTCCTATTCTATTAAGCAAAGTATTATTCTAAAAGAATCATCGAACGATATGTAGGACACTAAACGAAGCCCTTGTCAAAATACTTCTAAATTGAACATTAATTCGACAGATACGAAAATATTATTGAAATGATAAAAATAACTCGGTGATTCGAACATTGACCCAAAATTGTAAATTATGCCCTTGAAAAGAATAGTTATTACTAGTTACTACGTTATTAAAGACTCATTATACTCTGAATCCTGGAAAAAGTAAGAAGTTTTTGGGCTATGTGAAAACTTCCTCCCATTTAAATCACATCCCTTTTTTCATCTCTGACCCTTAAGCATTATCATCATTCCTGGGTTCGTTTCTCGTATTTTCTTGTTTTCATATTCCTCATTCCCTTATTTCTTGATTTTGACTCTTCCTGCTGTGCTCAACATTGTTATTTAGATGATATCTATTCGCTGAAGATGCTTTGATAAAGCGAAACGTTCGGACCCATCTTGTCTCTTCAACAGCGCATTTAAAAAGGCACGACACAGCAAATAAGTGTATTGTCTTATGGAAAATTTTCCAATGCGTTTAACTCAGCACAAACTTCACATCTTATGTTTGTTCAAAGAAAAAAATCAAAAATCTACCAAAACTTTCGATTTATCTGATAAAAGTTTTAACAGAATTAGAATCTCAAAAAGGCGATTACGAATGAGAAGAATGTAGGACTCAGAAAGCTAAACATTTCCTCCTGCTATTGAAACAAAAAAATAGTCTGTCAGTACTTCTTCTTTCTCCTATTTCTCTAATTTTTTCGTTCTGTTTCTTATTATCGCCTATCGAAAAAAAATTTCTGTTTTTAGCAAACTAATAATTTATAACTCCAGCTGTCCTTTTTTTCTCGCTCTCAGACTGACTCATCCGTTTTCTGATTCGACCTTTTTCTTCAACATTCTTTTCAGATCTTCTCCACTATTAATAATAAAGCAAGATTGTGGGGAGGGCTTCTGTTTTTATGGAAAGAAGCGCCTTGTATGCATGCCGCAAGGTTCAGTGATATGTGAGAGGAGCCACAAGGGAGCAATCCAATTACATCAAAGTAGGCAATGCTGAAAGAACAACACACGCTTCCAAAGCTTGGGTCAGTTGTATTTGAACACGTCCTTTTTTATAGAAAATTTAATTAGAGAAGTTCGTTTTTTAATGTTATTTGCTGAGGTTATTAATGCTGAGAAATACCTTAATGATTAAAACAGCAAACGCTTAGTTATGGGAGGCGGTGGTCCTCAGACGACATCGGTCCTCAGACGGCTGCATTCAATCTCGTCTCATGAACTAGCTCAAGTGCGAGTGGTTGGTTAATTGAAAAGAAGAAGTCCAATTTAGATTTAGTCCTGCACCATGATGTTCAGCTTTTTCATGGATTGGGTTGAAGAAAACCAGTAAAATTAAGTTTAAAAAACCACCTACATATTTGTTGAATAAGCGCGCCTTCATCATTTGATGGATTTTGCGGTAAAAGTCTTTAAATAGGAGAACACGAATTCAGGTGGTCTCGCAGTCGGGTCATTACTAAAGCAAGCCACCCACGCCATTTCCGCCAGTTCATTACTAATACACGCCACTGGGCGGGAAAGAGAGAGACTGTTTGACGCACTAATATTTTTTTTATACGGTCTCGTTAGACTAAGTCGTACTGCCTCGTTAGCGTAAATTTTGCCTAAGCAGAAAAAACATTTAACAAAAAACTAAATAAAGCGCATAGGGTGAAGTTAAGAATTTTTCCGCGCAGTGGCGTGCATTAGCAATGAACTGGCGTGAATGGCATGAGTGGCGTGCTTTAATAATAGCCCGCAGTCGTCGACTCGAAATTGTATATGCATCGTCGGCTATGTATCGATTACACAGTTAATAAGCTCTTCATAAATACAATCAATCATCTTTTATTCATAGATGAAAAAGTTTAGCATTATGTAAAAATCAATCGACTTCATGTTACTCTAATGGGACTTCATGTTACTCTAATAGACTGGATTACTTTATTTCTGCAAAACCGCTCATTTAAGATTCGCATAGAAAATGTCTACTCTGATTCTTTCCCAGTACTCAGCGGGGTACCCCAAGGGACAGTTCTCGGGCCCCTCTTGTTTCTCTGCTTCATCAATGACATTGAGAGCTGTATTCCCTCGACTGTAAAGTTTTCCTTGTTTGCCGATGATCTTAAAATTTATAGTGAGGACTCTGATTCTCTTCAACTATGTATAAACAATATCTCAAATTGGTCACGTGAATTCAAACTTCCCTCAGCTGTCGAGAAAATCAGCTGTCTCCGTCTTGGGAAATCTCAAAACGATTACTTCATTGATAGCTCGCTGATAAAAGTAGTTAATTTAGTCAGAGACTTAGGTATTTTTGTGGACTCTAAGCTCAAATTCAAGCAACACGTAGAAATCATACGTGCTAGGACTCTGTGTAGAATCTCACAAGTTTTCAAAGTGTTTAGATGTTTGGACTTACAAAACCGTTTACACCACTTACATCAGACCACTACTTGAATATGGTACAATTATTTTCTCTCCGAAAGTCCGCAGTAATAATTCGAAAAGGTTGGAATACCCTCAAAGACTTTTCACAAAAAAAGCTTATTCTCGTTGTGGAAGTATTAGGTTGAGCTATCCCCAACGTCTCGCTGAATTCAATTTGGATTCACTAATCATTCGACGACTCCGTTCAGATTTATTGGTAGTTTTTCGTCTACTTTCTGATAGAGCGGATTGTCAGACGTGCAAAAGAGCTGAAGTTAAGAACTGAAACCAATCTCAGCACTTCAGACCGAACCTCCAAATTAACTCTGATGAACTTTGAACGATACAATGATCCACATACTTTCTTTTCTAGAGCAATTGCTTTATGGAATATAGTTACAGATAATTTCAAAGAGATTCAAGATATCGAGGCATTCGGCAAGGCTCTAGAAGAAATCGACCTCTCGAATGTCATAGCTTTACCGAACTTTCTGTTGTCAACAGCAAGAGTGGACACCAACGAAAATTGACCGTCTTATTCCTCATTATTCCCCTTCCTATTTCATGAATCCATATAAGCGATGGCCTTACAAGCTATCCTATGGTAATAAAGAACTACAACTAAAATCGATAAGTATACATCAATGAACAATGGTTAAACTACCACCCAGACGAGAAAAATGCGCTACAGTATCCAAGCGTCATTAATGTCAGCTTTTTTTTGGAAGTGCATATTTTACCCGCAGTTCGAGTAACATAAACTTAATTACTCATATTAGTCCTTAAAATGAAAGTCGATCAATATACCGAGAGACCAATGAACAAAGCAATTTTCTCTTGAATAATGACTTTTGATTCTTGCATATATTTTTGTTCTCAAATAAATTTCCGAAATCATTGTCAAATGTCTGGCACATAATAAAATGTCGAATCGCTATTTAACACATATCATAAAAAAGGTTCAAGAAATCAGTCAATGAGGGGTCCATCAATCAGCCGTCGATCTGGATGTTGAAGACGACCTCGGCAGAAGCTTTTTCAGTCTGACATTCTCTGCCTTGAGGGTGTCATTCTCGAGCTTCATACTGTTCATCTGCTCCTTGTATTTGTCCATCATTCGAATCTACGATAAAACACATATTTTGAACCTTATTCCCTAATATTTAAAGCTTGATCACAAATAGAGGCTGTACAGGTACCAATTTTTGAACAGAAAGAGCATAACTTTTTTCTCTCTAAAATTTGGTAGAAAAACTGTGTCATTCAAATCTAAGAGTTGACCTACCCTGAATAGGTGAAATACTGAACTTTCTCAAAAATATGAAGTTGTTACTTCTGCTACATTCTTCTTCATTTTTTCACGTGTTTTCGATAAGGAACTGTACTTTTAGTGAAAAGTAATTGAGTGTTAATGTTAGCGACCTTTTCCTAATTAATGAAAGACGCATGAATCAGAGCTATCCGTTTATACCAACTTCGTGGGAAGCATTTTTCTAGAGATTTTTTTCTAGAGACTGAGATTTCATGACAGAAAAACAGCTTCAAAAACGAATTTTAATTTATAAAAACTTTGTTTTTTTTTATAAAAACTTTGTTTTTTTGTGATTTTTTCAAATGTTCTCACCCTCATAACAAAAAGGGTAGCATTGCTGAGTATATCCCTTTTTAGCATTAGAATCTAATAATCGTTTAAAATCTTTTTGTCCTTTTTAAAACATCATGGAATAATAAAATTACGAGAAAAGGAAAAAATAATAAAAAAAATTACGATAAAAAAATTTTCAGGGTTTTGAAAAGTGAACCAGAGACCTCTGACGAAAATGGCAACATCACTCGAAAGCCCTTTTTCTTAGGATTACAGTTTCAAGGAAAAAAAGCTACTTTTCATTTGTTTTTCGAAAGAAATTTCGACTTTTGAAACCGAAAAAATTTCTATAAAATTTTCTCTCAATTTTTTTCTTCGCACATCCCTGTTCACAACATCTGCTACATTATGGAAGTATGCGCGATTACTATGAAAGAAGTCCCATTTTCTACTTCCAATCCTCTCGTATAGAAACGTTCAAATCAAGCGAGGGGTTGAGAGACTCGGTAGCGCCTAATAAAAGAGGTCTGGAACTCAAATCAGACTGCGTGCACCTTAGTTCGTAGAGAATTCAAGCGCGAATCAGAGAAACCAATCGAACTTTTCTCAGAATACCCAAACCGAGTTTTTCAACAATAACTTGCTGTGATACTGTATTCATGCTAGCAAGTGAGTCTTGAAAACCCATCTTTTGGTAGATAAAGTAGTTCGAATTTGGAATTAGAAGTTACTTCACCGGAAAAGGAACCTTTTGGGTGTGATTCGCATGACCGACAACTGATGCCAACTGCTGCTCAGCCTTCTCACGCCGTTGCACCTCAGCAGCATTCGCCTGAAAAAACTCGTTGAATGGTGCCTTTTTTCTCTTCTTATTTTCAAAAAAAGTTTCTTAAAGAGAGCAAAATCATCACTTAATCATGTATCTTCCCGATGTGGTCGGTTCATCCTTGTAGTTGCCTCCCCCATATAAGTAGTCAGTCACTCATTACAACATATAAGTAGTCAGTCACTCATTACAACATATAAGTAGTCAGTCACTCATTACAACATATAAGTAGTCAGTCACTCATTACAACATATAAGTAGTCAGTCACTCATTACAACATATAAGTAGTCAGTCACTCATTACAACATATAAGTAGTCAGTCACTCATTACAACATATAAGTAGTCAGTCACTCAGTCACTCATCACAACATACTGCTAGTTTCAAAAAACAATTATTATCTCTGCCTACTGAAAAGATATTACCTAAACCTTTCGTTCTTGACTAATATAATTGTCGATTTTGAGTATATCACCCTCTCCCCTTTTTTCATCTATACCGCAACCCCTAAACACCGCCACTTAGAAGAAAGTCCATGCATTTAACTTTGTTTTTGTTTTCATGATATCTCATGTGCTTGGAATAAAGAAATGAGAAATAAGTAGTAAGTCACTCATTACAACATATAAGTAGTCAGTCACTCATTAGAACATATAAGTAGTTAGTCATACATGATCAGTATAAATACTCATAATGACCACCATAGCTGAATTTGAATGCTGAATTTAGAATAACCTCTTTTAAAATCTCGCGCTCCAGTCCGAATTCCTCGTGAAACTGTTGAATTTTTTCCTGGAAACACGAATTTTTGAGATCTGTGTTGAGGGCTTGTGAAAACTATTCTTCTCACCATTCACTAAAAAAGTTATTTCAAGCGTCCACTGTTTATTTCTATTTCTTGCCTTACGGTTCAATTTGATCTAATGGGTTGTTAGAACTTCTAGCAGGGACTGTTCACATCTGATGTGAGAAAGTTCAATTTTTATCCTTGTAGTTGCCTTTCTCTCTCTCTCTCTCTCTCTCTATCTTTCTCTCTCTCTCTCTCTCTCTCTCTCGATAAAACGTCTTCTAAAATAACTGTTTATAACTGGTAGGAGTGGCTTTAATGAAACCCTTCGAGGGTTCAAAGTAAAGTACACAACCTCATACTGAGCCCTGTTTCTCTCCACAAAAGATCGATATTCAGCCTGAAATAAGATCTCCTTTACTACCGGAATTTTATAAACATTCCATCTTTTACTATTCTTCTCCCCTTTCTTTTATTTGCGTCTTCTTTCATATATCTTATTCTACCGAGTTAGTAAGTTTATTAGTCCCGTCATTTTAATTAAGTTCGATATATGTCTCCTAATGTCCACGATATCACCAAATCAGACTCAGTCCATCAAGCCCCGCCCCTTTGAACTACTTTCTTGTTAAATTCTGTCTATCAAGCCCACCTCTTCCGATCCACCTTTCAAACAGAACTTTTCCATAGAACCCCGCCCTCAGTTCTACCTTCTACCCGTACTCTTTTAACTGAGCCCCGCCCTTTTCCATATTCCTCCTGATGAGATTGTATTCCGGGCTTTAAATATACCTCATGATGATACCATTCCCACCAAACAGTGTATATTTGATCTACCTTCTTTGCTCTGGTGCCTTTCCTCACCGTGACTATTTCGTGCTCTTCAGCAGCCTGTGCCATCCGTTCAGTCCACAGTCTCTCCTTGTCATCGAGTCTCTTCTTCTGCTCCTCGTCTCTCCTCTTCTGTCGGTTCTCCTCGTATTCGAGGAGCTTCTCCAATTCTGCTATTTCAGCGCTCTGCTTCTGCTTCGTTTCCTGAAACGGAAGCGAGGTAACCATGAAATGAAGAAGATAAAAAGGAGAGGGAAACATAGAGAGAGAGAGAAAGAAAGAGAGAGAGAGGGGGGAGACAGAGAGTGCGAAGGGGAGACAGAAATAGAGTGAGATAGAGGGAGGAGCAGAGAGAGAGAAAGAGAGACATGGGTAGTGGTCAATGAAATAGAGATGAAAATTAACGTGATTTCCACGACTTATTGGTATTTTATAACAGATGAAAAATCGTTTACGAAAGTAGAAGTTTTCTATTCAGTGGATCGATGAATAATTCAACTATTCAAAAAACGGTCAACTTGTTTTATAGAGAAGCTTTACACTGAGCAAGAAATTCGTGATTTTCGAAAACCACTCATCCTTCACCGTACACTGGGTTGATTCAGAAACAGCGTACCGTATATAATTCATTCATCACCGCCGCATCCGCCGATACCCGCTCTGCCTCGGCTTTCCACTCTTCTGTCGACGCTTCCGCTAACGAACACTTCTGCTGCAGATCGTGAATCTGCAACCCATCAAATTCTCGCCTGAAGCTTCATTTTTTTGAAAAAGTACCAAAATTTTTTAGGACAATTGAAATATATACTTTTAAATTTGAATTTGCTGAACGAGTCTCATCGAAACTACAATCGATGGGCTTAGCTGTTATGGCCAATTGAGGCGTAGACAAAATGGCTTCTTGTTTTTTTCGCGGCACAAAAAGGACCGCGGAAAAAAATCAACGATTGCGGTGCTAGAAAATTTGTAAATTAGAGAAACGCCACCAAAGTTTTTCAAAATACTTTCTTTTGACGCGTAATACCAACATCCTTAGTTAGGTCATTACGCTAGTTAACGCAACTCAAGATCTTTTCGCTCGAAATAAGATCATTCGTTATTTTACGACCTAGGTAATTTGTTTTTTGAACCACACCCTCACTATTGACCCGTTACTCCAACAGAGCACTGTAATTTTGGTAGTCCAACCTTCTCCAAGCTCTTGTGGAGGTCCTCCTTCAACTTGTTCACAATTTCCTTGCTCCTCTGCTCTGCTTTCTCTCTTTCTTCTTCGGCGTCTATCGCTTTCCTTTCTGCTTTCTCTGCTCTCTCCTTCGCTTCACTCTCTTTCTCGTTGCTGGCTTCCAGCAATTCTTCCAATGTACGAGCGCGCTTCTGCTACAAAACAGAAAATACAACTTCGAATTCAGAGAACAATTAAAATATTCAAGAGACAAAATCAAGTCCATGAATCGAACCAGGCCGTGTTTCTCTAACTGAGAGCTAGAGAACCAGGCCGTATTTCTCTAACTGAGAGCTAGAGCACTACCACAACACTACGACATTAAACATCGTTGTAGTGAATCAAGGGGAAGTTCTATTTCAAACGTTCCTGTAGTACAGACTCGTCTCATCATTCCCGGTGGTAAACAGCGCAATCCCTTAGCCAAATATTTGAGTAAATTGTTATCATTTGAGAGCTTTGTTATCACCTTTACAATACTTCACTCTGACGATAAATGATGAGAGGAGTGGTGAATAAGAAGTAAAGCATATTGAAGGTTGGAAGCTAAGGCACTGTCGAAAAACTCAAACACTCATTGATCAAATAATCTTTGTTTTTTTCGAAAATAACGCTACCAAACCATGACTTCCTTGAGCATTCCATTCTCATTTCCATTCTTATCTCATTTCCATTCCCATTCCTCGAGCATTCCATTCTCATTTCCATTCCTCGAGCATTCCATTCTCATTTCTTTTCCTACCCAAAGGCCAAGCCCTTGAAAATTAATTAAACGTTTTGTGAGAGTTCTCTCAAGACTTACGCAATGAAAAACATACTCGCAAAAACTGCGCGGTTCGGGAGTCGAACCTGCCGTTTCACTTCTTTTCCCCTTAACTTCTCGCGCTCCCATCCAAAGCTCTTCCAAGACCACTGAAAAACTAACCGATTCCGCTACGACTTGCTGTAGACAGTTGATGGACATCTCTAGCTCCAGCTCATGCTTTTCCATGGCAGCCAATTTCTCTTCCGCCTCTTTTTCCTTCTGCAGCAGGTCTCCGCCCGCTTCGGTCTGCTCTTCGGTCGCATCGAAAATCGGTCGGAGCGAGATGTTCCTCGGGGTGTACCGGGTGGTTCTTCTCTCCTTCCTCGCTTGTGGTGTCATCCGATTCTTCAAATTTACATGTGGCAACAGTACCGAAAACGAGATCATCAACTTGTCCCAGAATTTAGAGAACCTTGCGACGCGCGACAGTAAATCTGAGAAAATTCAGTGAAACTACTTAAAACGTAAAGTTTTCATTTGTGCGACCTGCCCTTACAAAGCTGAGACAAGTCCTCCTAGACATGAAAATTGAGCCCCTATGTTCGTCTTTCTTTCATCGCATTCCAACCATAGTAAATCATTGAAAATGATCTCACCGAATTGTTCTCTTTGACCATATTCTCGAACTGCTTCTTCTTTGGAGTGAGAGCGTCTTCGAGATATTTTTGATTTTTCATCTGATCAAACGGCTTCGTTTTTTTTTATTCGTACAGTGAAGAGCCTGTACTATATGGAAAACACAAATAGAAGTATGTTTTACATTACCTTAATCTTTAAATTTTTTTTAGTTTTGGTTATTCGATATCACTCGAACTTTTCTTCTCTTTTTGGCACCAAGATTATACACACAGACAGGAGTTAAATAGTGACCGGATCGGTCCCGTCGGCGGATACATGTACACACACTATTGAAAGGGGTTAAATAGTGACCGGATCGGTCCTGTCGGCGGATACATGTACACACACTATTGACAGGGGTTAAATAGTGACCGGATCGGTCCCGTCGGCGGATACATGTACACACACTATTGACAGGGGTTAAATAGTGACCGGATCGGTCCCGTCGGCGGATACATGTACACACACTATTGACAGGGGTTAAATAGTGACCGGATCGGTCCCGTCGGCGGATACATGTACACACACTATTGACAGGGGTTAAATAGTGACCGGATCGGTCCCGTCGGCGGATACATGTACACCCACTATTGACAGGGGTTAAATAGTAACCGGATCGGTCCCGTCGGCGGATACATGTACACACTATTGACAGGGGTTAAATAGTGACCGGATCGGTCCCGTCGGCGGATACATGTACACACACTATTGACAGGGGTTAAATAGTGACCGGATCGGTCCCGTCGGCGGATACATGTACACACTATTGACAGGGGTTAAATAGTGACCGGATCGGTCCCGTCGGCGGATACATGTACACACACTATTGACAGGGGTTAAATAGTAACCGGATCGGTCCCGTCGGCGGATACATGTACACACACTATTGACAGGGGTTAAATAGTAACCGGATCGGTCCCGTCGGCGGATACATGTACACACACTATTGACAGGGGTTAAATAGTGACCGGATCGGTCCCGTCGGCGGATACATGTACACACACTATTGACAGGGGTTAAATAGTAACCGGATCGGTCCCGTCGGCGGCTACATGTACACACACTATTGACAGGGGTTAAATAGTGACCGGATCGGTCCCGTCGGCGGATACATGTACACACACTATTGACAGGGGTTAAATAGTGACCGGATCGGTCCCGTCGGCGGATACATGTACACACACTATTGACAGGGGTTAAATAGTAACCGGATCGGTCCCGTCGGCGGATACATGTACACACACTATTGACAGGGGTTAAATAGTAACCGGATCGGTCCCGTCGGCGGATACATGTACACACACTATTGACAGGGGTTAAATAGTAACCGGATCGGTCCCGTCGGCGGATACATGTACATACACTATTGACAGGGGTTAAATAGTAACCGGATCGGTCCCGTCGGCGGATACATGTACACACACTATTGACAGGGGTTAAATAGTGACCGGATCGGTCCCGTCGGCGGATACATGTACACACACTATTGACAGGGGTTAAATAGTAACCGGATCGGTCCCGTCGGCGGATACATGTACACACACTATTGACAGGGGTTAAATAGTAACCGGATCGGTCCCGTCGGCGGATACATGTACACACACTATTGACAGGGGTTAAATAGTAACCGGATCGGTCCCATCGGCGGATACATGTACACACACTATTGACAGGGGTTAAATAGTAACCGGATCGGTCCCGTCGGCGGATACATGTACACACACTATTGACAGGGGTTAAATAGTAACCGGATCGGTCCCGTCGGCGGATACATGTACACACACTATTGACAGGGGTTAAATAGTAACCGGATCGGTCCCGTCGGCGGATACATGTACAAACACTATTGACAGGGGTTAAATAGTAACCGGATCGGTCCCGTCGGCGGATACATGTACACACACTATTGACAGGGGTTAAATAGTAACCGGATCGGTCCCGTCGGCGGATACATGTACACACACTATTGAAAGGGGTTAAATAGTAACCGGATCGGTCCCGTCGGCGGATACATGTACAAACACTATTGACAGGGGTTAAATAGTAACCGGATCGGTCCCGTCGGCGGATACATGTACACACACTATTGACAGGGGTTAAATAGTAACCGGATCGGTCCCGTCGGCGGATACATGTACACACACTATTGACAGGGGTTAAATAGTAACCGGATCAGTCCCGTCGGCGGATACATGTACACACACTATTGACAGGGGTTAAATAGTAACCGGATCGGTCCGTCGGCGGATACATGTACACACACTATTGACAGGGGTTAAATAGTAACCGGATCGGTCCCGTCGGCGGATACATGTACACACACTATTGACAGGGGTTGAATAGTAACCGGATCGGTCCCGTCGGCGGATACATGTACACACACTATTGACAGGGGTTAAATAGTAACCGGATCGGTCCCGTCGGCGGATACATGTACACACACTATTGACAGGGGTTAAATAGTAACCGGATCGGTCCCGTCGGCGGATACATGTAAACACACTATTGACAAAAATCTCCCTCTTTTCTTTGAACTTTGAACTTTTTATTACGCGAAAAGAATCACGTGGTGGATATATGTATATATTATACAAAAACAATATATTATACAAAAACTTTTTTCTTACCCTGTTTCTTCATTTCTTACCCTGTTTCTTCATCTTCTCTTCTTTTTTCCTCCAAACTTTGAGTGGCGGATACATTTAAACCCAAATTGGGCGGCTTCATTTAACCCCTGTACACAGACCTTTGATGTGGATCAAAGAACACCCAACTGTGATTTTCCATACAAGCACAAATACCTTCGAACCTTCAAAATGATGCAAACCATCTCAAATAAAATTTTCATTTTGATCTAATTCTACAAAACCATTATTTTTTCAACCGAACACAGAATCCTTATAATTTTTCAATCAATTCCAACTAGAAGTTCGCACATAAAGTGGAAAAAACTAACTTGAAGCTCTGCGTTTTGTTCTCTCAATCGATCGATTTCGAGCTTCAGTTCCTCTTTATCGAGCATAAGCTTGAACAAGTTGAATAAATACAGATGTTACAGTGAAATATTTGCAGCCACAGCTAAATATTCACTCATATCGTAAACTGATGCTAAACTGAACCGACCACCCACATAAAAAGCCTATTGCATTAACACGATGTCTTCACAAGGTATAGCATGACAGTTTTATAACTGCAGAAGACATCATCAATGACTTTTATTGAAGCATCTCGCCAAGAACAATAATTTGATGCAAATGGTGTGCCGGCCTTATCACAAAATTGAACACGCATCGACACAACTCATCTGATAACTTATCACAAAATTGAAGACGCATAGACACAACTCATCTGATAACTGACTTGTTCTTTTTCCTCATTCCACTTCGCAACCTCGAAGCTCTGGATCGTAATCGAATTCGTAGCAGAGAAACCTCGTATACTTCTTCAAGAACACGGCTATATTTCTCTGCTACAGTACACTATTCCTAATACCGAGATAAATTACTGCTATGTAAGGGGTTTTGTCATTGCTAGCAGTCCAGAAAAGCAAGCGAGAGTCCGAGACACTGTTTTTGAGTCATATCATCATTATTAATGTGTGTCAACCTTTCACTTTTAGTGCGTATGCGCATTCTTGGTGAGTCTTGCGTTCATTGTGCGCTACGGAATTTTCCCAAAGTGTATCTTTCATCTTAACTGCGACAGAGCAATAGAGAGAGAGAGAGAGAGAGAGAGAGAGAGAGAGAGAGAGAGAGAGAGAGAGAGAGAGAGTGAAAGAGAACGATAAGAGAAAAGTAGAAAGACAGAGACAGAGAGACTTGGATTAGCTAGTTTATAACCTTTGAATGGCACTCATTGTTTCATTCCACAGTTTCTTCTCCACATCCTCATTCCAGCTCTTTTCTCCTTGAAAACACAAGATGTAAAGAAGTCATACAACAAAACTTCACTTATTAGCATACCCAGCACTGCCTCATTTATAAGTTCAAGTTCAAACGCTTCATTATCGATTGATTCGGACCAGTGAATCTGGGTCTGCGGTGCTTGAAAGTCAATATGAGAATGTTTACTGGAGGGTCATTAATAGTTTGAACATTACTACCCCATTAAGTCCGAATCCTGCTAAGGACAGCCTTTCACTACAAACTTTCACTACTAAAATCTTGAAGGTTTCCGCTCCGCTATCACCACCAGCTTATAATCACAGACTATGAAAAAAATTTCAAATTCACATTGCTCATAAAAAGCAGAAGGTCGCGGTGGAATATGCAAGTGCTCCCGCTGTACATATTTTGACCTACGGGAAACGCGCCTTATGTGAATAATTCGGATGGATCTGTCCGGTGTGGAGACAAACCTTGCATCAGAAGCACAATGGTCAGCGCACGTTACCTTTTTTCCTCACCCAGAGAGGATACAAATAACGAGTTGCTCTTCAACGCCTTTCCCGCTTTTGCCAAGTCCCACATTCTCACAAACAGGGGTTCAAAAATCAAGTCCTGTCGTCTGTTGGCGGGCTTCTGTTTCCAACTTCTCGGGTCTCTGCTTACATTTAGAAAGCAAAACTTTACGTGAAACACGTATTACTCTCGATCAAACGACATTTTATCGCTACCCGCGGATCTCTTCTTCAGGCTAATGTCCACTTTCAGCGGGCCTCTGTACCCTATTCTCTTCTTCAGGCTAATGTTCACTTTCAGCGGGCCTCTGTACCCTATTCTCTTCTTCAGGCTAATGTTCACTTTCAGCGGGCCTCTGTACCCTATTCTCTTCTTCAGGCTAATGTTCACTTTCAGCGGGTCTCTCTACCCTATTCGGACGCACTATAAAACCTATGCTCACAAAGCGAATGAACCGTGTAGGGCCGCAAATCTTCACAAAAATCGGTGAAGATTCTAGAGTACGGCATTTCCAACTCTCCGAGTCACGATGGTCGACTAATAGGACTGAGACTCGATTCATAGTCACCATTGAAGCCTTTGGCGATTACTGAAGCCTGCCGATGATGCATCTTCGCTGCTGCCAACTGACGCTCCAACACGACGGCGTTCTCCTTCCACGCAAAAACTTCTTCATTCTTCGACTCCAGCTCCTGAACAGAAATTTATGGGGATAACTCGACTAATGAACTAGTTGAAGAAATTGTGACCAGTTATATCGTTTGTAGGAAGTGAATAATGTACTAACCAGAGAAAATTATTGATTAAGACTCCCTTATAGATTTTATATAAGAGGTTAGAAGTGAAAGTTAATAAAACTCTTCACGAGTCCCTGATAGGTCATGAATTTTCTATGAAAGTGTATGAATTCCCCTTTTAGACACATGAGTCTCATCCTTGGCTACATGATTCTCTCCCGAAATGCATGATTCCACCCATAAAAAGCATGAGTCTCCCCCTAAGCGCATGAGTCCTCCTTCGAAAACAATCATTCCCACTGAGACGCATGATTTTCTTCCTATGTCACCTGTTCATGAGCTTCCTTCTGTCTTCGGTTGAGCTCTTCCAGTCTGCTGATCTCTTTCTGGAAGGCGTACACACTGTCTCCTTTCAGTTCCTCGTTCACCACAAGGGCATTCTTCACCAATCGGACACTTTGTGCGAATTGCAGCGTCGACAGCGTCTCACTGTAATACCTGAAAAGGGAGTACCTGAATACCTTATTCATACACGTATTCCATTTTACACTGATAAAAAACTTTCTCTAGTACTCCGCATGAGTAGAGTTAAACTATTCTAGTTAGAATACTTGGACTCTTGTCATACATTGTACCTGAAAAAGCGATATGATATCCGGAAACGCAGAGAGTTCAATCTCGGTCAAAAATAACATATACGGCTGAGTTTGGAAGAAATACGGATGAGTTTTTGAAAAATGGAGAGAGAGAGAGAGATCTGCGAAAACTCCTCGAAGAACGTCGCAGACGGCAACAACATCCGGGTCAAGGGTAATAAAGACGGCTGAGTTTGATTCCGGTCAACAAAAAAAGAACGTCTTTGTTTCATCTCGATTCCATCCCGTTTTTTTCCGGTTTACCATTTACTGACAAACAGAGTACTCATATCAACTCACTCCACTCATATCAACTCACTCCACTCATATCAACTCACTCCACTCATATCAACTCACTCCATTCATATCAACTCACTCCACTCATATAAACTCAATTCACTCCACTCATTTCGACTCAGTCCCCTCATATCGAATCACTCCACTCACTCCAGATTCGGGTGCACATTGACGACGACCGCAGTCCTCGCCTTCCCTCCAAGGGAATCCTTCAGCAGATGAGTCAGAAGCGACTCTCGGTATGGCACGTGCATTTTGTCCCTGCTCGCCGCTGACAGAGTACGAATGACTCGGCCAAGTACGGTTAGTGACTGAAAAACAAGTACTGTAACTCTTTGAAACAAAATTTTAGATAACTTAAACACAAGTACTGTAACTCTTTGGAACAGTATTAACTCTTTGGAACAGTATTTTAGATATTTGAAACACAAGTACTGTAACTCTTTGAAACAGTATTTTAAGTAACTTAAACCCGAGTACTGTAACTCTTTGGAACAGTATTTTAGGTAACTTAAACACAAGTACTGTAACTCTTTGGAACAGTATTTTAGATATTTGAAACACAAGTACTGTAACTCTTTGAAACAGTATTTTAGGTAACTTAAACCCGAGTACTGTACCTCTTTGGAACAGTATTTTAGGTAACTTAAACCAGAGTACTGTAACTATTTGGAACAGTATTTCAGGTAACTGAAACACAAGCACTGTAACTCTTTGAAACAGTAGTTTAGGTATTTGAAACACAAGTACTGTAACTCTTTGAAACAGTATTTCAGGTAACTGAAACAACAGTACTGTAACTCATTGGCACATTACTGTGGGTGACTGAAACCCAAGTACTGTAACTCTTTGAAACAGTATTTCAGGTAACTGAAACAACAGTACTGTAACTCATTGGCACATTACTGTGGGTGACTGAAACCCAAGTACTGTAACTCTTTGAAACAGTATTTCAGGTAACTGAAACAACAGTACTGTAACTCATTGAAACATTACTGTAGGTCAATGCAACAGAAGTACTGTAACTCACTGTATGCAACACTCATTAAATAAGTACTTGTTACTTGCACTGAGGGTAAAAGAAACACCCTGATAATTAAGTACCGTGTTGATGTGAACAGATTCCTTAAAGCGTTGCCCGCTGGTCTGTGCTTGCTTCTGACGTTCGCTTCCCGCCAAATCTACCAGGTTCACGCAGGACTTTCGCTGCTTGCACACACCGTTCTCTTTGTGCTTGGTCACGACCTGACATATTCAACCTTTTATCAACGTATTACCAACAGCGGTTAAATGGTTACCGGACCAGCTATATTGGCGCATACATGTTACCGTACCATCTTTGTAGGCGCATACATGTTCGCGCAAAGAATGATCTACATTCTCTTCTCCTTCCGTTCTGTTTCACTTTTTCTCTACTTCTCTTTTCACTCTTTTTGCCATTCCCCATTCCTTTTTCCACTCGCTCGGCGTGTACGAACATGCCTTAAACCGGCCTCATTTAACGCCTGACTACCAAGTGCCTCAGGAAGCAGACAGAAGTTGATGTCTTTCTTCAATCGCAGTCAATTCATCTTCCTATGGAGTCATCACTGGCTAAATGACTCCTTGACGATGAGAATCATCTATCGAACAGTCCAAAAATGAGCTGAAGGGGTCTCAGGTGGGTCGAAATGGAAGAAAACCAACATGGAGAATAAGGATCGCATGTGAACGAGAACTGCAAACGTTCATCTCTGTCGCACCGACTTTTCGCTGCTGCCAACCCTTCTCAACCACCTCAAACCAGGGGTTAAATGGTTACCGTACCAGCTATGTTGGCGCATACATGTTCACGCCGAGAATGATCTACATTCTCTTCTTCTTCCGTTCTGTTTCACTTTTTCTTTACTTCTCTTTTCACTCTTTTTGCCTTTCCCCATTTCTTTTTCCACTCACTCGGCTCGTACAAACATGCCCTAGACCGGTCTCATTTAACGCCTGCCTCAAATATCGCTCACTCTGTTCATAGCTTCTTTTTTTCTTATACTATTAAGCAAGTATAGCGATATTAGAAGAAAGTTAGAATTAGTTAAAGAGAAAGAGAGAAAGGAAGAGAAAGAACGAAAGAGAGAGGAAGAGAGAAAAAGAGACACAGAAAAATGAGATATAGTGATGAAGATATGAAAATGAAAAATGAGAGACAGATAAAAAGTGCGCGAGAAAGAAATTGGTTGAGAAAATGCGCCCTTCAAGACTAACCCTCATTGCGTCAATCACATTCGACACGTGCTCTCTTGCGGCGTTCTCAATGTACACATCGTCTGCTTCATCTCTTCTGCAAATGCCTCGCTTTAGCAGGGGTTATTTAGTCATGTCCGTTCGCCTGTCGGCGGGCGTCTGTCTTTCAACTCATAAGGGGGGACCTTCATGTTAAAAAATTTTATATCTCATAAGAGTGAAATTTTTTCAAAAAACTTTTTATCTCATAAAATTAAAACTTTCAATTTTTGTGAGCACCAGCTATGTTGGCGCATACATGTTACTGGACCAGCTATGTTGGCGCATGCATGTTACTGGACCAACTATGTTGGCGCATACATGTTACTGGTCCAGCTATGTTGGCGCATACATGTTACTGGACCAGCTATGTTGGCGCATACATGTTACTGGTCCAGCTATGTTGGCGCATACATGTTACTGGACCAGCTATGTTGGCGCATACATGTTACTGGTCCAGCTATGCTGGCGCATACATGTTACTGGACCAGCTATGTTGGCGCATACATGTTACTGGTCCAGCTATGTTGGCGCATACATGTCATTTAACACATGTCATACACGCATATACTTATACCGGTCTCATTTAACGCCTGGCGAGAACCACATTCTCTAGGCCTCATTCCATACCTACCTTTCTTTGCTAGCTATTCCTTTATTCATTCTCTCGTGGTTCCTCATTATCTCGCCATTATATGCCCTCTGATTATTTGCTCGGCTTCTTTCATTCTACGCCTCTAATCGTCAAATTCTCAATCTGTTTTATTGGATTAGCTAAGCCATTTATGCAAACTTAGTTTACCATAACTCTTTCGAAATACCTTTTCCTTTTCGATGTTAAAATCTGATTAGTTCTCCGAATACGTAAATGCTTAGTCTGGAAAAATTAAACGAACAACTGATTGATATATAAAAACATGTCTGAAAAAACAAACAAAAAACATGAAAAGGGAACCTCAGTCGGAGGACGTCCATTTTGTTCGGTTCCAGTAGATCAAAAATCGCTTCATTGTAAAGTTCGACGAAAGAGATTCCGACGTCGTACTGATAATCCGAGGAATCGTGGCAGAGCTGGTAATCAGTTCGAGTTATCACTTGAATTTCTAAAAACACATTTACTGGTCTTATGTAACAATCCATTGACAGTTTCAGTGAAAAAGTCTATAGAAGTTTGATGTGAAACCTTTTCCGTTCACGAAAAACATATCAAGTCATTGGTAATTAGCTTGGCAGAAAGTTGTCAAGTAAACCAAAAAAGGCAGAGAGGGGGAGAGAGAAAGAACGAAAACAGTAGAGAAATATTATGTGTTCTACCTGAGAAGATTTATCTTCTAGCAGATCGAATAGCATCTGAAGAGCCCTTGGAATGAGGCCCTCCTGAGTCTTATCAGGAGAGCCTCCTTCAAGACATGGCCCCAGCATCGTGTGCGTCTTCCCACTTCCCGTCTGGCCGTAAGCGAAAATGGTGCCGTTGTAACCATTGATGCAGCCTTGTATTACCCTCTCCGCCACTCCGGAGAACACTTCCTCCTCAACATTCACCGATGAATTAAACTTGAAATGAAAGGGCCATTACCTCAGCGGTTTTATAAAGAGTGCACAAAAAGTCCAGAGGCCGTATGCACGTACACGCGGCAAACGTTTTACTTGAAAACTGTTTTCATGGAAAACAATTCCCGAGGGAAAAGTGTTTTCGAGGAAAATGATAAATGGTATGCACGAACCGTGGTAAATATTTACGGAGAAAACTTCGGGCGGGAATTTGAAAATGTTTTTTTGTGATCAGTGTGACTTCGAGATTTTATTTATATATATTTATAATTTTCTTTTGTATTGCTTACTCCGTGAGAATTTCCGTAAGAGGATAAGACCCGATCACGCTTTATTTTCGAGCAATGTCATACCCTTGAAAATGGAAGTGAATAGTTTAACGCATTTTCTCTTGTTTTGTGCTGCTTTTATGTTGATTTACTGCGCTTGTACATTGAACGAAGTATACAAAGCCCAGCAATATACGAAGTAATGATAAAAAACATGAAGTAGAAAAAATTAGCCATGAAATAAACATAAAAGAAGCACTAAACAAGAGAACATGCAAAAAAATATGTAAATAATTCAACTATACATACATATTCCATTTTCAAGGAAAATAGCGTTTTCCACCCACTTGGGGAAGGTAAACTGTTTTGTCGAAGTAAACAGTTTTCCTCGAAAACGAAATGGTACGTGCATACGGATTTTAGACATTTTCTAGGAAAACGCTATTTACTTCAACATTTCCCACCAAAAATGGTACGTGCATACGGCCACAGGTGGACAGTATTTTTTCGATAAGAACTTAACGGATTAAACAAATCAACCAAAACTTTCATTAAAGTTTACTCAAATAGTTTGAGATATAAGTGCACTTTCAATTTTCGAACAGCCCTCCCTTCTCCTTGACACAGAAGAAGGCACCCACCGCGGTGGACAGTTAAGCGACGTCAAGATCATCCCACGCCTTCTGTAGAAATTCTTGTGGGGAGAATCACATACCTTGCTCTCAAGGAACGACCAAACAGAGATTTCCAGGGGATTCAAATCAGGCGAGTACGGAGGCCATTCGGCGGAGGTGATCATGGAGGGAAAATTGGTCTTGCACCAGTCTTGTACCACTTAAGCCTTGTGGGCGGGCGCACAGTTTTGCTGGAACGTCCAGTTGCGCCCAGCGAAGTGAGTCTGGCTCCAGGAAAGTACTTCCTTTATGAGAATGTCGTTCAGGTAGTTATTGGCATTCACTTTGACTCCCTGCTTGACGAGAACGAGTGGAGTCTTGCCAGTCGCGCAAATCCCGGCTCAGACCATGACAGAAGCGAGATGGCCCTTTCTCGAGACGTAGCGACCACTCTTATTGGCCTCGTTGACCGATTTCGACCAAATCCCATCGTTCTGGTTGCTGAAGGACTGCTCAATATTGAACAACTTCTCATCGGTGAAGAGAATATCCAAACAGTCCACCGACTAGAACCGCCTTGACAGTTCACGACATTTGCGAAGACGGGTCGCCTTCATCTGGTCCGTCAATGCGTGAGTTTTCTGCAGCTTCATGGGGCGAAGTCCCATGCGGGATTTGACGATCGTCTGAACAGAACTAGCCGAGATATTTTCGCGAGTTTTCTGAGGCTCCGCTTAGGGTTATAACGAATCTTGTCCCGGATGCTTCTTACATTGACGGGAGTGGTCGCGGTCACTGGTCTGCCGCTCCTGAGACGGTCATTTGTTGTACCCGTCTCACGAAAGCGACGTATTGTGTTTTCAATGGTCCTGCGAGAGAATCCAGTGGTTCTGGCGATGTGCTTTTGAGTGTGCCCGGACTGGCTCAAGCGCAGAATGTAGCTTCGGTCCATATCAGAGAGCCTTACCGGAAAACGAAGAGTTATCAATCGGATTTTTTCAGGGTATGTTAGCAACATTATGAATAAGATAAAAATGGAAAATCACACGCCGCTACACCAAACAAAAAAGATACAAAGTGACAAAGTCATCCACCTGGACTTTTTTGCGCACCCTGTAGCTACCGGACCAGATATGATGGCGCATACATATTCGCGCCAAAAATGATCTACATCATCTTCTGTTTCGGTTATATTTCGATTTTCCCTTTACTTTTCTTCTCATTTTAATTGATTTTCCCTTTACTTTTCTTCTCATTTTAATTGCTTTTCACACCCCTTTTTCAACTCGCTCAGCGCGCACAAAGATTTCTATAACCAGTTTCATTAAACACCTTTTTGGCCCTTTCATATACATACGAGCCCTATTGCGAGTTCCACCTCAGTGACTTGTTTTTCTCCGTAGTAAACTTTAAAATTACTTGTATTGTTTTGTTGTTTTAAACCAGGCTGTTTTTAACCACTCGCCAAACAAGCGTGTAAGATCAACTAATCATGAGGGAATGGCAGAAATTGGAGAGAGACCGATTGCGTGCTATGTGAAATAGAAAACGCACACGAACATAGAACTCGTATCAATAACCTCCTTTGGAAAAGCGCATGAGTTTGCGCATAGATTTTACCCGCAGTGCGGGTTTTAGAAAAAACCTTGCTCGTTTTTTTCGAGCAGGAGAGGTCTTGAGCAGATAATTCAACATGCTTTTTGTAATCACTTTAAGCGGTACTTCGCATTAACCTGTGTAGCCTCTGTCCCAAAGACGGCATCAAATCCAAACTTGCGATCTGGGCCCGGCCTGGAGGTGTCTACATTACGGAGCAAAAGCTGCTTGTTGTCCGAAAACCTTAGCACCTGAACAAGAAAAGATTCTTTGATTGCGTAGGAGGGAACAAAGATTCTTCTTCCACCGTCTTCCCATTGACTGCATAAATCCCCAGGATGTGATGCAATTTTTTTGTGGTTGACCAGGCGACCCATGGCGCATGGGGGGTGGTAATTGACAAATGAAGGTAAGTGGACTACAGTATTCAGGCAACTTTTAGAATTTTCTATTTATTACAATTTGGGTTTTAGTTTTTCACTGTATTTTTTCGCTTTCGCTTAGACTTCAAAGTATTTTTCACTTTTTCTGCTTAGGACCACTATTTTGCTTAGAACCACTATGTAAAGGTTACGCTGAAGAGGCAGTACGGCTTAGGAACGAGACCACTATGTGTTGTGTGTGACCCATTATACAATTTACCCTGAATACTGTTGTGTGCAAGAATGATCTGCCTCTCGCGCGCGATACGTATCGCGTAAGAGAGCGAGACTAAGAATTAGATTGGCTGGATTGAACTATATTTATATTGGGACTCTACACTACTCGGACTATATATTTATCATCTCTGGAATCTTTGGACTACAAGGCAAGGTACATAACAGTGGCGATCAGGATTCTGGAAGGAGGACTTCGAAGAGGATTTGGAGGAGGACTTCAAATTTGAAAGAGAGGCAAACGCGCAGAGCTAAAGGTTGCTCTGTGGTCAGTTCCTCATTGAGAGAGGCAAACGCGCAAAGCTAAAAGTTGCTTTGTGGTCAGTCCCTCGTTGTAAGAGAGGCAAACGCGCAGAGCTAAAGGTTGCTCTGTGGTCAGTTCCTCATTGAAAGAGGCAAACGCGCAAAGCTAAAGGTTGCTTTGTGGTCAGTCCCTCGTTCGAAGTTCTTCTACTTGTAATCGAACAAGTCGAACTCAAGAGGCCAGAGAAAGAGCAACAAAGTAAAGAAATGGAGGACAAAGGTGTCCAACAGATTTTGCTGGCAATGCAAATGCAACAAGAGCAACATGCGAAGCAACAAAAAGAGCAGAGCGCCCTCGTCAATGCCCTGCTAGAAAGACTTGCAATGAGAGAAGGTAGCAGTCAGGCTAAACCTGCAGGACCATCGATTGATGCGCTTGAGAAACGCATCACAAACTTCGCATATGAGCCAGAAGAAGTTGCAACCTTCGAGAAGTGGTACAGCAGATATGAAGATCTGTTTGAAAAGGATGCTGAAGCTTTGGAAGAAGAGGCCAAAGTAAGAATGTTGCTGAGGCATGTGAATTTCGCTGTGGAAAATCGATACCTGGATACAATCGCTCCACACAAGGCAAGCAACTATACTCTGAAAGAGACGGTTGAGAAACTCAAGAAAATGTTCGGAGACAAAAGCACAATCTTTGAGAAAAGATTGAAGATGCTGAACATGAGAATGAGTAAATCACATACTGATGATTTGAGAGTGATGGCAAGCACAATAAACAGAGCAGTGGAAAGTGCACAAGTGAAAGACATTAAAGTGGAACAATTTAAGACAATGATGTTCCTTACTTCTATTGATCTACCTCAATTTGAAGAAACGCGTTTCCACCTGTTGAGTGTTTTGAGAAAGAACGAAGAGACAAGTATGGAAACACTGCTGGATGAATATGATCGATTGCATTCATTACATCAAGAGTCAATGGCAGTCCAAACGCAAGGTAGAACATCTCAACTCAATTATGTGAAAAAGAACCAACAACGGAATCCATCGGAGAAAGGAAGGAAGAAACAGTTCGATGAGCAACGGAAAGAGAAATGCAATCGATGTGGAGTATCACACAGCAATGAATGTTTCTTCCTAAACAAAGAATGTTTGGCTTGTGGAAAAAAGGGCCACAAGAGCACGATGTGCAAGAATAAGCCAAAAGAGAAAAGAAGCAAGCAGTCAATGAATTCAATCAGAGTGATGAAAGTGAAGTCAGAAGATTTTGAGATAGAAATGCAGATGAATGGGAAAGCCGTTAGACTACAGGTTGATACGGGAGCAGATCTGACATTCATCTCGAAGGAAATCTGGAAGGACATTGGAGAACCGGAGTGTTCACTTTCGGATTGCAAACCAATTTGCGCAAATGGAACGCCACTAATGATTGTAGGAAAGTTCAAGGCAAACTTGGAAGTCAATGGAAAATGCGCACAAGGGTACGTTCACGTTACCACAGCGCCACTCAGACTCCTCGGAAAAGACTTCATTTCACAACTGGAAGTTCTGAAGTTAAATTGGACTAGAGACGCAACTTCGAATGTATGGAAAGTCATGAATAAGGAGCCGCAGTCTACTAAAGAGTATGAAGAGTGGATAAAGAAGGAATATCCGGGAATAGTTGAAGAAGGACTGGGCCTTTGCACAAAGGTAAAGGCAACGTTAAAGCTCAAAGAAGGAGCTCAGCCAGTCTTCAGGAATAAAAGACCGGTACCCCTCGCAAGCATAACTAAAGTGGAAAAGGAACTGGACAGGCTAGAAAAATTGAATGTCATCAGGAAGGTCGACACAGCCAAATGGGCTGCTCCCATTATAGTGGTGGAGAAAGCGAATGGAAGCACAAGGCTCTGTGCCGATTTTTCCACCGGGTTGAACGAGGCGATAGAGCTTCATGCTCATCCACTACCTCTGCCGGAGACGATATTCGCTGGGCTGAACGGTGGCAAACTTTTTAGTCAGATTGACTTTGCCGATACTTACCTGCAAGTTGAGCTTGATGAAAAAGCAAAGGAAATGTGCGGTATCAACACGCACAAAGGACTTTACCGGTACGAAAGGTTACCATTCGGAGTGAAGTCGGCCCCAGGAATCTTCCAACAAGTGATGGATACAATGTTGGCAGGAAGTGAAGGTGCCGTGGCCTATTTGGACGACCTCATAATAATGGGGAAGACAAAGAAAGAACACGATGATAACTTGAGGGGAGTATTAAGTCGGATCTCTAATTTCGGATTCAAGCTGAAGCTGGAGAAGTGCAAGTTCGGCAGTACAAGCATCAAGTATCTCGGGTTCATTGTGGATAAAGATGGCAGGAAACCGGATCCGAACAAAATCGATGCGATTCGATTGATGCCCGCACCTACAGATGTAGCTACCCTGAGGTCGTTCCTCGGAATGGTGACGTATTACGGACAGTTCATAGCCGGATTGCATGAACTGAGAGCACCACTAGACAATTTGTTGAGGAAAGACGTGGAGTGGACGTGGTCTGAGACATGTCAGAACGCGTTCAAGAAGATCCACGAAGTGCTAGAAACAGATTTGAGTCTTGTCCATTACGACCCAAGTAAAGAGATTTTCGTGGCTGCTGATGCCAGCGGTCACGGAATCGGTGCAGTTTTGATGCACAGAGCGTCTAATGGAGCAATGAAGGCTATTTTCCATGCTTCAAGAGCATTGAAACCAGCGGAGCGGAACTATGGGCAAATTGACAAGGAAGGTCTAGCATTGATCTTTGCCGTAAAGAAGTTCCACCGGTTCATATATGGACGGCGATTTAATCTACAAACCGACCATAAGCCACTCTTGGCAATTTTCGGTTCCAAGACAGGAGTACCCGTCCATACGGCGAATAGGCTTCAGAGATGGGCAACGATGCTAGTCGCGTATGACTTTCGGATTGAGTATGTGAGCACGAACAGTTTTGGATACGCGGATGCGCTTTCGAGATTGATCGCAAATTGTCCGTCCCCAGATAAAGACGTAGTCATCGCGAGCATTCAGGTCGATGAAGACGTCATGAGCTTGTTCAAACGTGACATAAGAGCCCTACCATTGACAGCTGAAGATGTACGTCGAGAAACTCAGAAGGATATTACCCGGACAAAGGTCATGACATGGCACAAGAAAGACGCATGGCCCAAGAAAGTTCCCAAGGACATTTTACCTCTCTACAGAAGAAGAGACACTTTTTCAATAGTGGGAGAGTGCTTGATGTCGGCTGAAAGGGTTGTGATACCAGTCACACTTCAAAAACTGGTTTTGAAAGAGCTGCATGCAGGACATCCAGGAATGGTGAGAATGAAAGCAATGGCAAGAAGCATTTGTTATTGGAATGGTATCGATTGTGATATTGAGGGAGTTGTGAAAAGTTGCGAAAGATGCGCGAACAGCTCGAAGAATCCCGTTAAAGTTCCATTGGAACCTTGGCCAAAGGCAACCAGATCCTGGCAAAGAGTCCATCTGGATTTTGCAGGACCAATCGATGGAGAAAGTTATCTCATAATGGTAGATGCTTTTAGCAAATGGCCAGAAATTCTATCAACGAACAGCATGACGGCTACCGCTACGGTACGCGCGTTGGAATCCTGTGTTGCTCGGTATGGGCTTCCTGAAGTAGTCGTGACAGACAATGGAACGCAATTCACATCGGCGTTGTTCAAAAACTATTGTGTGAGAAATGGTGTCAGACATATTACAAGCCCACCGTATCATCCACAGTCGAACGGACAAGCAGAAAGGTTCGTAGATACATTCAAAAGAAGTTTGATCAAGATGAAAAGAGAAATGCCCACAGCGGAAATCTTGCACTCTTTCTTGTTTCACTACAGAAAGAACCCGAATGGCCAATGCGAGGAAGGGAAAAGCCCTGCGCAGCTGTTCATCGGAAGACAGATAAGAGGAAGAGTTGATTTGCTGAAGCCTTGTCAAAATTCTCAGGAAGTTGACAAGAAAATGAAAGCACAGTTCGATAAGTATCACGGAGTGAAGCCGAAAAAGTTCTCCGTTGGAGATCGAGTGAAATACAAAATCGGCGTGCCTAAGAACGACGTATACTGGCAAACTGGAGAAATAGTTGCAAAACAAGGCAAGGTTGCTTATTGGGTATTGCTAGATCAAGGCAGAAAAATCAAAGCTCATAGTAATCAGCTCACCCTAAGTATGGAAAATGTGACAGAGGAAATCAAGAAATCATGCTTGCCTCTGCACATACTGAGCGAAGCCTTTGGGTTGGTTACAGAAAAAGATAATGAGTCAGAAACAGAAAGAGCGGAGCCAAACCACAGAAGTGATGAACCCTCTTTCCCGAGAATTGTCAGAGACCCTCTCTCAACCCAAACGAACGAAGCACAACCTGGTGCCAGTTCACACAGTCGACCAAAAAGGGCTATAAAGGCGCCGGTGCGACTGGAGGTCAATCCTCACAAGAAGTTTTATTAGATTCGAGCATCGAGTCTAGGCAACATATGTATATAGAATTGATAAAATGTTGCCATGTTTGTTTGTTTGTTTAATTTCTAATGCAAACTATATTGCTCTAATATTGTAAAATAATAGCAATATGGTTTATGCTTTGACTTGTTGTTTTCTCTTCATGGTTACGAGAGAAATTTGAAGATTTTTTACTTCCCAAGTGAAGGTGGGCTATGATATGCCTATCTTTTGAGATAATGATATTTATCTCAAGGGGGAGGTGTTGTGTGCAAGAATGATCTGCCTCTCGCGCGCGATGCGTATCGCGTAAGAGAGCGAGACTAAGAATTGGATTGGCTGGATTGAACTATATTTATATTGGGACTCTACACTACTCGGACTATATATTTATCATCTCTGGAATCTTTGGACTACAAGGCAAGGTACATAACAAATACTGTAGTCCACTTACCTTCATTTTTCAATTCCCGGGAAGAGTCAACAAAATTTATTTCTGTGGTCCGAAATCAGTTTAACGTTTTTTTGTTCTCCAAAGCTGGATCCGGAGTTTAACGAGCAAAATTTCGTTACCTTATGTGCACAGTTTTTTTCTGTTCATTCTCTTAACTAGAAGAATGGATTTCGTTGTAGGACCGGGCGGGCAACCGCGAAAAATTTTCCAACCTTGTTGAGCTATGATTCACTAGCCTTCTATGTTCACTACTTTACTGCCAATCTATGGCTTCATTCTACCGACTCAATATCTCGCGCGGCGGTTACATGTATACTTAACACGCTTCGGAATTCACTCTTTTTTTGTGCTAATCTTTTCCAGCCACCACATCAAATTCTGTGAAGATTTCCGTCTCGGTGGAGTATTAGGGGTAAACGAAACTCAAATCTTCTGCTACACTGAACGCCTGGTATCAACCGGCGGCCTATATCAATCGGTTGAAAGGGATAAACTTGTCTCTTTGATTTAGAACATTATGATGCTTGAATAATTCGCCGAAAACATAAAATTTTGCCTTAAAATTGTTCCTATACCATCTGCGAGCTCTAATCTACTTTAGCCGTCCAATGAAAGTTTAGCCGTCCAATCAAAAATACTGGTAACTCAGCTCTCCATACGGTCTCGTTAGCCTAAGCCGTACGGTCTTAGCGTAAACTTTTTCCAAAGCTTAAGCGTTTTTTAATGTACAAATCATTTTTTTCTGTAAAAATACTTCTTCGTAAATTTAAATAAGTCAGACGTATGACCCATGGTAGCCCCACTACCTATTTTTGGTGAATTTGTCTACTGTAGTGGAGAGAGATAATCATTGAATAAACTCCCAATCTCCTTAGGGACCCCCTCACCCCCCCTTCCCTCCCCCTAGCCCCTTCCTAACTCCCTCTTCCCTCATGTGGAGCCCTCTTTCTCCCACCTTCCACCGTTAGGGCCCCCCTAGCTCCCCTGCTTAGGTAAACTCCCCCTCTCGTTAAAAAAGAATGATTAAAAAGAAATTCCCTTCCTTTCAAAATAGAATCATCTGACCTAGCGAACAAACGTTCATGAAAGTTCGAAAATCACTCTCACTTAAAAAATTGGGTTTATGGATACGTTTTCCCACTGAAAAATTCTTTGGACGGCTAAACTTTCATTGGACGGCAAAATTTTTATTGGAAGGCTAAAGTTTGATTGGACGGCTAAACTTTTGATTCTACGGCTAAACTTTCATTGGACGGCTGAAGTGAGTTAGAGCCCCTCTGCGCGTGTCTGAATGACCTGTAAGTCCGTTTATAGTCTCTTTCGTTACACGCAGCGGCGTCGTTTGTACTTAGTGTGAACTTATTTCCGCAAAAGTCTACGCTTCGTAGGCCAATGTCGAAATGGAGCGACAAAAATTTGGCATATACAGCAGTAATAGGATGGTCATAAACGCAGATGTCCTAAATTTCTTGAGCTCCAAAACAGAAAAATTTTCAAACTTTTTCCTCGCAAATTCGAGATATGTTTTAAGCTTTTGATGGACGATTCAAATTGTTTTTAGCGAGCATTACATCAAAAAGTAATGGAATTACGCTTTA
Organism: Allodiplogaster pararmata; assembly: GCA_964056735.1. Classification (NCBI taxonomy): domain Eukaryota; kingdom Metazoa; phylum Nematoda; class Chromadorea; order Rhabditida; family Diplogasteridae; genus Allodiplogaster; species Allodiplogaster pararmata. The sequence goes on from OZ057408.1 coordinate 23,470,630, forward strand.
AATGAAAGTGGAAGAAGATGCAGGATTGATTCGGCTCTTATATACTCACGGTCATACTAGACGCCATACAGTGCAGAGTGGCTTCTTTTCTACGATCTCGTTAGCCTTAGATGTACGGCCTTGTTAGCGTGAACTTTGGCCTAAATCTCGACGTTTTTTTCTTGTAAAAACATTTTTTTATGTAAAATTAATTTTTTAATGTAAAAATATTTTTTTTATTAAAAAAAAATTTTTTCAATTATTTTTAAGAACCGGAGTGTCTGATGCTCTAAATGATCACTTATGAAGAAATTTTTCGTAACCGTAGCCAGGGGCTAAATACTCATGTCAGACCTTCTGTCGGCGGGCCTCTGTTTTTCCAAATCAAAAAAAGGGGCCCTAATACAAACCAATAAAAAAACTTTCATGGGCCTCTTTTTCATTTTATCAATAGGGGGGAGGGACCCTTATGTGAGAAAAATTTTTCCGCTTTTGGCGGGCGTCTGTACCTTTGTCTTACACACTAAAAAACCCTGACCGTAGCGTTTAAAGCCAATTTTTCGTTTAGTATTCCGATGTCGGAACTTTTTCACATTATGTGCCCCCCCCCCCCCGAGGTTCAATTGGGTCAGTTAAATTGGGTCATTTTCTTGATACGGTCTCGTTCGCCTAAGCCGTACGGCCGCGTTAGCGTGAACTTTTTCCTAAGCCTAAGCGTTGTTTTTTTATGTAAAAATAGTTTTTTTTAATGTAAAAATACCTTTTTGTAAATTTATGTAAATCAGAAGTATGACCCATGGAACCTCTGGGAGGTGGGGGCACCTAAGTGAAGAAGTGCCCCAATGTCTGCCAGACAAGACGCAGGGTATGCCCTACAGTGAATAAGAGCCCAGATAGTGTTCAAAGGCGATGCTGTAATATAGGGCAATTACCGAAAGGAGGCAAGAGGGAGGCAAGAAACCGGGAGGCATGAGGGAGGACGCGCGTTTTATTTTTATATTAAAATATATTTTTACATTAAAAAACGCTTAGGCTTAGTAAAAGTTTACGATAACGAGGCCGTACGGCTAAGCTAACGAGGCCGTACGGCTTAGCTAACGAGGCGTCCTCCCTCATGCCTCCTTTCGGTAATTGCCGTAATATAGTGATCCCGTCGAATTCAAATTTTTTGCATCAAACATTTTCTGGGGTTACTTTACGAGCTAAAAACGGTACTTTAACTCTTATTTAGTACTGCACACAATATTAAAAAATTTCTAGGTTCGAGAGCAGCTTTTCTTTTTTCCAGGTTCAAATGATTTTTTACATACTCAAACACTTCAGATCCAGCTTCGCACTTCTCAGAATCGTTTTTAGCTCGTGAAGTAACCCTAGACAAAGTTTGATGCAAAAAAAAATGCGAATTCGACGGGACCACTATATAACAGTTTCGCCGTGTTCAAATTTATCACCGATCCAAAGGCATTGTCAAACGATCCAACCTCGTAGTCACTCGCACCGTCGCGGGCTGGTCTGATTCTGCTGTAGACACGGATGAACTCAGCCGATGATTCTTGCGTCGACATCTGAATTTCAAACCAAGTCATGCCAGTATCCAGAGAAGGGACAGAATCGCGACAGCAAGAGCGGTTCTTTGCAGTAATATGTGTAGGTATTCTTGGCGACTCTCAAATCGACTTTATCGGTCGTAAATTAATTACATAAAAACCCACACGGAACAATAACTCAGGATTCTTGCAAATAATTCGTCAATTTATTGACTACGGCTCATTCGAAAAAGCTTTTTTATCGAGCAAAAATATTGGAACTTGAATTGAAATATATTCGCGCTTTTGTTCCAAGTATATAAAACACGAACCACTTTTTGGAACTGTACTTGAAGAGTAATAAACTTAAAAAGAACGGTTTTTCGAATTTTTCCAGTGAACACTCTGCCCTTTATGACTTTTTGTGAATTTCTGCTTCATTTTATCCTAATTTGAAAGCCAAAATTTTCAATTTTTGGTTCCTTAATCAGTGAATGAAGAACATATAATTCAAAATCAAATTCTCTATAGTTATACCCTTTATAATCGACTCCGCATTGAAAATTTAGATTTTTTTCCTATTCTATAAGGAACTTTTACGCTTAAATATTATTCCGCTGCTTATTCTGAATTGATTCAGGAGTGTTTCCAGTTATTCAAAACTTTTTTCACCAAAGAAATGTTTAGCAAAGTAACGGAAAATAATTAATCGTCAAGTATAAGAAACGTCGCCCTTTTTGGAGAAACACACTTGAAAAGAGCTTTTTTGCTGTAATGGAAAATTAGTTTAGTCACGCCTAAACTTAAAATGCTAGCAAAGGCCGGGAGGTCAAGATAATTCTAGTATTACCCTATTCTAGTATTTCCAATTTTTTTGCGTACAGAAGATTTCACACAAAAAAAAACAAAAATGTCATACATTTTTGAAACGCTCAGATGGTAGTAATCAGTGCAGCTTCACGAAAGTATGACTTTTATACATCAAACTATCTACCCAGAAAGTTCGCAGCAACACCGCAGTTGTTCAATCTATTCCTCTTTTCAAGTTAATCCGATTTTATAGTTCTCTTTTTGCCAAAATTCTTAGCATTGAACCAGAAACAGTGAAATATCATATTAAGAAATAACTTTTCTATGAAAGGAGGTATTGAATAAACTTTTCTATTTACTATTTACTTTTATTCCTAACCAGGCCTCATTGCCTCCGAATCAGATATACATATTTGTAGGTGCCTAAAAGGAATCCCAATAGCGTCAAATTGTTTGTATGATGCTCAACAGGGTACCAGAAACAATTCACACTTAATATTAGGTTCACAGATTAACGTGAAATAAATTGTTTACATTCTTCTCTTTCGATACTTAAAAGACCGTTTCGTTTACGGCTTTTAACACAAAAAAATTTTTCATTGTTAACTTCTACTCTGCTGATGTTCGCGGACGCTATGTATGAAAACAGAGCCTATCCAAAGAAAATTTTGAGTGGAGCAGGAATAAACTTATCATACGAGAGTATATTGAACTGGCTTGACTACGAAAGTCTTCGAAAACGTCGTCATGTCAATGATGTGTTCAGTTTATCTAGGATAGTACTCAAAAGCTTAGATATCGCTTGCCCCGAATTCTTGCCACTGTCCCATTCTAGAAGACATCATTGGAAACTCTTGTTGTCGTTGTGCCGGACAAACAGATAGTATAAGAAATTCTTTACGAATCAATGGAAAGAGAATGTGAATCAGGGTGTTTCTTAGCACCCGCACAACTTTTTTCGAGCGCATAGATTTTTAAAATTTCAGAGTTCAACATTCAATTTTTTCCAATGATTTGGAATTTTACTATGAAAAATCCGAGAAAAAAATTTTCTCCAAGCGCATAGATTTCAATGTTTTTCGGGGTTTTTGGAGAGTGCAAAGATTTTTATTTACCCGCAGTGCGGGTCAGAGAAACACCCTGATGTGAATCTTAATTTTACTCAAATTTCTGCAGTTCCTATCAGACTTTCGCTTGGCTGTTGTTTTATTCATATTGAATGCCTTGTTGTAATCTCTTATCCATAATTGAATTCTTTCTGTTAATCGTTTTTTTTGTATTACCTAATGTAAAAAATGAAACTAAATAATTGTTATGTACCTGCGTTCTTGTAGTCCAAAGATCGAGAGATAATACAATATAGTCCAAGTTGTGTAGAGTCCAATATGAATATAGTCCAATCGAGCCAATCTCCTCTTCTTTTTGGGGAAATAATAAACGTCTACATATTTTAGTGAAACGTCTACCTAAATAAACAAAATACGTCAGCCTAATTTCGTGCAACGTCTACCTATTTTGTCAAACATGTCTACCTATTTTAGTGAAACGTCTACCTATTTTGACAAACACGTCTACCTGTTTTGACAAACTTGTTTACCTATTTTGAAAAAAACACGTCTTCCTATTTAGACAAACTTGTTCACCTATTTTGACATTTTGATTTCGTGCGACGTCATTTCGTGCGTCAATTTTTGCCACATTTTATTTTTTACATCAGAAAATTATTTTTACATTAAAAAACGCTTAGGCTTAGTAAAAAGTTGGTTTAATCTACTTTAGCCGTCCAAAGATTTTTTTCTCAGCAAGAGATTTTATTCATGAAAACTCCCTTCCCTCCTTTCTCCTTAGAGCCCCCCCCTTCCCCCTCCCCCCCTAGGGCCCCTACCCCCCCCTTTGCTTAGGTAGGGCCCTCTTCCTCCCCCTCCCCCCCCTTTAGCCCCCCCTCCCTTCCCTGCTTAGGTAAACCTCCCTCCCCTTCCCCCCTTTCCTTTCCCCAAAATTTATAAAGATAATTTAAAAAGAAAGGAAAAGAAAAGAAAGAGAAAAAACAGAACAAGTAAGAAAAAAGAAAGAGAAAAAATAAGAAAGAGACAAGTTTGTAAAAATAGGTAGACGTGTTTGTCAAAATAGGTAGACATGTTTGTCGAAATAGGTAGACATGTTTGTCAAAATAGGTAGACATGTTTGTAAAAATAGGTAGACGTTTCACTAAATAGGTAGACGTGTTTGTCAAAATGGTTAGACGTTGCACGAATTTAAGCTGACGTTGCACGAATTTAGGCTGACGTTTTTCATAAAAAGGTAGCCGTTTTTTCAAATCAGGTAGACGTTTTTCATATTAGATAGACGTGAAATTGTCGTCCCTTCTTTTTTAGTCTCGCTCTCTTACGCGATACGCATCGCACGCGAGAGGCAGATCATTCTCGCACACAACACCTCCCCCTTGAGATAAATACCATTATCTCAAAAGAAAGGCATATCATAGCCCACCTTCACTTGGGAGGTAAAAACCTTCAAATTTCTCTTGTAACCATGGAGAGAAAAACAAACAAGTCTAAGCATAAAACATATTGCTATTACGTTAAACATTAGAGCAATATAGTTTGCAATAGAAACTAAAACAAACAAAAATGGCAACATTTTATCAATTCTATATACATACGTTGCCTAGACTCGATGAGCTCGAATCTAATAGAACTTCTTGTGAGGATCGACCTCCAGTCGCACCGGCGGCTTTATAGCCCTTTTTGGTCGGCTGTGTGAACTGGCACCAGGTTGTGCTTCGTTCGTTTGGGCTGAGACAGGGTCTCTGACAGTTCTCGAGAAAGAGGGTTCATCACTTCTGTGGTTTGGCGCCGCTCTTTCTGTTTCTGACTCATTTTCTTTTTCTGTAACCAACCCAAAGACTTCGCTCAGTATGTGCAGAGGCAAGCATGATTTCTTGATTTCAAGAATGTTGTGTGCAAGAATGATCTGCCTCTCGTATCAACCCCTATCTAACGGCTTTCCCATTCATCTGCATTTCTATCTCAAAATCTTCTGGCTTCACTTTCATCACTCTGATTGAATTCATTGACTGCTTGCTTCTTTTCTCTTTTGGCTTATTCTTGCACATCGTGCGCTTGTGGCCCTTTCTTCCACAAGCCAAACACTCTTTGTTTAGGAAGAAACATTCATTGCTGTGTGATACTCCACATCGATTGCATGTCTCTTTCCGTTGCTGTTACTTCCTTCCTTTCTCCGATAGATTCCGTTGTTGATTCTTTTTCACATAATTGAGTTTAGATGTTCTACCTTGCGTTTGGACAGCCATTGACTCTTGATGTTATGAATGCAATCGATCACATTCATCCAGCAGTGTTTCCATAATTGTCTCTTCGTTCTTTCTCAAAACACTCAACAAGGGGAAACGCGTTTCTTTAAATTGAGGTAGATTAATAGAAGTAAGGAACATCATTGACATGAATTGTTCCACTTTGATGTCTTTCACTTGTGCACTTTCCACTGCTCTGTTTATTGTGCTTGCCATCACTCTCAAATCATCAGTATGTGATTTGATTCTCATGTTCAGCATCTTCAATTTTATCTCAAAGATTGTGCTTTTGTCTCCGAACATTTTCTTGAGTTTCTCAACCGTCTCTTTCAGAGTATAGTTGCTTGCCTTGTTTGGAGCGATTGTATCCAGGTATCGATTTTCCACAGAGAAATTCACATGCCTCAGCAACATTCTTACTTTGGCATCTTCTTCCAGAGCTTCAGCATCCTTTTCAAACAGATCTTCATATCTGCTGTACCACTTCTCGAAGGTTGCACCTTCTTCTGGCTCATATGCGAAGTCTGTGATGCGTTTCTCAAGCGCATCAATCGATGGTCCTGCTGGTTTAGCCTGATTGCTACCTTCTCTCATTGCAAGTCTTTCTAGCAGGGCATTGACGAGGGCGCTCTGCTCTTGTTGTTGCTTCGCATGTTGCTTTTGTTGCATTTGCACAAAATCTGTTGGACACCTTTGTCCTCCATTGCTTTACTTTATTGCTCTTTCTCTGACCTCTTGAGTTCGACTTGTACAATTAAAAGTAGAAGAACTTCGAACGAGGGACTGACCACAGAGCAACCTTTAGCTCTGCGCGTTTGCCTCTCTTACAACGAGGGACTGACCACAAATCAACCTTTAGCTTTGCGCGTTTGCCTCTTTCAATGAGGAACTGACCACAGAGCAACCTTTAGCTCTGCGCGTTTGCCTCTCTTACAACGAGGGACTGACCACAAAGCAACCTTTAGCTTTGCGCGTTTGCCTCTTTCAATGAGGAACTGACCACAGAGCAACCTTTAGCTCTGCGCGTTTGCCTCTCTTACAACGAGGGACTGACCAAAAAGCAACCTTTAGCTTTGCGCGTTTGCCTCTTTCAATGAGGAACTGACCACAGAGCAACCTTTAGCTCTGCGTGTTTGCCTCTCTTACAACGAGGGACTGACCAAAAAGCAACCTTTAGCTTTGCGCGTTTGCCTCTTTCAATGAGGAACTGACCACAGAGCAACCTTTAGCTCTGCGTGTTTGCCTCTTTCAAATTTGAAGTCCTCCTCCAAATCCTCTTCGAAGTCCTCCTTTTAGAATCCTGATCGCCACTGTTATGTACCTGCGTTCTTGTAGTCCAAGGATCCAGAGATAATACAATATAGTCCAAGTTGTGTAGAGTCCAATATGAATATAGTCCAATCGAGCCAATCTCCTCTTCTCTTTTAGTATCGCTCTCTTACGCGATACGCATCGCGCGCGAGAGGCAGATCATTCTTGCACACAACAATAACACTTTCCAGAATAATGATGTCAGAAAGCTTAGGGGTTCTTTCAAGATTTTTTGTGTAACGTCACAGTTGCCTAATTATCTTCCTAGTTTTGTCAAACTTCCTGCTCTCTCAACCATATTAAGGATGACTCTCACTAGTTATCATTTCGCTTTAAAGCTTTGAAAATTCAAAAGCTATTATGCTTTGTATATTTTTATTGATTATAGATGTGATATTTTTCATTAACGAAACTGCAATACCATTTGTATCGGAATATTCTCATTCATTCATTTTACCTTTTTTTTTTCCTTCAGAATAAAGACCACGAATCGAATGATTAGATTATTCCAGATTATGAGACTAGAATAGATGATGAGATTAGGATGAGAAGCACCACCGCATGGGTTGAGTAGTAGCACCAAAGGCGGAACAGTTAAATAAGTGAGGCTCATGACTAAAGTAAGCACTGCTAAGGAAGTTTTTTTGTTGTTGAAAATGTTTGGGTATAACATCCAAGAACTTATTCCTTGAGTTAAAGTTACAGCCATTGAAAGTTCTTTCAATAAGTCAAACTTGCGAAAACTCGATTAACCGAATAGGAATACTTGGAGTGGACCCTATTATTAACTGTAACTTCATAACGTCCTTTCTTGCTTAAGGAAACAGTAAAAAGAGAAGAACAAACAAGCAACAAAAAAAAAACAGTATGTCGAAAAAATGTGTTAAGAACCGCAACGGCAACTCAAGTTCGAAAAGCCTTATTGGCCTTCTTTTAAAGCAATTTCAACTCGTATCAATGCGAAGGATTACTTCCATTGAAAGTGTCTCTAATTAGACAGTCAAGACATTTTCTTCAGTCTTATTCTAAAGACCTGGATCATTCATTGAAGATGACATCAGCTATTAGTTTTTTGGCTCCTCTTGCTCTCTATTACGTATAAGCGCCTGCTGGAAGCAGACTAGAAGTACGCCAATAGGCCTATGGATGCAAGTAGCAGAGATAGGTGCCCCGAACGAGTCGCGTCGTTACGCTGGGAGAAAATCTCCGCATTAGCGAGTCGGAAGTTGACGCGGCGGCCATTCAGTGGCTGCACAGGACGCCAGTTGTGAGCACTTGACTCTCCCCTTGAGTTTTCTATTGCACGGAAGCTGGCGAGCTGGAAAAAGCATCGTTATTTGAAATTAGGTAAATATCTAGAAGAATATTCCGATTGATTAATTGATTAATTGGTCGAATGATTTATTGATTCATGGGGCGGTTGGTTGTTTGATTAATTGATTGGTTATTAGGTAGGTCGGTGTATTAATTGATTGGTACAATGATTTATTGTTTGGTTGACTAATTGAATGATTAACTAATTGGATAAATGAATGATTGTGAATTGATTGACTTGCTGGGCTGTGATAGAGACGGGTTCAGCGAGCACGTGCCACTTGACTGCATGTAGGTGTCGTCAAACTTCCATCATAACTAAATCAAATCAATTACTGCTGTAAAGTGAGAACTTATCTAACTATACCGCAAACAAAAGCTATTCCACAAGGAAAAAGTTAACCCAGTCCCTTCTCTTACCAAAAGCAAGCGCAATATGTACCAATATAAATCTAGCAGAGGACACCTTGCTTTTCATCTCTCTTCATTTCTTAAAGTAATTACTGTAATTTTTTCGTCTCTATGTCAGCATCAATTCAAACAACGAGATAAAATTTTGCAAGCTGATACACGATGGAATTCAAATTTGGTAATTTATTCGTTCAGTCAAACATTAACATCAAACAAAGCGGTCATCTCATTTCTCGCTCTTCATTTCTATCGCCTAAAATGAAGTATTTTGGTCTCTAGCAGGGATTGGACCCCTTGAGGCCGTATCTTCCGAACCTTAATCCACACTCCTATCAACATTCAACGTTCTCATCCTCAACTTCAAGAAACTGAGAATAAGAAGGAGTCTTTCGAATCAATGACGCTTCATGACATCAAGAAAAAAAGCGTTTTAATGGAATTGAATTGAATAGATCAAACAATTATCAGTTGCTCTGAAAAAGCTTACCGAATAAAAAAACGTACATTTTGACAAGTATTCCCCAGCAAGAGCAGACAGTGAATCAAGAACACGACTGAAAAGAAGGTTTTTAGAGTCTAAACACATGTTACCTGTAGAAAGTATCGGTGTTGCTAGGCAGAACATTTCGAAGGAGAAGCTTGGAAAGAGTGGTTGAGTTTCCTGGAAACTTTGCATGAATTGTTATCACATTCCCAGTTATAGGTTTCTTTTATGGTATTTTTTTGAGTTAGATCAAAATTACCCTTTTCGGATCTCTTACTGTTTATACATACGTAATCCTTATGCAGCAACCTTTGCCACTCTTTTTTTAACTCGGCTTTATCTAGAGACCGCAATGAAATTTTCTAAAATGATCAATATAGTGCTATATGAAAATTTGTTGATGTTTTCCGAGCTAAATTTTTTCTAGAACTCGATAAAAAGTTTTTTTAAAGTTTTAAATGTAAAAAAAAAACGGTTTTAAAAATTTAAAATATCTGCCAATGGGAGTTCCCAGTTCAACTTGGGCATCACCAATGCGCTATGTCAGAGTATGCCTAAAACACGGGCTCAGCCTTTACCAATCTTTTGAAACTTCTAGTGAGGTCTAATTTCAATTTTTGTCTTTTTTTTAAAACACGAAAATTGAAAAGTTTTGAATGTACCATAACGAATTCAGTCAGTATCATATTAACTTTTAAGCAAGAAATAATCAAGCGCTTGTTCTTTAATATCACGCACGATAAGCACAGTCTTCAAAAATCAATAACTTTTGGGGATACTGGAAAAAATTCAAAAATTTTCCCGAAATAGTTTCTTATTATCTTAAACTATTCCCTAGTGCGGGAAATATGGATGCCGAAAGCATTATAAAGTTATTACAGTTGCTATTATATTGCTATCACCCCCATAACACTCACTAAAAGCACAAATTTCAAAAATCAATAACTTTGGAGAATACTGGAAAAAATTCAAAATTTTTCCTGAAATAGTTCCTTCATATCTTAAACTAGTCCCTAGTGTGGGAAATATGGATGCCGAAAGCAGTATAAAGTTATTACAGTTGCTATTATATTGCTATCACCCCCATACCACTCACTAAAAGCACAAACTTCAAAAAAATCAATAACTTTTGGGGATACTGGAAAAAATTCAATTTTTTTCCCGAAATAGTTTCTTCATATCTCAAACTAGTCCCTAGTGCGGGAAAAAATGGATGCCGAAAGCAGTATAAAGTTATTATAGTTGCTATTATATTGCTATCACATACATATTCCTGTAGTACAATCTTCAACATTTTTTTGCCTTTTGTAAATGCTTAAGAGTTGTTAAACAGTTTCAGAAAAGCTTTCACCATTATTTTAAAGTGACTTTTGGGGGGTTCGTGACTGCCGATGCAGTATTTCCAGCTAAAAAATTTCGACCGAATTCTCACTTTTAAAACGATTAATTGAGTAACCTGGAGTGTTGGAGATTAAACTTAATCCTCCAGATGACCGATTGGTTGAGTATAATCAATAAAATATCCAATCTCGAATTGGAAAAACGTGAAATTTGATCGAATTTCGATCGAAACATTCAAAATAAGAATATTTTCCATTTTTAGTGCAACATAATTGTTTTTAGTGTAAATAAGAACTCGATTTGCTATGATAGGGTAAAAATTTCAAAAAAATATTCATTGCGGTCTCTAGATTTATCCCTCCTTACAAGAATTCGCAAAGCCTGTTATTTAGACTAAATACTGCTTTTTAATAAAAGCCTCACAGTTATTTAACATTCCATATTTTGATGATTCTCGCAAAACCACGCGTCGGTGATATACATAATCAATAAATTTAGGACTCATGTTAAATTTAATGCTAGCTACCCCTCCCCCTCCATTCCTATTCAGTTTTAGTCGCCCAAGTGATACAAGAAACACCCACTCAACAAAATTTTTAGAGGATGTGAGTACAATATGTATATTTTGAGAGTAAAGGAGTAGGTAAAATGTTGTTTTTCTACAAAAAAGCCCTTTTCACTACCACATAAAATGGGATGCTTAAAGCCACACCCTGCACTATTCGAGTTCAGAACCTCACCCCCCCCCAACCTCACCCAGCACCACCTTTGAGAAAATGTGTGACAAAAGCCCCTCGCAGGTTTATATTCAATCAACCCTCCTTCTAAAAAACAATTAATTTTCATTCCATAAAAAATTAGATTTACAAATTCAGATGTGAATTGAGAAAAATAAGAAACTAACTTTCAACGAAAGCTTGGAAGAACCTTTCAAATTATGATGTAGAATCATGAGACGAGGGGATATAGAGAGGGAGAAGGTTTGGTTAAAAAGAAGTTTTCAAATGCATTTTTCTTTGTGAGGGGGTGGCAAACCACAATATAACCGGGACTTGGTTCACACATCACCGGGACTTGGTTCACACATCACTTGGTTCACACATCACCGGGACTTGGTTCACACATCACTTGGTTCACACATCACCGGGACTTGGTTCACACATCACTTGGTTCACACATCACTCTGCAGATAGTAGAAGTAGTTTTTTGATATCTAAAACAAATACAACTTTGTAAGAGATTTTTTAAAAATCTGTCATTAATATCATAACCATTTTTGAGAACTTTGTCCAATCCGTTAGCCATCGCGCTGAGGGGCTCGGGTGCGAAGCCAATTGATAGGAAGACGCCGATGACCGCGATACCATCGCTTTGCTTGAGAGCTTCAGGCAAACTTAGGCCATCTTTGACGTGTACCAAGTGTAACTGTAATACTATGTGTTGATCTTGGCATGAATAATAAATTTTATGTAAACCACATTTTTATTTGATGTCAAAATAATTCAATGGACTAGCCAATACTAATTTCAAACTGTTTTCATTGTTGCTGTTTTCACCTTTTTAGGAAGCATGTATCAATAGCACAGGATAGATTTTACAAGCACATACTAGTTCTACTTGTATTCAATGCACTCAGGTAAGACTGGTTTTCTTTCTTGGGTATGCACTCCGTGATTCGACATGCAGCCATATTCGGGTGGATTCAGTGGCTGCTCTTTGGCTCACTGCGATTTCGTTGAAGAGTCCAAGACTTGTAAGCCCTGTCGACATCACTCAACCCTCGCAGTTCAGGTGCAGTTTCTAAAGGGTTGTGGTCGATCCCCTACGACTCGATCTGAAGGGTTGTTGATTCCCACGAGGTGGTCAAGAGGGGTCGATCCCCTACGATGATCGATGATCTACAAAAACTTGTCTGGTGATGAAGCCATGTTAACAGCTCATCGTCGCCAATCTCTTCCCCTATCCTATTCACTCCATCCAAACATAAACTACACACAAAAAATTAATTATGGACAATGAAACACATACATTTGAAAGTATGACTATTCATGCTTATTATGAATAGGCGTGCATCAAAGTATGAATAGTAATAACCTATAAGTATGAATAGTCATACTTGCAAATGTATATGTGTAATTTTCCATACTTATTTTTGGTGTGTACCTCGGCAGGGTAATGAAGTCCTCCAACTTTGTGTTCAGAGCCTTCCGTGTCGATTTTGGCCCAGTGAAAATGGAATTGAGCAAGTGTGTACCTGTAGCAAGCTTGAGTATACCATGTCTACAAGAGTATACCTACAGTATACCATGTCTACAAAAATCCAAGAAATCGCTCTGAGTGATCAGTTCGCAACCTTATCATTTTCTAACCATCTTAATCAAAACTATCGATCAATCTCACAATGAAGATTAACATTCGGAATTAAGTAACATTCGGAATTAAGATAGGACCTCTTAGACAGAGGAAACTCTGCTTCTACATAGAATTGAATAGCGATTCTAACTTGCTTTTGAGTTCTCCTCCGAAGATCTGAGGCTGCTTCATCCATTTATCGAACCCGTTTACAACAACTAAAAACGAGTGTTCAGTAGAAGAGATATACAAGCACCTAAAACTATAAGAAGTTCTTCCTTCAAAACCTCCTTAGATTAAGTTTTTAAATGTTTTGCGTGCATTTAAATCAAATTTGAAGTCAAAATTTTTTATTAGCTCTTGTTTTTCATGACAGTTTTCAAAAGAAGTTTCCAAAACATGAAATTTTCATGGCAGTTTTCAAAAGCAGATGATGACTTTAGAAGTGTGAGAATATTTGAGAGTTAACATGAGAATGTCTGATGGCCTTTGAAAATCAAACAAAAATTGTATGTGTTGGTAGAACAATATCGTGACAATGAGAGCGAAGACGCGAGTTCGTTCCCCAAAACCGATTTTTGCACGATTTTCCGCGAAAATGATTCGTATTTTTTAGTGAACAAGTAGACTAAATAACTACCAGAGTGTCCGTTGTTGGACAGAGTGACTTCTCCAGAATAGTCATAGTTGATGAAATGAAGCTGAGGAATCGGCTTCGCAAAAAGATCCTTGGCGTGTATGTCGATTGGAGACTGACGCAGACCACTCTTAAACTTGAGAGCATAATCAAGCCTGACATTGATTTGTTTTGTGTTTATCCTTTTCTGTTTGAATGAGAATTTTATTAGCAGCTAGGTAGAAGTGTAGTATTCAATATGTTTGGGGTACACTAGTACACTTCAATGTGCTACCAGATTTTGACTATTCCAATGAATGATTTATTACTTCGTTGATTGAGTTGGGATGAAAAATAATCTAGAACCACTCAGAAACAGTAATAGACTAACAAAAATAAGATCGAAATCTTAAAGACACGAAAATCTACGTATACGGATTGAACCCAGCCACCCCTCTCTCATCGAGAGCAAGTACTTTACCGATCCAGATACATTGCTGAACTGTGCGATATTGCTATATGAATTTCACCTTGAATTTCAGGTTCACGGACCTCGTTTTCTTAAAAAATGAATAGACTGCTCCCAAGCTCAAGAAAGCCTCAACAGTTATCGCTCCCATAATAATATCAAAAGCTCATACTCTTGTGATTACTGGTAATGTTTTACTTCACCTGGCAAATTCCTGGCCACGTGTGAGGGCCTTTCTCGACTGTGTAGTCCCATGAACCGCTTGCTTCGGCTCCTGGAATCATGAAATTTTTCTGGTTTTCCAGCTTGCTTAAAATTAACGATGATGCAAATTTATCGTCACATTTATTGTACGTTTTGTGGCTTTTTCAATAATTTTAATTTCACTGACAACTTTGAGAGAAAGACTTATTCGCCAGCTAATAAAACATGCTTAAATTTTCTAGAGCTCAAAGAAATGACCTCATTCTTCGATAGAACTGATTCTGTATAATAATGAGCGTTTAGAGCACAATTATAAAGTAAGAGAGCTTCTCTTCGTCAATTACATTCTTTGAAAACCTTTATACAAGAATATATATAAATTTCTTTACCTGACGTGTACAATAGAAGAGTCAGAACGAAAAAGTTCATCTGCAACACAATTATGTTAACACCATGAGTTTTGTGTAACCGTAGATGCCATAACTTTCGAAGAGTTGGGATAACTGTCGAAGTATAGATTGTCAATGATTACAGAATAGAAGCATGAATCTGAATAAAAAAAGCATGAATAAAAAAGCATGAATCTTTAAAATCTTCATCCCCAGCGCCCATTCCTTTCCTTTTCTCATTCCTTTCCTTTTCTTTCATCATGAGCAGTGATGATTCTAAAAGCTCTCTTATCTCTCCCAGTCATCTGTCTTTAATATCTTCATCCCCAGCGCCAAATACCACTGATATTCGTCATACAGAAAAATATCAGTGCTCGGATTGGAGCAAAACTATACTTCTTGACAAAAAGAAGAAGTTCCCCACACCAACAACTCTGGATTTGGCAACGGTTCATGCTGATCTCCAGACCATGCTGCTCAGAATCAACAAAAAAAATCGTTCAGCTTATGGAAGAAAATGGAAAACTTCATTCGGTCGTCAATGAATTGAAAGTCAAAGTAGATGCACTTTCGGAGTAATGTTCTATTCCAAGTACCAACCCTCAATCATGGATTCCTGTGAAAACAGCCGTCAGAGAAGCATTCCGTGAGCGAGAGAATGACAGCGAACGCCAGAGAAGAGTTTTCCTAAGAAGAGTCCCCGAGGGAGACGATGCTGAAACTGTGTCGAACTTGATTGCTAACTGTAGTGGTGACCAAGCAGTCAAAACTTTTCGGATTGGCAAGGAGAGGCATGGAGAAGTGGAGCCGAGACCACTTGTAGTGGTATTCCACTCCCTCGAGAGTGCACTCAATTTCCTGCAGAAGTTCCACATTCATCGTCGAGAGCACTCCACAGCAATCACTGCTCGACCAGACTACAATGCAGCCGATCTGCTAGTCTACAAACAAGCATGGGCGGAAGCCATCCAACGAAACGACAAAGCAGTGAAAAGGATCTTCACTGTGAGGAATTTGCGACTGACACAGCTGCCGACGGAGAGAGAAGACTGGAAGAAAGAAGAACGAACGAGAGACAGCATCAAATCCAGACAGAAAGAAGCTCCCATCCTTCTTTGAAAAAGTTTGTTATATTACAAGCAAATGTTCAATCTATCCGTAACAAAACTTCCCCTTTTCTTTGTTCACTAGATCAGCAAAATGTTTCTATAGCTTCAGTATGTGAAACATGGCTCTCTGATATTGTTCCTGACTCGTTTGTTTCTTCGAATAATTATTCCATTATTAGAAATGATCGCAACATCAAAGGCGGAGGTGTTGCTATTTATCTCCATAAAAATGTCATGTTTGCAGAAATTCCCTGTTCTCGAATTCCCTTTCATAAAAAAACTAGAAATATTAGCCATTGAAACTTCTATTCCTATTGCTATTCGCTTTGTTTCAATTTATCATGCTAATCACAGTTCAAGTAACTTGGAATTGCTCCAGTGTCTCTCTCAATTCATTTCTTCTTCTTCTCTGCCTTGTATCATATCCGGGGACTTTAACTGCCCGCATATCGACTGGTACACTCTTTCTCTCAAGACTGCATGCATTCAATGCCGAAACCTTTTGCACTTTGCAATCTCTCACGGCCTTTCTCAATGCGTTTCAAGTCCCACTCGCGGCTCTAATCTCTTAGATCTCATGTTTGTTAGTGACTCATCTCTTGTCTCTGATTGTGAAGTAAAAGCAGGCCTAGCTGATCATGCTGACGTCTATCTTTCTCTTTCCCTTTCTTATAATGTTGGAAGACATAGAAAAATTCTAGCACGTGCATGGAAGAGAGGAGATTACGTAACTGCCAACATTATGATAGCTAACATAGATTGGGTCAAAGCACTCGGCTTAGGAGACATTGTAACTAACATGTATGATCGCTTCCTCAATGCTATTCACACAGTAATTGATTCATGCGTTCCGCTAGTCAACTTTTCATCAAAAACTCACTCTTCACAAGTTAAAAAATTGATGAAGAAAAAGCATATTTTATGGAGAGCTGGAGCATATATTTCAAACCTTTCGGATTACTCAAAAACATGCAAAAAACTTCGTCGTGCAATCAGGCGTGAGATAGTATATAAAGAAAAAAAATTGTTTGAGAAAGGTGCAAATGGAATTTTCAAACATATGCGCTCGGTCTATAACAAATAAATCATTTTCCCTTCATTAACACGTCACAATAATTCCTTGGCTATTTCTTCATTAGAGAAAGCTGAAACTTTTTCCGATCAATTTTCTTTAATCTTTGTGAATGATAATAATTGCACTCCTCTCTTTGTGAATATAACTTACAGTGTTTGTGAAAACATAAATTTTTCCCCATTTCTTGTTGAAAAATTTCTCAAAAACATGGCTTCTAAAACTTCTCTATCCTTTGATAAAATTTCTTCCATCTTATTGAAAAAGTGCTGCACATCACTCGCATTTCCTCTCTCGCTAATATTCTCCGCCTCTTTCGAATCTGTACATTTACCCAATGCATGGAGACAAGCAATAGTCAAGCCAATATTCAAAAAAGGCAGTAAAAACAATCCAGAAAACTACAGACCCATTTCAATAACAAGTAGTATTGGTAAATGCCTCGAGCGGATGATTAAGCATGAAATCACTAAATTTTTGAACGAAAATTCTCTGCTTTCGCCGTATCAATATGGTTTTCGTGAAAATAGAAGCACAGTCCTCCAACTCCTCTCTTTTCAGAATCTTTTGCACAAACTTCACTCACAAAACGTTTGCTGTGACGTACTTTATTTCGATTTTTCTAAAGCTTTCGATACAGTGAGCCATATAAAAACTTCTGCAAAAACTATCGTCTTATGGTATAAGCGGCAAATTGCTCAATTGGCTCAATGCATGGCTTGTTGATAGAGTGCAAAGTGTACAAGTAGACGATGCACTTTCTTCTTTTGCTGGATACTTTGTGATTGTTTGTAACATCTGTAATGATCACGAGATAAAGATGATGAAAGATGATATAGGGCACGCCAGCTCTGCTTTCTTCGTAACTTTGCTGAGACGATTGCATCTCCGCAAGAAGTACAAAACATGATCCCGGTAAGATCCTGAGGATTGAGTTTAACCCTGCCTTTTGGGCAAACCTTTTTTCGTATATTCGTCCTAGTTAGGCTGACTTCAAACACTGACTTCAGACTAATGAGCTGAAGTAAACAACTAGCAAATAAATCTTTAAATCATAGCAGGGACGGGATCCAGTTCGGAGGGTGGGATTGAACCCCGTTGTCTCTCTCCTACAGCGAGCAAGCTTGCTAATAAAGGTGTGGCATAAATTTATAACATTAATACATATATTCCAATCATGCGATTGGGTCATCTTGAGTTAAAATACAACCTTTATAGTTGTAGGCAATGAATCGGGATTGAGCTCATCGCCAACTAAATTAGTTAGACGTAAATTCAAAAACTTCTCTAAAATCTTTTCTCTCGGGAAAATGAAGAAAAAAAAGAAAAACTAAATTGAAGCCAACAGACGGAATGCTTCTTGCTTGTAAATTAAGATTTGAACCACATATCTGGTCTGTAAATCGATGCAGATAAGGGGAAAAAATTAAATATACTACATACAGTCAAATAAAGGCAAGAAAATCAACTGAAGTATTGAAGTTGGAACGAAGATAAACTGCAAATGCATAAATTTAGAATTTTCTCCATGAAAATTAAGTTTTCTAATTGTGATTGTGACTTTTTCATTTAATTTTTTCAAAAATAAGAAAATTCGAGAATTGTGATCGAAAATTTTTTTCAATTTAACGGAGAAGACGGGTTTTTACAGTACTGTCTCCAAATCTGAAACCTACTCTTAATTCTCTTAAACCTACTCTTAATTCTCTTAAACCTACTCTTAAACCTACTCTTAATTCTCTTAAACCTACTCTTAAACCTACTCTTAATTCTCTTAAACCTACTCTTAATTCTCTTAAACCTACTCTTAAACCTACTCTTAATTCTCTTAAACCTACTCTTAAACCTACTCTTAATTCTCTTAAACCTACTCTTAAACCTACTCTTAATTCTCTTAAACCTACTCTTAAACCTACTCTTAATTCTCTTAAACCTACTCTTAATTCTCTTAAACCTACTCTTAAACCTACTCTTAATTCTCTTAAACCTACTCTTAAACCTACTCTTAATTCTCTTAAACCTACTCTTAATTCTCTTAAACCTACTCTTAAACCTACTCTTAATTCTCTTAAACCTACTCTTAAACCTACTCTTAATTCTCTTAAACCTACTCTTAAACCTACTCTTAATTCTCTTAAACCTACTCTTAAACCTACTCTTAATTCTCTTAAACCTACTCTTAAACCTACTCTTAATTCTCTTAAACCTACTCTTAAACCTACTCTTAATTCTCTTAAACCTACTCTTAATTCTCTTAAACCTACTCTTAAACCTACTCTTAATTCTCTTAAACCTACTCTTAAACCTACTCTTAATTCTCTTAAACCTACTCTTAAACCTACTCTTAATTCTCTTAAACCTACTCTTAATTCTCTTAAACCTACTCTTAATTCTCTTAAACCTACTCTTAAACCTACTCTTAATTCTCTTAAACCTACTCTTAAACCTACTCTTAATTCTCTTAAACCTACTCTTAATTCTCTTAAACCTACTCTTAAACCTACTCTTAATTCTCTTAAACCTACTCTTAAACCTACTCTTAATTCTCTTAAACCTACTCTTAAACCTACTCTTAATTCTCTTAAACCTACTCTTAAACCTACTCTTAATTCTCTTAAACCTACTCTTAAACCTACTCTTAATTCTCTTAAACCTACTCTTAAACCTACTCTTAATTCTCTTAAACCTACTCTTAAACCTACTCTTAATTCTCTTAAACCTACTCTTAATTCTCTTAAACCTACTCTTAAACCTACTCTTAATTCTCTTAAACCTACTCTTAAACCTACTCTTAATTCTCTTAAACCTACTCTTAAACCTACTCTTAATTCTCTTAAACCTACTCTTAAACCTACTCTTAATTCTCTTAAACCTACTCTTAAACCTACTCTTAATTCTCTTAAACCTACTCTTAAACCTACTCTTAATTCTCTTAAACCTACTCTTAAACCTACTCTTAATTCTCTTAAACCTACTCTTAAACCTACTCTTAATTCTCTTAAACCTACTCTTAATTCTCTTAAACCTACTCTTAAACCTACTCTTAATTCTCTTAAACCTACTCTTAAACCTACTCTTAATTCTCTTAAACCTACTCTTAAACCTACTCTTAATTCTCTTAAACCTACTCTTAAACCTACTCTTAATTCTCTTAAACCTACTCTTAAACCTACTCTTAATTCTCTTAAACCTACTCTTAAACCTACTCTTAATTCTCTTAAACCTACTCTTAAACCTACTCTTAATTCTCACATTCATCAATTTTTTCTTCCCATCCCTTTTTATTTCAGCAAAATAGTTTTTCAATTCTCAAGTTTCTCACTATATCATGAATTGTTTTTTCTTTATTCTTTATTCATTCTTTATTCCGGTAATGGACATTCACAGTTGTAATGCACAGAACGAATAACTGTCACGGGTGTGAATTCAGTTAATTTAAAAGCAAAAAGCACAGTGTGGAGGCAAGAAAAAAAACGAAAAATAATTTTCAGCGAAAGTTTATAATAGTCTAATTCTAGTTTGAGGGACAATGCAATCCACAAAAATTATTTTCGATAAATTATCAAAAGTTATTCTTGTCTTTCATCAAAAACTCACACTTACTTTTTATAAAGACAATCCGAACGAGAGCAGAGAGCAAAAAACAAGAGCAACATGGCAGGCAAATCTTTGCCTAGTTCATCTTCACCGCCTTTATTGACCTTCCAGCAAACTGGGTATTACGAATGCATACCCGTTTTGTGTTTGTTTGCCTTCATTTGAAATGATTAAAAAAACCTCCATCATTACTCTTGCCCCACACTGCCCCCGTTTTTTCTTTCTCATTTTAACTATCTAAATCTTACCATTTTCTCTCTCCCTATCTCTATATCTCTCTTTCTCTATCTCTCTCTTTCTATATTTTCTACTTCTTTCTCTCTCTCTCTCTTTCTATATTTTCTACTTCTTTCTCTATCTCTCTCTTTCTATATTTTCTACTTCTTTCTCTCTCTCTCTTTCTATATTTTCTTTTTCTTTCTCTCTTTCTCTCCTCACTTCTCCAAATTTTCTTTTTGTGTTTTTCAACTGATATCTCTTCTTCATTTTACACATATTTCGCTATCTAAAGGCTCCTTCAGAATCTCCAGTCTCTCTCTTAATAAGCCGGAAATGCGAATTTAAATTATGAACTTACCAATTTTGAAAAAAATATAATGAAACGACGCACAATTATGTATCAGAGGAGAAGGCAACAAAAAAAAAGAAAACGTGTAAAAAGAAGGGAGAGGGATGAAGTCATCGAGAGGTGGGAACAGAAAAAATTATGTGAAAATAAATGGGTGAAGAGAATAAACGGGAAAGAGAGAGAAGTATGAATGATAAATAGTGTTACCATTCCCTGAAATTAATCTAAACGGCATGTTCTGAATCTCCCAGAGTCATTGCACTAATGGAGAATGAATCGTAAAAAGGACAAGGAAAACCCTATGAAGACCATTCACACGTTCAAAAGCTAAAGGACTACGAAGCTAGAGGTGCCATTGGATCTAAGCCTTGAAATTCTCATAAACAACAATGAAGACCTCCAACCCCCTTCACGTAGACCCTGAAACTGAAATAGTAAACAAAAGTTGCCTATGCCGCCATGTTGTTTCATGCCCTACTCATTATTTTTAGCTTCATTGCATACATTATAAGCATCATAGTGAAATATAAACTTTTGTGAACGAAATACGAATGATTGAAAGAACGAATTTGAGAACACTTCATTTTCCTAAATGTCCGACAGTTAAACCAAGCTTTTTTTCTCGCTCAGAACATTCAGCGGGAATAACGCTAGGAAGAAGAAGAAGATTTGACGCAATGTCTGAATGTGAAAACATGTACTTAAAAGACAAGGGACTTCTTCACTTTATTCACCCCCCCCCCTCCCAGAGGTTCCATGGGTCATACTTCTGACTTATTTACATTTAAAAAAAATTTTACATCAAAAAACTATTTTTACATTAAAGAAATCACTTTTACATTGAAAAAACGCTTAGACTTAGGAAAAGTTTACGCTAACGAGACCGTATCAAAAAATGCCACTCTCATCTGACCAAATTGAACATCTGGTAGGGGGGTGACCAAAGTGAAGAAGTTCCAAAGACAAATATATGAGCTTACAGAAATACATTATTGTATGGATCTGTCAGTGCTGGCAGCTCAATCGAAAAGTTGCTGTCTAAGACTCAAAAATATAAACAAGTGAGATAAAAAAGTATTATTCAGAAAGTGGACCCCTTGAGACTGTACCGTGGAAACTACCTGGTACAGACTCAATTTTATAAGTTCTTATTCGTCTCAGAACATCAAAAATAGAGGCATGAATGTGACTGCGTAGGACTGCGTGAATAACACCGCTTCAAGTCTATGACATTGCTATGACATCGAAGGAATGATATGACATTGCTATGACATCGAAGGAATGATATGGCATTGCTATGACATCGAAGGACATCTAAGGAATGATACATAAACATCATTCGTGATGGTTTACTATTGAAGAAGGAGGTCGTCGAGTTGAGAGTTCTCATTTCATATCCAATTTAATTATTTTGATTTTTTTCATTTCCTTTTAAGGTTTTTTTAAACTTGTTTCTTTGCAAGTATGTAATCTCTAGGAAATAAAATCAGAAGACTGTTGAGGTTTTGAAAAACTCCATTGCAGCTGTTCTCAAAAGATAAAGAATAGCAAAAAAAGTCAGTCCTCGTCAAGCCTCCAAAATTCATGCAGACACCTGTGCTTTTTCTCTGGCAAATGTTTCGATGTCAGCGATAAGTTCAGAACTTGAGAAGAATGTGAAGTCTGAGAGAGAGGAAAAGTTAGTGACTTCTCAGATATCTCGGAGAACAGCGGAAATGAACCCATCGGAAATCAGCGTAAGCACATCCATGTACATTCAGAGGACTGAAAAAACACATCTCTTGTAGTAAGGGAAAACCTCAGTTGAAGCTTCAAAATGAGTTTCGACAGCTGGGCAAGTAGGCAGTTCTTTTCCTGAAAGTTCTCTCAACTTTCTCTGAGTTCTGAGATTAACATCTTTTCTCGAGTCTATTCTCTCAAAGCTCTTCTTCCTCTGCTTCTTCTCTTCAAGCCCCTTCTTCTTTGAAAGGGCGTTTGGCCGTTTCTCAGCCAAAAGCCTTTGAATCTCTAATCTCTTAAGCTTGCTTCTCTTTGAACTTAGCTTCTCTTCTCTTATCGAATCTCATTCTTCTTTTTCAACCGTTCCGCCTCTTGATTGCGACTGAGATTAATTCCTCTAAGTTTCCGCCTATTAAGTTTCCGATCCGCCATCAATCACGTAATCAGCTGTGATTCTTAGCGGCACGACGTGAAGCGATGCAACATTGGATGTCACCAAAACATTTAATGAAGTTCCTAGAAAACAAATCATTCTGATAAAAACTACAAACAAGACCCCGTCGTTCACATAGCCTCACAGATTAGAGCAGCTTGAACTCCAAACACTCGATCTTTACAATAGAGTTGACCTCAAATGTTGACCTACCTAATATAAAATACAACTCTTGTGCTCGTAAACAATGAAAAACAACAAAACAAAAAACAATAAAAACACCTCAAATGTTGACAAAAAACAATATGAGAGATGATTTAAATATCATAAAACGTAGATAGGCTCCTCGGACATGTTGAGTGGAATTTCTGCGGAGAAACCACAACTTAAACTTGTTTTTTTTTAAATGTTCATCGGTAATGTTCCCAGTTAAATAATTTAGAATTATAAGTTGAAATAGTTTCGAGCCGAGCAGCAATAGGATTGCAGATGGATTTCGGATATTAAACCCTAATTGAAGAAATATTGTTCCAAGTATTGAATACCCGGAACTCAAGGTGGAGAGGTGGACCGGTGATGGAAGCCTAATGCGAAACATGTGTGTGAAACGTAGAGATTTATATAAAGTGGCCCGATGGCATTTGGTGCGAGTGTCTATAACAGTCCCTGCATGGATGCAGTAAGAATGTGAATTTATCAATTAATCGATTTAAAACAATTCTCTTTTCATAATTCTCAGCACTGGCTCGATTGCTAGATGATTGCAAACTTAGTTCAGAAGTTCGGCTGTAGCGAGTTCGATTTTAAAGCCGTCTCGGGCAAACTTAATTCCGTCTTTGCATTTTTATACTCCGCTGCATAACTAAACTCTGTGTCTTGCTTAGAAGGCTTGAAGAAGGCTCATACACCCCCTTTCACCATTAAACGCCATATTCGAGTAATTAAAAGAGCTGCAACCTTTAGTGCGAAAGCACTTGTTTATAATTCCATTGAAGACTCCGATGATCCAGATTGGCCGACCAATTTCTTATGTATGGACATATGATGATCTCCACCGCACGAAATCCATCGCACGTGCAAAAATGGCCCTCGGCCGGGACAAAACCTCTGTTGCCTAACCGGGGCTTTTAGAAATGGACAAACATAAATGAGATTAAACTACACACAGACAAAAGCTAGTTTGGAGTCGGGATAAAACCCAGTCTTCTTTCTTTGGAACCAAACCTCTCTTTCTTGTCCGGAGTGCGAGCGCGTTACCATTTACATTTGCATTAACTCCTTTCGATCCAGCCCGACGCACTAGTTTTTGTTCGAGCGGTATTTCGACCATATGTAAATTTTCAATCTCAAATAGACCTTTTCACCCCTTTCTACTGTTCAACTGAGCATTTGTAGATTTATCTGTTTGATACGCACATTTGAATATCTGCTGCGATTTCTCCTTTCTATGATCTTCACTGCACTTCTCGGAATCTCCGAGGTTCGGACTCGAGAAAGTCCTTCATGACTATAAAGTATGACTTCTCACCTCCTTCATGACTATAAAGTATGACTTCTCACCTCCTTGATGACTACAAAGTATGACTTCTCATCTCCAAAAGTCGTGCATAATATGTACTTTATTGCAAAAAGTTATAACAATCAACTCCTAAACTTTAGAAAGTTTTATTTTCTCTCGAAATTAGTGTCTCGAAAATAAAATACTTTGTTCATAGTGGCCTGATTTTTCAAATTAGTTTCGGAAATTAATTTTTGTTTGGTTTTTCGATATACATAGGTATAGATGCAAAGATGTAAAATTAGACGGTTCTTGTGATTCCCTTCATGAACATCATTTTTAAGACATTTTTGTCCTTCAAGTATATTTTGCTACCACGTTCAATTACTACAATAATATGAAATATTCAACGTCGGAATTAGGTGAGAACCCAGGTCCTCATCAACCACTTAAAATATCCAATTTCTTGTGTTTTTCCTTTTCAGTACCTCGAACAGCAGAAGACTGGAAAGATTTAACTTGACTACTTTCTCTTCCTAACCAGGCGTCACTGCCTTTAAACTGAGTAACTTAGCATTTGAAGAATTAACTTGACTACTTTTCTATACCGCAGAACAAAAGCTGACCTTATCTTCTGTTACAGAAAATTGAATTGTTTCATAGATATACCTGTAACCATTGTGTATGATTTCAAGGCATGTAATGGCCGGACGTCATAATACGCTTTTCATATACCCAAAACCCGAAGACAACCGTTTTCCCATTCGTTCGCTCTACGAATCGCTAGAAACTATTGTAAACTGCCTGAGAATGTTGTAAACTCCTCTAATTTATCTACTCCAAAAACAAAGTTGATAAACCTTCTTACTTTGAATCTACTTTTTATACGATTACCTAATCTTTGAAACAGAATAATGAGTTATCTATTTGTTTTCTTTTCTTTGTATTTGTTACTCCTTCATTTCCATGTGTTGTCATTCTTTGTATTTGTTACTCCTTCATTTGTATTTGTTACTCCTTCATTTGTATTTGTTACTCCTTCATTTGTATTTGTTACTCCTTCATTTGTATTTCTTACTCCTTCATTTGTATTTGTTACTCCTTCATTTGTATTTGTTACTCCTTCAATTCTTTGTATTTGTTACTCCTTCATTTCTTTGTATTTGTTACTCCTTCATTTGTATTTGTTACTCCTTCATTTGTATTTGTTACTCCTTCAATTCTTTGTATTTGTTACTCCTTCATTTCTTTGTATTTGTTACTCCTTCAATTCTTTGTATTTGTTACTCCTTCAATTCTTTGTATTTGTTACTCCTTCATTTCTTTGTATTTGTTACTCCTTCATTTCTTTGTATTTGTTACTCCTTCATTTCTTTGTATTTGTTACTCCTTCATTTACTCCTTCATTTACTCCTTCATTTCCATGTGTTGTCATTTCGTATTCGCTGTTCAATACTTTCATGAAGAGGCTTGCATTGATTTTATTTCGAGAAATGCACAGATACTGTGAAGGCGGCGAGCAGAGTGCGATACCAGAATGAATCCAGTAGTAGCTCTCGCTCCGCACATCTTCCGATTTTTCTGTATCGTAACTGCTTAGCGCCGAGTTCCGTCCTCGAAGAAGACTCCACCGTCGATGGCGCAGTACTTGGGGCAGATACCACGCTCGCCGGCACCTCCGGGGGGTCCAGCGGGTCCGGGTGCTCCTGGGTTTCCATCGGCTCCGGGCTGTCCATCGGGTCCGGGTGGTCCCTTGGGCCCAGGTGCGCCAGGCTGACCGTCTTGTCCAGGCTGTCCTGGTGCTCCAGGTGGTCCCTGAGGTCCGGGTGCTCCTGCTGGTCCAGGCTCTCCAGGCACGAGAGGCTCGCTTTGTGCGGGTGTTCCTGGTTCTCCTGGTGCTCCGGGTGCTCCTGGGTTTCCGGGAGGTCCGGGAGGTCCCTTGGGTCCTGGCTCACCGGGTGCGGCATCTTGACCGGGCTGGCCGGGTTGTCCAGGAGATCCGGCATCTCCTGGGGGTCCGGGAGGTCCAGGTGGGCCGGGAGGTCCCTGTGGGCAAGGCTTGCATGGTGGGGGAGTGATCGGCTCACAAGGCTGTGTTGGTGGACGTCCAGGGTTTCCAGGCAGACCAGGTGCTCCGGGCTTTCCGGGGCGACCAGGCTTACCGGGAGTACCGGCGGGTCCAGGTGGGCCGGGAAGGCAGCAAGCGTCGCAGCCTCCTGCGGACGCAGTTCCACCTGAGACACCGGCATCATAGCCGCCAGCTTGACGGGCGGTACGGTTGCCGTTAGGTAGGTTCTTCAGTTGATGAACCTCGGACCAAATGTCCTTGGCAGATCCCTCAAAGAGCAATCATCAAATATATTATATTTTAACATAAATTATTTTTTTGTATACTCAAAAGGCCTGTTTTGTCTGCTGAATGTTCTTCATAAGATTTTCGTATTCTAATAGTTGATCTCAAGGTATTATTCCTAGCTCAAGTTTCAAGTGCTTCAAAACGTTTAAACGAAGTCTAAACCGTTCAATGCGGGTCACGTTTTGAGCATGAAAAGTAAGAACTGAGTGAACTCAATGGCGTAAGTTAATATGCCATCATCTTAAGGTTTTATTGTTTCGATTTCTAGTGGTATGTATTCGATGGTCTAGTTTCCCATGCCATTACACAGCAACATGGGAAGCAAGGTCGCCTGACAGCAACTAAGAGAGAGCGGCTACGTGAATAAGCACTTTTATGCGCTTTCTTTGTACGAAAGGAGATAGAAGAAAGTATCGCGTTTAGATAATGTGGAAGGGTGGAGACGGAGGGAGGACAAGATGTGTATTTCGACCCACTTGCCGATTGCTATTCGACGGCAATTCTGGTTACCTGAGGCTCTATACATGTCTTCGTGTAATGCTCTCTACAAGGGAAATTCGAAAACACCCAAATGTGGCTCAGAAGAATTTGCCATTACAAGCCATAAAATGCGCATTGACGCAGAGAGAAAACGCGAGAAGAAAGCGAACTTAGGGCGATAAAAACCGGTTATTTTTACGATACAGTTTTTTTTCGCAAATATAGAGTTCTGACATTCTAAAGAAATTAAAACCTAGCTCTCATGTCTTTGTCTTTCTAGGTTGCCAGGTAAGCATTATTCAGTTGTATGTTCCCCATTTTGAAAGTAAACACGAAGAAGAAGGTTTTAATTGGGAAATTGGTTTTTTATATGTATCTATTGTAGAGCTTCTCTTCCTTCAAAATCTTTCTCGCGCAGTCTTTATATCTCTTTCTTCTTTCTCCTTGCCATTTTTATATCTTGCAGAATCAAAATGCAGTTTCTTTGTCCTCCTCTATAAGCTTCTATCCCAAAGCATTTACCCAATCCGGTTTTACCCTTTGAGTAGGCAGATTACGGGTTACCCAATCCGGTTTTACCCTTTGAGTAGGCAGATTACGGGTTAGAGCCGATTCTGGACAGAAAAAAAAAACGTATCCCATTATACAATAGCTCAAATCAACTTTTCTTCTTGCTTTCACGAAATTTTACTTAAAAAGGTTCTTTTGTAAATAGTTCTTCAATCTGAGTCGAAGTGAGTTCAGACGAAGAGTTCTTTAAAGAACAAGTCAGAACTTTATGACTAATTTTCGCCCTCGCTCTTGAAGAAGTTTTCTACTTAGTTGTTCAGCGTTAACTGTCGTATATCCATACTCATTGTCAGTAAAATATGGTATTCACAAGCGAGTGTTTTGTATTTAAAACTACGAAAAATTAGTTAAAACCATCAAAATTTACAAACGTTTGGAAGAATGATCCGCTAAGATTAATTAAAATTATCAGTTGTCCTGACGTTCGTGTGAATGATCCGTTATAATGATATTGGATGTTGCTTCTAAGGCTAACCTTGCAGAAAGAGATCTCGTTGTGCATGCTTCTCTTGACGTGATGGACGTAGTTGTAGACCATCGGGAGAGTGACGCACACCGAAAGAACGGCAACCACCGAAAATGAGACGGCCGAGTAAGCCACGAAGCGGTAGGCCTTGATGCGCTGCTCAAGATCCATCTTGTGAGGGAGGGAGCTGGATGCTGACGATTCATTGCAGAACTGTCTTTTATATACCTGAGGGAAGCTCAGGTGGGAGGGAACATGAGAGTGAAAGAATGTGTAAGAGAGAGAAAGAGATGAGTGGGACCTGGAAAAGAAAGAGACATACAAAAATAGAGAGAGAGAGACATGAATAAAGAGGAAGATAGAAAGAGAAAGATTAGAAAGAGAGTTTGGAACACATAGAAAAGAGAGAAAGAGAGACAGAGGAAAAAAGCAAGAGACATAGGGAGTGGGAATAAGAAAAAGAGAATGATGAAAAGATAGGCTCACTGATAGGAAGAGAAAGTATAATAAAACTGCCGGAGGCGCTCGTTCACATTCTTCCAGTTCTCATTACTACGGCATGATGCATAAATTGCGTCAAGGACAAAGGAGACAAAAGAGTGTGAGAGATTATAGATAGAGATGGCCGAGGTAATGTCAATTCAGGTACGGATGCGGAAATAATATGCTGAATAGGGAGAAAACAGAACGCTAGGAGAGCGTTCTATGCGCAGGTTCAACTATTTTCAATCGCTCTTGTTTTAGTGACTGAGAGAGACGCGTTTGCCATTTTATGATCTAGAGGGGACGCGTTCCTTAAGGGAACATGTGAAGTTATTGAAAATGAAAGGAATTATGAAAAGGCTCAGAAATAGACAAGTAGTGATGAGGATAAAGTAAGGTATAAGAGATATTGATAAGTTTCCAAATAGGAGAAAGAGGGAGTGAGGGAGAGAAAGAGATAGAGAAAGAGTTAGAGAAAGAGAAAAAGAAAGAGGTAGAGAAAGTGATAGAGAAAGAGAAAGAGAAAAGATAGAGAAACATATAGAGAAAGAGGTAGAGAAAGTGATATAGAAAGAGATAGAGATAGAGAAAGAGATAGAGAAAAAGATAGATAAAGTGATAGAGAAAGAGATATAGAAAGAGAAAAAGATAGAGAAAGGGATAGAGAAAAAGAAAAACATACAGAAAGAGGTAGAGAAAGAGGTAGAGTTTTCGAGTTGTAAGATGAAAGAGAAACACGATGAGAGAAAAGCTGTAAAAAGAAAAAGC
Organism: Allodiplogaster pararmata; assembly: GCA_964056735.1. Lineage (NCBI taxonomy): Eukaryota > Metazoa > Nematoda > Chromadorea > Rhabditida > Diplogasteridae > Allodiplogaster > Allodiplogaster pararmata. The sequence continues at coordinate 23,500,268 of OZ057408.1, forward strand.
TAGAGAACAAATGGAATGATATCGCCAAAATAAACTTGCAAAGTTCTACTTTTGATCCTTCATTATCGCAAAAAGAGAAAAGGAAACGCAAGATTTTCTTATTCCCAAGGAATATTTTTTTAGATTATGACACCTTTTTTCTTCGAAATAAGCATTTGACTCCTTCTTATCCACTCTTCTATATTTTCGATTGAACGCTTTATCGTATTCTTGCATGCTTATCAGAATATATGTATTTTAGTTTCTAGATCGTCATTCTTACTGCTTCGAGGCCTACTTGCTTTGAGCGGTTTCCATTATATGCAGCATGAGTATGATCTTAGCATGATCTTATCCACTCTTCTATATTTTCGATTGAACCTTTTATCGTATTCTTGCATGCTTATCAGAATATATGTATTTTAGTTTCTAGATCGTCATTCTTACTGCTTCGAGGCCTACTTGCTTTGAGTGGTTTCCATTATATGCAGCATGAGTATGATCTTAGCATGATCTTATCCACTCTTCTATATTTTCGATAGAACGCTTTATCGTACTCTTGCATGCTTATCAGAATATATGTATTTTAGTTTCTAGATCGTCATTCTTACTGCTTCAAGGCCTACTTGCTTTGAGTGGTTTCCATTATATGCAGCATGAGTATGATCTTAGCATGATCTTATCCACTCTTCTATATTTTCGATAGAACGCTTTATCGTACTCTTGCATGCTTATCAGAATATATGTATTTTAGTTTCTAGATCGTCATTCTTACTGCTTCGAGGCCTACTTGCTTTGAGCGGTTTCCATTATATGCAGCATGAGTATGATCTTAGCATGATCTTATCCACTCTTCTATATTTTCGATAGAACGCTTTATCGTACTCTTGCATGCTTATCAGAATATATGTATTTTAGTTTCTAGATCGTCATTCTTACTGCTTCAAGGCCTACTTGCTTTGAGCGGTTTATATTATATGCAGCATGAGTATGATCTTAGCATGATCTTATCCACTCTTCTATATTTTCGATAGAACGCTTTATCGTACTCTTGCATGCTTATCAGAATATATGTATTTTAGTTTCTAGATCGTCATTCTTACTGCTTCAAGGCCTACTTGCTTTGAGCGGTTTCCATTATATGCAGCATGAGTATGATCTTAGCATGATCTTATCCACTCTTCTATATTTTCGATAGAACGCTTTATCGTACTCTTGCATGCTTATCAGAATATATGTATTTTAGTTTCTAGATCGTCATTCTTACTGCTTCAAGGCCTACTTGCTTTGAGCGGTTTCCATTATATGCAGCATGAGTATGATCTTAGCATGATCTTATCCACTCTTCTATATTTTCGATAGAACGCTTTATCGTACTCTTGCATGCTTATCAGAATATATGTATTTTAGTTTCTAGATCGTCATTCTTACTGCTTCAAGGCCTACTTGCTTTGAGCGGTTTCCATTATATGCAGCATGAGTATGATCTTAGCATGATCTTATCCACTCTTCTATATTTTCGATTGAACCTTTTATCGTACTCTTGCATGCTTATCAGAATATATGTATTTTAGTTTCTAGATCGTCATTCTTACTGCTTCAAGGCCTACTTGCTTTGAGCGGTTTCCATTATATGAGAATTGCGTAGACTGTAAGGCGAATTTGTCATGAACCAAAGTACATTGTTTTGAACTGTCATTAACTAGACATTTCCGATCATTGTTTGGGGCCCGAGTTGTGTCAGTTCATACTAGAAGAATGCATTTCAGTGCGCTGAAGAGCGGAAGGTTTGCTCTAAATTTTTAGCGAGAGAACCAAACAAAGCTTCTTTTTTTCAAAGTTACTAGTAAACTTCATGCTTTAGTTTTATTTTACTTTCCTTGAATGAGCGATATTGAACTATTGAACTCTTTTTGCGTTTCCTCTTTTGCAAATGTGTTTTCGATCCTGATTATTGTAAACTATAATAGTTAAACCTCTCTATCAGCGTGAAAAGTGAATATCAAAGAATGACAAAAGATGAATCAGTAGATAGATTCCCTGCAGGTTTTTTGTATATAAAACTTGAAAATACCATAATCCATTGAATATATAATTGAATATATAAATATAATACATTGAATATAGAAATATACCATTGAATATATAATCCATTGATGAATTATGTCGACTCAAGAAATATCTTCTAATCTTCTGAATATTTCCTTGATCAATGAAAGATTTTTCGAATAAACATTATCCACGGTGAGATTTGAAAACGCTACTATACGCGTTGGGAATTCACGATGCAAGAAGTATGAAAGGATGGAAATTTCTGGATTTAAACCGAAGACCTCGGCTATCTGTTCTGAACTTTTGAATATCTTAAATTACCTTTGAGTATCTTAGGTCATGCAAACTACACGAAGAGTTATTATGAAATTGTAAAGCCATTGTGTATAGTGTGAAGTGTTTAAAATTATAAATAATCGCTTTATGAGCTCGGTGGTATAAAATTGTCTTCTTCTGGTCCTCCCAACTTTTCGAAGTAAAACTCCTTTTTTTGGGTGATAGCAAAATAAAAATCTTCAAGTCTTTTTACAGTTAATTTTTTATACATGATTTCCCTCTCGTTCTCTCTCTGTGTTCATCCCTCTCTGTTTCTCTCTTTATTTCTTTCTCTTTCAGGCTTACTCTTCTACTCTCTCGCCCAACTCGAACAGCTATTTTCCGGCGATGGCCGAATGAAGTACGGAAAGCAGAAAGGCATTGTATTTTGCACTACTCACTCAACACAATATTGATGTTATTAATTAGGAACTAGGCCAAACATATCAATATTTAAACCATGAAGCTCTTTTTACTATAATGTCCGTGATCAAGCCTTGGCTTGAGAACTCTTGAATTTGCTTACAGAGTAGTGAAAATTACAAGACCTCTCGCTCCTCCCTCCATTCGACAATTACAATTCTTTCGAATTCACTAATTGCTTTCCCGCTCTTCTGTTCGAAATGCACCGAAACCTCGGCTTGAGATGGCGCGGCACATGCCTCGTAATAACTGGACTCATTCAGAGTCGAGTTCTAGTGCTTTTCTGAACACCGGGTGTAATTAGGGGGGGAGAAGGCTGGAATGCTCAAGCACACTAAAAAAAGTGCACTAGCAATGGGTATGAGTTGACGTATGAGACTGCGTTGACGCAGACAGGTTTGGAATGTTTGTGTTCTCTTAGCCACTCATCCAGTTCTTCGCTTCACTCTTCAAACACTCCAACTCTCGGTTTGCGTAATAAACATCTTGTTAAGTTCAAAATTTGAGAAAATCACGTTCTCTGCGGGAAAAGTTCTATTCTTATCGATGTCCTCTGAATGTTTCGGGTCTCGAGAAGATTTTTCGAAGAAGAAAAGTTAATGAAAATTTGAAAAGCAAAACATGACGTATGCAAACTTTAAACTAATCAAATTTCTTTAATGAAGTACGAGTTGGACAAGCACTTTGCAAGTATATCAACTATAACTAGTTTTTGCCCGTGCGATAACTTAGTGATATTCAATCTTGACTTCGTATTTTACATCTGTGCGTCCCATAATGGAATTGTGCTCGTCTATTGAGTGAATGGTTACAATTTCGACCACCCAGATACAAAAACTTCAAAAAAATAAATGTTGTTTTAGCTGGCTAGGATGTTTTCCTCACTGTTGCTACATCAACTAGCAGTTACTCAGGGATCAGCCACTGGTTCAATCAGGATAGGCATGTATCTCAGGGGAGGGCGTACCTTGTCTCAAGACGGGAATATGGGCGAGAAAGATTATTATCATTCTTATTATTGCTAATATTGCATTATTTTTTATTATTTTTGTTTTATCGTTGTTATCATTATCATTTTAATTATTATGAGTTTCGACTCAGATTTCTTTCACATCCATTATTTTTTGAGAAGTGATTCTTTCCGGAAGTGTGAATTTTTTTCAGAATAAAAATAGTTTTGAATTCTCATTCGCATACAATAATGATTTCGTCGCCTTTTTATTTAAAAGCAATTCAAGTCCTCAATTTTGAAATCAAGAGCTTTCACTGACAAAAGTTTGGCGTTTCAGAGTGTTACAACTTGACAAAATCACATACATGATGTCATGAGTTTGAATGAGAAAGTTGATATGCTTTCGACGCATGAGGTCCGAAAGTGAAAGTAGAGTGTGGGGGGAGACTCAGGTGGAATAAAAGGTGATGATAAAACGTGACTTCTCTCACCGAAATACTTGATGTTTCTCACAACTGAAGACCTACATCTCGATCAGCTGCAAATACTTTTCTTTCTCTTCATCATTTTTAAGTTCTCTCGTTGCGTAATTTGCGATTACTCGTGACCAGTCGCGATATCCTTGCCAACACCACAATAACCTTGTTAGAAATTTGAAGTGATCGGAGTCATAGAAATTAGCAGAAATAGCATTAGCTTGACCTTCGGCGACTAATTCTCAGCAGTCTCATCCTCAAATGATTTCCTACCATTTTACGTTCTCAAGTGGTCAATCGGATCAATTATCCAAACTGTTGCTAGTGCAATGTTTAGGTTCCGAACCATGAAAGTTGCGCTAGTGAGTCGGTGTTTCCGCATAAGGTTTAGAAAGTTTTGGACAAAATTTGCAGAATCCCGCTTCTTTCGTCTGAAATGAAGAGGCGATACGATTGCCTACTGACGTGGCGGAACGAGAGTATGAAGTCATTTATACGTATACTTATCGCAGAGGGCTGAATTCGGGTAAAAGGAAAGGTAGTGTGTCTGTTAAAGATTTTGGCCGGGGTGTATCAGTTTGAAAACTGATTTGAGAAAAAGATTTAAAAAATTGAAACGGATCAGTCGCAGTCCTTTTTTCAAAGAAATGAACTACAGACTTGCTCAATCCACAAATCGTAGGTCTATGAAATAGTTATTCTGTATTGTTACTGATGATATATGTACATTCCTGAATTTTACTCATCTCCCCATCACATGCATGAAAAACTACTGCATTCTTTCAACACTTTATTACAATCTTTATACAGTTCTAGACACAATTGATTCAATTGTATCCGGGTACCACGAAAACGGTAAATTGCACGGGTACATACATTCACAGTAAGACCGGTTATTGAATTTGGTTATTTAAGGGTCAACAAATATTAAAATAGTCACCTACCTCATTCTATCTGAAAGAAGTGCGAGTTTGAAGACCTAAACTTTGCCTCGGAACAATATAAGACATAAAAGACTAATTTTAAATCTTTTTTCTCAGATGCAATTTTTTCTCTGAATAAAAGCTTTCAGCAAATAAAGCACTCTAGTACAGCCGGCTCTAGTGAAATAAGCGAAAACCCGATTTGAACGCGTTCATAGCTTCTGGCAAACTCTATCAATAGTCTCTTCACGAAGCTTTTGGACTGCAGAAAACCTTGAAATCTTCACAGAAGACAAATCATCAAAAAGCCACCTTCTATAGCATTATATTTGACGAAAAAACGGATGAAGCTAAGAAGCAAGCAAAACAAAGTCCTTTCACGATCACATGCTATCACGTGTACTGTTTTTCTCTGCTTCGAAAATAAATACAAACTAATTAGTTCACAACTATATTACATTGAGCATATTCATTGACTTTCAGTGAGTAACGAGAAAATAACCAGGAATGTTTCTCTTCTTCATTCTATCCAATCGGTATCCAATATTTGGTGATTAGTTACAGTACACCGGAAAAGTAGCTAGCCCGCTTTTGAACCACAAAATGCCACAAGCTATTAGTGAACCTCACAGTACACTAATGGAATGCAACAGCTTGAGACACGTGCAATGATATTAGTGCTATCAAGGTTGTGTGTTATAGGTATGAGAGAGAGATGTGGGAGAGATGATAAATAGGGTGGAATTCAGGAGGCTAAAAATACGTATCACGACACTTTGTACCGCGTCACTTTGTATACGACACTTTGTACCGCGACTTGAGTGAGGCCGCGCGGTTTTATTTTTACATTAAAACATATTTTTACATTAAAACACGCTTAGGCTTAGTAAAAGTTTACGGCTTAGCTAACGAGGCCGTACGCGGTACAAAGTGTCGCGGTACAAAGTGACGGGGTACAAAGTGTCGTATACAAAGTGACGCGGTACAAAGTGTCGGTAATTCCTAAAAATACATTTGGAAAGGTTATATCTACAACTATGATCTGAAGAAACAATGATGCCAATAAATTCAAGACCGCTAGAATATCGAATGAACCTATAAAATGTTAACTGTATCGGTTTGGGTTCCAGGAAGTTTCTGATATCACAAAAAAAACTATTTGAAAAGATCTATCCACCCTAAAGTTACAGGAAAGAAAGGCTTTTGGTGTCGGTCAACGATGGAAGTTACGGTAGGGCAGGGGGTGCTGTTCAATCAGGTCAGCAGTTGCTCCGTTACGCCCGGGTCATAATGGCAAGCGTCCGCATCAGAATCGTATCGGATACGAAGCGGTAATCGGACGAAAAGATCTTGTTTCTGGAAACAAGACTCAACAGGTGCCTTTCTCACAATAGTGAGGACTTTAAGTTAGCGTTTCTCTTACCGGCACTGCGGGTAAAAAATCTATGCGCTCCCCAAAAACTACGGAAAACATTAAAATCTATGCGCTCCCCAAAAACTACGGAAAACATTAAAATCTATGCGCTTGGAAAAGTTTTTTCTCGGATTTTTTGTAGGGAAAATCCAAATCATTGGAAAAATTGAATGTTGAAATCGGAAACTTTAAAAATCTATGCGTTCGAAAAAAGTTGTGCGGGTGCTAAGAAACACCCTGGCCATAATACCTTCATTAAGCAAGTTCCAGAACATCCACACAATCCTGAATCTTAATACCTGATAAATTCTTGACGTAAACCCTTTCAATAACCATCCAAGCCCCTGAATTTTGTTTTTTTGACCCCTTGTTCAATATAACGGGTACCTTATATGACCATCCAATCTTAGATCGTTCCAGACATCGAGCAGCTTCACAATAAAAGTTATCAAAAACCGTGAACATTCGTCACTCACTCAAAAACCAATGAATAAACCCATGATAAATTTTCTGTTTTCTTCTCAATCATTGAGACATAAACTGAAGCAAAATTGCTACAAATGGACAACGCGCGCGGAAGCTGAAGCATTTGTCCTTCCAGAGCAACATCTCAACCAAAAAGTGCTCATGAACTTCTCCTGATCGGATCATCATCAAAGAGTGCGATCTGATTGATACTTCGCATGTTTCATCTTATTAACAAGAAAACGAAAAACTTGAATTGTATTATCAGCAACAATCAATCATAAGCTTCGACTGAATTAATATACATATACTTTTGTACCTTAAAAAATTGAAGAGCTTCCGTTCATAATTTATTTTTCTTCATGAGTAAAACTATGTAGATTCACTTATTTTTGAGACCGAGAATTGACTTGCACCTCTCCCTCTCCTAAACCACTCCTGAAGGATTTCCGATTGAAAGAAATCCCAGGCTAAGTGATCTTTTTTTCATATTATCCTCTCATCAGAAATGCTTCAACTGGACTCAGTTCTTAAAGCTACTTGGTCACTTATCGATTGGCAAGACTATTCTGGAAGTCTGAGCTAACCTAAAACTTCTAACAGACCGCATTTACATACTTGTAAGCAGATAAAGAGATCTAAGAAAGGAAAACGTTATAAAGCGTTTTATATGCATTTACTTTGGAATCATGATCGATTTTCTGAGAATTCTGTCAAGTAGAGGAGAGACAAGTTGATGACAGTTATCCATCTATAATTATTGATGACAGTTATCCATCTATAATTATTGATGATAGTTATCCATCTATACATCACCGCAGACCTAGACCCCAAGGCTACAGTTGCTGCGAGAGTCAATGCTGCCTGGCTCAAATGGAGAGAATCAACCGGTGTACTATGCGACAAGCGAATGCCTGACAGACTGAAAAGTAAAATTTACCGATCAGTTGTCAGACCAGTAGCGTTGTACGGCCTCGAATGTTCTCCATGCACAGCAAAGACTATACAGATGCTGCATGTTATGGAGATGAAAATGCTGAGATGGAGCCTCGGACTCACTCGTCTAGACATGGTGCGAAATGAAACCATCCGAGATCGTCTGGGCATCGCCCCTATATCTGAAAAGCTTCGAGAGTCAAGGCTGAGATGGTACGGGCACGTGATAAGATCAAATCCCCATTCCGTTTCTCAATCGTCCTGGAACCTCGAAGTAGAGGGCAAAAGACCCAGAGGCAGACCCAAAACTAGGTGGCGAGACTGCATCGAAGTAGACATGAACACGACCGGGCTGAAGACTGAAGACGCAGCTGATCGGGTGAAATGGCGTGGTGCAGTCTACAAAGCGGACCCTGCCCGGCGGCGGGATAAACGCTAGGAAGAAGAAGAAGAAGTTATCCATCTATAATTATTGATGACAGTTATCCATCTATAATTATTGATGACAGTTATCCATCTATAATTATTGATGACAGTTATCCATCTATAATTATTGATGACAGTTATCCATCTATAATTATTGATGACAGTTATCCATCTATAATTATTGATGACAGTTATCCATCTATAATTATCATCTAGTTCTGCTTCTCGAGCTAATAATCCGGTACTAACAAGTGGTCATTACCATAATTGAACTAGTCAAGGAATAAGCGGGTTCGAAGTTCGAGATCCCTCCCCTTCCCTCTTAGACAGAACCACCGAATGAGTAAAAAAAACTCTCTCGTGTTCATGTGAATCCAAATTATCACTGGTGCTAGCGCACAAGCACATAACCAAGGCGCAGAAACCGGCTCCACCAGATTAGGTTTTATAATCTTATCTCAGGAAAGGGCGTACCGCGGTGCAGGATTAAATATTATTTGAAACTTGAGGGTTTTTTCTCTCTAATATATCTAAACAGCGAGGCCACTCAGATTCCTCTTTCTCTAGCATTTGTCATATCACTGAGAATTACATTTGGTTCTTCACGGTACCCGAGATAATCATCTCAGCTTCTCTAATATCGTACACTTTTTAGACTATTAGTATCCCAGAAGTTTTCACCTTCTACCCAGACGTCTCCACCATGAACTTACTGACTCTACAATACGTCTACAAGCGTTCTTTCAGTGCAAGGAGTAGGGAAGACTTTATAGAAATAGCAGTGATTCATTAAAACTAGGTTCGCGATGCCAGGCTAGATCTACCATCCACTCAACAGAAGGATTACACATTTAACCTTGTTGTGAACTCATAGTCAATAGGAGTAGTGTTCGTGCGAATCACAATGAAAAAGTTAGTCCACCGGGCGGGATCGAACTCGGCCATCTTTCATGGCTCATAGTTTTACCGAATACTTTAGATAACATCCTCTCGTTGAATTGTTCAACAAGCCGCCGAAGAGCTGACTTGAGCTTGTCGCTCGGAGGTGAGTAGACTGGCGATTGAGAAGCAGAAGCTGGGAAGTGTGTGCGTCAGCGGAGGCGTCGCGTGCGTCAGAAGTGGCTTCATGAAACTGCAAGGGGAATGATCACACTAAATTGTTACTTAGACAGATTGTTGGGTTCGATTCAGTGTGTTTCAACAACTCGCATGGCGTGTTAAATCTATGCGCATTTCAAGAAAGCTAGTGATACAAATACTCTGATGTTGTTGTTGTTGTTGTTGTTGCCGGTTGTAGCCGTCATCGAAGAGCGAGGCCCACGTGATATGTTTCTTTTCGCTTCGTCTTTCGTTGTGTATAAATCGTCAATTTTTTTTTAAATAGACATCTTCAAGAAGTTTGCCACTTCTCGTGGTTTCTCCCATAAGTCGGTGAGTGAGAGTGTCGTGGGGTCGCCAATGCAATCGAACAGGTGTGCGACGTCATGAGGTGTGGATGAGCATGTTGGGCAGACGTCTGGGATGGACTCATCGATACGGTGTAGATACGAGTTTGTGAATCTGCTGAATCCGGATCGAAGCTGGGAGAGTGTACATCTTGTGCTGCGGGGAAGGTCATATTCTTCCACGTTGATGTCGGGCGGGGGTCTACCTCCGAGAATGACGGCGCCTTTCATTGATTGAAGTTAGCTAGAGACCATCATAGTGTGTATGGCGTTTGCGTCGAGTTTCCCGTTGAGAGGGTCTGTTGCTATGGAGGCTGCGGACTTGACCGTGTGCTTGCAACTCATGATGAGGTCGTTTTTCATGGTGCGTGGTGGAGCATGACTTTCCATGAGGCTGTGATGGTTGTGAGCTGGATCCATTGTTCTGGCGAGGTATTGAGCATGTGAAGGTGTGACTTAGTGCGCATGACCTTGGATTCTCTGTGTAAGTGATCGGTGTCTGCCATCTGATGATTGCCCGTGACTACGCGGAGACCGGCATTCTGGGCGCGTTGGATCCTTTCGAGGGCCGAAGCGGATAAGAAAGTGGACCATGCGGGGGCGGCGTAACTGGAGATTGCTTGCGAGATAGCTTTGAAGGTTGTCCGTAAGGATTCCTTCTGGTTGCCCCAGGTGCTACCGGCGAGGGCCTTCAGGACGTTGTTTCTCTGTGTCATGCGGGCTGGGATGTCTCTGGCGTGGTGGCTGAACGTGAACATGGTGTCGAAAGTTACGCCGAGGATCTTTGCGAGCTTGACTGTTGGGACGGTGGTTCCTCCGATGGATACGTCCAGGACCGTGTTGTATTTTTTGCTGAAAGGCGTGAGGAGCATGAGTTGACTTTTGGCCGGTGAGATGGTGAGGGAGCGATTGTTCAAGAAGCTTTCGATCCCAGGTATTGCCATACGTACGTACTTCGAGGCGGTGTTGATGTTTGAGTTGGAGGCCCATATGGTAATATCGTCTGCGTAAGTTATTACGTTGGTGTGAGCGCTATCGGATGGGAGGTCGCGTAGATAGAGGTTGAACAGCGTGGGCGAGAGGGCGCTGCCTTGTGGGACTCATGTTCTGATCGGCCGGGAGCTCGATAAGGTGTTGCGGAAGAGTGTGCGTCCTGTGCGTCCTCTCAGATACGAAGAGAGCCACTTCTTGATGTAGTTGGGCACGCTTGTGGTCATGAGGAGGTCGATAAGCTTGGTGATGTCGATGCTGTCGAAGGCTTTGGACATGTCGATCGCCATAAGGACTGTGCGCTTCGCTGGTCTTTTCTCATTGAAACCGTCTGCGATGTTCTTAGTGAGCTTCACGAGTGCCGAAGTGGTTGAACGGCCCGCCGTGAATCCGTGTTGGTGTTCCGCCGTTGGTATACATATGGGACTGGATAGTGTTGAGGAGTAGGCGTTCAATCACTTTTGCGACGGGGGAGAGAAGAGAGATCGGGCGGTAGCTTGAGCTGACGGTGGCTTGCTTCCCCGGCTTCAGGAGAGGGATGATGATCGAGGACTTCCATATCATAGGGATCCGGTTAGTGCGTAGTGAATCGTTGATGAGGATAGTGAGAGCGTTGATTCCTCTGGGACCTAGGTTATGTAGGAGTATTGGAGCAAGGCCGTCTGGTCCAAGGGCTGTTGATTTTTTCGTTGCTCTGATGGCTGATGTGACCTCTTTTTCTGAGAAATCGGTGAAGTCTTCGGGGAGAAGTTGTCGTACTTTTCTCATCGTCTGCCTGTTGTACTTGGAGGTTGTGTACGAGACTGGGCGGGTGAAAGCCTTGTTGAAACGGTTGGCGCATTCTGTGGCGGATGTCACTGGGTCTTTATCGAAGCATATGGCGCAGTTGGGTGGGGGTCTCCCTTTGTTGTTTAGCATCTTGATCGTCTTCCATAACTTGTTGCTGTCTCTTTTAGGGTCGAAGCTCTCCATGAATTGTCTCCAGACTTCTCGTTTGTTCTTGTCTGTGGCTCTCCTGATGTTTTGGTTGAGGTTGTATATCTCAGGGCAGAGCGGGTCGGATTCTCTCAAAGCGTCACGTTGGGACATCCAGTCGCGGATTTCCGAAGTAAGCGCTGTTTCTCTCTTGTGTATTCGACCGCGTGGTATTGTGCTGGCAGCTGCTGATAGCAGGATCTTCCGTAAGAAGGGCTCAGCTTGGGCGGCGGGAAGGTTAGGGAGAGGTGATTCGGCTATCTTCTCCTCAACTAGCGATTGGAAACGGAACCAGTCTGCTTTGTTGTAGTTCGCGAAGGTCATGCTTCTGTGCGTCCGGATAAAGTTGTTGCTCTCGATTTCGATGACAATGGGTAAGTGATCTGAGCTCCACAAATACTCTGATCGTCTGCATCATCTCTTTTACATAACAAGCTCTCGCGCTCTCTGCGAGGCCTGCCGTTCACTCACGATGAGTCGTCTTGATATACACACTCTTTCTGAGAACAGGAAGATTGAATTCCGCCGTTTCTACAGTCAGCACGTAATCTATGCGCAAATCTATGCGCTATGTAGTTGAATTCCTACGTCTGTTAGCGGGCCTCTGTTTCGAACTTCTGTGTGTTTCTATTCCTCTTTCAAAAGCAGAACCTCTCATGGAACCCCATTTCCTCTCGATAAAACTACTATATTCTCGGGACTCTATTTCTCAAATTTTTTCTTCATTTCAAAAAAATTTTTCTTGCGGATCTTCGATTTTTCCGTACGATTAAAAACTTATGATCTTGTTTCTTAAAATATTTTTCGACCTTGTGGTAGTTGAATCATATGTTGTTTCATTACTTGCACAGAGTTCTCGTCGAAGGAGAGCGTTTAGGGAAACTATGCTGATATAATTTGGATAGTATGCTGATATATTAATAAGTCCAGAAAATTTGCTTCGCCTATGAAATCGAACCACATTCAACGATCATCTCAGCGAGACCGGTCCATTTACGGAGAAATGAAAGTGTTTTATTGGCGTTTCGAATCACCTACATACAAAAGCTCGTCCGTCGTAAGGGAATGGAACCAACCCAGTGGTTTCCCCTTTCCCTGAGCAGGTTAGGCTACCATTACACTACTGGTTATGTAAGGGTGACGCTCATTAATAAGTTTCGTTGCTAATCAGTGCTCTTCAAAAAACACTGACTTTGCATCAAAGTTGTACCATTTCCTTGGCAGAAATGCTTTGTCCCACGGGTTTTGTCCAGATGTAGGCGTACCTTCAAATATAGTTGTGCCTTAAACATAGCAAGCGATCGCGAGGGACAATGTGTGCTCGACAGGTGTATTGGTAACGCTCTACAAGCCCCGGTTAGGCAGCGGAGGTTCGGTGCCGACTGAGTGCCATTTTTGCCCATGCGATGCATTTCTTTCAAACATACCCTTTTCAAAATAACAACCAACCAAACAACAAAAAATACTAGCAGCTTGTGATAGATAAAATAAGAGACTATTCGGATATAAAAAGCAGAAGCTATCAACTAGCATCTGAAAATAATGTGGTTCTGACCCACAAACCCAGTAAAATAAGGTCATACCTTAATATTTATTTATATGTTCATATCATCGTTGATATTATTTCAATCTTATCGAAGTGATTTTTTTCTTCAAACTTTAGACATTTTCGATAAGAACGCAGTTTTTTTTACATCCTAGAAAAATTGTACTTGCATAAAGCCCCAGATCATACGAGCTCGTTGAAAAAGATGGAAAGGGCAGCTGTTAATGAATCATGAGGTTATACCGTACCCGGAGTAGAGAGACCCGTTGCTCCTGCGAAGTCGACCCCTTCTTGGACCGAACTGCAGTTGTTGGACAACTCGTCCTGCAATCAACATACTCATTGGTTCTTCGACCTCTTCCCCCACCGTTCCTCAAAAATTGTGCCATAGAGACCGCCGACACTTGGTAACTGCGACAAAGTACATCTACGTTTAGCCCTCATCTCTTCTAGAATGAGTTCCAGAGAGATCAACGATACTTAGTACCTCCTCCACCTTCCAACGACGCCTCAGCCTAACCTAGAACACAAACTGAATGAAGTCTTCTCTCTTCCCTTTTACTTGCTGCGAAATGGTCGCTTCTTCCCCCATGTCTCTAGACTTCAAACCTTCTCCCAATATTCCCTACAATACCTGAGAGAAAATCTCATGAATTGACATTCACGAATGACTACTATGAAGACATTTCGACCAAGTCCCCTGTCTCTCGCTCCTTCTTTCTACTCTATAAAAACTCGATGAGGCCCATCTGATGTACGTCACGTAATAAACAGTAAAGGTAGTCTGCTTAGGACACCGTTGCTTTTCCAAACTTTCCCCATTTCATTTTGCATCTGAAAGCTATGTTAGCCTTCACAAACATCCCGATTTACTTCTGCGTCAATCATCTTTCTCATCTCTGTCTTATGCGTGAACTGGTGGTTACTGGAAGACATAACGGTCATGGGTAAATTAGGACTTTCATCATCAACTTTCTTTCCTTCATCATATACCCCCTTACTTCTATCAACTTTTCAACTTTCAACATGACGAACAGGCTTTAACTGTTGTTTGCTACTAGAAAGAACCAAGTTTTCGCCTAACTACGGTATATTAAGAGTTTATTCTAAGACCCGACTCCATTCTTCGTCTAATAGGACCCCATAATTTTGTTTTTGTCCATGGCTCCAAATAGCCCCCTAAACTGACATTGGAAGGCAAAGTCATCCTTTCATCTTCAACTGCGCGTTCGCCATGTCTAAAAAAATCAATTTAAACTTTTTGTATTTTTTGTCCATTTTTGTTCATTTTTCGTCGACGGATCCCCATCACAGTTAAATAAATAATCAGATCCTTTTGCGAAAAGGTAAAAAAAGTTTAGATTAATGAATTAGGATATCTAAAATTGTTATGAAAAGTTTAAATTTCTGTTTCGAATTCTCCAACCATCCTCAGTGAAAACAAAGTATCCGGAAGTTTAATTTAATTCAAAAAAGCTTTGAATTAAGGCCTATTGGGAATGTCAAGTTTTGACGTATTGAGTTTTGACGCAGTTATACTTATTTATGACGAGTAACCAAGCCCTCTGAAAAAGTTAAACACAGAAGTTCTTTGTCGATGTGAATTCTGAAAAGAGGCCTTACTTGATGCCCAGATAATCAATCATCGTTGACGCGAGTCCGCCATTGAAAAGTACCGTAACCACAACTATCGCTACCGTAGTGGCACAGATGACCTGCACACAAAAAGTGTCTTCTACAGAAACGAAAAAAGCTTTAATTCTCGAAACAGATGTCTGTCTCTAAGAAACCTACTTCAATGACAAAAAAAAAACTTCCTGAACCTTCCATCTTAGGAAAAGAGCCCACTCTATGTATATCAGATAAACCTTGATTACGACAAGACGTCTATATCGTATATCACAATAACTCAGATCTAACGCTGTTTTCTATAAGGCTTCTACGAACGGCATGCAACGAGATTCTCATCACATAGTCGACTCTCTTCGATGCAAGACGTTTGCCGGCAACAAGAACAACAACAACAACAGATTCTCATCAACACTTATGATATTTTGGAGAACTCATGAGTAACCTGTCTGTTCTCAGTCGCCGTGTTCCGGTCAGCAAGAGCAAAGGCCATCGCTCCTCGAAGACCTCAAAAATAATTTTCATTCATTCTTTATTCCGTGTACACATGATATTAAAACAATGATGATTGCGGATAGGCATGGACTATCTTTCTAGTGGCGGTGTGTGTATGAGCGAACGGTCGCTTGAGTATGAGGGGAAGGGAAAGGGAGGGGGGGGAATGATTAATAAATATGAATTAGTTATTCAACTATCAAAAACATGAGAAAGTTTCATTTTGTGTTTCAGAACTTCAAAATGGCGTGAATTATATATATATATATAAAAGAAATAACGCTCTAAACAGATATAGAGACAGAAAGAGATAGAGAGAGAGAAAGAAGAGAGAGAAAGAGAGAGAGAGAGAGAGAGAGAGAGAGAACAGAGGAAAAGAGAGAGAGAGAGAGCGATTGATAGAAAGCGAGGAAGAGAAGTTACCTGAGAATACGATCATGTGCTGATAGTTTCGAGGAATCGGTGGCTTTCTCTGTATGTTGATGAGATTACACAAAGGATAAACAAAGAGAGCTCGCGCCACGGTGATCGACACCTGTTGAGACAGGGATAAATTCAAATTTTTGTGAGTGATAATTTATTAGACCGATCTTGTAACTTACTAGGTCAAAAAATGTTCTAAAAAGAATTTTTTTTTTCAAATTGAGATCTAAACTTCATTTGATCTACGTACTCAAGTTCCTCCAGCAAACTTGCGTCATTGAATTGCCTCATAAAATACTCTGCATAGCTTCTTTCATTTTGCGACTATTCCTGCATCAAAATGGAGCATGAAGACCGGTCTTCAACGTACATCTTAACCTTATCCTAAACAGCATCTATTTATTTGTTCTATAATTACTCGTTTGATTGGCAATCTCAACTTTTTATATCGCTCGCTCTTATCTGGTACTGTAAAGGATGTTTCTCTAACCTACGGTGTTGGTTAAATCTATGCGCAGATCTATGCGCTATCCAAAAAACGTAAGTGATTTAAATTTTCTGTTCGTATGCGTTCTTTATGTTTTACGCACTAAAACTTCTAGAGCATCCGGTACCAAATTTCTCATCTATTCAATCCATGCGTTGAATGACACCGGTCAAAGGAATGTTTGCACGCGCCGAGAAAGATTGAAAAGGAATCTGTAAAAGCTCATAGAACGTTGAAATTCAAAAAAGTACTTTCTGGTGAAAAATAAGCGGGCCGCCAATTTCCTACCTTCTTTAGTCTCACCACGAATCGCCGTGAAATAGCAATAAATTATGGTGTTTCCCGTTTAAAAAGTAGTAACATAAAAACACCGTAACCCATCGCCATTTCACGGCAATTCGTGGTGAGACTGAAGAAGGTAAGAAATTGGCGGCCCGCTTATCATTAACCAGACAAGTACTTTTTTTGAATTTTGAAGTTCCATGGAAAAAATGGAAAAGGAAAAGAAAATAAAAGTGAAATATAACTGAAGAAGAAGAGAATGTAGATAATTTTTGGCGCGACTATGTATGCGCCAATATAGCTGGTCCGTTTAATATTCAACGCCTGCGTGGTTTCAAGCGCATTTTCCAGATCCCTGATTTCCACATCTTGCGACCCACCAATGAGCAGAGGATGAAGAGAATGCTCCACTTCTGATTGGAAGCCACGAACACCGAGCAGCCAATGTAGCAGAAGATGAACGACTCCGACAAGAAGCTTATTAACTGAAAGTTGAAACAAAACTTTCCCTTTCAGTTTTATTCTTTTGGTTCTCAACCCGCTCTGCGGGCGAATTCTACTCTAAGCACTCAACTGAAACCATCTTTCATCAGAGGACAAAAACTTGTTTACGATTAACTGCCAGCGCTCTTCAGTTCCGACCTTCGGAGGGAATTTACCCACATTCACAAGAAAAGATCCTTATCTATGAAAATTTTCGATCGACAAAACTTTTTTTTTATGTGCGGGTCTTTTTGTCACGCAAAATTTCCTAAAAGTTGACCTCTGTGTCCCATTCGTTCGCGCTAATGAACTTATGATTGTTATCGAATTATCTGCCTCTTACGGTTTCTCACATCTCATACAAACTATCTCAACCAGGGTGTTTCTCTGACCCGCACTGCGGGTAAAAAAATCTATGCACTTTCCAAAAACCTCGAAAAACATTGAAATCTATCCGGGTGGAGAACTTTTTTTCTTGGATTTTTCGTAGGGATTATCTAAATCATTTGAAAAACTCATTGTTGAACTCTGAAATTATCTGCTCGAAAAAGTTGTGCGGGTGCTAGGAAACACCCTGACCTCAACCTCTTTCCCCCCGTACTTGGAAAAACCGCTTTGTCGTGATTTGCGATTCTTCAGACAAGTTGTTGAAGGTGTAATGGGCTTGGCAGATGCCGCAGAACAGAACAGCCACGATTCCTGAAACACCGGACCCTTTCACTGAAAACTCCGGAGAACGCGCTCACATCACAACCGGGGTCTTTATGAGACATATTTATAATGATAAATACATACATAGACCCTATCAGTTTCCTTCACACCAACCGTCTTAAGAAGCATGTAGATCAAAAATATCAATCATCAAAAAGTGACAGTTTTAGAAGTGAGAGATCGAGAGCGTATGTTTAAAAAAAGGAGAATGCATACGAACAGATAATTTGTATCACAGGCCATTCTCAGACAGCGCATAGATTCTACTCGCAGTTTGGGTTAGAGAAATACCCTAGACCGTAGCATAATGAAACATTAACTCAGAGTTAACCTCATGAAAGGTTATTTTATTAATAAATACAAACAAGTATTATGATAACGCGTAGAGTGCATTACACAACCCGGGTGAGCCTTTTAGTTGATAAAGAGGCCCACCGACTACGGTTTGGACATTGGTATTATTAACACCTAATCACAGATACTTCTTACTTGTTACTTTTCTCTCAACGGATATATAATTCTTTAGCAACTCATAAATACAATTATATGAACTTCTCCGTTTGTTGTCCCATCAAAAAACAAACCAGAATGTCAAAAAGTTATCCTTCGTTTTTTTTGTGAGAAGTTTCCTCCTTGTCATGTTATCTAGCTACAGCCCCTTACAGACACAACTTAAATCTTCTCTTTACCATCATCTTTCTGTCTTTATCATGGATTGTGGGGTTACACTCCTTTTATGACGCGATTGCTTCATGAGCATGTGTGACTAGAAAGAACGGCCATCGTGCTTTAGACATAGTAATAAATAGCATGAAACAATGTGTGCTCGGTTGGTGTATTGGTAACGCTCTACAAACCCCGGTTAAGCAGCGGAGGTTCGGTCCCGGTTGAGTGCCATTTTTGCCCGAGACACAAATAGTGAGCTCCGGAGATCAAAGCAGATCATTGAAAACTTGTTATCTCATATGCTAAATGAAACTTTTATGCTTAATCAACGAATAAATAAATGAATTCCTTACCTGTCAGTTGAACGATCTCGGCGATGAGGAAAGAAACATAGGAGATCAGTATGAAAAGAGTCGCTTCCTGCATGTAAACTGAATTTTCGAATGGAATTGGAACTTTTCCTTCTTTTTTTTTCCCTAAACTGTATCGCCCCGCACATTTTGGCCGATTAAATAATTGCTGTAAATTTCTCAATCCAGGAACCTATCGTTTACAGGGTGCACCATAAGTACGCCAATGCATTTTTCAACGTGTATTGTGAAACAGTTAATAAACACTCTTTCCAAAAAAATTTATCGATTCTTTGTCAATATTTCGTACCAAAATGTGCAAAATATCAGAATGATTTTTCAGGTTCTCGCAAAAATGGCGACTGCTCATCGCACGCGTATTTTGATTGAGACTATTCATTTACAAAAAATTCAAACGTCTCATTCTTTCAAAAAGCAACATATGTCGTTAGCGTGCCTGGAACACGATCAAGCGCTACAAAGAGCTTGGTACAGTTGCTGACCGTGACAAAAATATTCTTTCTCGTTCGATACGCACTTCTCAGATCACTGATAGCATCAAGAAGGCCTTCTGAATTTTTAGAAGGAGCGTGAGAGAGATAAAAACAAAAGCTTAAGATTTCTGTAGAATCTGTTGTGAGATATGTCTAAAGACTTGCGTCTTATTGTTCTCTACAAAATTATTGTTCTCTAAAAAATCCTTCGGTGTTTCTAGAAACAAGGAGGAGCGACTCAGAAGGTGCCGAGAACTGCTTGCGCGGACGCGTCATGGAATGCACATGCGAACTGTTTTTACTGATGAGAATCTCTTATCGTTGAATAAACTTACGACCCTTCAAACTTGACAAGGCCTATAGCATGAACAGGTTGCTACAACGATGTCCGCCTCCACAAGGTGCAGCATGACAGTCTCAGGACTGCAAGGACATCAAAACCCTTCTCTGGACGCATCTTGTCCGAAGAACACGAGAACCTCTCTCATTAAAGAGAGTGTTCATAACCAAGTCTTCGATGCGGGATGCTTGCCGGCAACAACAACAACCCTTCAAACTTTAATGTGCTTACTCGAGACTCAAGAGCAGATTCTGAGACAGGTGCTGTCAGTTCACCGAACTTCCTAATCCCCCACAGGTCATAGTTGGGCAAGAGTTTGTGCCAGTGGCCCAATTCCCCTCGTATTCATTGATATAGCTATCGAAACCGATGTATCTCATCATGGCCAAACGATACTCGAAAACTTACTGCTTCTGTGATTCCAATCTGACTTCAATTCAACTGAAAAGATGTTTTTAAAGGATTCTGCTGTCGTCAACCAAGCAAAGAACAACTCAAGCATGGTTCAAAACTTCTTTTCTTGACTTAATTTCGAGCCCAGAATAGCCCTCTTACTTGCCAGACTTCACTTCCTCGACAACTCTGAGTAGTCTTATTTTGAGAACAAGGTGACTGCTCATTCTCATTGAAACTTGGTTTCTCTGAAGAATTCGCTCCAGAAGAATGAACACACTTAGACAGAAATACCTGCGTCCAAAGACTGATGCGTTTACCAAGCTGCTTCGCACTGTAGTTGAGCCAAAATGACGCAGAATCATGTGAGAATTTACCCTAATGTTTCAAATACTCGCAGCCAATAAATATGTTAATTCCAAGTTCACCGCTCCCCTCGTTACCAGGATATAAGTAAATGAATTCATTGGCGTACGTATGGTACACCCTGTTATGTACTTTTTTGTCGACGCCTTTCACAGACTAATGTTCTTGAACCCTCTCCTATCTCAGTGATGCTCTCTCTATTCATTCCTCAAAACATTAAACTATAGTAGATTTAAATCCCCTTCTAGATAATTTAAGTGTCGCATAACAGGGCACGACAAATACTTTTGAACCATTTTTAAATATCTTTAAAATGTTAATTAACCTTTTGAACTGAATCTTGGCGGGTAAAAATACAATAAGAGAGAAGGTCATAGTAAATTAAGAGAGTTAATACCATCAATTTATGACCTCACCCCGAAATTAACAAGTCGGAATGATTAAGCGTCGTTGTCCGGGCGTGGCATAGTGGTAGTGTGTTAGACCATTGTGCGAAGAGTCCCGAGTTCGACTCCCACCCCGGACAGATCCACCCAAACCAAGGGGGTTAAGAAATGTTGGTTGTGCTCATGCACGAATCTGACTCTCCCCACTGCTGCTAATCACACTAGCAGTGATCTAGCAGGCAGCTACTGGTTCTACCAGGATAGGTCTGTCCTGCATCTCAGGGGAGCGCGTACCCTGCCGCGAGGCGGGAACAAGCGCGAGGAAGAAGAAGAAGAAGAAGGAATGATTAAGCGTCGTCCAATCGATAATTAAATCTCAGTTTCAACCCATATTATAAAGGTGTTAACGAACCGTCTTTTAGCGAATAAATATATTATATAATCAGAACATGCAAAAATGCTGAAGAGTAGGAGTAAAAAGGAATGGCGAGGTCTTGAAAAAAGGAAAGGAAAAGGGAAAAAAAGCTCACCAGAAGCGGGTGATCCGCGATAGAAGTGAACTTCGTCAGCAATGCATTCATGCAGCCAATCACCGAACCAAGCAGCAGAGAGCCTTAAATGAATATAATGTGAGATGGTCGAACTATTCTGAGGCCTATATGAGATGCCACGCCCATATGAGATGCCACGCCCATACGAGATGCCACGCCCTATTATGCGGTCTATAAGAGCCAGTGGAAGAGGATGAAGAGCTTGCCCTTACCCAACGAGATTCCGATCAGTGGACCGAGCCCGTGACTGACCCCTCCCCATTTCTATATCGACGTAACGATGCACATGCCTTAAAAGCCAATAAATGGATCATTGAATACTTTGTTTGTGTCTGGGGTACATTCACATTGGGGCCGAAACGCACACTTCCCTCACTATAACTGCATTTTCATCCTTTAAAGTTTAGTTATCCTCCTACAAATCTCTTTGTGCTGACTCTTGATTATGTAGATTTTTAAAACTGAGTATTTGAAATTTCTAGGGATCATTGAATAAAAAAACTCCAAATTTCAAGAATTCGTTCCATCAAATTCAAACGCACCAAAAAACACCTCGACGAAGTTAATTCCTGCGTTCAGGAGACCGAAGAGGTCCACTGAATCTCCTGTCATTGTATACTCGTCGATGGTTCTATAAATACTGCTGATGTTTCGAATAAAATTTTTCACGCCATGTCTGAAAACTCTAAATCCATCAAATCATCCGGCTAGTCAATAATTTGACCAGCACAACCCTCGGTAAAAACACCCGGCACATTCTCGCAAACATGAAAAGCTTTACGAAAGGAATTGCAAAAACTTATAAATGACTTTTCCAACAATTATATGCCTTTCAAAACAACTTTACTTTCAAATGCTTAGTGGATGATGCACCGAATATTTCATAGATTACTGTAGTTCCCAAAATACTGTGTTTGAAAAACTATGGGTGATGAGAATACTGTTTTTTTCACGTACGCGGACAGCACGATTGCCACAGCATCGTTAAGGGCACTCTCACCGAAGACGAGCGCGTACAGATTGGCTTCGACATTCTTCTCATTGAATACGGCTAGGACCGTGACTAAAATAAAAACTTCTTAAACATTTCTTAAGTTGAAAATTAGGGCTCCTAGAGGGGCCCTACTTGTCAACTTATGAATAAAAAAATTATCAAAGGTGGTGTGCAAGTACACGCATGAAAAAATTCCCCTGAGAACAGTTTTTGAAAAAAAATACATTTTTTATAGACTCGGGGTAGTTGAAAAGTTCACTAGAGAAAACAGTTCTATTCGAAAACGGAGTGATACCGTATCACTGACACGTGTATACCGATTTTGAACCTTTTTGAGGTCAAGGCAGTTCTCTTCTTTTTATTCTCTCGGAAATTCTCTGCGGTTTATGCATAGAGTCTCTGATATAAGACGATGCTGGGAATAATTTTCGCCAAAGTGCTCAAAATGTTGTTCCTCGGGCAGATTTCCCTTGAAAAACCAAGCTTTTCCATGGCAAAAAACCAGAATCCGGTTTTTGTTTGTCCTTGTTTTGTCACTGCCAAAATCGGGTTTTTGTTTGTCCTTGTTTTGTCACTGCCAAAATCGGGTTTTTTGTCCTTGTTTTGTCACTGCCATAATCGTGTTTTTTGTCCTTGTTTTGTCACTGCTACAATCGGGCTTTTTTTGTAGCCCCTGCAACCCCTTAGCCTCATTTCTGGGATGATGGAGGATCGCTCTCAGGAACTCTTTGGGGAGTGCCAATACTAGACTTTGATCTCATCCAAAAGGCTGAGATGCGATACCAGCAGCTACAACGCCAACAGACCAACCATTTCTAGCGACGTACCCCAACCGAGTTTACTAAACTCGGTTGGGGTACGTCGCTAGAAGTGGTTAATAAGCTCGGTTGGGGTACGTCGCTAGCAGTGGTTAATATGTGGTCGTTGCAAAGCTGTGTTCAACGGACAAAAAGTGTTCAAAAAAAGAGCCGAGTTTGGCAGTGCCAAAACATGTCACAAAGGAAAAACAAATTTGTCCGTGATTTGGCAGGAACAAAACTTGGCCACAGAGTCATTCTTCATTTGGCACTGCGAAATAGTGGCCGATTCTTCGTCCCATAAGTTTTTGGCTGAGGAACAACATTTTGAGCATTTTGGCGAAAATTATTCCCAGCATCGTCTTATATAACAGAAATATCGGATTGGAATAAAGACTAATATACCAATCCTACCCTACTCAAAACCGCAAAATATTGTTGATCATCAGTCATTGCACAAATCATATGAAGATTGGCACAAAGCTCATCCGACAGCGTCTATTTCGCACATGCTACCAAGAGGATGGCCATTTATACTGCGCCAGCTCCTGCTTTTTATTGTGCTGCGTTGCGGAGTCGAACTCGGACCGCGCGCGTGATACTCTCACAATTTACCTGTTTCATTACATCTCCACGTAGGTGCAGTAACATATTATGTTATTATTGGAGAGCAGGGGTTTTTTAGTGTGCCAGAAAAAGGTACAGATGCCCGCCAAAGGCGGTCATCGCATAAGGGTCCCCCCTTATGATAAAAAAGCCACCTACAGAAGTTCTGACATGACTATTTAACCCCTGTGCAAGAGTGATTAGATTTTTTATAATGGAAATATTGTATAATAACTAACTCGATTCGGTCAACCAACCCTAAACATGATTGAGAACCCTAAAAACTATTGAGAACCCTAAAAACTATTGAGATTCCTAAAAACTACTAAGAACCCTAAAAACTATTGAGAACCCTAAAAACTAACTCGGATCTGTCGCCGAAATGAGAGCTCCGAAGAATAGCAGCTCTTGGAACGCAAAGCCCATTCCGAAGATTCGAGAGAAAACCAACATGAAACATCTAAATCCAAATTAATCTGAGTTGAAATGTGGAGACCAAAACGTATCAATATTGAGCGCATAATACATTATGCTTCATTCAGGCTTAATCACACCAAACAGGAAACTTTTACTGCGTTAACCAGTTTGATACCTATTTGCCAATCACTATGGTCAGCAGTAGGACTACGGTGTTAAGCATACGGTAATCAATGAAATACCCCGTTGCCATGCACGATATTGTCGTGCCGATGAAGACGAAGGCCAATATGCTGCCAGAGTTGCGGAAGAAGCTACGCTGCAAACAAAGCATGGATACGCTTTTGGACTTTTGTGAGACCAAATAAAACGCGCATTAAAGTCTTTAAATTTTCGGTCTCAGAGTTCAAAGGCAGTGAAACCATGTAAAGATGACGATTGAAAAAAACTATAGCACAAAATATTATTAGAACCTTTTAGAACCGTTAAACAAAGTTTTAAAAATCTATGAAATCTTTCAAACAAATGATGTCATCGTGAAAACCTACTGTAACAAAAAAATGTCAGAGCCACTCGTCTATCATCAGAAATGTCTCGAAACTGCGTTCTTTTGATTCAAAAGTCGAATGAACAGATATTTAGGGCTCATACAGGGAATTTGCTTGATGTGAAAGTACAAAAGTAACTTTTTTGAGACTGTATCCTGCGTTGAAAATAATCGGAGGTAGTAGGATGTTGAAGAATAGCTCGGGCGAAAACGCACTCTGAACAGAAAATTGGAGGCTAATTAATTCAATATTCCAACACGGTTCACAATTTCTAGACCTATTTAATGTCTGCTAGCCTCAATGTGTCTGATAGACGAAATAATAAACAACTTCTTGCAGGAATTGGGCACCTTGAAGCTGCATCGTCCAAACCTAATAAACTTTCACTCTTTGACTTTGCAACAATGCGTGTTCTCAAAACTATTTTGAAATTGACGAGTAGATGTTCCAAGCGCAGTCCTTTACTACTCAACTTTTGATTATATTCTGCGGGCTCCTGTTTTACGAAAAACCCCGTACTTACCATAAGGTCACCAAACACCACCAAACAAAAGGTCACCGAACACCACGTTGTGGTGTTGTTGCTGTTTCTCGCCCGCGCGGGTTCCTTTGACGACGGGAATTGATGGGAAGATCCGCGCGGGCAAGAAACAACAACAACAAGAACACCACAACCCGCACTGCGGGTACAATTGTTGCGCAAATCAACTCTTCCCGGAAAAGGTATTGATCGATACATGTTGTCTGCGTCTATGACATCTTCAATTTCTGATCAAACACTCTCGACCTTTTTTCGAAGCCTGACAATCCTTGATGATCTAAATGATTTTTTGCAGGAGGTAACCTACGGTGTGTTGAGAAAAAAAAGTAATTTTCTCTCTTCTCTGCGACTTTCTGTTCCACACCAAAACCCGCGCCCGCCCATTAGCCGGCCTACCTTCTGCTCGATCTTCTGCTCATTCCTCTTCTTGCGGTCGGAATCAGCGAAAAAACCTTCGATGAGTTCATACGTAAAAGAAACTGTCTTTCCTTCGTCTCCTTTCACTTCCAACCTTAAAACGCGGCTTCTTTTCATTTTGCTTTGTTCCATACCCCATTTCTCCACATTCCTACAATAATGGGGAGCGAGCGAGTCTTTACATTTTTTGCCAGTTCTTGATTCCTCCCTCTTCCTCATCATTATCTTTCTTCCACTCGCATCTGATCATCTCAGATCTACTCAAATTAGCGATCTCAATTTTTTGACAAACATGACCAATGAAAGCGCGCAACCTTCCCCGAAGAAGTCACGAGCCCGAGAAAGGTTCTTGAACTGTTCGCATTTTCAATGTTCAGAGGCAACCGCACGAATCTCAATCGATAGTATTTCACAAATCCTAATCGAAAACATTTCAACTTCGTAAAATCACCTCAACCACAATCCCTATCGTAACTATCTTGATAGTGATGGGGCCTAAGCGTTTTGCAAATTCAAATTCAGAGATGAGACGTAAAAATCAAAGTGCACATAGTACATAATACAAAATAAATTTTGAAATTTTTTTTCAAAAAAATCAAGATGGAAATACATTTTATAAAAAAAGGGAACCTGAGATAGTCAGGCGGTTCTGCCACAAGAGAGTCATTCTTCGTGGTGACGTCGAATGTCTGTGACTCCAAAAGCCCAATGTTGAAGTAGCGAAGGACGATACCGACGAAGAGGCCTGCATTCAGTCCAGGATGTTTCTCTGACCCGCAAAACGGGTAGCCAAAAAACTATGCGCTCTTTAAAAACCGTGAAAAACATTGAAATCTATCTATGCACTTGGAAAACATTTTTTTAAGGATTTTTCGTTGAAAAAGTCCAAATCACTGGAAAAATTTTGAAATTTTAAAAATCTATGCGCTCGAAAAAAGTTGTGCGGGTGCTAAGAAACACCCTGATTCAGTCTCTTTGTTTGCTCTTTTGGTTCTTCTGGTCGACTTTTAGCCACTTTTCCTACTTCCGCCCAGGGTTTCCTATTCAATATTCAACTTTTTTTCGATCGCATAGAGTTTTGAAATTTCAGAGCTCAACTTTCGATTTTTCAAATGATTTTGACTTTCTCTACGAAAAATCCGAGAAAAAAATTTTCCAAGCGCATATATTTCAATGTTTTTCGGGGTTTTTGGAGACGCATAGATTTTTTTATACCCGCAGTGCGGGTCAGAGAAACAGCCCGATAACTACACTTTGAATGTTTTTTTCTTTCGCAAGAATGAATAATTCACTGCTTCGGTGCTCTTTCCATTGTTTTTATCATTTTATTTATTTTTGACAGACATTCTATCCAAACTATATATATCTCTTTCTATCATCAGTCTTACTTGACTCTTCCATTTTAGGTTTATCTATCACTCTCTCTCTTTAACACAATATTTCTCTTCGTGCCTTTCTCTCTTTCGACCTCACTGTATTTTCCTTAACATCTTCCCTTCCAACCTTGTCTTCTCTTTTTTCAGAACCATTATTGATCTCTTCCTATCAGTACATCTCTTATATTTTGCTATTGTTGTTTTCCTGATTCTTCATTTTTATTTCTATCTATATCTCTCTATATACCTCTCTCTCTGTCTATGTCTCTCTACCTCTCTCTCTTAATGTTTCTATGTATTTCTCTATGTCTAACTTTCTAACTAACTGTCTGCCTCTCTATCTGTAAGTCTCTCTCTGCTCTTTGTGTTTGATTCGTGCTGTGTTTTTTTCATTCTTCTCGACGCTTTTATCATTCCCGGCTCTATCGTTAGTTCTTTTGAGGCAGAAAACACTAAACTACCCCTCGACATTGGAAGCTCTTCCCATATTAATCACCTCTGTTCACTGTTTCCATGCTTTCTTACTCTTTGATTTCCCAAACTCTCTCATTTCGGAGCGGTTCCAGTAGACAGATACAATGTGGCACACTGAATGCAGTTGTTCGAGGATCCTAGCAACGATACCAGAACTGCGAGAGAGGCGCAAATCAAGGATGAAAGCAAGAGAGAGAGAGAGAGAGAGAGAAAAGGGAGGGGACAAAAAGAGTAACGAACGACAGGGAAGTTTTTTCCCTGAATTAATAAAGAGGACAAAATGAGATACGAATGAAGTTCTCTTCCTCCTTCGAATCACCCGTGAAATATTTGTAAACATATTTTTTACCTTGTTCCCCATGGCATTATTGTTAACTTCTTTCTCTCTCTGCAAAGTTAAACCTTTTACGCATATATCTCGTCTCGTTTTTTTGTCCTCTTTACTTGAAAATCTTTTTTTATTCTTTTGTACTTTCAAACAAAAAGCAACATTTAGACTGATCCCGTTCCCTTTGTAACAGTTTAAGCAGATTTTGTTCCGAAAGCTTCATCGATTAGGAATTCCAAATTACCAAACGCACCATACATGAGAGTGAGTCCCGTCTCGTGCACATATCTGGCTCGATAGTGCTTGAAAAGCCACGCTGTCAGTACAATCCCGACCAGCACCGAGATGTAAGTCAGTAGAATCAAGGTGTCAAGTCGATGCAAGTTTGATGCTCGCTGAATGCAAACTGTTTAACCCTCTAACGCACTCTAAAACTGGTAACGCACTCAGAGACAGAGAGATGGCCGGGTTTGAACCCGTCCCGTGATCTAGCATTGACAGTACAATACTTGAATTGATTGAGACTCATAAACACTTCTGACTACAACTTTAGCGATAGAATCTGACATTTGTAAATAGATCGTAAACAAGACTATAAGAAAATTCTCACGTTTAAACAAAAACCCATCATGACTGAATCAGAGTTCATTATAGATCATTATCAACGTGAAAATTTGGCTGAATCAATTGGACGGCTGTGATAAATAAACGGCCCCTAACAGTAGAAGAGCCATAATCAGGGTGTTTCTCTTACCAGCTCTATTCGCCCCTACAACTTTTAAGAGATAAATTCCAATCAGGGGTTAAATAGTTACCGGACCAGCTATGTTGGCGCAAACATGTTCGCGCCGAGAATGATCTACATTCTCTTCTCCTTCCGTTCTGTTTCACTTTTTCTCTACTTCTTTTTCCACTCTTCTCTCCTTTTCTCATTCCTTTTTCCACTCGCTCGGCGCGTACAAACATGCCTTAGACGGGCCTCATTTAACGACTGATTCTAATATGAATCAGAATCTTTTAACACGGCGAATCTTCAGAAAATATGTAGAAAATGCGAGAACATTCAATCTGACAACTTATCTGAATATCAACATTAACAAAACAAACTATGCAAATGAGAAATGGTACACGAGTCCCAAAAATACCTCAAGTCCCCGTCCTTTTCCCAGGGACATGGTACGAGACACCATTAAAATTACAATTGAACGGTACCAGTCATCCTTGAAGTGACAACTGAACGACCCAATCATCCTTAAAGTGACAATTTCACGACCCAGTAAATATGACAGTGACAATTTAATCTGACATCAACCCAGTCAATGTGACAGATGTAAGCGACTGACTCTTTCTGCTGCTGCCTCCAGCCCGCCCATGTCAGTTCTCGTATGCCTGTGGGACACGCCCACTCCATAGTGATGGACGCCGTGCGCCTGGGCCGAGAGCACGAAGACGCCCGAGATAGTGAGGACGGCCAGCCACGTCATCGCCCAGCTCTGAATCTCCTCTCCTATTTTCTTTTTCTGTCTCTGTTTCTCTCTTCATGTTTCTTTCTCCCTCTCTTTCTTTCTCTCTCGGTTTTATCGCATTGTTAGTCTCTCTCTTCTGCTCTCTTACTCTCTTTCTCTCTGAATACCTCTCTATCTTTTTCTTTTCTTTTCCATCACTCAATCAGTCAGTTTCCCTCTCTCTCTCTCTCTCTTCGACTGCTTTCCTTGAACTTGACATTATCTTGGTATTACCCAATGCACCTTCTCTCCCATCCTTATCTGTTATCATTTTCATGTCTTCGGCACAAATTTCTTCATTTCTATAACTTTCTGAGACAACCCTGGTAGTCGTAACTTGGTACTAGTTATCCTTTCGTAATGAGGCTTTGTATAATTGTACCTTTACAACTCGAACAATCAACAGGAATAGTAGGTATAAAAAATTAATTCCCGATTGCTCTCCGAATCGAACCATCGAATTCCGCTTTTATCCTTCTGACATCTTTTACGCTCTCCGAATCGAACCATCGAATTCCGCTTTTATCCTTCTGACATCTTTTACGCTCTCCGAATCGAACCATCGAATTCCGCTTCTATCCTTCTGACATCTTTTACGCTCTCCGAATCGAACCATCGAATTCCGCTTTTATCCTTCTGACATCTTTTACGCTCTCCGAATCGAACCATCGAATTCCGCTTTTATCCTTCTGACATCTTTTACGCTCTCCGAATCGAACCATCGAATTCCGCTTTTATCCTTCTGACATCTTTTACGCTCTCCGAATCGAACCATCGAATTCCGCTTTTATCCTTCTGACATCTTTTACGCTCTCCGAATCGAACCATCGAATTCCGCTTCTATCCTTCTGACATCTTTTACGCTCTCCGAATCGAACCATCGAATTCCGCTTTTATCCTTCTGACATCTTTTACGCTCTCCGAATCGAACCATCGAATTCCGCTTTTATCCTTCTGACATCTTTTACGCTCTCCGAATCGAACCATCGAATTCCGCTTTTATCCTTCTGACATCTTTTACGCTCTCCGAATCGAACCATCGAATTCCGCTTTTATCCTTCTGACATCTTTTACGCTCTCCGAATCGAACCATCGAATTCCGCTTTTATCCTTCTGACATCTTTTACGCTCTCCGAATCGAACCATCGAATTCCGCTTTTATCCTTCTGACATCTTTTACGCTCTCCGAATCGAACCATCGAATTCCGCTTTTATCCTTCTGACATCTTTTACGCTCTCCGAATCGAACCATCGAATTCCGCTTTTATCCTTCTGACATCTTTTACGCTCTCCGAATCGAACCATCGAATTCCGCTTTTATCCTTCTGACATCTTTTACGCTCTCCGAATCGAACCATCGAATTCCGCTTTTATCCTTCTGACATCTTTTACGCTCTCCGAATCGAACCATCGAATTCCGCTTTTATCCTTCTGACATCTTTTACGCTCTCCGAATCGAACCATCGAATTCCGCTTTTATCCTTCTGACATCTTTTACGCTCTCCGAATCGAACCATCGAATTCCGCTTTTATCCTTCTGACATCTTTTACGCTCTCCGAATCGAACCATCGAATTCCGCTTTTATCCTTCTGACATCTTTTACGCTCTCCGAATCGAACCATCGAATTCCGCTTTTATCCTTCTGACATCTTTTACGCTCTCCGAATCGAACCATCGAATTCCGCTTTTATCCTTCTGACATCTTTTACGCTCTCCGAATCGAACCATCGAATTCCGCTTTTATCCTTCTGACATCTTTTACGCTCTCCGAATCGAACCATCGAATTCCGCTTTTATCCTTCTGACATCTTTTACGCTCTCCGAATCGAACCATCGAATTCCGCTTTTATCCTTCTGACATCTTTTACGCTCTCCGAATCGAACCATCGAATTCCGCTTTTATCCTTCTGACATCTTTTACGCTCTCCGAATCGAACCATCGAATTCCGCTTTTATCCTTCTGACATCTTTTACGCTCTCCGAATCGAACCATCGAATTCCGCTTTTATCCTTCTGACATCTTTTACGCTCTCCGAATCGAACCATCGAATTCCGCTTTTATCCTTCTGACATCTTTTACGCTCTCCGAATCGAACCATCGAATTCCGCTTTTATCCTTCTGACATCTTTTACGCTCTCCGAATCGAACCATCGAATTCCGCTTTTATCCTTCTGACATCTTTTACGCTCTCCGAATCGAACCATCGAATTCCGCTTTTATCCTTCTGACATCTTTTACGCTCTCCGAATCGAACCATCGAATTCCGCTTCTATCCTTCTGACATCTTTTACGCTCTCCGAATCGAACCATCGAATTCCGCTTTTATCCTTCTGACATCTTTTACGCTCTCCGAATCGAACCATCGAATTCCGCTTTTATCCTTCTGACATCTTTTACGCTCTCCGAATCGAACCATCGAATTCCGCTTTTATCCTTCTGACATCTTTTACGCTCTCCGAATCGAACCATCGAATTCCGCTTTTATCCTTCTGACATCTTTTACGCTCTCCGAATCGAACCATCGAATTCCGCTTCTATCCTTCTGACATCTTTTACGCTCTCCGAATCGAACCATCGAATTCCGCTTTTATCCTTCTGACATCTTTTACGCTCTCCGAATCGAACCATCGAATTCCGCTTCTATCCTTCTGACATCTTTTACGCTCTCCGAATCGAACCATCGAATTCCGCTTCTATCCTTCTGACATCTTTTACGCTCTCCGAATCGAACCATCGAATTCCGCTTTTATCCTTCTGACATCTTTTACGCTCTCCGAATCGAACCATCGAATTCCGCTTCTATCCTTCTGACATCTTTTAAGCTCTCCGAATCGAACCATCGAATTCCGCTTTTATTCTTCTGACATCTTTTACGCTCTCCGAATCGAACCATCGAATTCCGCTTTTATCCTTCTGACATCTTTTACGCTCTCCGAATCGAACCATCGAATTCCGCTTTTATCCTTCTGACATCTTTTACGCTCTCCGAATCGAACCATCGAATTCCGCTTTTATCCTTCTGACATCTTTTACGCTCTCCGAATCGAACCATCGAATTCCGCTTTTATCCTTCTGACATCTTTTACGCTCTCCGAATCGAACCATCGAATTCCGCTTTTATCCTTCTGACATCTTTTACGCTCTCCGAATCGAACCATCGAATTCCGCTTTTATCCTTCTGACATCTTTTACGCTCTCCGAATCGAACCATCGAATTCCGCTTTTATCCTTCTGACACTCTCCGAATCGAACCATCGAATTCCGCTTTTATCCTTCTGACATCTTTTACGCTCTCCGAATCGAACCATCGAATTCCGCTTTTATCCTTCTGACATCTTTTACGCTCTCCGAATCGAACCATCGAATTCCGCTTTTATCCTTCTGACATCTTTTACGCTCTCCGAATCGAACCATCGAATTCCGCTTTTATCCTTCTGACATCTTTTACGCTCTCCGAATCGAACCATCGAATTCCGCTTTTATCCTTCTGACATCTTTTACGCTCTCCGAATCGAACCATCGAATTCCGCTTTTATCCTTCTGACATCTTTTACGCTCTCCGAATCGAACCATCGAATTCCGCTTTTATCCTTCTGACATCTTTTACGCTCTCCGAATCGAACCATCGAATTCCGCTTTTATCCTTCTGACATCTTTTACGCTCTCCGAATCGAACCATCGAATTCCGCTTTTATCCTTCTGACATCTTTTACGCTCTCCGAATCGAACCATCGAATTCCGCTTTTATCCTTCTGACATCTTTTACGCTCTCCGAATCGAACCATCGAATTCCGCTTTTATCCTTCTGACATCTTTTACGCTCTCCGAATCGAACCATCGAATTCCGCTTTTATCCTTCTGACATCTTTTACGCTCTCCGAATCGAACCATCGAATTCCGCTTTTATCCTTCTGACATCTTTTACGCTCTCCGAATCGAACCATCGAATTCCGCTTTTATCCTTCTGACATCTTTTACGCTCTCCGAATCGAACCATCGAATTCCGCTTTTATCCTTCTGACATCTTTTACGCTCTCCGAATCGAACCATCGAATTCCGCTTTTATCCTTCTGACATCTTTTACGCTCTCCGAATCGAACCATCGAATTCCGCTTTTATCCTTCTGACATCTTTTACGCTCTCCGAATCGAACCATCGAATTCCGCTTTTATCCTTCTGACATCTTTTACGCTCTCCGAATCGAACCATCGAATTCCGCTTTTATCCTTCTGACATCTTTTACGCTCTCCGAATCGAACCATCGAATTCCGCTTTTATCCTTCTGACATCTTTTACGCTCTCCGAATCGAACCATCGAATTCCGCTTTTATCCTTCTGACATCTTTTACGCTCTCCGAATCGAACCATCGAATTCCGCTTTTATCCTTCTGACATCTTTTACGCTCTCCGAATCGAACCATCGAATTCCGCTTTTATCCTTCTGACATCTTTTACGCTCTCCGAATCGAACCATCGAATTCCGCTTTTATCCTTCTGACATCTTTTACGCTCTCCGAATCGAACCATCGAATTCCGCTTTTATCCTTCTGACATCTTTTACGCTCTCCGAATCGAACCATCGAATTCCGCTTCTATCCTTCTGACATCTTTTACGCTCTCCGAATCGAACCATCGAATTCCGCTTTTATCCTTCTGACATCTTTTACGCTCTCCGAATCGAACCATCGAATTCCGCTTTTATCCTTCTGACATCTTTTACGCTCTCCGAATCGAACCATCGAATTCCGCTTTTATCCTTCTGACATCTTTTACGCTCTCCGAATCGAACCATCGAATTCCGCTTTTATCCTTCTGACATCTTTTACGCTCTCCGAATCGAACCATCGAATTCCGCTTCTATCCTTCTGACATCTTTTACGCTCTCCGAATCGAACCATCGAATTCCGCTTTTATCCTTCTGACATCTTTTACGCTCTCCGAATCGAACCATCGAATTCCGCTTCTATCCTTCTGACATCTTTTACGCTCTCCGAATCGAACCATCGAATTCCGCTTCTATCCTTCTGACATCTTTTACGCTCTCCGAATCGAACCATCGAATTCCGCTTTTATCCTTCTGACATCTTTTACGCTCTCCGAATCGAACCATCGAATTCCGCTTCTATCCTTCTGACATCTTTTACGCTCTCCGAATCGAACCATCGAATTCCGCTTTTATTCTTCTGACATCTTTTACGCTCTCCGAATCGAACCATCGAATTCCGCTTTTATCCTTCTGACATCTTTTACGCTCTCCGAATCGAACCATCGAATTCCGCTTTTATCCTTCTGACATCTTTTACGCTCTCCGAATCGAACCATCGAATTCCGCTTTTATCCTTCTGACATCTTTTACGCTCTCCGAATCGAACCATCGAATTCCGCTTTTATCCTTCTGACATCTTTTACGCTCTCCGAATCGAACCATCGAATTCCGCTTTTATCCTTCTGACATCTTTTACGCTCTCCGAATCGAACCATCGAATTCCGCTTTTATCCTTCTGACATCTTTTACGCTCTCCGAATCGAACCATCGAATTCCGCTTTTATCCTTCTGACATCTTTTACGCTCTCCGAATCGAACCATCGAATTCCGCTTTTATCCTTCTGACATCTTTTACGCTCTCCGAATCGAACCATCGAATTCCGCTTTTATCCTTCTGACATCTTTTACGCTCTCCGAATCGAACCATCGAATTCCGCTTTTATCCTTCTGACATCTTTTACGCTCTCCGAATCGAACCATCGAATTCCGCTTTTATCCTTCTGACATCTTTTACGCTCTCCGAATCGAACCATCGAATTCCGCTTTTATCCTTCTGACATCTTTTACGCTCTCCGAATCGAACCATCGAATTCCGCTTTTATCCTTCTGACATCTTTTACGCTCTCCGAATCGAACCATCGAATTCCGCTTTTATCCTTCTGACATCTTTTACGCTCTCCGAATCGAACCATCGAATTCCGCTTTTATCCTTCTGACATCTTTTACGCTCAGATTCGAAACCCGCGAACTTTTTGTATTAACGATCAAAGAATAGTGTTCTAATGAACGCCATTGTTGGCTTATTTTTCTGTCCCAAGTTTGCTATTATTCATAGGTAAATATTTCTTAATTTTTAAAATAGGTCGATCGCTAGAGTTAAAAGTTTCATTCTGAACTTTACGAAACCAGTTGAGGCTGAGTTATGGCTGATGAAAAGTTGTATATATAAAACGGAATGAAGATATTTCTTTAAATTTCAGCTGTGAAAACTCTGATACATTCATTTTGAGTGAGGGAGAGGGTCGTTAGGTCGGTCGCCCTGGGAAATTATTTTTCCAGTTGGCAGTTTACCTATGCTGTTATTTGATTTCCTTTCTGACCAAGTAATTTTTTTGGGTATCAACTGTTATGTTTCAGACAAATTACAAATATTCCATCATCACAATGCTTGATCGTTTCGTTTTGTGAGCAACATAATTTTATGGTTTACACAAAAACTTACGACAAATTTCAAGAAAATTAAAAGTTCATATGGCAAGAGTTCCATGAATATAGAAATATACAAAACATATTTGCTGTGAGATTATCACATGTACAAGCGTTACGCTTAGCAAATGCTCAGTTATCTCAGTTATCAGTCAATATAGTCAAATCAGGCTCTTCCTCCTTATCTCAGTTATCAGTCAATATAGTCATCTCAGTTATCAGTCAATATAGTCAAATCAGGCTCTTCCTCCTTTAAAGTTATTTATGTCTGTTTTGTGTGGAAAGTGTATCACTTAGTCTCGTAGTGGTTATTAGATAGAACCCGCAGGTCTCATCTCTAATTTACTACCGTTACGAATGGCTCTTTCCAAAAATGCAAAACTAATATGGGGTTAGTTAGTTCTATAATAAAAGCCAGCCGACAATAGCTCACTCGCCCTTGAGGGAAGATTCATATAAGTCAGTGAGTTTTAAAATGATAAACAGGGTGTTTATTTCACCCGCAATGTGATTGAAAAAATCTATGCGCTCTTCTAAAAGTCCGGAAAACATTCAAATCTATGCACTCGAAAGAAGAAATTTTCGATTTTTACCTAGGAAATTCCCAAGTCTTTGAAGACAAAAGTTTCAAACTCTTTAAAATTCTGGAAATCTATGCGCTCGAGAAAAATTATGCGGGTTGTAAGAAACACTTTGATGATAAATGAAAACTATAGACATATTTAGAATATGATTTGAGTTCTCTGAACTGATCAATACAATCAGAGCAATAAAGAAGCACATAGAAAGAAAACAAACTATCAATTGAGCAATAACACGATAAGTTACCAGCAGGACGTTTGTTACCACCCGCACAACTTTTTCGAGCGCATAGATTTTCAAAATTTCCAAGAGTTCGAAGTGTTTTTTGCAATGAGTCACTGAGGTAAGAATCTAAAACAAAATTTCGAGCGCATGTATCTAAAGTGTTTCAGGTGGTTTTGGAGAGCGCATAGATTTTTTCCACCCGGAGTGCGGGTGAGAGAAACACCCTGGTTACCAGCCCTGTTCAAAAAAATTTTAAACGACCGTTTTTTGAGCGAAGGAGCCTAGAAAAATGAGGAGTTCTTCCTTCTCTACTGTTCACCTCCAGCTCGCTTCTCATTCTTCCAGACTCCCCCGCTCACTTTTTTGTTGATTTAAAACAGTTTTTTTTATCTTTGTAAATCGTTTAAGCAATGATGGACTGAGACTATGGATGAAAGAAATCCATCGCATGGGAGAAAGTGGCACTCGGCCAAATATGTGCTCGGTTGGTGTATTGGTAACGCTCTACAAGCCCCGGTTAGGCAGCGGAGGTTCGGTCCCGGCCGAGTGCCATTTTTGCCCGTACGATGGACTCATTCCACACAGTTATACTAGACCTTTGGTAAAATATCAATGAAACTAACATAAATATCCACTTGCTTCCACCAATCCCGCAGTCTTTGCAGGAATAGACAGAGTGCCCCTTCCTTTAGGGTCTGATAAGAATTGCGGAGATTCACCTCAACTAATTCATATATTTTCGACTTCACTTAAATTAAAACACTTCGGCCTAATTAAAGGCGATTTGCATTTAAATTGAACTTGTTAATAGAAGCGAAAACTTATCAACGTCTCAACGTTTTTTGTATGTTTTAAAATTGATATCTTTACATTTTCTATCAATTTTTAGAACTTGAATATAAATCGGCCTTCAATTCAGTATTTCATGAAAGCGACGAAATTCGTTTTACAAAAGTTGGGAAGAAGGAAGCGAAATAGAACAGTTAAAAAGGAAAAAAAAATCTCAATGAACAATGTATGATGTTTGGGATATAAAAACTGGGCGAGCATATGACAAATAGGAAGAAAAAACCAAATTCGATGGTTATTAATCAATTAGTGAGAAGTTATTCGCCTTTTTCTGCCCTTAAATCTCTCGCTCTCGTCATCATTACACTATCCTTTGAACAGTATCGGTTGACTCGAAACTTTTTGAAACTTTAAAACAGCAAAACTGTAGTTCAGTAATGTCATCATTGCGAAAACATCCTTACATATCGATCAAGTTTCGCAAAGGAATATTTAGACGTCGTGTGTTTAACCTTTATAAATTTTGTCAAAATGACATCATAAGTCATATAGTACAAATGACATCATAAGTCATATAGTGCAAATGACATCATAAGTCATATAGTACAAATGACATCATAAGTCATATAGTACCACTAAGAATGTTCACGAAATTCCTTGAGTGACTCATCAGTCTGATTATTGCAGATGTTAGTTTATTCATTGTTTTAGCTTTTTGGAACTCACCAAAAATCAAGTGCCGCCTCGTTATCGTGAACTATTACTAAGCCTAACCGTGTTTAATGTAAAAATAACAGGAAGAGATTAGAAAATGAAGAAAATGAGATAGAACAGGATGAAACATCGTGCAGCAAAATTTAGGAGAGAGGAGGCTACGTCGAACTAGACAAGTGCCGTTTACAAATCACCTAAAAGCATTAGAAAAGTTCTGAGAGTTCAAGAATTCGATTTTGTTTTTATCCAGTTTCTGTGAAAATTCTGTTCAGAACGTTTTGAAAAAAGTAATTGGAGGAAACAACACAATTGAAACGAACATTTATGATAGTAATTTTAAGTTGCCCAATTTCCGAGCTTTTAACCTTTTTGCATCAAAGAAGAAAGTTTAGTTTTTATCGGTGATATTTGCTAAATCACTTTCCTATAATTTCCTAACCAGGCCTTTAGCAGGGCAATTACCGAAAGGAGGCAAGAAGGAGGCAAGAAACCGGGAGGCATGAGGGAGGACGCCTCGTTAACTAAGACGTACGGCCTCGTTAGCTAAGCCGTACGGCCTCGTTATCGTAAACTTTTACTAAGCCTAAGCGTTTTTTAATGTAAAAATATTTTTTTAATATAAAAATAAAACGCGCGGCCTCACTCATGCCTCCCTCATGCCTCCCGGTTTCTTGCCTCCTTTCGGTAATTGCCGCCTTTAGCAGACATATTTCTCCGTCTCTGTCGCTTTTTTTTCTGGTAACACCAATATGTGCGGTGATTATCAAATTTAACAAAATTCATCAGTAAATCGCAAAAAAATCTATTTTGTGTGTGCTTGGGATAGGATGGTGTATTGAGCAAGAGTACCAGAAATACTCACTTTCGGTGTGTTTTAGTAAACAGGAAAACATTGAAAAGAAGAGACATGTACGCGCACTGGAGTGCATTAGTTTTTGGCATGTTTGGCGTGCGTGGCGTGTTTTAGTAATGGCCAAAGCCTGACCAAAAAAACTTGAATATTAGACTATATACCTAAATGTGCGACAATAAATTGGGGAAATAATAAACGTCTACCTATTTTAGTGAAACGTCTACCTAAATAAAAAACACGTCAGCCTAATTTCGTGCAACTTCTACCTATTTTCTCAAACACGTCTACCTATTTTAGTGAAACGTCACGAAAATAGGTAGACGTTGCACGAATTTAGGCTGACGTTTTTTTCAAAATAGGTAGACGTTTTTCAAATCAGGTAGACGTTTTTCAAAATAGGTAGACAAGAAATTGTCGTCCCAATAAATTGTTGTTTGTTGCAGTTATGAACTGTTTATCTATTTTATCGTTAATTAGTTACCCTATCATGAGACTTAGTACCCGAGACAGTTCGTACCCGCCTCATTTCATTCCCTCGACACTTCCTACTCGCAACACTTACCCGTCACTTCTCATCCGTTACTTTGTCCCCGCGACACTCAGTACCCTCGACACATCGTACCCGGCACTTGGTATCTTGAAATTCTGTTCCGCAGCACTCAGTGCTTGACTTTTTCAAATTCAAATTAATCTGAAGTAAATCATTATAATTGAACATTAAAAGGTATCATTGACAGTTTCTTTTTACTCGGAGTAGTAATTTGACAATCTTTGACGTAATAAATTGGGCGCTAGAGCAGTTCTACTGGTAAGCATTTACAGAAAAC
This sequence comes from Allodiplogaster pararmata, assembly GCA_964056735.1. Lineage (NCBI taxonomy): Eukaryota > Metazoa > Nematoda > Chromadorea > Rhabditida > Diplogasteridae > Allodiplogaster > Allodiplogaster pararmata. Next base: position 23,540,108 of record OZ057408.1, read on the forward strand.
TACGCTTTAGATGTCAAAACTTTTGAGTTTTTTGGACAAAACGTGACCATAGTAAGTGACTTAGGCACACAGTTTTTTCTTTTGATTTTGAGTTTTCTTGGCCCTACAGTACTCCGAAAGCATGATATCTGAATAGAAACCACTAACCCACAGCCAAAAAAAACTTTTGGATGGACTTCAAAACAATTTTCGAAACGAGTGCAGACTGCTAAGAAGATCTTAGGTCACGTTATGACCTTAGGTCACGTCACGTTATGACCTTAGGTCACGTCACATAATGACCTTAGGTCACGTCACGTTATGACCTTAGGTCACGTCACGTTATTACCTTAGGTCACGTCACGTTATGACCTTAGGTCACGTCACGTTATGACCTTAGGTAACTTCACGTTATGACCTTAGGTCACGTTATGTCCAAAAAAACTCAACAACAAAAACCGAGTTTAGATCGCTAGTTTTTTCGTAAATGCTTACTAGTAGAACTGCTCTAGCGCCATAAATTGATTTTAAGAAACTCAGAATTTTTTGCATGATTGATTTAAACGCTTTGTGAAATCGACCTCATCATTTGTGTGTTTGACAAAACGAAGCTTTTCAAGCCAGAGTAGTTACTCTTGTACTGAACACATATGTATACTTTTCAGTCGCAATATCAAGTGATGTATCAGTACGCCGTAGTATTTCTCTATCTCGATAATAATGTTTGGAGATTAATGTCAATTAATCATGAGAAAATAGAGAAAAAACCCGACCCAGATAGCAAGCCAGGAGAATTCATATTGAATTGTAATACGAGCGCAACGAAAACAAGGTAAACAAAGACAAATAATAGCTTCTCTTTCTGGAAAACGCACGGGAACCAGCGAAAAAACCGAGAAAATCCCATATATTTCACCTCAATGGTTACTCTGTCGAGTAGCAATAACATTAACATAATAGTTTATAAGCTCCCGTAGTGCGTAAGCAGCACTTAGATAAGAAGTTGAAAAACCGCCCAAACGAAGCTTAAAACATTTTCATTCGTTTGCGTCTCAATCGGCTAAATTCTATATAGTTTTCTCAAAGAAGTAGTTCAAGTTTTTCCGCAACCCAGAATGGTTGAAACACTAGAAGAGTGTTAAGGATTCCAGAAACGCTTTTATCGAGCCATGATAAATATTAGAAATTAAATTAACTGAAGAGTTCTTTGAGAAAAGTAAGCAATAAACATCGACCTGAGCAGGCTTGCTCGAACAAAAAAGTCGAAAAATTTTCCGACTTTTTTGAGCAAAAAAAGTCGACAAAAACGAGAAAAAAAACTTTTTTTTCGAAAGTGTCGAAAAAACCGGAAAAACGAAAAATGTGCAACCCTGGAACCAAATTGTATCTTGGAAATTACGAATAAAGCGGTATCCGTTTGTGAACTATTTAATATCGATTTTTTCTGTCCACTAACAGAAAAAGTACACATACAAGTTCAATATTTGTTCAAACAGTTCATTCCTTCTAAATGACAAAAAAACATACCGGAGACGTCTCTCATCAAAACAGAGGAAGAATATTAGAGGAGACAGAGTGAGGAAGAGAGATAGATGAAGAAAGAGGACTTTTCACATGTACATTCAAGTAAAATAAAATGATCGCTTGGCAAAAAAAAGCTGGTAATAGGGTAGGGTTGAAACCCACGCGTCCACGCCTTCAAATTTAGATTTGAGCCTTCGTAATATTTTCGAAAAATTGCGCATAAAATTAATTGACCCTAATATTTTAGCATATCTCATGTATGTAACATAAGTAACATAAATGATGTATCCACATACCTACTCCGTTCTAAGCCGGTGCGTGATGAGAAAAAAGATATCCACGCTAAATTAAAAAAAAGAACCAGGTTCCCAGTTTTATCAATCTGTGCCAATTGCAAGCATCCTGGTTCATCTGCATGAGTCATTGCAACTTCAAAAAAGTATTGGAATCAACGATTTACTCCTGATGTTACGACAGATGATCGGTATCCATTCAATATAATTCCAATACGAAATATTTCTACACTACCCATTCTCCATTTATTATCCCGAACAAGGTACTCTCTCAAGTTTCAGCCTCTATATGATGTCTCTTAGTCTCATTAGCTGTCCCTGTCCCTGATGAGCCTTACGCGTATGCACGAACTATGCACGAACAAAAATACTTTTCAATTTATGTTATACTTCTTCATAGACCTTTACAGTTCTAAGAATTTGTATTCTAGTGGCCGATTCTCTTCAAATGATATTTTGGTGGATGCAGAAATGATTCAATATTTGTCTAGATGCAGGCATACTTCTAGGTTTCAGCTTAGCTATATGAGTCCAACGTCTCGAGGCAATGCTATAAATTTCTTTTGCGAGAATGCACCGAGAGAGAAAATCGATTCTGACGAACGTAACTAGAGTTGAGGACAATGCAATCCTCTGAGGAAGTCTGAAAGAAGCCAGTTTAAAATGGCATAAACATCTCGAATGGGCCGAATAATATGTACTTTTGGCATTTTCATGTAAACAGAGAGAGAGTTCAGCGGTTTATAGGAAGAAAGAAAGAAGAGGAGATGGCCGAAATTGTTATAAACAAAAGAAAGACAACAAAGGAGATTTCGAGAGAAAAACAAGAGAAAAAAGGAATGTGGAGAATTTTAAAACCATGAAAAAGGAAAAACTGATGAAGATTTACATATGAGAAGATGACAATTCACATGTAGATAGAGTAATGGAGGGACAGAGGAAGCGAGGAGAGAGAGAAAGAGAGAAAGAGAGAGAGAGAGAGAGAGAGAGAGAGAGAGAGAGAGAGAGAGAGATTGAGAGCTGGTGAGACACAAACCGAACTCATTGTTATGACACATTTCTTAGCACTTACAAATGTCGTCCAATAGAAAATACATCGTTTAATGAAAACTTTTTGAATAAAATCAGATGTCCTTTCTATCTTAAATACCATAAATGTATTACATTTATAAATTTCAACAATACTCAATCCCTGATAGGCCTCGTCGCACTACTTCCCACCTTCAACTAGTCAACACAAAGAAACAAGTTTCTATCATTAAATCTATTATACATTAAACCCATCATGTACTTACCTTTAAAAGATGCATCGCTCGATTCCAACTCCAAAGAAGAGAGGGCGATAGTTTGACTGTTCTTCTCGTGCGTAGATTGAAGCGGCGATAGATGAGAATATGTATGATATAGTGAGTAAAAGAAGCACGACGGTCGGAAACGTCTTGAAGCAGTTTGATCTCGATCTCTTTTCTTCTAGTTGGTCAGGATTAACGCCACCTCATTAAGCCACCTCATTGGTTCGAATCAATGGAAAGCACGAAGCTCTGATGCATAATATTCTCCCTTATCCGGGTTCTCCCGCCCTAAAACTTTATCCATCTGTGCACACGAAAAATCAGTCAATGTGGTTTTATAGAACTGTTTTTTCTCTTGGAGAACCGTTGTAAAATTACCAGTTTATGGGAACAAAAAGTCCTACAAAGTATACCCGTATCAGTTAGCATACAGGTTAACAATCATTTTACACTTATGTTTTTTCTGATGATAGCGAATCATGCGATTCATAGTTGATGTTTAACGATAAATTATAGCCGTATGATTAGTAGTCCTGTTCATACATGTGTATGAAAAAAATAATTTAAATTGTTGTAAAATTTCGACAGAAGTGCTGAAAGATTTTTAAAAAAGTTCAAGTTGCCCATCGTAACAACAAGAAAAAAAGTTACGAAAAACTTTTCAATTGTAAAAAGGATACAAAAGAAGAGAAGGCCTCTACATTTGTTAAAGAGATATTGACCCGATTAGAATTGACGAGAAGTTTTTTGAGCAGTACTGTCAATTTTCTCTAAATCTTCCTGGTCATTAAACGATCGTTTCCATTTCCGTTATAGTTCCAATGTCCAGTAAACATGGTCGTTTCTGTAAAACTGGGCACGAGCGCTTCCCCACTCTACCACCATTACCAATTTGCTCGCTCAATGATACAATATGGAAGGCGAAATTTTTGCGTACCCATGAAAATAGTCACAAAGACTTTGCTATAAATTTCTGCTTTCAAGAAAAGTGATCTTGTCCTTTCATCCTCTCCATTTGATAGAAGATTGTGATTTTAATGACATACAAATTAGTGCACATGATGGTCCAGTGTATCTTCTACTCATCGTGTATGCTCGGGCCAAAGGCCCTCAAAGTGCTGAGTTCCAAGAGTTGTGTAACAAACTTCGCCTGGAGAGCAGAAAGACTGCGGGTTTTACCCTCAATCACTTTATTAGGCTTGCATGTTTTGCGAGGATGGCCCGTTCTTTCGACCATTATGATGTTTTTTCAGAGTACTGTAATGATGTTTTTTGCAGAGTACTGTAATGATGTTTTTTGCAGAGTAATGTAATGATGTTTTATGCATCTTCCAATCAAGATCAAAAATGGCACTTAGGTACGGAACAATTTGAAAAAGCATGATACAAAACTTTCTTTAGCGCGATATCCAGGGCTTCTAGAAAGTTACACATAGAGCTTAACAAATTCGAAGTCAATTAGGAGAATAAGCTCAGGCTACCAAAAAATCACAAGATCTTCTTTCAGAAAATATCCAGACGTATCAAAAACAAACTATATATTCCCGCGATGATAGAACAAGCAACTCACTTTTCCGAATACTTTAACAGCTTGCAGCCCCAACCTTTGTTCGGGCCTCTCCCACATATTCCATACCAACACACCCTCCATCACAGGAATGAGTTTACTCCTTTTGAAATTCATTGCACTTTGAAGCGGATTCCGCCCAAAATGAACTCATCACCTGACCTCATTCCCAATTTATTCCTCAAAAACTGCTCGGACTCTTTAACAATACCCCTCTCTATCATTTTCACCAACTCGCTTACCCTAGGATATTATCCCCTAGCTTGGAGACAAGGAATAATAAAACCTATCCATAAGAAAGGTCTTCGCTGTCAAGTAGAAAACTATCGATCGATTACAATGGTGTGTTCTATGTCTAAAATACTCGAGAAAATAATTTTTAATTTAGTTTCTGAACATCTAGAAACCAGTGGATTATTACATCCCAATCAGCATGGTTTTCGTCGCCGACGTTCCACAGTAACATCGTTGGTACATGCTCACTCTCTCTACCTATCTCTACATTATAGAAAGTTAGACTTCGATATATGCTTCATTGACTTCTCCAGCGCTTTTGACTCAGTGAACTTGAGATTCCTAATACACAAACTTGAAAAAATTGGAATCCAAGCCAATTTACTCTCTCTTATTGAATCCTTTCTGACCAATAGATCGTCTAGGGTATCAGTAAATGAAGCTCTCTCCAGCTCCAAAACATACAATAGCGGTGTACCGCAGGGTAGCTGTCTCGGCCCTCTTCTTTTCGCAATATTCATTAACGACGTAATGGACCATATAAATCCTGATGTTAACACTTTCTTGTATGCAGATGATGTTAAAATCTTCTCACACAACAGATACGCAATACAATTAATTCTAGATTCCATCGCGAAATATGCCCTCACCTGGGGTCTAGTCATATCTATACCAAAATACTTTGTCATGCATTGTGGTCTAAACAATTCCAGAGCCATTTATTACATTGATGAGACAGTCATACCTCAAACACCCTACATGAAAGATCTAGGAATCAGCTTTCAGGAAATCATTACTTTCTCCAAACACATAGAAGAGACTATTACAAAGTCCACCAGATGCATAAATATGATTCTTAGAGCATTCAAAACCCAATCCATCGCCGTACTACTTAGAACATACACAACATATGTACGACCCCTCCTTGAGTATGGAAGCGAAGTATGGTCCCCTGTCTCCATAGGACACATTAACTCTATCGAGAAGGTTCAAAGATCATTCACCCGAAGACTGTTAGCTAGAGCTGGTTTAATCAGAATGGAATATCCTGCTAGATTGCGCTTTCTATCTTTGCAAACGCTAGAGTATAGGAGAAACGTTGCTGATTTGACTTTCATTCACAAGTGTTTACATGGAATGATTCAAATAGACTACTCAAGTCTGTTTAAACTTTGCCCTTCCCCCTATCCTATTAGGGAGTCTCACAGTTACCGTATATCACTTCCATCTAATTATCAGACTAGACACAGCACATGTGCATCCCGAGTTATAAACATTTTGAATAAACTGCCTAAAAGAATTGTTTCCCTGAGATTCTCGAGTACTTTCAGAGATGAGATCTTAAAACTAGATGATGATTTTCTGGTTCCAACCTCTAAAATTAGGATTTGAACCGTTTGTTTTTAGTTCAAATGATCATGATTTTTTTTCTTTTTTTTCACGATGATATCGATAATTACTTCAGAATCTTTTTTGTGTGTATTTTCCAAAATTTATCCCGCTGTTTCTCTTGCTGAGCTCACATCTGTGACAGTATATCCGTTTATCACTTAACATGTTGTTTCATGTTCAACTGGAATAAAAGAATGAACAACGTTGTGTCAAAAAAAAAACAATAAGGATATTTGTTTACAAGCAATCAGCTTTCAAGTCTTGATTGGAACAAAGCTAAAACGAAAAAAATAGATCCCTTTTCAGTGATAAAAATAGATCCCTTTTTAGTGATAAAATAGATCCCTTTTTAGTGATAAAAATAGATCCCTTTTTAGTGATAATTCGAGACAGAAAACAGTAAGAAAAAACTTGATTAAAACAAATTTCATGTATTGAACTTGGTCCTCCAGGGTTAATAATTATTGTAGTTTGACGCAGTCTTCTAGATAATTGTCTTGACACAGTTAAATAGAACGGGTTGTTTTGAACGTTAAGGAAACCGTTCGCTTGTGGTCTTCTTCTGCGTGCAAGACGTAGTTTTTGTCCTCTAAAATTTGACGGTGCTGTTGGTTTTTCGAAGAGGTTTTCCGTGGAGCTGATGAGAGTTGCAAAAAATTTTTTTATCGGATCCATTCAATCCTCAACGTTCTGTTGCACAAACCATCGCTTGCCGAATGTTTATTGGACAACCGAACGATTGTCTACTATAAACTAAACACTAAGATATGTTTATTGATTTGTTGTTTGAACATTTTCGACGTATCTATGACATCGAGCTCCCTCTTAACAGAAGGAGAGGAGATTGGAGAGAGCATCAAGGCATCTAGAAGAGTACCTTACAAGTGTCGGACACGGAAGATTGCAGAAGTTTCTGATCTAATAAATCCAAGAATCAACTTGCTCAGAGAAAATCTGTTGTTGAACACTCCAATTGTTGAACACTCCAATTAATATGGCATTTTTGATTTATTACTATAAGGAATGACGAAATTGGAACATTCTGCATCGAAATTGTGAATTACTGACGACTGCTCGAAACTTGAGTAACATATTCAGAGAAGGCATAGCACAAAGTGGCTTTGTAACATACTCATTTCGAAAACTGAACTAACAAATTAACGACTTTGAAAAATTTAACAGTCGAAATAGCAACTCTCCATCTCATGGTTGTATTTGGAAAAGAAACCTAAACCGAATCTAAAAATAATCATTTTGTCTCTATGCTTCAAATCTTTCACTTAAAACATTCATCAGTCGAAACAAACAATCGAACCAATTACTCAACTGAGATAACAATCAAAAGCTGCCACGGTATGTTACAGAAATAGTTTTTAACATTGTTGGTCCAAACAATCGATAAAAAATTGCGACTTGGCGAGAAAGTGAGATAAAACAAAACCAACCCGGTCTTCTAACATCTTTGGACCTAAACCAATTTTTTTGTGAAATTTAACATAATTTCGAATTCAATCTTGGTAAATATAACTATTTATTCGGTCCTAAAATGATAGTTTTCTGATTTTTCATGCATTTAAATTGGAATATTTTTAACTCGATCATATTCGATTCTCTGATAGAATATGTAGTAAAGTTGACAAAACTTCAGATGGTAAAGAACGTAGTAATGAACGAGATCTGGCAAAAAGAACTAGTCCTAATAATATTATATAATGAAAAGAACTAGTCTCAATGACATAAACGGCGAGGAGACTTCATACGAGAGATAATTATGGTTATAGTTCCTAGTCCCTGGCTCCGCCTGAGAGAGAGAGAGAGAGAGAGAAAGAGAGAGAGAGAAAGAGAGAGAGAGAAAGAGAGAGAGAAAGAGAGAGAGAGAGAAAGAGAGAGAGAGAAAAAAGAGAGAGAGAGAAAAAAGAGAAAGAGAGAAAGAGAGAGAAAGAGAGAGAGAGAAAGAGAGAGAGTCTGGAATAAGGCTTGACAATCCTTCCGAAATCCTTGCATTGTAAAGCTGTTCCTGTCACTAACGAGGAATCATTGATGCACTTCCTAGTAAAAAAAACGAACGCCTCGAAAACCAAGCAACTCGATCGCTTTCCTCTTTTGCAAGAACAAGGCTCGAAAGCAGGGGTTTTTTAGTGTGCAAGAAAAAGGTACAGACGCCCGCCAAAAGCGGAAAATATTTTTTTCAACATAAGGGTCTCCCCTTATGATTTAATAAAAACAGAGGCTGTCGGAGGGACAGAAGGTCTGACATGACTATTTATCCCCTGCTCGAAAGTCGTGTCCGGCGTTTAAAGCATCTCAACAAAGATAGGTTCTTTTCTGGTGTTAACACAAAAACTTCGCAAAATGCCTATGATAACAACAGATTGAAAACATGAGAGCAACATGATTATTGAAGCTGACAACCGATTCATGAGAATAGGCAACGTCGTTTCTCCTAAATGTCGGCCTTGAGTGGCTGAGTGATTCTCTCCTGATCGGGCAGTCCTATCTCCTTTTTCAACTTCTCTTCCTCTTTCGCTTTGTCTGCCTGAATAACACAACCTCCCCTCCATTCCATTTTTTCTTCTCCAACTAAAGCCTCCTTTCAGAGTTCCTCGCCCCTCTCATCCTAAGACTCTCACCTACTTCAGACCGATATTTTCCATTCAAAAACATGTTTATTTGTATAGATTATTGGTTTTATCATGAGTTTTGTTTCAAATCGACACAAAACGCTATAATTCGTAAAATATCACCCAGTTCAACCATTACTTCAGTTCCTGATGCATGTAAGCAAAAAAGATTAGAAAATAACGAAAAAATAGCGTCGTCTGTGATTATGATTAACTCTGTTCACCCTAATCTCTATCTTTTAACATTTCGTATGCCTCATTTTCATTGTGAATTTTTACTCACTTACGCTGAACTCGCGCCCGCGACAGGTCTCCTATAATGATTTCATCTTTTATACGCAAAGAATAAAGAATGAATGAATAAGGTTTCCCAGAGGACTACGCTCACGGATAGGAAAATTGAAGGCGGAGATATGAAAAGAAGCCCTGTTTAGGCTAACGCTGCATAGCTTCCAGGGGGGCCTAGTACTCTACCTACTAAATTAATGTTGAGCTCGCTAAACTGATGTTTGATCACAATACCCGTCACACTTGCACCACAAAATGCGGGTAAAATCTATGCGTTATCCAAAAAAAGAACACTTGGTAATTTCTATTCGAATAGCATTCTCAACTTCTCATTCAATGCTCTCGAACTCTCTCTGGAAGTCGCCTTTTTTCAAATAATGTTTTCCTGGTCTTCACAATTGTCAAAAAAGCCTGCTTCAAACTCACCTCACACTTTCAAAACCTCTTTCTCTTCTCTCTCTCTCTCTCTCTTTCTACTTTCCCCTTCGGATGCTGTCTTGGCTCGCTTATGTATCAGAATGCCGCCTTTGAATTAACACATCACTAATTCTTGTTAATTCTCACGCACAACTGTAACTCATATCTCTCTTCTTCCACTTATAAAGTTCAATTTTTTTATTTAAAAAAATTGATTTTTAAATTTACTTTTTGTGGCAAAACAAGGAAGATTTCATCGTATGATTGTAAAAATTTTTCTTGAAAAACTTTATTTGTTTCTCTTTGTCATTTATATCACTAAATACTCTCTTTCAATCATTCAAACCGAGTTTTCCTATGTGATAATGATCACTTTTATACATGAACTCCTATTATAAAAACTCATGAACTTGCCCTTTGCTAGACTTCTCTGAACTCATAATAAGTGGACAGACTCGCCGTTTCAGAACCAGATTTTCACATACGAGATTTGAGTATCATTGACTCGGAAGGAGCCTTTGTATGAAAGTAATCACTGTCACATAAGCGAAGATTTGATGACCAAAATCAATTTTCATATTTCAATGATATTTTGATGTTATTCATGGCAAAAGGTAAGACCTACTCTATGTATCTATGTATTATCATTTGAGGGGAGGGGGTCTTGCTCTTTTTGTTCGATAAGACCTAATCTCTATCATTTGAGGGGAGGGGGTCTTGCTCTTTTTGTTCGATAAGACCTAATCTCTATCATTTGAGGGTGGGGGTCTTGCTCTTTTTGTTCGATAAGACCTAATCTCTATCATTTGAGGGGAGGGGGTCTTGCTCTTTTTGTTCGATAAGACCTAATCTCTATCATTTGAGGGTGGGGGTCTTGCTCTTTTTGTTCGATAAGACCTAATCTCTATCATTTGAGGGTGGGGGTCTTGCTCTTTTTGTTCGATAAGACCTAATCTCTATCATTTGAGGGGAGGGGGTCTTGCTCTTTTTGTTCGATAAGACCTAATCTCTATCATTTGAGGGTGGGGGTCTTGCTCTTTTTGTTCGATAAGACCTAATCTCTATCATTTGAGGGGAGGGGGTCTTGCTCTTTTTGTTCGATAAGACCTAATCTCTATCATTTGAGGGGAGGGGGTCTTGCTCTTTTTGTTCGATAAGACCTAATCTCTATCATTTGAGGGTGGGGGTCTTGCTCTTTTTGTTCGATAAGACCTAATCTCTATCATTTGAGGGGAGGGGGTCTTGCTCTTTTTGTTCGATAAGACCTAATCTCTATCATTTGAGGGTGGGGGTCTTGCTCTTTTTGTTCGATAAGACCTAATCTCTATCATTTGAGGGTGGGGGTCTTGCTCTTTTTGTTCGATAAGACCTAATCTCTATCATTTGAGGGGAGGGGGTCTTGCTCTTTTTGTTCGATAAGACCTAATCTCTATCATTTGAGGGGAGGGGGTCTTGCTCTTTTTGTTCGATAAGACCTAATCTCTATCATTTGAGGGGAGGGGGTCTTGCTCTTTTTGTTCGATAAGACCTAATCTCTATCATTTGAGGGGAGGGGGTCTTGCTCTTTTTGTTCGATAAGACCTAATCTCTATCATTTGAGGGGAGGGGGTCTTGCTCTTTTTGTTCGATAAGACCTAATCTCTATCATTTGAGGGGAGGGGGTCTTGCTCTTTTTGTTCGATAAGACCTAATCTCTATCATTTGAGGGGAGGGGGTCTTGCTCTTTTTGTTCGATAAGACCTAATCTCTATCATTTGAGGGGAGGGAGTCTTGCTCTTTTTGTTCGATAAGACCTAATCTCTATCATTTGAGGGGAGGGGGTCTTGCTCTTTTTGTTCGATAAGACCTAATCTCTATCATTTGAGGGGAGGGGGTCTTGCTCTTTTTGTTCGATAAGACCTAATCTCTATCATTTGAGGGGAGGGGGTCTTGCTCTTTTTGTTCGATAAGACCTAATCTCTATCATTTGAGGGGAGGGGGTCTTGCTCTTTTTGTTCGGAAAGACCTAATCTCTATCATTTGAGGGGAGGAGGTCTTGCTCTTTTTGTTCGATAAGACCTAATCTCTATCATTTGAGGGGAGGGGGTCTTGCTCTTTTTGTTCGATAAGACCTAATCTCTATCATTTGAGGGTGGGGGTCTTGCTCTTTTTGTTCGATAAGACCTAATCTCTATCATTTGAGGGGAGGGGGTCTTGCTCTTTTTGTTCGATAAGACCTAATCTCTATCATTTGAGGGTGGGGGTCTTGCTCTTTTTGTTCGATAAGACCTAATCTCTATCATTTGAGGGGAGGGGGTCTTGCTCTTTTTGTTCGATAAGACCTAATCTCTATCATTTGAGGGTGGGGGTCTTGCTCTTTTTGTTCGATAAGACCTAATCTCTATCATTTGAGGGGAGGGGGTCTTGCTCTTTTTGTTCGATAACACCTAATCTCACATCAACAAACGCTCTAATTCCGCTTAAAGGCATCTATGCCTGTTCATGTTGAAATAGGATATAAACCACGCACATGCAAAAACTAGTCCACGGGGTGGGATCGAACTCAGCCGTATCTCTCTTACCGGATGCAAACGTGTTACCAAAACCCCAACGAATCCTATTTTCTCAAGGCACTACATTTGAGTGTGAGGTGAGGCAAACCTTCGCTCTGCTCATCTCAGCTGACATTCTCTTGTACTCTGGCTTGAAGAAGATGACGAGAATGAGAACGAGAACTGCTGCGATGATGGAGAAGGCCTGAAGGGCCAACACTATTGAACTTTCTCGGTATTCAAGTTTTTGGAAGTTCCGGAACAACCAACACTACAAGTTCTATTTTCAAGTTGGTCTTGGAACAGGAACCTTCACATCAAAATTAAAGGTCGTAGTTTTTCCTGAGACAATCCTTTCATATTTTTATATCCATGTGACTTCATCATCCTCGTATTTTTTTCTAATTTTGTCCTCGAAACCAGGGGTTAAATAGTGACCGGATCGGTCCCGTCGGCGGATACATATACACACACTATTTTTTTAGAACTCCCTTTTTTTCTTACCCTTTTCCTTCATCCCCTCTTCTTTTCCGCCAAATCTGAGGGGTGGATACATATAAACCCAAATTGAGCGGCTCCATTTAACCCCTACTCGAAACTACTATTCCTGGGACACTTCTCCGAACACGACTCCAACTTCTCTCAGGAACTGTCTACGAAAACTCTCATTCAACTGTCTCCTATGCTTTCTTGGTCATGAAATCTAAGTGATAGCAAGAACTACTGTATCGCGTCAATATTAAATAACTCAATTCTCATCTTCATACAATTTGAAAAGAAAAATTATATCAATTTTTTTTCTGAAAAAACTAAATGAACCTGAAAGTTAGCTTGTTTTCTTTCAATTGTCAAGAAAAAAACTTTAAAAAGACCGCTAATTCGAGCGTGGAACCTGAAATAATGATTATACTTCTTCCGACAGTCATTTCAACACTTTCGCCATGAAGTAACAAGTTAATTTAAACAAAGTCTTCCATTGAAATTGCATACACTCGTAGGCAACGACTGTTTACCGGGCTGTCTTATTCCCCCGAACATTCTAGAATAGGAATGACCACCCTACTTCGCATCAGCAGCAACGCGTCTGCTTTGACGCACCTCATCCATGCAATTTCCTTATGGAAACCATGTTCAAATCGAACAAGAATCAAACCAGGGGTTTCAAACCAAACCAAACCAAACAAACCAAAGAATCAAACCAGGGGTTTCAAACCAAACCAAACCAAACAAACTAAAGAATCAAACCAGGGGTTTCAAACCAAACCAAACCAAACAAACCAAAGAATCAAACCAAACCAAAGCAGAGAAAGAACATTTTCTTATTATGGGCTACAAACTCGGGTCAAGGGTCTTTGTTGAGTTTCCGAGTGCCGTTGAGCTATGACCAAAATTGGATAGTATAGTTCGTCAAAGGAGGACGATGCCGGACTGGCCTGGGTATGCCACCGGATAAAACATCTGCCGATACTCCCCTATACTTTGTAATGGCGAGTCGAGGCGCCAGTAAATGAGTCTCTTGCCCTTCTCCGATTAACGAATGGTTCTCGCGAAGAGGATCGCCGTCTGCGGTGCGAGTGTAGACGGAGAAAATTTCTCCGGACTCAAAAGGATCCTCACTAAACTATCCCAAAGGACTCCCCTCGACAGGACCTATGGGCAAACCACAGCAACTACAGCTATTAATGAAATCAGAATAATAGAAAAAAGGAACGTACCATAACACTCTGTGTGCTATCCTTCGGATGGTTGAGATGATCTCCCTTCCCCAGGGTGCAAACCTGAGCATTTCGAATTCCCGCATCGTTGAAATTCCTTTTTTTTCTCAATTATCTCGAAAAGAAGAGAACGACTTTTGCAAGAAATTTTAAATAATAGTTTTTTGTTACTTTAGCTAGTAAAGTAGAGGGAAGAACCCTGCGGAAACTCTAACTTCTCTTTTTCTGCAGTGATTCTTATCGTTTTTCGAACGTGTTTGCAACACAAAGCAGATTGAATTTTCGGAATGCATGCAAGTCCTAAAACAAAATTCTCCGAAAGAATGAATAAAGAATGATTGAATGTATAAGTATCTGGCCAACCTGGGTATCCATTCTGTCCGGCTGGAGAGGGCGCGAGAACTGCTTCATTATCATCACATACAGAACAGATTGAATCTGGGATATCGAATGCTCGATCAATTAACCAACACCACTGAGAACTCTACAAATCTATTGAGAATAAAGTTCAGGAACCAAAACAAACTTATACTAATTAATATAAGTACAAAATTTATTTCTCTTTTGTACTAAAACTGAACATAGTCTTCTATCTTTTCGCTGTTAGATCCTACTTTCCAAAACATAACAGAAAGAATAGCCTTTGAGCAACCCTTTTTCCGGCACTAGGAGGTTGAAACCATGAGTGGTCCACAGGTTTTATTCATTTTCTCAAATTTTTACATTCTGAAGCCTCATCAAACATTCCAGTAATTACTAAAACCAAGTCATATTTCGGCGTTGAAGATATAACATCATTCACGTTGAAAAGAACCGAATCACCTTCAAAATTAAGCTATGAAATTAAAAAAACTATTAAAGGTTCAAAATTTGAAAATAATCGATACTACGTGATCAACACTAGTAAAGTTAACCTTTCCTTTGCTCTTACCAATTTCTAAATATATTTTCCATATATTTTTCTAGTATTTTTCTCCCTTTTTCTCTTTGCTTGTGTTCCCTCATCTCTATCTCTCACTTTTCTCTCTTCCCCTCTCTCTTTGTTTTTTTTTCTATTTATATCTCTCCTTTTCAATCTCTTCCGCTCTTACTTCCGTTTCTCTCTCTCCTTTCTCTATTCCCCGCCAACTGCCCCTTACCTGCCCGGATAGCACAATGAGTCCAGTGGCGGTGGCCTCGCTGACTGGATGAGTACACTCGACGGACAACTCCAGCCCCACTGGATACGTGGCCAGTCCGAGGACTCCGAAGCAGACACAGGTCAGAGCGATGAGGACCGCCAGACCAGGGTGCAGCGTCAGCTGCATGAAGATCAGTCCGAACACCACCGCTAGTCCCATCGCAATCTGTAGAATGGAGAGTGAGAGAGTACTAGGAAGATCAAGAGAAACAGACAGGAGAGAGAGTACGAGAAAGGAGAGAGAGAGAGAGAGAGACAACAGAGAGAGAAAGGGAACGCGAAAGAGAGAGGTAGAATATGAGGAAAGAGATAGGGACAGTCTCACAGAAAAAAAGAGGCGTCACAACGTGAGCTCGCAAGTTTTCGCAACAGTCACTAGTACTGGGTGGATGCTAATTTGCTAATTACACTTGGTAACTTTCCAAAGTTGTTTGTACCACACATGACTGACTTTCTACATATCAAGGAAGACAAAAGGCTACAACTGAAGACACATAAACTTCACAAAAAATGAATAACTTCAACAATAATACTCTCACATGTTTCTTACAAGACTGATTGGGTCTAAAATGGATCCCGAAACCCTGAACTCAGACCCCCGAACCTTCATTGTCTCCTCGTACACCTTGAATCTGTCTACAATGAATGATGAGACAGTTGCTCCGACGAGGCCTCCCACAATCATCAGCGAGGCACACAAACCAGAAAACGTGTTGCCGTATCCCGAAGGGCACAGCAACTCCTAAACAATCACAATAGCATCCTACTTCCACATTATTCTGCTTTTATTCTCCTTTGTATTTATTTCATTTAATTTTAATTGTTTTTTTCCAATCGAGCACAAAGACATATGAATGTGAACGGAAAATCTGTCACGGATGTGAGTTCAGAATGGTAAAACATGCTTTCAAATAATACGATTCTGAAACCGGAGAAAAACACATGATATATCTTCGAGTGAACTGTTTTCTGGCTATTTCACTACTTGAAACCCCAAAAACTCCAGGAAAACTCACCCTTCCCTTTCTTACTATTCCTTTCCAACGTCTTAATCTAAACAGACCAATGTCTTAATTTTTCATACTTTCTCATATTTCAGATCTTATCTCATACACTTTCTCCCAAAAATCCCATTAAACATTTGAATATGATAAAAGCTGACCTGCATGACTGTATACAAGCAGTTGAACATGCCGACTCCGCCCCCCATCACCAAGAAGAGGATAAGATACTGTCGACTGCCAAAGCAGGCCTTTAATCCATCCACGAACCCAATCGTTTCCTGAAGCATCTATTTTAAGATAATGTAACGCAAATCATCTTTAAGCAAAATCTACAAACATAAACCAATTCAACAATGGCTCGAGCCACATCATACGGAACCGCAAAACTGCGCTCGAATCTATATTTCAGTGTGGATCTTACTTTCTCATACCACTGTAATTCTCGACATTCTGTAAATCTGCGCAAGTGGAACATTATAATCTTCACCTTGTCAGCCGCTGAGGCAGACGGGGGCCGTTTGGGCTCACTGCTAGTGACGCCTACGAAGGCGACTATCATGACAACAACCGAGGGAACTGCCGTCAGGATGTTCAGGTACGGTACATGGTCTACCGACCGTACCAGCTGCGGGGAAATGGAGTTGGCGAGCAGCACTCCGAGCGGATTACTCATTGCGCCTGAGATAGGAAGAGTTGGTCAAATCGATTGCTAAGTATAAGATTGGATAAAATTTGAGGGACGATTGGGTTCGATTCCGCCTCAAGGGAAAGATTTTGTTTTATAATTGGAGCATCAAAAATAATAGGCCAACTACTGGGTGCGACAAAAGTTCACGTGGACAAATTTTTCATTTAAATTTTTTTATTAGAGATCGTGTGATTTTTCGCTTGTATTTTAGTCATAATGTTGCAAACATACACTGAAAAATTCAGAATTATGACTCTTTTCGTTTTCCAATAATGGTTTCTGATATTGAGTGAGGCTGTATTCTGAGCTTGAGTCAGTCCGGGAAAATTTAGAAGCACATTGCCAGAATCACTCGATGTTCCCGCAGGGCTATTGTGTACACAATACGTCGTTCTCGTAAGAAAGACTGGTACGAGGAATGACTTTCCTAGGAGCAGCAGACGAGGGACCGCGACTCCTTCTGTGAACGAGACAAGATTCATCGTGACAAGGACCGCGACCCCTTCTTTGAACGAGAAAAGATTCATCGTGACAGGGACCGCGACCCCTTCTTTGAACGAGACAAGATTCATCGTGACAGGGACCGCGACCCCTTCTTTGAACGAGACAAGATTCATCGTGACAGGGACCGCGACCCCTTCTTTGAACGAGACAAGATTCATCGTGACATGGACCGCGACCCCTTCTTTGAACGAGACAAGATTCATCGTGACAGGGACCGCGACCCCTTCTTTGAACGAGACAAGATTCATTGTGACAGGGACCGCGACCCCTTCTTTGAACGAGACAAGATTCATCGTGACAGGGACCGCGACCCCTTCTTTGAACGAGACACGATTCATCGTGACAGGGACCGCGACCCCTTCTTTGAACGAGACAAGATTCATCGTGACAGGGGCTGCGACCCCTTCTTTGAACGAGACAAGATTCATCGTGACAGGGACCGCGACCCCTTCTTTGAACGAGACAAGATTCATCGTGACAGGGACCGCGACCCCTTCTTTGAACGAGACAAGATTCATCGTGACAGGGACCGCAACCCCTTCTTTGAACGAGACAAGATTCATGGTGACAGGGACCGCGACCCCTTCTTTGAACGAGACAAGATTCATCGTGACAGGGTCCGCGACCCCTTCTTTGAACGAGACAAGATTCATCGTGACAGGGACCGCGACCCCTTCTTTGAACGAGACAAGATTCATCGTGACCCAAGCAGAATCTCAGGAAAGTCTCGAAGGAGCTGATTATCTTGACTAGTTCTGTTCGAAGAATTGTCAAATCCCGCAAGTGACTCCACCCGATCAAGTACCAGAAGACAAACGCATCGACGAACCAGATGAAGTGACTCCACCCGATCAAGTAGCAGAAGACAAACGCATCGACGAACCAGATGAAGGCGACCCGTCTTCCGAGATGTCGCTACCTGATCAAGCGGTTCAAGACAATGGAGACTTTGGATATTCTCTTCACCGATGAGAAGTTTTAAGTTTTAGATTGTTTTAATGGACATCTGCATAATTACTTTGGCTGCTCTTCCTTCTGTGCGGGTTGGACGCCGAGGAATTTATTGATCTGCGGGATTTGCTTCTCCAAGAAGCCAGTCTTGTAAGCAATGCCAACCGCCAGTGCGACAATAATGAGGAAGATGACGAAGTAGCCCAATAAGTTGCTAAAAATTAAGCAGTCTTATAACCACTAGAACTCAGTATTAGGTCAAAATTCGTCTGGGAAGCCCATAAGAGTGGCCGCTACGTCTCGAGAAAGGACCATCCCGCTCCTTTCATGGTCTCGGCCGGGATGACCGCGACCGGCAAGGCTGAACTCGTTTTCGCGGAACAGGGAGTCAAAGTGTTGCACAAAATTACCCGAACGACCTTCTCGTAAATAAAACACTTCCCTAAAGCCAGACTGCCTTTGCCGGACGTGGACGTTTCACATTCCAGAACTGGAACTGGACGTTCCAGCAGGACTCTGCGCCCGATAACAAAGCAACCGTGGTGCAAGACCTATTTCCCTTTCAATAATCACATCTGACGAAGGGCCTCTGTAATAGCCTATATTGAATCACTTAGAATTTTCTATGTTGTCGGTCCTTGGGAACAAGGCCTGCACTTTCCTTCACAATTTGTGACAGCCTCAAGCGCGCCCTACAGAAGGCGTGAGATGATCTTGACGTCGCTTATCTGTCCACCACGGCTTGTGACTTCCACAAGCGACTCCGCGCGTGTGTCAAAAAGAAGGTGGGAACTTTTTAGAACTCGAAAATTCAGTTTTTTCAAACTGGTTCAAAAAAATTCGTTAAAATTTTTTTCGTTTTGTTGAATCCGTCAAGTTTTTATTGAAAAAATACTGTCCACGTGAACTTATGGCGCACCCTCTGTTACACCCCCTTCTTGCACTTATGGCGCACCCTCTGTTACACCCCCTTCTTGCACTTATGGCGCACCCTCTGTTACACCCCCTTCTTGCACTTATGGCGCACCCTCTGTTACACCCCCTTCTTGCACTTATGGCGCACCCTCTGTTACACCCCCTTCTTGCACTTATGGCGCACCCTCTGTTACACCCCCTTCTTGCACTTATGGCGCACCCTCTGTTACACCCCCTTCTTGCACTTATGGCGCACCCTCTGTTACACCCCCTTCTTGCACTTATGGCGCACCCTCTGTTACACCCCCTTCTTGCACTTATGGCGCACCATCTGTTACACCCCCTTCTTGCACTTATGGCGCACCCTCTGTTACACCCCCTTCTTGCACTTATGGCGCACCCTCTGTTACACCCCCTTCTTGCACTTATGGCGCACCCTCTGTTACACCCCCTTCTTGCACTTATGGCGCACCCTCTGTTACACCCCCTTCTTGCACTTATGGCGCACCCTCTGTTACACCCCCTTCTTGCACTTATGGCGCACCCTCTGTTACACCCCCTTCTTGCACTTATGGCGCACCCTCTGTTACACCCCCTTCTTGCACTTATGGCGCACCCTCTGTTACACCCCCTTCTTGCACTTATGGCGCACCCTCTGTTACACCCCCTTCTTGCACTTATGGCGCACCCTCTGTTACACCCCCTTCTTGCACTTATGGCGCACCCTCTGTTACACCCCCTTCTTGCACTTATGGCGCACCCTCTGTTACACCCCCTTCTTGCACTTATGGCGCACCCTCTGTTACACCCCCTTCTTGCATTTATGGCGCACCCTCTGTTACACCCCCTTCTTGCACTTATGGCGCACCCTCTGTTACACCCCCTTCTTGCACTTATGGCGCACCCTCTGTTACACCCCCTTCTTGCACTTATGGCGCACCCTCTGTTACACCCCCTTCTTGCACTTATGGCGCACCCTCTGTTACACCCCCTTCTTGCACTTATGGCGCACCCTCTGTTACACCCCCTTCTTGCACTTATGGCGCACCCTCTGTTACACCCCCTTCTTGCACTTATGGCGCACCCTCTGTTACACCCCCTTCTTGCACTTATGGCGCACCATCTGTTACACCCCCTTCTTGCACTTATGGCGCACCCTCTGTTACACCCCCTTCTTGCACTTATGGCGCACCCTCTGTTACACCCCCTTCTTGCACTTATGGCGCACCCTCTGTTACACCCCCTTCTTGCACTTATGGCGCACCCTCTGTTACACCCCCTTCTTGCACTTATGGCGCACCCTCTGTTACACCCCCTTCTTGCACTTATGGCGCACCCTCTGTTACACCCCCTTCTTGCACTTATGGCGCACCCTCTGTTACACCCCCTTCTTGCACTTATGGCGCACCCTCTGTTACACCCCCTTCTTGCACTTATGGCGCACCCTCTGTTACACCCCCTTCTTGCACTTATGGCGCACCCTCTGTTACACCCCCTTCTTGCACTTATGGCGCACCCTCTGTTACACCCCCTTCTTGCACTTATGGCGCACCCTCTGTTACACCCCCTTCTTGCACTTATGGCGCACCCTCTGTTACACCCCCTTCTTGCACTTATGGCGCACCCTCTGTTACACCCCCTTCGTGCACTTATGGCGCACCCTCTGTTACACCCCCTTCTTGCACTTATGGCGCACCCTCTGTTACACCCCCTTCTTGCACTTATGGCGCACCCTCTGTTACACCCCCTTCTTGCACTTATGGCGCACCCTCTGTTACACCCCCTTCTTGCACTTATGGCGCACCCTCTGTTACACCCCCTTCTTGCACTTATGGCGCACCCTCTGTTACACCCCCTTCTTGCACTTATGGCGCACCCTCTGTTACACCCCCTTCTTGCACTTATGGTGCACCCCCTTCTTGCACTTATGGCGCACCCTCTGTTACACCCCCTTCTTGCACTTATGGCGCACCCTCTGTTACACCCCCTTCTTGCACTTATGGCGCACCCTCTGTTACACCCCCTTCTTGCACTGTTTCAAATATTTTGAAAGTAGAATGGTCTTCTCTTTTCACTCCGATGTCTCGACCCACCTTGGATGGAAGATAACTTCCTCCTGGTCCCCCTTTCACTCCGATCTCTCAACCCACACCCTGAACAAAATTGAAATCTCACCAATCATAGTCGCGAGCGCCCTTTGGTTGTGCGGGAACCAGGAGTTGGAAACCTGTAAACGTAAAACCTTCAAAAGAAAATTAAATCGTATGACCAATATTCTAGAAGAATTCTTGAGAAAGCAACAATGACTTTTTTAGTATGAAAACTTAAGAGTTACCTCAAATCAGCTTCGTCCACCTTGAAAATCCCTCTTGTATGGAAGATAACTTACCCCTTGTCCCCTTTTCACTCCGATCTCTCAATCCACCTTGGATGGAAGATAACTTCTCCCTTGTCATCTTCTCACTCCGATCTCTCAACCCACCTTGGATGGGAGATAAACTCCCTTGTCCCCTTTTCACTCCGATCTCTCAACCCAGCTTGCATGGAAGATAACTTCCCCCGTGTCCCCTTTCCCTCCGATCTCTCAACCCACATTGGATGGAAGATAACTTCTCCCTTGTCCCCTTTTCCCTCTGATCTCTCAACCCACCTTGGATGGAAGATACATAATGAACGGATAGGCTATCGCTGCTATTCCTTGTCCCACGATTCCGACATAGAAACGGTACTGGAATGGCAAAAAAGACGAGGACATGCGAATCAATGACCCCAGGCCATTAGCCGTTGCTGAAATCGAGAAAATCGTACAAACTTGTCGAAAAACCAAGTTTCCACCTCCAATAACAACGAGGATCTTATAATGATGGAAAGGCAATCCCGATGGTAAAAATGGCAGCGAGGATAACAAATAACAAATGACTCGTTGGTCTGAAATATAAAAAAAACTAGTTTTTAATGAGAGAAAAAACTAGGAATAGGATATTGTTGGGCGAACTGAAGATTAACTTATAGTTCGCTTAGCTTTCAAATCCCCAAAGTCCAAAAAGTCCGCGAGAAGTGAACGCCTATATTAACAACGAGGGAAGAAAGGAAGCGACCAAATAATGAAGAATAGTTATTTGAGAAGAAGATCCACCGAAACCAAGGGGTTAAGACATGTTGGTAGTGCTCATGCACGAATCTGACTCTCCCCACTGCTGCTATTCACACTAGCAGGAATGTAGCAGGCAGCCACTGATTCTACCAGGATAGGTCTGTCCCGCATCTCAGGGGAGCGCGTACCCTGCCGCGAGGCGGGAACAAGCACGAGGAAGATTATTAGTGATTTGAGAAAGTTGAGAACATGAAAAGGATGAGAGTGAGCATGAGTGGTACGGGGTAATAAGAAAGTATTGCTTATTTTCTGATTTTCCTCATCAACGGGCTCCATACATAATTAGGTATTTTCATTTAAAACTGAAAAATAACAAATTAAAAGTTTTTTCTTCTGGATACTAATCGGGAATAGCCTCCGAGGGTCAAAATCGAGAACCTGGCTAGTGCCTTTTTTGCTTTCTAATGACCTATCAGTCAGAGTTGTTGAAATGAACCTGCGATAAGAATACTGATTCGCGTTCCGAAAGAGCCGCCGGCCCACATGGCGAAAATACCAACTGGTACGGTCATCATCATGTAGATCATCGAAAACCTTCAACATGGTAAAGTGAATAAGAGTATACCCTACTCCTCGTTGATCTCAAGCAACGGATTTTTATACCGAGCAGAGGGACGGATTTTTCGCAGAAGCTTGTGCAAAAATCGTGTGGTGTGACGGGAACCGAACCCGTGACCTTTCACATTCCGGGCAAATGAGCTACATACGGTCACATGATAATGCACATTTTAAGGTCCGTAAAACAGTAGTCGAGTTACACTCATTCACAACTTTTCAATTCAACTACTTTACCAAAGTTTAGCTCGAACAGTGGAGATTACTGCAGCTCAAACTTAATGCTAATTTTTGTTTAAATTAATGCACCCTGAATCAAAGGCCAATGTAACTCAATGTAGTGAATTATCTCACTGTAGTTACTACACAGCTTAATGTTCAGCTACACAGCTTAATGTTCAGCTACGTTTTACTGTAGTTCTGATCTTTAAAGTAGCTATTCAATGATGCCCACCACGCCGCGGAGTCTTCTCCGTAGAAGTAGTTAACGTAATTTGACACCGGCGCAAAGGCGATCCATCCGACGGTGTTGAGATTGTTCAGCAAGGCCACCACAGCTAACATCAACCAACGACGACGGTAAACTCTGAAAGCAGCTTCTTTAGGTTGTCAGATACTGTATACCAATGCAGAACACCTGGACAAAGATATTGGTTGGTACGAACCTAATGGAGCGTTTAGAATTCAAAAATTACTGTTCTAGTGTAAGATTGATGATTAGCTTGAGGTTTTTTTCATAAGTTTTATCGATTTAATTTTATAAAACTAAAAAAGCTTTGAAAAAACCGCAATTCATTTGCATTGCATTTCACGGCCATTTTTGGTGGGACAAATAAGCGCACATTTTACGTTCTCAGATATTATACTTTAAAAATTTCCTTTTTCAAATCTTAAACCTCTATAACTCTTTTCGATGTTGATGTACACCTCAAAAATGAACATTTCCTTCTGTTCTATTTTACATACCACAATCACAAAGGAATAGTAATGTGTCGTTCGGTCCTGCTAAGATAAAGAGAGCTAGCTGAGTTTGGTCCCTACCAGGGGTTAAATAGTTACTGGACCAGCTATGTTGGCGCATACATGTTCACGTCAGAAATGATCTACATTCTCTTCTCCTTCCGTTCTATTTTACCTTTCTTTCACTTTTCTTTCCACTCTTCCTGCCTTTACTTACCCCTTTTTCAATCGCTCGGCGCGTACAATTATGTCTTAGACCGGTCTCATTCAACGCCTGGTCCCTAGTAGGGTCTTAGACCGGTCTCATTCAACGCCTGGTCCCTACTGACGGAGTACCGTTTGCCAGCACGTTGATTCTATAATAATTAGCAACTTGAAAGCTTTCAAAAACTATTTTTTCTGTTAAACTGACTTCAATTCGAATGGTACATCATCCTCCGCTTTTTCCATTGTCCCATCCTGGAACAATATAAATGTTTTATTTTATGTGAACATTTTACTTCTAAATGAAAACGATTCATGATCGAATTCTAACTTCATTTATATGGACCTTCAAGTCAAACATACATGGGTATCTGTCAACATTCCAGATCAAGTCCTTAAAGCCAGATCCCTCTCTCTCTCTCCCTCTCTCTCAATCCTCTGTCTCTCCCTCTCTCTCAATCCTCTCTCTCTCTCCCTCTCTCAATCCTGTCTCTCTCTTTCTCTTCTTCTTCTTTCTTCTTCTTCTTCTTAGCGTTGTCCCGCGCCGGCCGAGGTCGGAGTAGGGTCCGCTGTACGGCTTCTAGCTCTCCAGAAACATCTGTCCGTTGCGTCTTCCGAGTGGAGTCTTGCAAGGCGCAGGTCTTGGTTGAGCGTATCCATATATCTTGTCTTCGGTTTGCCTCGAGGGCGTTTGCCTGGTACTTCCATGTCAAGGGCGTGTCTTGCGATGTTGGTCGCGTCTCTTCGCATCACGTGTCCATACCATCTAACTCTCCCTTCTCGCATCTTGTCTTGTATTGGGGCAACGCCGAGTCTCCCTCTCACAATCGTGTTACGCACACAATCTAGGCGAGTCAGTCCTAGTGTCCAGCGTAACATTTTCATCTCATTCGTGTGGATAATGTTCTCGGTTATACGCGTTGTAGGCCAGGTCTCCGTCGAATAGAGAAGCACGGGACGGATTGCTGTTTTATACATCTTTTCGCGTATGCCAGCTGTGATATTCCTATCACAGAGGACACCTGCAGCTTCTCTCCATTTCATCCAAGCTGCATTTACTCTTTGGCGTGCCGCTGCATTTGTTGACGTGTCTGAGGAGATGACAGAACCAAGGTACTTGAATTCGGAGGTCTTCGGGAGCGGTTCACCGCTGATGTGAACAGTTCCCGTCGTTTGCACTCCGATTTCCTGGTACTCGGTCTTCTTGATGTTGAGGCGTAAGCCATGTCTACTAAGAGCGTCATTCCATTCTTGGGTGCGTTTCTCGATTTCGGCACGTGTAGGAGCAGCAAGGAGAATGTCGTCGGCGTATGCGATGGTTGACGGAGCCGGAGTCAGTAGAGGACGCGTGACGGTATCCATAACCAAAATGAAGAGAAGGGGAGACAAAGCACTCTCTTGGTGCACTCCAACGTTTACTGCGAATGGCTCTGTGATGCCGACCGGAGTTCTGACAGTACTCTTTGAATCATCGTACATCGCCATTGTCCATCGAATGTACTCTTCAGGAACCTGATGATCGCGCAATGCATATGAAATAAGATCATGGGGGACTCTGTCGAACGCCTTTTCCAAATCGAGGTAGGTCAGATGGAGAGGTGATCTTTTCTCTGCGTGCTTCTCGACGAGTAAACGGAGTGCAAATATTGCATCTGTTGTGCCTCTTCCGTTCACAAACCCGCATTGCTGAGCTGGAATATCGACGATATCTCGTATGCGTGAATCCAGTATCCTCTCAAATATCTTCATAGTGTGGTTGAGAAGGCGTATTGGACGGTAGTTGCTGCATACTCTGGCATCGCCTTTTCCTTTGAAGACTGGAACGGTCGTGGAGTAGCGCCAGATATGTGGAATTTGGCCTTGCTTTACGATGGTGTTGAACAGGTGCACGAGATGTGCTAGTCCAACATCACCCGGAAGTTTCCAGGCTTCGGTGGCTAAAAGCCATGGTTTACAACAAGGGTATTCATGCGATCGGCCTGTTGAGTGGATGGTCAATCCAGCCTGGCATCGCGGAACGTGTTTGTCGGGAGTTCCTGCTAATCCTTGACCGTAGAAAAGCAGAAGATTAATCGAAAAGACGCCTCGACTCGTGTGGCCTGGACTAACCCCTCTCCGCCTGGCCAACTGGCGGATAGAACCACTGCCGGAAGTGGACTCGTCCAAAGGGGCCCAATTTTAGCCTCACTCAGAACGTCGTGATTCCGGCAATCACGGTAGTAGGGCTGAGTGAGTTTACACCTTCCCACCGACTTTGAGGTATTGGGGCTAGGGAAGGAATTGGGGCTAGGGAAGGATACCTCTTTCTCTCTTTCTCGATAAACCCAAGAAGTCTGCTGGTAGGCTTATTTTCGCTTTCTGTTATCCTCTCATCAGTTCATCACTGCGTTCTGGGATTGGGCAAAACGCTTGAATGCTTGGATACTCAAATACCCACAAGTTACACTGGGTGAAAGAATTCAAAGGTTACGTGGCCATCTATCTACTTACAATTAGATGGATTAAAATATGAGGGCAACCTTGATCTCCTTCAATTGTATGTCGACGTTTGCCGGCACCGCTTCCTCCGCACTCTCTCGAGCCATCTTGAAATGAGTCAATCGATAAATGAATCATTCGATAGACTATTTCATTTGTGAATTCATCATACATACTCGCAATGAAATGCATACGCGAGAGAGAGAGAGAGAGAGAGAACAGCAGACTATAGGAGAAAAAGTAGAGAGAGCGAGGGTGAGGGAAAGAGAGACACAGAGATAAAAGGGATGCAGAGATACAGAGAAAGCGAGTGAGAGGGAGAGAGAGAGTGACTGCAAAAGAGATTTATAGAGAACGAAAGTTAGGGAGAGAAACATAAATAGAGAGAAAAAGAGAAAGATAACGACAAAAACGAAAAGACAAAAGCAATGATTTCTCACTGAAAATCCTATTCGTCCGAACGATTTCAGTTGTTTTAATGAACTACATATTTAGGGGTTAAATAGTCATGTCAGACCTTCTGTCTGCGGGCCTCTGTTTTTCCAAATCATAAGGGGGGAGGGACTCCTATGTAAAACCAAAAAAAATTTCACGGGCTTCTGTTTTTTCTATCATAAAGGGGGACCCTTATGTGAATTTTTTTTCCGTTTTTGGCGGGCGTCTGTAATTTTTTCTTGCACACTAAAAAAACCCTGTACATATCTAACATCAAGAATTTCAAACAATGGCTTCTCTCACTGATCGCTCGTCTCTTAACTGAAGAACTCTTAAGGGCTTATGCTAACATTTTCGGCATTTATTATCCCTTGAGAACTCCATTCCCATGGCTTCTATCTTCTTTTGACTCAACGACTGATTTTGCTGTTTATTTAAAGCTATTAAGGTTCTCACAGCAAATCTTTCTGTTTTTTTTTGTTGAGAAATTGTTCCATTCAAATTAGATTTCAGGAGAAAACTGCTCTAGCAACCACGACATTTAGCTCGCGCAAAGCATTGAATCTCATTTACACAGTTTCAATCTTTTTTCTTTCAATTTTCTTTTTTTTAAAAACATCGTAAAATTAACATAATTTTTTTAATTTGAGAAAAGTCGATTGGATTCAAAAAGATTGTCCTAAGAAGTGTAACTAGACAGACAAATAAAAATGACAAACAAAACTGCAGTACTAGCAGAGAAAAAGATGAATATTCGTGCAATGTTAAAACAGGATCTCATTTCTAAGCAAATCATGAAAAATGAGAACTCAAGGAATTATTCATTACTGAGATGAGGGGCTCAAAGACGAAAAGAGTCATCTCAAGCAAAGGTTAGATGGAGCCGCCCAATTTGGGTTTACATGTATCCGCCGCTCAAAGTTTGGAAGAAAAAAGAAGAGGGGATGAAGGAAATTGGTAAGAAAAGAGAGGGAGTTTTTTGTCAATAGTGTGTGTACATGTATCCGCCGACGGGACCGATCCGGTCACTATTTAACCCCTGATCTCAAGTTAGTAATACACCGCAGTTTTCCTCAAAATTAGGAGAGAAAAACAGCAACCGAGTAACAAAACTGAATGAAAGATTTCCTTTTTTATTTTTGTACGTATGATATTATATTTTAGATGACGCAGAAATTAACGAGTTATTGTTAATATAAGAAGATAAATAAACATGAGAAAGGTATTTATGAGCACAAAAGTACAATGTAACTACAAAGAAGATGATGCAGAAGTATGTTTCGCCCCAGTTCAGACAGACTTCTGCACTCTCTGGGTAGGGCTCATCAGTGAGTGCCCAGAGAGTACAAATGTAAAATAATAAGAGTAAAGTTTTTTAAAAATTTAAAATCCAAAGGTATGAAGCGTTTCGAGCAAAACCAAGCTTCTGTTGTTCGTTTCAAAGCTTTTGGCGAATAATAATTTCATAGAAATGTTTTGATTAAAAATATGGTCATAGCGCATGCGATAAAAAACAAAAATCTTTTATATTTAAAGATTTTTTTATGAATCTGTACCAAAGGTTAAATGGAGCCGCCCAATTTAGGTTTACATGTATCCGCCGCTCAAAGTTTGGAGGAAAAAAGAAGAGGGAATGAAGGAAAAGGGTAAGAAGAGAGGGAGTTTTTTGTCAATAGTGTGTGTACATGTATCCGCCGACGGAACCGATCCGGTCACTATTTAACCCCTTTCAATAGTGTGTGTACATGTATCCGCCGACGGAACCGATCCGGTCACTATTTAACCCCTTTCAATAGTGTGTGTACATGTATCCGCCGACGGAACCGATCCGGTCACTATTTAACCCCTTTCAATAGTGTGTGTACATGTATCCGCCGACGGAACCGATCCGGTCACTATTTAACCCCTTTCAATAGTGTGTGTACATGTATCCGCCGACGGAACCGATCCGGTCACTATTTAACCCCTTTCAATAGTGTGTGTACATGTATCCGCCGACGGAACCGATCCGGTCACTATTTAACCCCTTTCAATAGTGTGTGTACATGTATCCGCCGACGGAACCGATCCGGTCACTATTTAACCCCTGATCTGTACCTATATAGTAGTGAAGGAGAATACAGTGAATGTTATCTATGATATATGTACATTGATACGGAATATTATAGTAAAGTTATTTTGTTGTGTTGATTGTCCCCCAACAGCCTGGTTGGAGGTCAACTTGATGGATTATTATCGGTTGTCTCTCTACAATATGTATGGTAAGAGAGACAGGAATGGAGAAAAAAGGAAAGAGAGAAAAATATAAAATAGAGAAACAAAGAAAGATGAAAGAGAGGGAAAATGAGAGAGAGGTAGGAAAAACCAAGAAAAGTGATATCGCGAAGAAATTAGCGTGGACGAGTTCGTAAAATCTCAAGAAGAACTCGAACCAAAAACGAAGAGAGTCCTCACGTTAACACGTCTTCGGGAAAGACTTTGAGCTCAGGCTTAAAATTCCTTAGAAATACAAACCTCTGTCTAATTAACATCCAGGTATCATATAGAATAAAGCCGAGGGCAATTATATCTGAGACATTCGTAGCAAGCTTAGTTCTTTTTACTGGAATAGTAGAAGAAGTAACGTCTAAGAGATGAATCCTTGACCAAATAACTACACTAAGTAGAAAACAAGTCCCATGCAAATGAGGCATCCTTGATTAGCATTCCGATGCAACTCCTCTCTTAAGCAGGGTGTTTCTCTCACCCGCACTGCGGGTGGAAAAAATCTATGCGCTTTTCAAAACCACCGCAAACCCTCCAGATCTATGCGCTCAAAATTTTTTTGATTCTCAACTCAGGGAGTTTGATATTGTAATTCATTGCGAAAAACACTTCAAACTCTTGAAAATTTCGAAAATCTATGCGGTCGAAAAAAATTGTGCGGGTGGTAAGAAACGCACTGGTCTTAAGTCGTGCACTCTTTATCAATGTCTCTTCAAAATCGGTGATTTTCACAACACTTATGACGTCATGGCTGACCAGAATAATGACAAAGTTTTCGTACAAGGACACTTATTGCTAAAACTTGCGCATCAGTCTTAGAACAGGTCTTTTGCAAGGTTCGAGTTCTATGTAAGAGGAAGGCTGGATTATCTGTATTCAATAATAAAAAGGGCTTTAAAGGGCAGTTAACTACGCGATAGACACTAGAGTTTAAAAAGACCCAAGAGAGATTTCAAAAGCGAAAAGAAAGCGAAATACGGGTGAAGACTAAAAAAGAAGATAATTTCTTTCAAAAAACTGAGAATAGGAGAAAAAAAGCGATTTGGCAAAGAATAAGGGTGGCTGAAAGAAGATAGATAGAAAAAATGAAGACCAGAGATAGAAAGATGAAAAGAGAAGGAGAGTGAGAGAGGGCGCACTAGAGATGGAGATATAGAGAGATTGACTGCGGAAGAATGAGCTTCTTTTGAAAAGGGCTCTTTTCTCTTGCTTCTGTTTTTCGAAGCCGGAGCATCTACGACTTCAGCCTCCTTACCAAATGTGTCAGTGCATGGATATTTCTCTATCTCTTAACGTTATTGAGCCCTCCAAACGTAGGTTATCAGTTTTAGTTTTAACCTTGAGGGTGGGTTTCTGCATGTATGGGTGGGTTTTTTCTCATCCCTTATTTCTTCTTCTCTGAAGTACAAAAAAGAGTTTTTAAAGCGGTAAAAATATTTCTGAAAATAGAAATTAGTAATAGGTTTTCTAATTCCTTCAATTTGTCGAGGCTGAGAGCGGTCGACTCACATCTCGCTCTTCATTTCTATCGTCCAAAATAAAGGATTCGGTCTCTAACAGGAATTGGACACCTTGAGGCCGTACCGTCCCAACCATGATCGACACTCCAATCGACTTTTTTACGTTCTAAGCCTCAAAATCAAGAATCAGATGGAATCGTTCGAATCGATGGCGCTTTATGACCCACGACATTGAGAATGAAGCGTTTGAATTGAATTTAATAGGTTTTCTACTACATCAAAATGCTGACTCATCGCTACAACCCGGCTTGAGCGTCAACATGACATTTGAGGGTTTCGGTCCATCCAACATAAGGTTCTGTCAACATAGTGCAAGCAAATGCTATTACGTTATTCAACGTGAGTGTAAAACAATTTTATCGACGGGAAATAAGAAGGCTCGAATTGCTTTGACACTCAGAAGGCTCGAATTGCTTTGACACTCAGAAGGCTCGAATTGCTTTGACACTCAGAAGGCTCGAATCGCTTCGACACTCAGAAGGCTCGAATTGCTTTGACACTCAGAAAGCTCGAATTGCCTTGACACTCAGAAGGCTCGAATTGCTTTGACACTCTGAAGGCTCAAATTGCTTTGACACTCAGAAGGCTCGAATTGCTTTGACACTCAGAAGGCTCGAATTGCTTTGACACTCAGAAAGCTCGAATTGCTTTGACACTCAGAAGGCTTTTATTGCTTTGACACTCAGAAGGCTCGAATTGCTTTGACACTCAGAAGGCTCTAATTGCTTTGACACTCAGAAGGCTCTAATTGCTTTGACACTCAGAAGGCTCTTATTGCTTTGACACTCAGAAGGCTCTAATTGCTTTGACACTCAGAAGGCTCGAATTGCTTTGACACTCAGAAGGCTCAAATTGCTTTGACACTCAGAAGGCTCGAATTGCTTTGACACTCAGAAGGCTCGAATTGCTTTGACACTCAGAAAGCTCGAATTGCCTTGACACTCAGAAGGCTCGAATTGCTTTGACACTCAGAAGGCTCTAATTTCTTTGACACTCAGAAGGCTCGAATTGCTTTGACACTCAGAAGGCTCTAATTGCTTTGACACTCAGAAGGCTCTAATTGCTTTGACACTCAGAAGGCTCTAATTGCTTTGACACTCCACCTCGACTTTTGAAAAAAAATTATATATGTATAAGAAAAATCAACTCATCTGAGCCGGGGGCATAAGATTATAAGAAGCGAACGAAAATTCTGTCCGGACCTCTTATGTTGCCTCGTATTTTTCTCTCTCTCTCACTTCTCATTATTCCTGGCCCTCCGCTTGAATTATCGGTAGTTTTTCTCAATTTTTCGATCAGTGCATTTTCATGTAATATTATTATGTATCACAACATTTCTGCACTTTTATGAACAAAACAAAGTTAGTTGTCACACTTTATTCTCTCGAAGACACATTATTTCATTCAAGATTTGGCTTGTCTATGTCAAAATGTATCAAAAGCCTACTGTAAACACCGATTAAGTTAGTACATATATCTAGACTATTAGGGCATAACCACCAAATATCTAGATTATTAGGGCATAACCACCAAATATCTAGATTATTAGGGCATAACCACCAAGATCTAGATTATTAGGGCATAACCACCAAATATCTAGATTATTAGGGCATAACCACCAAATATCTAGATTATTAGGGCATAACCACCAAATTCAGCACATTGTTTCGGTCATCATAGATATCGAAAAAGCATGTTAAATAAAAACTTGTGTAATATGGATTTAATATGAAAGTATCACTCCTTAATCGTTCAATGTATGTTTCTTTTCATTGTTAATATGAAATTTGAATCGCTCAATGTAAATAATGGTTAGGGCAATTATGCTTTTTATATGAAGTGTTAAACATGCTATTTAAAATTTAACCGCATGCATTATATATATTCAAATTCAAATGAAATATGTTACTTCGCTTTGCGAACAAAATTTTTCTTCTATCATTTTTTAAATGATACAAAAAATTGTTGAGCAATTCGCCTTTCCAACACACCATCACAAGTGAAATTAGAGATTCTCTATTTTTAAAACGAAGCATTCCATGAAGGTTCGTCTTACAATTAACTTAGCTTTATCAAATTTTTTCAATGCTTCTCCTTCATAAAAGATTAGAGCATTTTAAATATTTTTGACAGAAATTAGAGCAATAACAACTTTTAATCAATTCCGCACGGGTTCTCAAGCAGTTCAACATCTACACTTACAAGTCATCTTTTCGGATGGACTAGGAAGAAACCCATCCACGAAATCTCCCGAAGATCTCATTCGCTACATCTGTTTGTAAAAACATAAGTGTGAGAGTCTCACAAATGACCTCTTTCTTACCCTTTTCTCAGTTGCTGTTATCGATTACCACCTAGACCAGATGGGCTCAAACAACTTATAAAAAAACATCACAAGTCATCATCCGTAATATTGATACCGAATGTGTGATTATGGGTTGATAATGTATCACAGGGAGAAGCGAATACTTCTTGGATTGATTGAAAAACCTCCAACTTCGGCGCTGGAACGTTGGAATTTGAGTGGAAACTGGAATTCGACGAATGAGAGGAAATTGAGACTGGGGAAGCCTTTTGGGCGTCTACTTCTCTGAAGAGATCTACTTTTGGGGGGAAGGCTTCCCCAATTGATGTTGCTCCTGGTCGTTTATGACGCTTTTCCCCATCACCGATTACCAAATCCGCCACGCTACTCAACGCTGCTTCACGCTGAAAAAAAAAGAACATTTATAAGCATCAGAAACATATTTGTCAGAAGGCAATAACAATTACAAAAATGAATTTCCTTCGAGCGATGTGCATCTCATGGAGAATAACACTAACGATATCAGTTGTTGTTTTTTAAAGTAAAAATAGGTGTTTGTCTTTGAGAAAAAACGAAAAAGGTATCCGACCCAAAATCTATTCGCACAAAAGGTATCCAACCTAAAATCTATGCGCACAAAAGGTATCCAACCCAAAATCTATGCGCACAAAAGGTATCCAACCCAAAATCAATGCGCACAAAGGTATCCAACCCAAAATCTATACACACAAACCCAAAATCTATGTGCGAATTCATACACTATTCAAAAAAAAGATACTGATACCAGTTCTCTTTTTTTCAAGAAACACTTTCGCTCCTCCCCAAAGCTTTCCGTTGACTAATAAGAAATCTTTCTGCTCGAGTTGTTTCTTACCACTTAGAAAGTGGTAAGAAACAACTTAGAAAGAAAATGGATGTCCAGCTACCTAAGAGATGTCCAGCTACCTAAGAGGCCGTACAATCAAGGTAGATTTCCAGGGAAAAAGCAGTCGACGTCTCACATGCAGATCTGGTGTCCCACAAGGAGCAGTGCTCAGTCCCCTCTTATTCAATCTCTACATAAACAACCTCCCCCAACCCACAGGAAACACGCAGATGACAGCCTACGCCGACGACATATCAATTCTCTCCTCAAGCCCCTGTATTGAAACCTGTGAAGATCAGATCAATCACTTCCTACCGAAACTCGTAGAAGAATTGGAACAACGAAAAATGATCATATCCAAGGAAAAGACTACGGTCACTCTTTTCACAACCCATACAGGCGAATGTAAAAAAGAACCCAAGGTAGAAATCCATGGAACCCTTTTGCCGACAACTAAAACACCCAAAATACTCGGTGTCGTCTTAGACCAACTCGGCACCTTCCGACAACATGCGGCCAAAAGTCTGAATATACTACGTGCCCTCGGAGGAAGAACATGGGGCCAACAGAAAAACACCCTTCTTGCAACCTACAAAACAATGACCAGATCCGTTCTCAACTACGCCGCACCAATTTACTCCCCTCAATTGGCCGAGACGAACTGGAAAAAACTACAGGCAAACCAAAATAAAGCAATACGGATAGCAACAGGAAACCTAGCAATGGCCGGCACAGAGCACTTAGCTCTAGAAAGTGAAATGTTACCCATAAAGGAGCACAACACGATGCTTACCAAGCAATTCGTGGCAAGAGGAAGACTCCTCCCAAACCACCCCTCCCATCGTCGATGCATGGAACCCAAACCACCTAGAACTATTCGTAAACATGCCAAGGACCTAGAAATGATTTTAGTAGACAGTGATCAGAAAGCCGCACTGAAAAGAATACATACTAAGACTGTTAGAAATTTCATTAGCTCCTGTTCCCCTAACCCAGTTCTAGGTAAGAAACCTCCCAGAATCCATAAATCAACGAATCAACTTCCCAGGGAACAACAAATAACATTATCGCAACTACGTAGTGGCTATGCAAGTTCCCTTAACAGCTACCTACACAGAATAGGAGCTGCCCAATCACCTCTTTGCCCAAAATGTTTAGAAGAGCCACATACAACTAGTCATTTATTCTCGTGTCGCTGTGACCACACACATTTAAGAAGTATAGATTTGTGGAATAGCCCGACGTCTGTTGTTAAGTTCTTATACCAGTGATTCCTTTCTCTCTCTCAAAAAAAAAAAAACAACAAAAAAAATAAAGAAAAAAAATATATATTAAAAAAATATATATATATATAAATATATAAAAAAAAACGAGAAAAAAAATAAATAAATAAACCCCGAGAGAGAAAGAGAAATAAATGTAATTAGATAAATGATGTAAGTAAGGTTATTGTTCTGAGCCATGTCAAAGAAGACCTCGTCTACCCAGCCAGAGACCTACGGCGGGCAATCTACAACAACAAACAACTTAGCAGGAATTTAAGGGAACCAGGATTCAGCATTTTCAACCTCGTTTCTTTGAAATGTCTTTTTTCTACCAAATGCCGAGCTTTAACATGACTTCATCTACCTAATGTAAAGAAGTTTCCCTATAATTCAAACCGTCCTTATTGACTAGTTCCTCAAAAGCTATATATAATTGCAAAAAGTATCTGTTTCCCCATTTAGTACGTAGATATTTGTACGAATGATCAGAACTAAATTAAACGAATCAAAATTGATTAAGGATAAACAAACCGCGTTTTCCTTGAGTTCATTCAAGATCTCGGTTCCAATCGATTGGAGCAGCAGAGAGAGAAGAATGGCCTGCATCAAAACGGTTACTTCTTCTTCTTCTTCTTCCTCGCGCTTGTTCCCGCCTCGCGGCAGGGTACGCGCTCCCCTGAGATGCAGGACAGACCTATCCTGGTAGAACCAGTGGCTGCCTGCTAGATCACTGCTAGTGTGGGGAGAGTCAGATTCGTGCATGAGCACTACCAACATTCCTTAACCCCCTTGGTTTGGGTGGATCTGTCCGGGGTGGGAGTCGAACTCGGGACTCTTCGCACAATAGTCGAACACACTACCACTATGCCACGCCCATCAAAACGGTTACGATTTTGGAATATCGGAAAATCTCATAAGGAAAACTGGACTTTTCGGTCACAACCAGGAGTTAAATAGTCATGTTTGTTAAATACCTTCTGTGTTAAATAGTTAAATACCTTCTGTCGGCGAGCCTCTTTTTTCCAAATCATAAGAGGGGACCCTTATTTAAAAGTTTTATGTAAATGTATTTTGTTGTTAATGTTTTAAAGTTTTAAGTTGAAACGGAAAACAATTTTTCGCGGGCGTCTGTTGTTTATCATAAGGGGGAACCCTTATGTGAAAAATTCTTTTCCGCCGTCGGCGGGCGTCTTTACTTTTTCTTTTACACTGAAAAACCCCTGATCACAGCTCCTTTGAAAACTAAAACTTCCACTTTTTCCAAAGATATTTTCATATCCGTAATTTTTGAAGGCATTGTTCTTGTGCGTTTTTTGAGGTCGTTAATTTTTATATCCGCTTTACATATCGTATATCGTCTGCTACGTATTTTACTTACACTTTTCAATAGTAAAAAAAAATATTCTGGGAGACCGCGTCCAAACGGAAGAAAATTTTCGAGTTTGGTAAGATATGTACCATTCTGAAACAGAGGCCCCCCAGAATACCGTAACCTCTAGAACATTCAAACCTGGACTGACATGTTCCGTGTGGAGTGTGATCCACTCAAAGTTGGATTTGCTGATGAGGTACTCAAACTGGAAAATAAGATGGTCCACCATCGACGGAGGCTGCGAAATCCGCCAGATTCGAATTCTCGTCGCACGGAAAATGTTCTCGTTCCCAGTCCCTTCTGCACAAAACAAATTTTCGAGAAACTTCTTTGTTTTGAAGAACGAGAAAAACTCAAATCTTTTACAATGATGATGGTTCCTATGGAACACTATCGGGTCGCTATTGTCGTAGAGACCCAATCACCCGATTCTAAACAGACCCCTAGGGGTATCCATCGATACTAAACAGGCCCCTAGAAGAAGCCATCGACACCAAACACACCCCTAATGGTATCCAATAAGAAAAAATAATTTTATAGCAGAGGTTAAATATTTACCGGTCCAGCTATGTTGGCGCATACATCTTCTCTCCGAGAATGATCTACATTCTCTTCTCCTTCCGTTCTATTTTACTTTTCCTCTGCTTCTCTTTTCACGCTTTTTGCCTTCCCACACCCCTTTTCCTATTCACTCGGTGTGTACAAACAGGCATTAAACCGGTTTCATTTAACGCCTGATATCTAGTGATTTCCTTCAAGACCAAGCAGGCTTCTGAGCAGGCGTTAAATGAGACCGGTCCAAGGCATATTTGAAAGCGCCGAGCGAGTGGAAAAAGGAATGGGGAAAATCAATAAGAGTGAGAAGAGAAGTAGAGAAAAAGTTAAACAGAACAGAAGGAGAAGAGAATGTAGATCATTCTCGGCGCGAACATGTATGCGCCTACAAAGATGGTACGGTAACATGTATGCACCAACATAGCTGGTCCAGTAACCATTTAAAATCTGCTTCTGAGGGTATCCTTCAAACAGACTCATAATTGTACGTAATAGACAAAAAACAGACTTTCAGAGGTCTCCATTGAGATTAAAGAGACTCCTAGAGATATCTATTCATACATACCCGCAGGAACGCCGATCGAAATAAAAAATACCCCTAGGAAAATCGATCAATAGCAAACAGACGTTAGAGATCGATATTCAGCTGTTCGGACTGACCCTGAGTGAGCAGCAACTGTCTCCTCCCAACTCTGATGACGCATGTTCTCTCTCCGTCCCCCAGTTGACACTGGGAAACCCCCAACTCCTCATAACCATAGCCTGACTGTTGACAGCAAACACGCAGGAACTGCAGAAAAAAACCATTTCCCCTCTCGACGAAAGGGAGAGAGCATAGCACAACAAAAGACCCTAACAGATGTTGAAAATATCAACAAAAAAACCTATCTTGAAGCGGAAGATTCTGGAATAAGAAGAAGCGAGCTAGAATTAACGGGCTGAGAAGGCGAATTTCCCAATTCTTCTAGATTCCCCCGTCTTTCAAAATTTTCAACAGTGCTTTCGACCTATGAGATAGGAGAGACGAAAGCGTTCAAGAAGTTCTCCGCGAAAAACTGGGACGGTGAACCATACTTGGCTACCTCCGCGGAGAGTTTACCTATGTGAGTCAGGTTAACTGGCTGACATAGGTAAACTGCCAACTGGCAAAAAAAAATTTCTAGGGCGACCGACCCTCTCCCTCTTTTGAATTGAATTTATCTTCATTCCTCTGCATAAATAGAACGTTTCATTAGCCTTAACTCAGCCTCAACCGGTTTCGTAAAGTTAAAAGTAAACTTTTAACCTTTTTTAGCGATCGACCTATAGAAAAATCTAGATGTATTTAACCTATGCTGCCTGATCTTAGGCCTCTCAAAACGAAATGTTTGCCTTTTCCGAATTTCGCTTAATCACCACTTCACAATTCTTGTACAAAAGCAGGTAACTTTTGGACGCTGCTTTCTGACAATGCCAACCAGGCTGTTTCTTCCACCCCGCAGAAAGAGTTTGTATATCAAGATGACTAATCGTTAGGGAACAATAGGCCTTTGATAGAGCGTGTAATGTAAGAGAGGACGAAGACGATCAGAGCATTTTATTTTTTCTTTTTTGGATAGTGCATAGATTGGCGCATAGATTTTACATGCCCTGCGGATTGGGGAAAAACACACTCATACAAACTCCACTAAGATATGGCAAAAACTGACTCTCTCCGCATTTTCAGATTTAGCCAAAGCTTCCAAAGACTCCTTGCCTTCCATAGTGTCCGCCACAAAACTTCTTAGCTCCCACTCTTTCTTCGCCTGCAACATTCATGGAACTATCGTAATTGATTACTGTAGAACTGATTACTGCAACCTTGAGAGGAAAAAACTTACTAATTTCATTAGTTAGATTGTAAAAGGTACCATTCTAGAGGGTAATATACAAATTACCTTGAAAAAACGAGATGAAAAAGTATGTTTCTACTCCAATCGCTAGCCTTTCTCGAATTTCTTTCTATTTAATGTAAGTTTCATTCAATCAGGTATACATTAATTAGCGTCTCAGGGGATAATATAACCCTTACCTAATATCGTCTCAGGGGATAATATAACCCTTACCTAATATCGTCGCAGGGGATAATATAACCCTTACCTAATATCGTCTCAGGGGATAATATAACCCTTACCTAATATCGTCTCAGGGGATAACCCTTACCTAATATCGTCTCAGGGGATAATATAACCCTTACCTAATATCGTCTCAGGGGATAATATAACCCTTACCTAATATCGTCTCAGGGGATAATATAACCCTTACCTAATATC
This sequence comes from Allodiplogaster pararmata, assembly GCA_964056735.1. Lineage (NCBI taxonomy): Eukaryota > Metazoa > Nematoda > Chromadorea > Rhabditida > Diplogasteridae > Allodiplogaster > Allodiplogaster pararmata. Next base: position 23,579,427 of record OZ057408.1, read on the forward strand.
GTCTCAGGGGATAATATAACCCTTACCTAATATCGTCTCAGGGGATAATATAACCCTTACCTAATATCGTCTCAGGGGATAATATAACCCTTACCTAATATCGTCTCAGGGGATAATATAACCCTTACCTAATATCGTCTCAGGGGATAATATAACCCTTACCTAATATCGTCTCAGGGGATAATATAACCCTTACCTAATATCGTCTCAGGGGATAATATAACCCTTACCTAATATCGTCTCAGGGGATAATATAACCCTTACCTAATATCGTGAAACGTCTAACTTCATTGTTCAAGATTATACCACTTTTTCTCAAACTACTGCTGCTCTTCTACTAATCGATAGATTCTCCACTTTTATTTTAACCTCCCATAACTTTTTTAACCTACAGGAATGGAAAACACGAATTGTAGCAACAAAAAATAAATCAGAAAACTTTTCGGGCGTAATGTCAACTTCAAAAGCTTGAGAAAAACTTTAAACAAAAACCTGTTTGAAAAGAAGGTTGACAATACTTTTGTCATATAAGATTTTCTCCTGTGTTCGAGGGTCCCAAACCTGCAACCATACTTAATTCTTCCAAGCTTTCCTGAATTATACAATACCATTGGTTGCTACCAGGGGTTAAATAGTGACCGGATCGGTCGCGTCGGCGGATACATGCACACATACTATTGACCTCTCTTTTATTGCTCTTTTCCTTCATCCCCTCTTCTTTTTTCCTCAAAACTTTGAGCGGCGGATACATGTAAACCCAAATAGGGCGGCTCCATTTAACCGCTACAGTAAACTGAAGTAACCAATGAGTGTCATTCAAAATTATTCCACCCTTCAATTACTTCTAATATTACTCTAAGAAATCTAATTTAAAAGCACAGTATCATTTGTTAGTCGTAACGGTTATGGGTCTGACTTTTATACATTGACCCGAGTTTAACTCCCACTATAAAACTGAGTAACGTAAGGAACTCTAGCACGGTTGCTTAACCTCCCTAAATTCTACAATATAATTGTATGATACAGTAAACTACAGTAATATTGTATGTTATAGTAAACTACATTACCATTGCATGTTACACTAAACTACAGAACCATTCTTCTGAGCTGCAGTTTGTAGAAGAATCCTTTGGTGGAGGCGCGGTGATTGGCCAACTGTAGCGAAACGTACGGCGATTCGAAGTTACACAGCTGTCTCACCGCTAGAAAACATCTTTCATTGAATTCATTTCGTTTCGCTCAAAAACATGAGCTAGTTTGTTTGAAGGAAAAAATTCAAGAAACTACTGTTCTTAGAGCGGGGAACTTTGTAATTATCAGAAGCGAAGGTCACAGAAAGCAGTTCTTTTCAATATTCTGGACTCTCATGGTCAAAAAAGTCATTTTCGAAAATTACCAATTGTGCGGTGTTCTAGGCCCACGCTTTAATGATCATAAGTTTTTTTCTCCTAAATTTGCGGCAAAAACTGATGAACTATGTTCATCAGCCATTCAACTTTTCCGCTCAAGTCGCTGAAAAGTTTAAACTTCTCGAACTTCTGCATCTCCCGCCTTATGTTTTAGCTTAGCCTTTCCTCCCTGTACCACCTTGCACATACGGCTCATTAACTTGCTTATCTCTCTCCCGCAAATTTCAAATATATATACCTTGCGTTAACTTCAAATTATGAAAAGATATTGGTGAACTACAACCCTCTGAGACATGAAACAACCCCGCCCCCGCCTTCCCATTACAACCCTCTCAGACATGAAACAACACCGCCCCCGCCTTCCCATTACAATCCTCTGAGACATGAAACAACCCCGCCCCCGCCTTCCCATTACAACCCTCTCAGACATGAAACAACCCCGCCCCCGCCTTCCCATTACAACCCTCTCAGACATGAAACAACCCCGCCCCCACCTTCCCATTACAACCCTCTCAGAGATGAAACAACCCCGCCCCCGCCTTCCCATTACAACCCTCTGAGACATGAAAAAACCCCGCCTTCCCATTACAACCCTCTCAGACATGAAACAACCCCGCCCCCGCCTTCCCATTACAACCATCTGAGACATGAAACAACCCCGCCCCCGCCTTCCCATTACAACCCTCTGAGACATGAAACAACCCCGCCCCCTCCTTCCCATTACAACCCTCTGAGACATGAAACAACCCCGCCCCGCCTTCCCATTACAACCCTCTCAGACATGAAACAACTCCGCCCCCGCCTTCCCATTACAACCCTCTGAGACATGAAATAACCCCGCCCCCGCCTTCCCATTACAACCCTCTGAGACATGAAACAACCCCGCCCCCTCCTTCCCATTACAACCCTCTGAGACATGAAACAACCCCGCCCCCGCCTTCCCATTACAACCCTCTGAGACATGAAACAACCCCGCCCCCTCCTTCTCATTACAACCCTCTGAGACATGAAACAACCCCGCCCCGCCTTCCCATTACAACCCTCTCAGACATGAAACAACCCCGCCCCGCCTTCCCATTACAACCCTCTCAGACATGAAACAACCCCGCCCCCGCCTTCCCATTACAACCCTCTCAGACATGAAACAACCCCGCCCCCGCCTTCCCATCAAGGTGAAAGACTGACGCATAACATTGAATTCGCAGTGAGATTCACTCCGCGACTGCACCATAAACAGGCCGAAACACTGGTAGAGCAGGCTGAAGTCAGCCTGCAGTTCGTCGGAGAACACCTGATAGACAAAAAGGAATTCTGCCGCTTGGTAATGTATCAATCAGGGTGTTTCTCTAACCCACTGTACGTGTAAATTATATGCGCTAATCTATGCGCTATCCAAGAAAACTAGTGATACAAATGCTCTGATCGTCTGCATCCTCTCTTTTACATCATACACTCTCGGGATCTCTCAAAGGGCTGGCGTTCCCTCATGATCAGTCATCTTGCTATACACGATCTTTCCGCGAGTTGGAAGAAACAACCTGGTAAAAATACCGCGCTCGATCCCGGTAAGATAAAGATGGCTGGGTTCAATATCGCACTGATGACCAGCTTTCGTGTGATAGTTTGATGAAACTTAGTTCATCCATCTCTGGCCTGCTTCACACTAACATCACTAATTTCTTACAAGTATACGGAAAAAAATGTGAAGAGAAAATAACAGTACATGACACAATTTAAAAACAAAACAAAAAAGAGGGGTTAAGACTTCAGCTCATGGACTACGCATTTGAAAATCGGAGAAGAAAGCCGATGAATAAGATAAAACTCGAACAATACAGTAAAAAAACTAAAATTACCTTGATTACGTCTCTCGTCGGGAGCAGAACGCTACATTTGACGCACAATTTAGTACCATCTCCCAGATGGACTTCTACGGTAACAAAATTGCTCGTCGGTCGATAGGAGTCCTGCACAGAAGAGGATCTTTGTTGTGTTTGAGTCCCCCAGAGTTTCGTAGATTGGTTCTTAAGTTAAAAACAACCTATAATAAAAACGCGGGTTAGGGGTGAAGATAAAGAAGAGATTCGGCAATAGAAGAGGTCGAGGCATTGAAGGATAACTCGCTACACATTGCCATAGTTCACCACATTCCCGCTCATTACTTTTCAAAATGCTTGGATAGCATTCTCTATCTTATCTTCCAGTTTTTCATCATTTTGATTTTCATCACTTTGTTTTATTTATTTGTTTTTGTTTGTATTTGTTTATTTGTTTTTCTTTTGTAAAGTTTATTTCTAAGCTATTCGTTATAATTATACTCGTTTCTTTCTGGGCACTCACTGATGAGCCCCACCCAGAGAGAGCAGAAGTCTGTCTGAGTTGGAGGCGAAACAGACTTCTGCTACATTATATTTTCAGCAGTGATATCTTAAATGTAAATAAATTAAATTTTATCAACTCTTTTACCTTTTTCTATAATAATAGGTCTGGTTTAACTGTTAAAAATTTCATTAGAACGCTCTTCGAGCGGGGGAGTCTGTAATAATGGGAAGCGAGCTAAAGATAAACAGCGGAGAAGAGATGTTCTTAACTCGATCGCTCGTATAACGGTCGTTTTTTTCTCATTATTGCTGTTGACCTATGCTCATTGCCTTTTTCGGAGGATGGCTCGATACTCATTGACCACGACAGGCGAGACGTCTCTACTCCCACCCAAAACGATGCTAGGCTGGCTTGACAACCCACTCATAAGGCCTTTAGCATGAAAAGGTTGCTACAACGATGTCCGCCTTCACGAGGTGCAGCATGACAGTCTCAGGACTGCAAAGGACATCAAAACCCTTCTCCGGACGCATCTTGTCAAAAGAACACAAGATCTTCTCTCATTAAAGAGAGTGTTCATAACCAATTCTCCGATGCGGAATGTTTGCCGGCAACAACAACAACAACAACATACTCATTGACCTATCTCTTAGGTTACCAAGGGGTACAAAAAACCTCCAGGCCCCCCCCACACAAAAACGAAAAAAATTTCCGCGTTCATGTTTTTTTTCTTACGTTATTGAGCTTACGTTATCCGATGCAGGTTTATTCTCTTATATTTTATGGTGTTTATACAGGTTTGTTATCTCATATTTTTCCTGCATCTCAGGGGAGCGCGTACCCTGCCGCGAGGCGAAAACATGCGCGAGGAAGATTATTTATTTTGTGGTATTTTATAAAGTACGTAGCAGTCCATCTCTCATTGCATTAAAAGAATAAAAAAAGTTGAGCTCAAAATTCAAAAAAGAAATCGCTTTCAATAACGCTTCGCTGGACACTGCTATGTTTTTCCCCTGCCGCCTACCCCAGCGAATTTTTTTTTGTTGACAATTTTAGGTGACTTACGAACCTTCTGAAATTACCGGTAGTTTTTTGTTATTCTGTCGTTCAGCTTAAGCATTATACACAATATATTATACAAATTTTTATATAAAAAAGGACGCATTATACAAAAAAAAACCTGTAACTTGACTCATAAGACCGACCAATTGAAATTCCAAGAAATTCTGCTCGACGATCGAACTCTTGACAATTTCAGTTTTTTGTACCACTGCAACATTTGTTCATTGGTGCGGACAAGGGATAACAAATTCGAAGTTCTGATTAGTTATATAAATTGAGCGCATTCGCTGGTTATGCTCAATAGCAACACTTTAGTACTTTTTCAATCTACTTACTCCTTTCTGGATGATCAATAGCAATAGCAACCTGCTAGTCAACCACCTTTCATAGCTCACATAGGAAAACTGCGAACTGGCGAAAAAAAATTCTAGGGCGACCGACCTACCGACCCTCTCCCTCACTCGAAATGACCTAACGACCCTCTCCCTCACTCGAATTGACCGACCTACCGACCCTCTCCCTCACTCAAAATGACCTACCGACCCTCTCCCTCACTCAAAATGACCTACCGACCCTCTCCCTCACTCAAAATGACCTACCGACCCTCTCCCTCACTCGAAATGACCTACCGACCCTCTCCCTCACTTAAAATGACCTACCGACCCTCTCCCTCACTCGAAATGACCTACCGACCCTCTCCCTCACTCAAAATGACCTACCGACCCTCTCCCTCACTCAAAATGACCTACCGACCCTCTCCCTCACTCAAAATGACCTACCGACCCTCTCCCTCACTCGGAATAACCTACCGACCCTCTCCCTCCCTATCTTAAAATGACCTACCGACCCTCTTTCTCACTCGAAATGACCTACCGACCCTCTCCCTCACTTAAAATGACCTACCGACCCTCTTCCTCACTCGAAATGACCTACCGACCCTCTCCCTCACTCAAAATGACCTACCAACCCTCTCCCTCACTCAAAATGACCTACCGACCCTCTCCCTCTCGAAATGAATGTAGCGAATTTTCACAGCTAAAATTTAAAGAAAACAACATAAATAGAACATTTCATTAGCCACAACTAAGCTTAAACCAGTTTCATAAAGCTGAAAGTGAAACTTTTAACCTACTACAGCGATCGACCTATTGAAAAATCAAGACATATTTTACCTATGATAGCTCACCAGCCCTTGTCAAATTTTTTTGTGTTAAATTGACCAGTCATCCGGGAGAGGGCTTAGAAAAATACTCTTCAGCTCTCGCTCGCTTCTTATTATTCTAAGCCCCCCGCTCAGCCGAGCGGTCTTTTTAAAACTTGGTTGACAAGTGCTAGTGAGACTTCGATGGCCTTTTCTGTATTTGCCCTACTCAGAAAAAATTTTCGTTTTGACGAGTGAAAAAGAATTCTCGTTTTGACGAGTGAAAAAAGAATTCTCGTTTTGACGAGTGAAAAAAGAATTCTCGTTTTGACGAGTGGAACTTCTGCCGGGTTCTACTACTAAAGCATTAACAGAACCCCAGTGTGCATAAACCTTAACAAATTGAAAAAAGAATTTCGTTTGAACACCAACATAAGAGAGAGGGAGAAAGAGAGAATATAAGAAGGGAGAGGGAGAAAATGAGAGAGTGAATAAGATAGAGGTAATTAGAAAGAGACATAGAGAGAAAGAGGAAGAGACTAACAATGCTGAAGATATTGCGCTATCCTCTGCCGTCGCTCGTCCAACTGCACGCCTTCGACTCGGCCGAAGAACTTCTTTGGTGGAAATTCGGGCAAATTGTGGTTGTGACCAAACCTTAACATTTCGTTAACAAATATTGGATTTTGTTGTTCCAAATTCAAGGCCATAGGCAGGGGTTAAAATGGAGCCACCCAATTTGGGTTTACATGTATCCGCCGCTCAAAGTTTGGAGGAGAAAAGAAGGAATGAAGGAAAAGGGTAAGAAAAGAGAGGGAGTTTTTTTGTCAATAGTGTGTGTACATGTATCCGCCGACGGGACCGATCCGGTCACTATTTAACCCCTGCCCATAGGTAAAATCTGTATTGATTTTTCAATAGGTCGATCGCTAAAGTAGGTCAAAATTTTTATTTTTTACTTTACGAAACTAGTTGAGGCTGAGTTATGGATAATGAAAGGTTCTAATTTTATAGAGGAATGAAATTTTTTTCTAAGTTTTAGCTGTAAAAACTCTGATACATTCATTTTGAGTGAGGGAGAGGGGCGATAGGTCGGTCGCCCTTAAAAATATTTTTGCCAGTTGGCACTTTACCCATATTCGGGCCACTGACTTGAGTTGAAACGACTTTCTCAATAAGGATCCTCACACGAGAGTTTCTCATCAACAAAGCGGGCGACGGCATTTATTACGATATCTCGCACCCAAAATTTTCAGCATTTCCGGTTTCCTCTTGATAATCGGAGTGTTTCTCCAACCCGCACTGCAGCTTGAATATATGCTTAAAACTATGCGCTATCCAAGAAAGCTAGTGATAAAAATGCTATGATCGTCTGCATACTCTCTTTCACATTAAACGCTTTTGCGCTCTCTCAAAGGTCTGCCGTTCCCTCATGATTAGTCAATTTTCATATGCAAGTTCTTCCTGTGGGTGGGGAGAAACAGCCTGACGGTAATCCAAACCCCTGATAAGAGGAACTCTAACTAACTTGAACTTGATGGTCTCGGCAAATCGATGGAGAAGACTGAATCTGACACTTGCATGGAACCAGCCATTTATATGTAAATTGAATGCCTGAGAGAAAACTATTTTGGCTTAAACCAAATTTTGAAGATAAGTCTGAAAAAAACACATCTTTCAACTCAATAGCACGGTTAATAGAAATTTGAAAAAACAAAACCAACCGAATTAAGAATTAACCAACTTTGATAAATACCCCAACCGGATTAAGAATTAAATTTGATACAGGTGACATAGTGGTATAATGAAGTAAAATGAGACCGTAATATTTATTCACTTATTTATATTTCTAGAGCAAACCGTATACTTGGAGACGCCATCGGTTCTCTCGACGAGTGTTTGCGTGCTTGGAATAACGACGTGGATCATTCCTCATTCAGGCATCTTTTTGGTTGATCATATTCAGAAGTCTGTGAACAAATTAATGGAGCGACTGAAGAAGAGTGGTAACTAACTTGTTCGATTTGATCGAATGAATTCTCTTCATGCCGTTGTTGAGGTATCCATAAAACCGATTAAGAAACAGAAAACGGAGAAACAAAGAAAGACGAAAAGCATCGGTAGCTGGTTGCTTCATCTCAAAACTCAGCAAAAAAATTTCTCAGCAGGTTCATGCTATCCACGACTCTGGAAAAATAAAGAGAATGAAGAAGGCCATTCTACGAGTGAAGAAAGAGTGTTATTCTTAAAACTGAATATAATTGTAGCTGAATCGAGCTGGAAACTAAAGGTGCAATGATTAAAAATTGAGTAAAAGTGCGTGCGTATCCACTGTATTCGATTTAAAGAAAGATTTAGCGAGAAAAACATTTAAATTGATAGAGATCAGAGTGAACAAGAAATTCGTGCGAATTGAACTCAAGAGAAGTATATGCTTGAAGCGAAAGATAAAAAACAAAATCGCCCTTCCCTTTTAGGTGTACGCTCTTAGATCACGAATGTTGTGAAAAACGGCAATTCACAAAAGTAGAAGGTCGATGTTAATTGCACTACACACTTAACATTATTCGGACACTCCTATAAATTATTGGACACACTCCTATAAATTACCCTTTTTTTCTGTATTCTCGGTTCTTGACGATTTCTCCAACTTTCAAATATTTTTTGTTTAAAAATTCAGACAATCAAACCACCGTGAAATTTTTTTAAATAAGATAAACTTTTCTCGAGCATTCTCGTTTTTAAGCCGTACGGTTTCTTCAGCATAATTTTCATCCGAGCCTCAGCGGGAAAAAAACAGTCAAGAAACCCGAAAGCCTGAGTCAAAGCTAGAAAAAAAAACAACAAAAAAAATTTAAAAAAACTGGAAGTGTCGAATACTTGTTCTATGTAAAATGCAATTTACAACCAACCTCACCTTATTGTCTCAAATTCCTTGAAACCTCGGCTTCTTTTGTCCATTGCCGTAGAAAACAACCTTAGGCTGCGCACTGTTTTGCTCACCAACCGTTTTTTACCGTAAAAAAGTAAAACTAATTTGCTCACATATAGTCAGATACACACAGGTTTTGTTTGAGTTTTCCCGCTTGGAAATTACCCTTTTTTTCTGTATTCTCGGTTCTTGACGATTTCTCCAACTTTCAAATATTTTTTGTTTAAAAATTCAGACAATCAAACCACCGTGAAATTTTTTTAAATAAGATAAACTTTTCTCGAGCATTCTCGTTTTTAAGCCGTACGGTTTCTTCAGCATAATTTTCATCCGAGCTTCAGCGGGAAAAAAACAGTCAAGAAACCCGAAAGCCTGAGTCAAAGCTAGAAAAAAAAAACAACAAAAAATTTTTTAAAAAACTGGAAGTGTCGAATACTTGTTCTGTGTAAAATGCAATTTACAACCAACCTCACCTTATTGTCTCAAATTCCTTGAAACCTCGGCTTCTTTTGTCCATTGCCGTAGAAAACAACCTTAGGCTGCGCACTGTTTTGCTCACCAACCGTTTTTTACCGTAAAAAAGTAAAACTAATTTGCTCACATATAGTCAGATACACACAGGTTTTGTTTGAGTTTTCCCGCTTGGAAACTTCCTGAATAGCAATAAAATGACCTTTCAAAATGCAACAGTTGCTCCATTTGGACACTTGATACGTCATTTTATTGCTAATCAGGAAGTTTCCTGATAGGATAATTCAAATAAAACCTGTATGTATCTGACTGTATGTGAGCAAATTAGTTTTACTTTTTTACGTTAAAAAAACGGTTGGTGAGCAAAACAGTGCGCAGCCTTACATGTGAACATAAAATACGGCTTTCTATTTCACTTACACATTAACAAGTGAATGCTGCCTTGATATTCTCAAATTACTGTCCTGTTAATCTCAGGATGTAGTTTACACCGAGCTATTGTGAGACTAGCAATAGCTTTCTTCAAAATTAGAAGACAAGGTTAGAAGCATCGAGATATTAGAGCCTCCTAGCTTTCAAAAAAAAAAAACAGTCTACACGCGAGCTTTTACACTTATTCTTCTAAACTTCTAACATGTTCTGTTTTAAATTAACAAAATACTAGCTGAAAATAATGTCTAAGACTGGAACCGGCAAGGCAATAATTGATCACATAAATTGTAAAAATAGAATGAATTATGTTCTAAAGAATACAGATTCAAAGTTTACTTGATATGGTTGAGATAACAGGGGTGTCAACAGTTAGATAAACTGGTTTACGTCTATGCGATAGTATATTTTGTGCCCCTATCTCACGGAGCGTTAGAATTCAACTTTTCAGTTTGTTAAAGTAATCTATGCAATGTGATATCGTTGAATTCTCCAATGTCTCACCACGAATTGCCGTGAGAAGGAAAATGATCTACGGTTTTTTATATTCATAAAATTACGTCCAACTGTAAAAGTTATTGTATAAAAAATGCCGTAGTCCATTTTCCTTCTCACGGCAAATCGTGGTGATTTATTGGAGCGTTCAACGAGATTACTTTGCAAATACTACTTTGACAAAGTGGAAAGTTTAATTCTAACGCTCCATCACACTCGAGCCTCTACTCTGACTCAAATGAAAAAACCTGATAGGGTGAACGAGTGGATTATGTAATGATTGACACATACAGATTGATTTGAAAGTCCGGAGTTTACACGATCCTTCCCCTGTCATGTATTTAATTATCTATATGTTGTGAAACATATGATTTCTTTGCAAACATCAGAGTACTCTTGTCGTGATTTACGCTCAATCTTGTCGGGTTGGATGGACTAAATCGAATTTTCAAAACGAACATTTTTCAAAAAAAATTCTGCCTCTACTTCTGCTCTTTATCATGAAAGCTTGGAAGATATCGGTTTCAAGCTGAAGAGGAACATACATAATATACTTATTGAAACCATATCTGATCTTCTCCTCGAAACATCTACTTTCTAATCCTCATAATGTTCGAAAGCTTGCGCTGCATGTTCCTAGATATTGGAAGTAGAGCGTTCGAATTGTTTGGATTTGGAACGATTCTGGAAACTTCGTATACTATTTCTTATTCTCTGTCTTAATATACATATTTATAGGTAGAAGCAAAGATTCAATTTTTTAAACAAGACTTTTACTGCCTAAATTAATGTTGAACAAGCACGGGATGCTCAAGCAAAAGGAGATAGGAAATGATGATCGAACCTTGTTTAAAGGCTAGGCAAAACTTGAAGCATTTTTTAAAAAGTACCTCCTCATTCTTAGTCCTTTCACCGTTGGATTCCGGTTCGTTCTTCTTTCCTAATAAGCTATTCTCGAATTTCGCTCTGTATCTATTTGTTCAAATATTTACATTGTTTTTAAATTGTTTACATTGTTCCGCATAGCTTTCATTATTAAATAGACTTTCTACGAACCCGAGGCTCAATTTTTTTCTTAATAAAAAGAAAAGGTTTATAGTCTAAATAGCTCTTGAAGAAAACCTTTCAGAAAAATTCTCCAGAAGCACTCATTCACATTCTTTTGAAGCAAACAATTTCGAACCATTTATATATTCATAGATAGGAGTTAAGCCCTAGCTCCCGGGGACAGTTAGCTTTTTACGAGCAAAAATTTTATCATTTCGAGGGCTACTCTACTTACGACCAGATCAGACCAGAATGAATTTATTAAGTTGTGGTTAGTTGATTAAACGGTCTCGTTCCAAAGCCGTAAAGCCTCGTTATCGTAAACTTTGTCTAAGCCTAAGCAGAGATGTAGAGAAAGAGTTGAAAACAAAGTGGTTAGAGCGCAGACAGCCAAACAAAGTGGTCAGAGCGCAGACAGCCTGATTTCACGCGGTCTGTTCAGAAGTAAAATAGATGTTAAGTTCAGTATGGCACGTGAGCAGAACATCGAAGAGTTGGCTAGAGAAGCGGCGAGCCGAGAACCGGATGTGAAGAAGCCTCAGGTCAGATCCGCCCGATATTGCGCTTCCTCGTTGCTCACCTAAGGACACCTACACTATCAAAGTTCTAAAAAAGACCATTCTGCAAACGAAAGGCATTATGAAAAGCGAGCAAGCCTTCGCAGTCTTGTGTTTCGATATTGTCAAATCCTTATCCCGTCTTTGTCTTTCACTTCTGGATCGCTTCTTGTTTTTCCAGGTTCCCCCTTTTTTGAAAGTCAAGAAAAGCTATGAATTTTGAGTACTGAGTGACGCGCATCGTGGAGATTAATTAGACAGTTAAAGTCTTTGTCGTGCCAGTGAAGAGATGTGGTGTGTTTATTTAAAGCGCTTCAGCGATTTGCAATTACCCTAAAGCAGAACGAAATTGGTTAAAACAAAGCGAAAAAGCATAATTCACATGAAAGTTATCTCAATACAAGAGAGGAAATCTCCTAGAGAAGTCAAAAAGATATTTAGTGAGAGATTGAAGCGAAATATGGTAAATCTCGCGTTACAAAGCGAGATAATTCAAAGACTGGGAAGAGAGATAAGAGCTAGTTGAATCATTTCCTCAGCGAGTTCATTTCGGTTATTCAGGTCGGGAGCATTGGTATTTATAAGAAGGGCTTCGGTTAGACGTCGGCGTACAATATTCGGTTCAACTTGGAGTATAACACCGGATAGAGTCATCTTTGAGCCAGAATGTTTTAGAATAGCATGTTGAGCAAATGCCTTCGAGATGTTCTGCCGGTGCTAGAGTTCTGCCGGTTCTAGAGTTTTGCCGGTGCTAGAGTTCTGCCGGTGCTAGACTTTGCTTCCGTTGTTTGGTTTCCCCACAAAATTACCTTGATCAGAAAATTAGAGAATGTTCAACATGTGTTCACAAAATTACTACAGTTACGTTGTGTTGCACTCACGGAATGGTGCAATTATGAAAGTAGATTGATAAGATTTAACCTGACATCTCTCTATGCAAGAAGATTAGAAGCTGATATTCTTTTGGCTTTCAAAATTCTCAAAGGTTACACTTACGTTCCAGTTTGTAAATTTTACACTTTCAAACAGTGTAACGGTCGCACCTCCTTTTATGCTTTCCATATAGGGCACACAAACAGAAACTCACTTTTTCACTCTTTCGCTTATCGGACATCTCGATTTTTCATGAAATTACCGGTCAGTCTTCTCAGGAATCAAACCATTCTAAGTTTTCGAATAAATTTGTCATTGCTGGATGTTCCAGAGTTCTTAAACATCGATTTAAGTTTATAATAGTCGTTCATTCTCGTTCTCGTTGTATTTTTGAAACCGCTGGAATATTCCGTTTGGGCGTACTTGTATTGATTTCCTGAAGAATGCCCTTTAGGCAGAATGGGACAACATTGGAGTCGAATACCTCCGTACAGTGGTGGAAGCGTTCCAAAAGAGACTTCGAGCTGTAGTTCGGGCAAAAGGGGATTGTTTGAGCTTAACTTTCGCGTAAATGTTGTCATTTATGTTGTTGATAAAATATGTTAATTTTAGATTATTTTCTCTTTTTTGAAAAAAAGGTATAACAATCCCAATTTGTAACACTATTTATGGACCACCCTGTAGTACCACTTGTTCTGTAAGTTCATCCGAGTTTCGCACAGAATCAAGAGCAAAAGCTCTGTCTATCCTTTCTCAAAACGGTTATACTGTGTCTGGAAAAACTCAAATCTCTAAGACACAACAACTGAAAGTGCGAAATGAGGGCAGAATAATTTTTATTATTCCTTTCATCTCAGACGCCTTACTAAGGACATACGTAGAGCCATGTATGATGTTGATCTTGAAAACATCGAAATTGTTGAGAAAATTGTTCCTTCTATAGGAAAAATTCTTAGCCGCAATCGGTCTCATGATAATGTCTGTTACAAACCTAGATCTTGTATTTTCTGCCCTAATGGGAAAATTGGCAGCTGTAACACTTCAGGTTGTATTTATAAGATTTTATGTACATGTGGTAAATTCTATATAGGACAAACTGGCCAACCAGTTCACATTTGGGCCTCCGAGCATTCTCGAGCGGGTAACAACCCCCCATGCTCCATCATATATCTCGAATGCATTTGCTCAACATGCTATTCTAAAACATTATGGCTCAAAGATGACTCTTTCCGGTGTTATACTCCAAGTTGAACCAAAGATTGTACGCCGACATCTAACCGAAGCCCTTCTTAAAAATACCAATGCTCCCGACCTGAACAACCGGAATGACTTCGCTGAGGAAATGATTCAACTAGCTCTTATCTCTCTTCCCAGTCTTTGAATTATCTCGCTTTGTAACGCGAGATTTACCATATTTCGCTTCAATCTCTCACTAAATATATTTTTAACTTCTCTAGGAGATTTCCTCTCTTGTATTGAGATAACTTTCATGTGAATTATGCTTTTTCGCTTTGTTTTAACAAATTCCGTTCTGCTTTAGGGTAATTGCATATCGCTGATGATGCTTTAAATAAAGCGAAACGTCCGAACTCTTTGCACGAAACCACACCGCATCTCTTCACTGACACGACAAAGACTTTAACTGTCAAAAAAGCTCTCATGAGTCGCAAACCTGAACCTTATCGCTAACTAAAGTAAACAGTAACCCTCAACATGCAAGCCTATGATAAAGTTCACTCTGTGGTACGAGCTAGTGATAAAGGTCGATGACTTGATTTATAAGAAAATGGAAGGGATTCAGCAGACCTTACCCGATTTCGGCTTTGGTTGACTGGTTGACTGTTTGTATCGGCTTTGGTTGAATGTCTGTATCGAAAAGACAATCCATTGCAGAAAGGATACGATGAAGTCATTTTATCAGTTGAAGACAGCGAGAAAGAAGACACTAAACCGCAATCTGTCAGTTCGCAATCGTTTTCTAAAGGAAAAACATTTTGAAATTTTACTTCCTAACTTTATCTTTTTTCTTCATCTCTCTTTTTTCTTCTATTTCATAATTCGTTCTTCTTCATCTCTTCTTTCTCTCTTATCTCTCCATATCTCTCTCTATTTATTTTCTCTCTCGATCTCTGTCTTTTTCTCTCTCTTTCGCTCTCTATATCTCTCGCTCTCTCCCTCTCTTTTTGTTCTTATAACTACTTACGGTTCCAGAACCGTAGGAAGCAGTCAACAGCATCCAAACAAGAAAAAGAAATGAAAACTCGAACCGTGAGTTCAAAGAGCTCGGGGAACAAAGAACCGCCCCCTCCAACTCCTGCTGTTTCCAAGCCAAAAGAGAACAAGGAAAACAACAGTATGTCCGTGCTCTACAGTAAAAGGAATGAAAAAGGTGTCTACGTTGAATCTCTTTATAAGGGGTTAAGTATATGATATTATAAGGGGTTAAGTATCTGAATAGAAATAGCAATGTGTCCCCGTGGTGTAATGGTAACACGCGCTCCCGGTTTGAGTAGAGATGGTCTTGGTTCGATCCCGCCCGGTGGACTAGCTTTTTTCTGTGCGATAGTTCAATCAATTTTTATCTTAACCAGGCGTCACTGCCTTAAACTGTGTAACTTAGAATTTGAAGATTTATCTGAATAGTAGTTGCTCTACAGTTTTTTATTTGAAGATTCACCTGTTTTGATCGGTAAATTCGTCAACCCGTAGCTAAACAGTATTCGAGGCAGACGGTTGCCAATCTATCGCAAGGAAAAAATCGAGTTTATGAGACGGGATCGAACCCGGCCTTCTCTTTCTATTCGACAAAAAAAAAACAGCTGAATAATGAGAAAACATTACAGATTAAATTAACCTATAAGTTTGTTGGGAAATTGATTTATCATTGGATGGCTTGAGGTGCTTCGCCTCGTCCTCGTGTTGCACCCACGGTCGATCTCCGAGTTAGGAAGCGAAACAAGCAGACTTGTTGTTGCACGACCATGTAGACCACCTCTATTCGACTAAATCACCGAGTTTCATTGGAGCAGTGCTCATAGGTCACCATCCCTGTTGAGAATTTTGTAAACCAGTCGTTTTTTGAGCGACGGAGTCTGGAATTACCATGTCCAACATCTGATGTTGGACGATAGAAGATGTTGGACGATAATTAGCTATCGCTTCTTCGCGCTTTACCTTGAGCTCTCTTCTCATTATTTCAGACTCCCTAGCTCGAAGAGCGGTTTTGTTTTCTATGATTAAGTTTTGAACAGTTAAACCAGAAATTTGTGAACTATGTCAGTGCAGCATGGCTCCGCAAACAACTAAAATTTAGTTAACTTGAGTCTGAGGCAAAATGTGATATATAAAAAACATTTTCTTCGTGGAAAGTCAATCGCCATGCGCTCGATGCGTCTCGAAAAACCAAATGCTTTGCGTCTATTATAGTTTTACTACATAAAACTGTAAATGTCTCAAAACAAATCATCTTTGGGGCTACCAAGCTATTTTATGTTATGTTTAGAAAAGGTTCGTTCTGTTTTTTTAGGTTCAAAAATGATCGAAAGTGCTCTACGACGTACCTTCTACTATTTTTAGACTCCCTCTTTCTTTGTCTTCCTCTCCCCATGATCATGCAATTTAATGGATGAATGTGCAATTTTTTCTTCCAGCCTAAACTATGGTTTTTTAACAAAAAAAGAAACAAAATATAGTCATTTTATATACTCAGTAACAATCGATTTCGATTTCCAGAATTCAGTTGAAGCTCTTTTCGGCTGAGAGTTGAGCGAACAACTTTCAGAGCGGTGTCCCGTCCTTCTTGATGAATCAAACCCTTGCCCTGTCTGCAATTTTTTAAATAAAAATTTCAATTGAATCAGGAATCATTTTGACGGTAACAATTACCACAGCTTGCCACCCAGTTAGTTCAACCGTGAGTTGTTTGAAAAACAGAAAAGTTTTCTCGAATGGTTTTCACTTTACGCTGTTTTGAGTTATTTAACTATAATAGGTCACCAGCACCCTTGAAAATTTTGAATAGAGTTTTTTTCCAAGCGAAGAAGTCTAGGATAATTTAAAGCTCTCTCTTATGTGTCCTTTACCTCTAACTCGCTCCTCATTATTACAAACTACTCGCTCCTCATTATTACAGACTCCTCGCTCCTCATTATTACAAACTCCTCGCTCCTCATTATTACAGACTCCTCGCTCCTCATTATTACAGACTCCTCGCTCCTCATTATTACAGACTCCTCGCTCCTCATTATTACAGACTCCTCGCTCCTCATTATAACAGACTCCTCGCTCCTCATTATTACAGACTCCTCGCTCATTATTACAGACTCCTCGCTCCTCATTATTACAGACTCCTCGCTCCTCATTATTACAGACTCCTCACTCCTCATTAATACAGACTCCTCGCTCCTCATTATTACAGACTCCTCGCTCCTCATTATTACAAACTCCTCGCTCCTTATTATTACAGACTCCTCGCTCCTCATTATTACAAACTCCTCGCTCCTCATTATTACAAACTCCTCGTTCCTCATTATTACAGACTCCTCGCTCATTATTACAGACTCCTCGCTCCTCATTATTACAGACTCCTCGCTCCTCATTATTACAGACTCCTCGCTCCTCATTATTACAAACTCCTCGCTCCTCATTATTACAGACTCCTCGCTCCTCATTATTACAGACTCCTCGCTCCTCATTATTACAGACTCCTCGCTCCTCATTATTACAGACTCCTCGCTCCTCATTATTACAGACTCCTCGCTCCTCATTATTACAAACTACTCGCTCCTCGTTATTACAGACTCCTCGCTCCTAATTATTACAGACTCCTCGCTCCTCATTATTACAGACTCCTCGCTCCTCGTTATTACAGACTCCTCGCTCCTCATTATTACAGACTCCTCGCTCCTCATTATTACAGACTCCTCGCTCCTCATTATTACAGACTCCTCGCTCCTCATTATTACAGACTCCTCGCTCCTCATTATTACAGACTCCTCGCTCCTCATTATTACAGACTCCTCGCTCCTCATTATTACAGACTCCTCGCTCCTCATTATTACAGACTCCTCGCTCGAAAAGCGGTTGTTTTCTCAATTTTTAACACTTGCGTCTGGCCTTTATTGAGCTATGGTTGTACTGTTTTCTTCTTCAAAATGCTGTGATACAAAATACAGCGTGAAAATATGCAATAAGCGCGTGAGGTTGCTTTGATGACCACGACCACATGAAACAGTTCCATGAAAGCCATTCTGAAGTGGTGGAAGGAAGAATGATGCACCAAAATACTCCGGAAAAGGCAGAATGATACTGTAGCTTTGTGGAATTGGATTATAACGCTTCGTGTCTTTGACATTGATCATAAACCGAATGGATGAAGTTTGAAGGGTGTCCAAAATGCTTTTATATCAAACTTCCATCAAACTTGGTTATTTGTAGCTGTTTTAATTATCGTAGAACATTTTAGGTCCAACTTCCGTTGTTTGTGAATTTGTATTGATAGTAACGAACAAGTCTAAAAAGATTTATTTCACAATGGAGGATTATATTGATTGAATAATTCTATCAGGCAGGCTTATTGTGAAGAAGAAAAAGACGCATTTTAAGAACACAGTTCTGAGGAAACGGAACGAATGTCATAATAAGCAATGAAACTCATTAGAAAATCATAGAAGTGGTTTGAAATAGTGAACAGGAAGATTTAACTATCAAAAACTGCTTAAATCTTTATTTTCATTCTTGGAACAGTTTTTTATTTTATGAGAAAAAACTAGCATGTTCAACAGAAAGGTAAGAGAAGCATTTAAATGATCGTGCTTTTGTTTTGCTTTGAGCTTTGTAATATAAGTTAGACTTTTCTAAAAATGTCTGACTTATATTACAAAGAACGAAACAAAACAAAGAGGCCTGTATACAAAAGGTGACAATGAGTTATAACTCAGTATAAATTGACAATCGTTTGTCAGTTTAAACGAAAGAATTCGTTTGTCAGACAAACCAAATAAATGCGACAGGAAAAAGAGAGTCAGAAAACTAATGAAATGTAGGTATAAAACATTCAATTGTGAGCGTTGCTTAAAAAAACATTAACTTGTGAGAAAAGGACAGTCTATTTTCCTCCTCAGCCAAACGTCTTCCTTTCTATGCGTACAGAACGCATGGACTCCGCTCGAGACTCGTTACCGTAACCCCTGCTCGCATCTCTCTCCCGCTGTACTGGAATGCTGACTGGGGTCTCGACGCGATATCCTCCTGATTAAAATTACCTATTTTACATTGACCAGTGCTGGAACAACGTTTCTTCAAACTGATGTGAGGCTGAGGTATATTATACATATATAGCTCAGAATATCTTTCTCTGATAAGATTTATGGGCTCGTCAGAAACCCATTAATTGAGCTCTGAACTCCAGCTAGTGAACAATACAACTATTGGGAAAACCCTTTTTAGGTGAGTGACAAGAGTTGTATGTAGCTTACTTATGTAGCTCTGGAATTTCACATGAAGTTTTGGATAAACACTAATCGAGAGAATGACCACATTTCTAAGTATTTCTCTCACATTGCTGTCTCAAAGATTACAAACGAGTGTGTTTTTGTAAGTTTTTGCTAGAAATTAAAAATTAAAAAGTTTTTTTGTTCTAAAATATGTTTTTTAGCAAAAATACGTGTACATCATGTAGGCAAAACCACGATTCTAATCTTTAATCTTCTCAGTTATAGTACAAATTGAAACATGATCTATATAAAAGCATGAGGAACTTTGTGTCGGCACTATATATATATAAGGAATTAGGAAATAGATAAGGAAAAAGATGTAATATGCCGAAAAAAATATGTAAGGAAAAATATGTAAAAATTATGTAAGGAAAAAAATATATGTAAGGAAATAGATGCCGAAATAAACAGTTTTATGATTGCAAGCATGCATGACTAATTCCTCACCATTGTCATAGTCACGATGAGAGTTGCGAGAAGCGGAGCGTGATTCTCGACTTCCGGATCGGAATCCTTTAAAAAGACCGCAAGTTTTCCAGTTACAAAAAAGATTGTGTAATTTTGATCGCAATTACACACAGTGCTTTGATAGAATTGTGAATAGTTTTAGAAGCTCGTAAATACATTAATGCTTCTGAATTTCTATAATCAAACATGTTATAATAACAGATCATCTCTTACTCGAAGAAACCTTCAGTGAAGAATTTTATTAACTTTTCAATACATATATGAACATACTTCAATCTCTAGATAATCAACATAAATCGCCATTCGATAGAACATAAACATGAAAGTCATTTGAAGATGAGAGCCGAACTTGATTCATCGCTTTGAGTTTGTAGAAGGCTGAGCTATGTATGCGTTATGGGCTTAGAAAGTAGAGTTTGCAGAAAATGATCAAGACCGATAACTTTCGCCCCTCCCCACCCCCGCACGGGACAAAATGCATTGCAAAAGTTCCACTATACTTCAGGCTCCCACCTTTTCAATCCCGGTCGTTGTTGGATGCTGCATCATGTTATATGTACTTGGTTGTTTTATGCCTCCATGGACTACTTTTTTCATTATTTCTGTTTAAAGTGAATTTTTCCAGGAAATGTTGCTTATGCTTAGGCAAGGTTTGGGGCTAAAATTTCAGGACTTTTTTTGGAGAAGTTGCACTGTTAAGGAGCCAAAATTAAAAAGTCCAGATTTGTGATTTAACTCCTCATTTTGTATGGTGGGCAATTAAAGTTAAATCATGAGTGCAAATTTCACTTTAAATCCCCTCCATTTCTGCTCTCAGCCTATAACCAACCTCCATTTTGGTATGTTTCACAATGATATTGGGGGTTCTTTTATCACGGGGGGGGGGGGCCTGCTGAAGTAACGTGAAAAGCTCCCGTAAAATTTCCCCTCACGACCTTTTGTTTCTACAGAGATCTTTTTTGAGTAGTTATCAACTGATTAACCAAGCATATTTTAATGAAAGAAGTTAACAAATTATTCAAAAGCAAAAATTATTTTGTGATTTTATCAAAAAATTCACACGTTCCGGTAACGATGCCTAGATGTCTTTCTGTTAACTCTGGAGCTTTTCCGGTAAAAATGAAGAACTTTACTTTGAAATTAAGCATTGAAGCACATAAGAGTTAGCGCATTGTTATTAAGCACAAAAACCAGCAGAACGGAGACCCATTCAGAATAATTTATATTGTATTAGTGTTAGTATTTAGGCCACATTACACCCACACGCGCACCTTTCTCGAACTTATCCCTGATCGTGTTGAAGATCCCGCGGCCGGGAGACATTTGCTCCGGTTCTACGTTATCTAGATCGGAGAAACGGACATTTTTAATTTTAAATGATAATTTGGACAAATTTATAACTCTTCTTTGAAGATGAAAAACAAGACGCCTAAAGGCGGTTGAAACACCCTGTTCGTAAAGGGAAAACCCAAGTACTTGGAAATAATTCACCCATAGGTAAAATTATACAATACATACGAGTAAGTTTTTAGAAAGATTAGTTCACGGCCAATAGGGGTGTTGACTATTTGTTTCGCACAAATTTTTTTCTCATAGCTCAGTATCAAGGATTCCGGTTCCAGAAACATAAGACCTAGAGGCTCTAGGCTCTAGGTCTTCTAGGTTAGAGGCCGTAATGTTCAAAACAATAAAAAAATTCTAGTTCCGAAATGCTTTTCTCTTCCTAACTTTTGAAGTTCTCAATATCACGTTCAAAGAAGCAACTATAGAAGCTTGAATCAATTGCGCTTCATGTCCAATAATATCAGAAGTTCAAACTCAAAAATTGAACCAATTTGGAACCAATTTGAAAAAAAGTTAAAACGAGTCTAGTGTTATGAATTGGAATTATCGCGGGTAACGCAACATTCACAAAAAACACAGAGGGCAGTTTTTGCGTAAGAAAATCAGGAAACGGTTTGGAGGTGAGTACATGCTGACAGGATGCATTCACGTTTCTACAGTACTAGTTAATGCAACTTCTTGAACTCGCGGGAAGTTCTACTGTTTGGTTGTTTAAAATTGATACGACAAGACAATCTTAAGAACTTTCGAACTGTTTCTTCATTTAGAGATTTCGATCTATAGTTATTTGCTAACCTCTATCATCTCGGTAGTCATAAGCCGGACGACGCGGCGAGTAAGCACGGTTCTCATTGTTAGAAGTCACCTGCACATAAAAAAGTTTATTTGGGGACTGAGCATATTATTCGTACAACTTAGCAAAAAATGAGGTGTCTTCAAAACTTTTTTGTGCTGAATTCCTCATTCGCCCAGTTTTCAACGGCACATCGTAATAATGAACTATAAAAGCGTTTTGTTATAACATAAAACCATTTTCGTTGCTCTAATTTTCATTTCAAGGCAAGTTCAAATAGTTGAAAATCAGGATTGAAACGATCACGCTTGAGTTTAGGCTGGACAAAAAATACTTGAGCTGTCATAGCACAGTTGAGAGTTTCAGAGTTTCAACTAAAGAGGAAATACAAAACTATGAGCGTTGTCAAGTCCATACTACAAGAGACTAATCGTAGAAAGGAATGTGCGGTTCAATGTTCACTGAATTTAGAAGATGTAGTTATATTATTATATCACCTGATGAGGCGCAATATTGGATGAGCGAGATTCGCTTCTGCGGAAGTATCGCGAGGCTGAGTAGCTGGAACCTGCAATTGAAACTTGAGTTTCGTCCACCAAGAATCGAACTTGGAGCGAGTTTATTGGGCAAGAAAATTACAACTCACACAACCAATATCTCGAATAGGAGTTTATGAGAACATCGAGATAACAAACCATTCTCGTTGGATCGATTACGGTCCTGCCACTCTCTCTCACGAGCCTCGTCATTGTACGGAATGTGGACCTTGAAAAGAATCCAGATAATTTGGAACAATTTTATGGTTATGAAAAGAGTAACTGGATCGATATTGAATCGATAATACATATTAAGAATGCGAAATCATGGAGAGTTTTACTAAACCTTTATGTTCTTCCTCTCACAACGAGAAATACAAACCGGTCCATTAGTCCTCTCTACTCAACGAAAAATTCTGATTTGATTTGTAGACCAGGTTATGCGGTCAGAGCATTGAGCGTTCGACCAAGGTTAACAAGTGGAAGGCCAAAACTGCTCAATTCTCTGTCCAAGTTCTACCACGTTAATGATGATGAACATGCTAGCCTTTGGCGATATAGCTATAACATCGCATAATTCTGCGCCCAACTGGGAAAAAAATGCTTAGAGAGACAACATGAATGATTGAGAAACAAGCTACTTTTATTATTCAAAAACAATTTGAAAAAAAAATTAAATTCAAAAGTTGAAGATAAAAACCAAAGTCCGCCTCGTGTCATACTATCATATGTACATAAAAAATAAAAACTGGCTTGGCTAAGAAGCGAGCAGACTTTGACATCTAATATTGTAAATCGTTCCTCGTAGTCTTATTTGAGTGGAACAGTTGATTATTGATAAGATAGCTTGGTTAAAGAATAAGAGAAAACGCATGACTGAGCGGTTTATTGATTGATTGAAAGAAACACAAAAAAATTAACATCGATAGGGGAGGTTGGACCACGCGGCGGAACGGGTGAGGGGCCATCTAAAAGAACAAACTTTTGAAAATTTGTTCAAATACAAGTGATAAGAAATTATTGACCTGATGAAATATTACTCCCCTTAAAATGTGAAGTAAAATAAACTCAAATTGTTTTTTTGAGACTTTCACAAACTAGCTATTATTCCATTGAAGCTCAAATTCGTGGCACTGTGACATCTTTAGAAGTTTCTATGCGAACTCTTTGAACCAGTGGATTTAAGTCGAATGTTTAAACTGGAAGAAATACTATAAAAAAAGAGTAAATAAACACTCTAATGCGTTACCCAATGAAGTATTCTGTGTCAAACAGCTTTTCGAATAGTGAACTTCATTGAAAGACTTTTTGAAATTTTTTAAAAATCACTTACTAAATAGATTAAAAAACTAGGTTCTCTTATTGGAGAAAGAACTAGGCCCTCGTACTTTAGAAAATACTAGAATCTCTTACTAGAGTAGCCAGAATCGTGTCTGGTCCGAGATGAGGCGCGCGACTTGGATGTATCCTCGATGGGAATGCGGCGGTCATGGTAGCCGAGGGTAGACTGTCGCTTCGGCGCTTCCACAGTTAGTCTACGCTGCAATAGAGGAGCGCATAGAGCGCCTCTTAGGCAAGAACAAGGTTAGGGATGAAAAACGGGGCCCATGGACAAAAGTGCCGGATAAAGTTGCTGGGTAGTGCCACCTTCTTCGACTGCTTTTCACAAGTATTGATTTTCGACCAAGTCATCGAAACCCCCTTCTCCTTTCTCTCAAATTAAAGCTTTTTAAGGTGATTAAGTCTCAAACCCACCCAACCCCTTTAGTGCCCCGTTACCGGGAGCCCGTTCTTGTTCGGATTCATCGATTGCCGTTAATCTGCCAAACGACTTGGCACCGTATAAAACCAAAAAAGACAGAGTAACATACCCTGGTCGCTAAACTTTGTGCACAGTTTGTGAATTGGGCGGGACCCGAATACGGGCCCTTTGCTCTTAAAAACTTGCTCCCATCCCCCTTCACTTTCCCAGGAACTGAGTTACCAATGCTTATAATCCGCACTACACACCCTTTGACAACAAGCTACCCGATGTGATAGACTACTAACGCTATTGTCGATGTTGCTTTGAATGGCCTGTGGGTCGACATCCCGAGGGAGTTGGTACTTGCGAACAAAGTACATCTTGGTGTAGTTGTCTCTATCTCTTACATCTTCGTGCTTGCCCTCCACAAGGAGGGTGTCTCCTTGCATTTTAACCTTAAAACAAACTGTAAGTTACTCGATGGGAACGACTTATGACGAATGATAGTCATTTCAGATGACTCTTTTATCGTGAATGGTCAACACTCGGGATGACTCGTTAATGACAAATTTTCTGTCACAAAAATTCTAACAAGATAATTGTCACACTGATATATGAAGGGTCAAAAATAATGTTCTAACATCTAAATAAGACCATTGAAATCGAAAGAACATTCGATCGATGATGACAGGCCTCAACTCTGCTGATTTTACAGTCAATTTTTTTTTGTTGAAATTGTTGAGTCTTTCTGACAAATTTTTCACAAACTTCTTTTTTACAAGGGTAAAATTCACTACGATAAAAAAACTTAGATGAACCACAGAAACAATCCAACTTCTTTGTATCTACATTTATTCTTATACATTACGGTAATACTCCATGCACTATGTATTATTATTGTTATTTTAGAGAAGAAAATACGAGAAATTCAGCATTAAAAAATTACAAATTCACTGTTTGTACGCTACTATATAGAAAAGTGTGTATTATTATTGTAGAAAAAGGTAAAAGAGGTGATAAAATTTAATTTATTTACATTTTAGATATCACTGCTGAAAATATAATGTAGCAGAAGTCTGTTTCGCAGACTTCTGCTGTGTATAGGTTAAACATCATATGTGTATAAGTTACACATCATTACGCATTAATTTCAACAAAAAAACGAGAGTCCTTGAAGAACATCAAACAATTTCAGTGGCAATGTTCAACGCTCCCACTAAATTCATACTTCCAATGAATAAACTAAATTGTTGAGTCTTTCTGACAAATTTTTCACAAACTTCTTTTTTACAAGGGTAAAATTCACTACGATAAAAAAACTTAGATGAACCACAGAAACAATCCAACTTCTTTGTATCTACATTTATTCTTATACATTACAGGCAAAAGTTAGTACACAGGGCGTGTTTGAACTTAACCTTCTCTGTCTTACCAAAAGCGAGCGCGACCATCACAATTTTCAAGAATTTTTTTTGATATTTGTGGAAATTTCCAAACAAATCACTGCTTATTTCACACTATAACTGATAGTGACCTGAATCTCTTCTGGCTTGAATTGGTTACAGTCGATTTCTACCGCGAAACGGTCAGAATCGTTGATGATGTTGGACCTCACATCGATTCCCTCCTAGAGCATTGATTTTTTTCAGGAAGAAACTAAAATTTCAATTTAGCTAAAAAGTTTCTTAAAGACTGCTTGCGAAAAATAACTGCGATTAATGAATGAATTTTTTTGCCTATGTAATGTACATATATGTATGTACATATGTACATAGAAACTAACTACGTCAAGAAAAGTGAAAATTCTCTGCCATTAATTTCGCTAAGCACATCTTGATGTGCTTTTGTTCTGTAATAGAGATAAATCTTCTCATCAAGTAGAACACGCTCGAGAATCTCTGTCCCTATTAATATTATATGAATGTATGTATTTTTATAAATGTATAGTATTGAAAAACGTATTTTTGATTACCTTGAAGACAGGTTCGGCCCAACTTGGGTACTGCTCCCTCCAGAAAGGATGCTCTCGCCAGTTGCTGTCCATGCGATCCAAGTGTCGAGACAACTATAAACATTATTTTCAAAAGTTTATCAAATCAAGCTGAAAAAGTCTTAAACTAGTTTTCTAAAGTTAGAAACTTTGATTATTTGTAGACTGGTGTAAACCTACGATTTGTTTTTTTCTCTCAGGAATAGAATTCTCCATATTTCGCAGAAATGGACCAATCAGAGCAATAATATCTCACAAGGCAAGGCTCACAAGTTGAGAATCGCATTGCCTTTCGCTATAAACAGCTCCCGGTTCTCTACATGTGC
>OZ057408.1:23606059-23704155 GCA_964056735.1 Allodiplogaster pararmata
ATGTGAAAATAGCGAGCTCAAGACAAAAAGAGAGAAAAAAAGGGGTGTGGCATGGGAGAGGTTCTTTTGACTCGCTGGCGCTGCTTAGCGTATTACAAATTAAAAAGATGTGAGTCATGGGTATCGTTACAACTTACTCTACCGGGTGGCACACGAATACACACGCTAGCAAAAATGAATACACGCAAGCGAACACATTTCGAGCAAGAACAAACACACAAACACACAAAAATGCGACCAGTGCTGATTGGAATTCGCGATTGGGCGTCACAATTCTATTGTACATACATAAGTGAATGAGAACCATTTGATTAAAAAATTGTACCTTGAAATATAAGAATTTTTCAACATTCGAAATCGAGCGATGCAAAACTTTTTTTTGGTTACCACGCGTCAAAATGAATCTCACAGTGAAACTCTCTATGTAAACAATCAAAAGTATGTAAACACACGAACAAAAGAATCATGCGGGAGGATGTTTGTTGATGAAAATAAATGAATAATATTCCAAGGCTTTTTCACTCATTGTTCTGCTATGAGCAATGTCTTAATCATCCACCAGATGCTCGTGTGAGGCCGTGTTTTATTTCGATAGGAACTTATGTGAGGCCGTGTTTTATTCCTCTGGGAACTTGTTTTGTAAGACCGTATTTTATTTCATTTTAAGGAACTTATAAACTTTTTGAATTATGTTTTGTTTTTAAATTTTATCATTTTTTCCCGAAGAACTACAAAACTGCTTTATATTATTTTAACACATGTGTTATTATATTGAGTCACAATTATGATTTTACCATGTTCTTATGATAATTAAAACTTTTCAAAACATCCTGTTAGGTATTTTTCTTTTCTACTCTGATCATTTTCAATTTTCCGTTTATGTATATATATATATATATATATATATATATATATATATATATATATATATATATATATATATATATATATATATATATATATATATATATATATATATATATAATTTGCTTCTGTTCATGGCTCATTTCTCTCTATCTCTCACTGCTCTCGCTCTCGTCTTTTTTCTCTCTCTATCCTCATCTATTTCTTTTCATTACTCTATCTCTTCTTCTCTCTTCCTTTCTCTCTTTGCTTCTGTCATTCTCACTTGGTCTCTTTTTTGCTCTTCCTCTATATTTCACTCTTTTGCTCTGTTTTTTCTCCGTTGTGATTGAACAACCTTTCTGTTTCACCAAGTCCAATTCATCTTCTTAATGGTTTTGAACTCCAACTCAGATCTCTCTCTCCGAAAAAAGTGTTTCTTAGCGGTTCTCATTCTTCTCACGAGTTTTCCCATCTCGTCTACCGTCCTCAACTCCTCTTTGGGGTGTGGCACATATGTAGGAGATTTCTCAAACCCGTCCTGTAAATATAACCTTTTTGATTTTTCTCTTTCTTCTCCAACAAATCGCAATGAATCACATCTGCGCGTTCGTTTCAAATTTTGTAACCGGAAAAATAACCTTTTCGGTGCATTACTTACAATAATCAGAAAAGGAGAATTGTATTGAAAGAAAGGAGGGCAATACATAACACAGATAATTTTTTTTTGCCTGGAGAAATAACCTTGGTTATACTTCGTAGGGAACACTCATTCGTAGAATTTTGAGCGCTAAAAAAAGAAAATAGTGACTAACTGTTGTTATCGATATAGAACTGTTTAAAATTAATATGATGATTCCTGAAAAAAATGGGAAAAAACAACTTTTTGAGAAAACAAAACAACTTTTTGAGAAATTTTTTAAACTGAGTCAGTTACCTTAAAAAGAAATAAAACATCAGGAGAACTTTAGTTGGAAGAAATACAAACGTATCTGGTGCAGATTTGAGAAGCAAACATTCACCAATTTCCGCGCATCACTCCTTTTTTTCTGGAACAAAAAGATCCCTTACCCACTAGTCGAGCAAAAAAATTACGCAAGAGATATGAAACCAATGTCTTACGTACTCGGAAATGTAAGCAGGCGAGCACGGTTCAACCCGTCACGTTCAACAATTCGCTCGGAAGTTATAGCAACTAGCTCATCTATTTGTGCCAAAGGAAGAAGTATACACTCTGAAACACTAATTAGGCACTCATCCCGAACTGGCGAAGTGCGGTCTGTGAACGGATTCCTTTCTTCGTTCGCGTTTGAACTTATATTTTAAGAAAAACATTAAAACAATTTGGTTAATTTCAAAGTATATTATTCTTAGTCAAATTCAATAAGAAAGTGGGCATGTGTTCAAACAGAAGAAATATTATGTATTTACCGATGAGTGATAACTCGAGTGTCTTCTTTCTAACAGTCAGTCACATGTTTGTCTTCTAATCTATTTTAAAGTGTTTTGTTCAGTTTCAAGTGAGGATTTTCGTCGTGAAAGAGGCGAAGGAAAAGTTCTTTTTTAAATCCATCCCGGACTGGTACGCCTAAACCATTTGGGTAAACAAATTTTGGTAGTGCTCTGGCACTCTCCCCACTGTTGCTACCCACACTAGCAGTGAACCAGCAAGAAGCCAGTGGTTCTACCGGGATAGGTCTTTCCCGCATCTCAGTGGAGCGCGTACCCTTCCGCGAGGCAAGAACAAACACGAGGAAGAATATTAGCATTTGTCAAGCCTGGAAGAGGGGTCGGAAACCTGAATCGAAGCGTTTGTAGTTTTTACATGGAACTAACAGGTCTTCAAATGTTTAGAAAAATCCCTTTTTTTAAACCAGCATCTATGGCGTTGTAACACTGATCATCTTCAAGAGAATGCTTACTTGTCGGGTCAAGAATTGTTTCTTGAATCGACAGTTTTTTATTCAGCTAAAACATGATGCCGGCCAGACGGATGAATTTTAGTTCGGTTCATTGTAACTATTGAAAGTTCTCATTGTACTGTTAGAGCATCAATAAATTGATAAAAAAGTCAATTAGTCATACTAGTAAGTTAAAGAATCCTGAGGTTGTTGTGTTTGTATGAGTGGTTTTTGAATACATACTTTATTCAATTATATTATCGCATCCACTGAAAAACTCAAAAAACGTGGGTTAAACTGGTAGTTCCGGAGAAGAGAAGTCAGCGTCTGAATAATAAGAACGTCTCGCGCCCCCCCCCCCGCCCATTACTCCAGTCAGGTCTTACTCAAACCGAACACCTTCGAGAATTTGGGCTCTTTGTTGTGTTTACAGCCGCCCCCTCTTTGAGAAAGACATTGCCACGCCCCCTGTTTGAGAAAGACATTGCCACGCCCCCTCTTTGAGTAAGACATTGCCACGCCCCCTCTTTGAGAAAGACATTGCCACGCCCCCTCTTTGAGAAAGACATTGCCAATGTGTACTGACGGGATTAGGGCTCTTTGTACTTGACAGTGGCGTAAGTTGAGACGGAGTTCTGAGTTTTAGAGGGAAAGATTAAGAAGGACGCGTTGGAATGAAAGAAGAAAGAAAAGATCAAAATGATTACAGAATGATATGAAAGACATAGAAAAAGGAAAAGTAAAGTTGACAAAAATTAAGAAATAAAGAAAGATATAGATGAAGAATGAGAAAGAGACAGAAGAGATTGAGAAAAAGAAGGAAAAACGACAAAGCGTAATGAAAATTTCCCAAAACTTGGCTATGGCAAACAAAAAACCATGTTCGAAATAAAATATTTTGGCAGTTACGGCGAGCTCGGGAATGTTCACGAAGAACTCAAACAAACTTAGCTGTTCTCTCATTTAAACTTTAGCAAACGAAATCTTTCTGTCCGCATGTATACCCTTTCCCCTTCAATACTCTCGTTTTAAGCACACAAGTACACATCGAAAGACTGGGAACAAAAAAAAATACTGCACCCCAAATTTAAATATGCCAGGAACAAAATGCAAAATACTATTTTGAATTTATTCCAAAGCATTCATTGCATAATCAATTGTGTCTTCAAAAAATTTCATTTAATGTTGACAACACATTAAATTTTTCTTTAATTTCTCAGTTACACAGTTTAAAATCCGGGACGCCTGGTTGAGATTTCAATCGATAGCCTATCCAATAATATTATTATTATTATCAAACATGGCCAAACACCCGCTTGCATAACCTTCGAACGGCTACAAGTGTTCTGCACAAAGAAGATTTATTAAACGTTCATACAATGGTCTCATTCTCATTCAAAATGGTTTTTTCAAATAAAAAAGTCAATTTTTTTTGGATCGCTTCGATGTACTCTATATGAATAGTTGATAATTGGTTGAACTGTGATGGTCACGTGACCGGACTCCCAGTGAGAGGTATTTCATTTCATTTAATGGTCACGTGACCGGACTCCCAGTGAGAGGTATTTCATTTCATTTAATTTCTTTATTCCATGCAAAGTATAAAAAAGGTGATACAATTTTCATAACAATATATTCTTCAATGCATGAACATGGTGGCAGATTGTGCTGCCTCAACAATAACCCTAATAAGAGTAGATCAATGGCTAGGTGGTTAAGTAAAATAAATAGAGATATAAAAGGTGAAACAATCATTCAATCTTCCACAGTCAGTTGTGAAACCAAATGAGAAAGGTGAAGATTCTCAAGACTAGCAGCAAAAATATTATTGTTTTGGAAACTTACAACATTAGGATGTAAATTATTCCAAATATTGATGCTCCTAGAGACAAAAGTGGAAATTTTTGTAGGGTGAACAGGATAATACTGAATGAATGACAATTACATAAGGGCCTAGAGAGAGGAGCAAGATGATATATTGTAGAGGTGTCTAGAAATATGAGAAATGACTGAGTTCAATTTCACCCCCCGGTGGGAAAGCTTTGTTCCTTGCGGTAGTTTGAACAATTGTCATCTTAAACAGCCGCGACATTAATCTCTGAACGATGAGATCATCGATGCGATGACCTCATGTCATTCAAATTAGGCGAAAATTTTGAAAAATGTTGGAAGAAAAAAGTGGTAACAAGAAGAAAAAATGATGGGTACAAAGTTTCGGGGTACGAAATGTCGCGGTACGAAGTGTCGAGAATACAACAAAAAAAACAAAAATTTTAATGAAATGTTCAACAAAAAAAAGTGAAATGATTTTTAAGTACGGAAACAAATTAGATTGCGATTGGTTATTATTTTAAGATTAGTTTGGAGAGCAAGACGACATGTGAAATCTCATTTTCTCGTACTTTAAGATGTTATTTCGCGTGCTCTCGCAAGATCATCTCATACCTCACTGATCCAACATTTTTTGCCTAAAAAGTGCGAGAGCCATGATCTCATCGTGAAAAATTTCAGTTGTATTAACACTGACTCGATGATCTCATTCATCGAGCAATGATGTCATCTTTACAGATACATCGTCGATCACTCAACTTTGTTCGAGAGATTAATGTCGCGGTAGGTTTTCACTGCGTTTAAACTGTGTGAATGCGTTAAAACTCTCAAGACTAGTTCCGCTATACATATTTATACTGAGTTAAAAAATTCAATACAGGGTGCACCAAAAATCACGTAGACGACTTTCTCACTTTGTATATTTTTGTTTGGCGTAGTCGTGTGATTTTTTGCTTGTATCTTAGTCGTAACGTTAAAAACACGCTCTGAAAAAATCAGAATGATATCTTTTTTTCGTTCTTAGGTAATAGTCTCTGAAATTGACCGAGGTTGTATCCTGCACTTGAGCCAGTCCGGGCACACTCAGAAGCACTTCGCCAGAATCAGCAGATTATCACACAGAACCATTGAGGACACCACACATAGTTTTCGTGAGATTGGTACAACTAATGACCGTCCCAAGAGCGGCAGACCAGCGACCGCGACCACTTTCGTCAACGTAAGAAGCACTTGAGAAAAGATTCGTTATAACCCTAAGCGGAGTCTTTGAAAACTCGTGAAGGAACTGAATATATTGGCTAGTTCTGTTCGGAGGATCATCAAATCCCGCATGGAAATCTGCCCCATCAAGTCGTAGAAAATTCACGCATTAACGGATCAGATGAAGGCGACCCGTATTCAGAATTTTCGTGAACTGATTAGGCGGTTCGAGCTGGGGTGACCGCGATCGGCAAGACACCACTCGTTTTCGTCGAGCAGGGAGTCAAAGTGAATACACATAACTACCTGAACGATTTTCTCGTGAATGAATTACTTCCCTTGAGCTAGGCTCAATTCGCGGGACGCAACTGGGTGTTTCAACAGGACTCTGCGCCCGCCCACAAGGCTAAAGTCGTGCAAGACTGGTACAAGGCCAATTTCTTCTCCATCATCCCCTAGGCCGAATGGCCTTCGTATTCGCCTGATTGAATTTCCCTGGGCTTCTCTGTTTGGTCAGTTCTCGAAAAAATTCGGAAGTGCAGTTCTATTACGAACTATTTCAATCTTTGTTTTTTAAGCATACATGAGTACATGGAATCGTGTAATTGACAGGTAAAAATGAATATAGCTCAAAAACAACACAAGCTAGAATTCGAGATGGTACTCTCGCGAGGAAGCGCTAGTAGTGCATTTTTGAAAGTGAGGGAGGAGGGCAACAATGCAACTTGGATTGACAGGGTAAATAAATTTCAATTCGGGTCGGTCCTTCAGTCGTTCTTTTAGAGCAAGGCCTGCGCTTCTCCTCACAAGAGTTTGGACAGTCTGAAGCGCGCCCTTTAAAAGGCGTGGGATGATCTTAACGTTGCTTACGTGTTCAACACGTCGAGTGCCTTCCACAATTGACTCCGCGCCTGTATCGAGGAGAAGGGAGGGCTGTTGGAAATTTGAGAGTGCAGTTATATCCGAAACTATTTAAACAAACTTTAGTTCTTTATTCTTTCCATTTAGAATAAATTAACATCAATACAATAGAATAATACAATTAAGCATGGATTTGCGTACATGATTCATGATTCCACAAAAAAAATAATAGATACTAGATAATTTCGATAACTAGTGCTGGTTGGTTTTTACTGTTTGAAAAAGTGAACAATGAGAATTTAAAAACATTTCTTACGAAAAAAATAGTTGCATTAAAGTTTGAATGCTAATTTTCTCGCTTTTTGATCTTCAACACTAGGACTTGGCAGCAGATTGAAAATTTTGCTTGATTTTCTATATCCGTAAAGTTTTTGTCGGAAAAAAAACTGTCCATGTGAACTTCTGGACACCCTGTACATGCAAGAGTGACTTTGAATGGTAACGTTTTTTTATCCAAAGAATAAAACAGAAGATATTTGAGATTTTTCCAGAAATTTGAGAACTTGACAATACTTCAGCTTAATTAGCCAGGTCTGGTTGGCTTTGAACACTAAGGTTTAAAAATTTCTTCTATTTTGGACATTTTCAGCATCAGAGATTTCATTTCCAATAGAAAAAATTCTATTTGAAAAAGTTTTTCAATTTTTCAAAAAATTTTCTTAAAATTTTTTTCGAAAAAAACTACAATGTACAATAATTTTACGGAGCCGAGAAGCTCTCAAAATATCTGGAAAAAAAATTGAAAGCCAGAGAAAGGGAGTTACAGAGAAATGGGAGAAGGAGGAGTAAAGATATGAGGCCCCTACCTTAGCGAAAGGGGCGAGGAGGTCCTCAGGGGAAGGGGCCCTACATAGTAGGAGTAAAAGGGCGCCATAGGGTTGATTATAGGTTTGATATCAATTTTGGAGCTTCTTTCTGAGGAAAAATAGAATAAAAAACTAAAAGAAAATAAATCGAAGTGGGCTCTGCGTTCTACAAGCGAATCTAAATTGAATAGCTTGAGACGTTGGGGATAATTTAGATTAGGGTTATTGCAGCGAGATAACGCCCTCTCTGTTAAGATTCTTTGTGGGAGCTTCAGTCTTCTTGAACAATTACTGCGCGAGAAGTTGGTAAAATTTTTCTCAAGTAGTGTCGAAAACTTTTGTATTTTCAATCGTCATGATCAGATTAAAATGAAAAGTTACTAAAGCGATTTTTCCAAGCTGAATTTCGCCGTAAGTGAGTTGGAAAATATTTTAATTGTTCAAAAATTGAACCCAAAGTAACTATACTGAAAATAGTAGATGATAATTATTTAAATAAAAAACCTTGAGACATGAAAAGCTTCGTTTGAAATCAGTTTATATTATCCAAAAATTAGTACCTCTTCTATGCATCATGTTTAATTCCACAATTAGCCCATAACAAACTTGAGAGTCATATCATTAAACAAAAAGACAAACAATTGGGAATTCAAACACCATTCGAATTATATTTTTTCATAACTTTTTGGAATATTAATTTTTTTGGATACGGCAGTGCATAGGAAAACCTTCAAATTATTTACTTATGTGTTCATTTCAATCCTATACAATGCATTTTTTTTAGATCTTTTTCACGTATTCACCTTCAAGTTTACGCATCGATGATATGTAGTTTTCCTTCAAGTTTACGCATCGATATATCAGGCAATCGATAGATAGAATTAGCACAGTACCAAAATTATTCTGTGCTCTGGACTGCTTTATGAATATTATAATTAAGTTTGCAGTTTAAATATGCTTCGACCTAGCCATTTTTAGAGTTTTATAAGATATTATTTTCGAATTTTTCATGTTTGTGAAAATTCGATCGATATGTTACACTTGACTGAATTTATGTGGCTCTTTGAGTGAATCGGGTCGTACTTTCGAGAACATGTGACTGAAAGCCCGGATAAAGCAGCTTTAACAGGCTAAGATATTCAATCAATAGTTAGTTAATCAATGTTTCCATCAATATAATCAAGTTTATAAACAATCAATAAAATTAAGTTTATCACTTCAACAAGAAAAAGTTCATCGATTCATTGTTAATCAGTCAATAGTTTATCAATCAATATTCTTCAATGAAGATGGTCCAATCAGCTCCGCGCTCACATTGATTATTGATCGCATGTCGTATTTTCGGTTCATATTGGATGACATTTAAATCGGAATCCAAAAACTTGAATTGACGCAAGCGTCTTACTTCAGTCCTGCGAAGTAAAGAGGAAGAGAAATAGGAAAAACTGTACAATCTTGGAATTTTTTTTGTTTGATGGGAGGAAAAGGCTCCTAGGGTTACCATTTCTGCTCGAAGCTAAGTTCTATCTTGTCGCCCTAACATAACGAGGTGAATGGAGAGCGGATACAGAGAAGACCGTTCAGAGCATTTCAGAGCATTACGAGCAAGACCTTTTGATAACACAAAAAAAAATTTCTAAATTTTTTTGTTGTAGTTAGCGTCAACAGCTTTCGTCTCTAGAAGCATAGCTTCGAATCATTTTCCACTTTCTGAAAATCTCTCACAATAAGACATTTTTGCCTTTTCTTAGTCATGAGTTATTCAAATCAAGTATAATTCACGATTCGTTCACAAAAGTTCCTATCCATGAGAAACTAAGTTCGTTATTATAGGCTCTGTGGTTTTTTACCTCAATTTTTTCTTGAATTGCTTGTTTTCCGAAAACAAACACATAAAGTAAGTTTTTTTAATTCTCATAAAGTTTTTTAATTAGTTCATACTTTATTCTGTTCTACATATTGTTTGATTCATCATTTCATGGCTTTGACCAGGTAATCCATAGAAATCATGAAGTTGAAGCGCTGAGCAAAATACTAAGACCATAGTGGAACAAAGGTAATGTAATCATAATCATATTATGATTACCCCTTTTTGGTGTAGGTAGTTTTAGTGTAAGGGCGACGTTTCTCAAACTTTCTCTAATCAAATTTAGGTTTATCCTAAAATATTTTAGGCCACATTCGACACGTCGCTGCATTTTGTTGTGTTGTTTTTTCGTTGTTTTTTGTTATGTTAAGCTTTATAAGTTATCTTTTAAGGTTAATAACTTATTATTCTTAAGTTCTATATTTTCTCTTTTACCTCATCATTCTTACTCGGTCTTTCTTCCGGTAGGAAACATTATTTCTTCTTCTCTGTAACCTTATCACTCAATTATATTAGAAGTCTGTCTTCTTCGTCTTCTTCCGCGCGCGCGTTTTTGTAACCTATGTTTCAAAAACATAGGTTTAATTACCCAAGTTTGAGACAGGTACGTCCTGTTGCTACGTAGCAGATCTCAATCGCTCGTCGATCTCAACCGCTCATTCAAGTTCCGGAAGAAGGCAGTCAAGCCGTCGGAAAGGCGCGAAGTTAGCTTACTAGGACTAGTTAGATAGTGAACGGGGTAACGTGACGTAAGTTACTCATTTCTTTATTTTCACTTCTAGTTTTCGGGTTCTATTAACTTCTTCTTCCTCTCTCTTCATTCTCTCACCATAATTTTCATTATCTCTTAATTGGTTCTTTCTTTCTTCTCTCTTCATAATTCTCTCTCTTTTAATCACTCCTCATCCTTCTCTATCATTTATTCTTGTTAGTTGGTTCGTTAGTTCGTTATTTAATCATTCGTTGGTTCTGTGAACAAACCTGTAAAGGCTATCTTTGGAAGTCCCGCGTGGCAGGCAAGACAAGAAACGGCTTTCAAGCCCGAATTGTATCTTAAAGAATTCTGGTGTCCTTGAGGGAGTATCCCTTGACATCCAGATCTACCACACAATACCGAGAAGACTTTATATGGTGCATCAGTGCCCTAAGGCTGATAGCTCATAATGTCAGACGACGAAGTGGTAGAAGATAAGGCCGTAGAGCTTATCTTCACCTCATCCGAACAATTCGCAGCATGCGAAATTAACAACAAACTCCACGAAATGATAGAAAGAGCAGAGAAGCTGCCTCTAACACCTTGTAAGACTGGCAGTGAAGCCTGGTATATCACGACTACTCTTCGAGACGAAATACCCGTTGTTGCGGAGGCATACTACAAGTCGATCACTGATTGGTTGACGAAGATAACCAAAAAGGCCCCCAAGACAGACGATGTAAACATGTGGTTGCAAGAGGCGCCGAGAGAAAGAATTGTGGCGTTGGTTAGATTACGGGTAGCAACAGTGCTACTTCGAATCAACAAGATGTTGAGCTCTAGCGACACAGCAGAAAGCTCAGCTCGCGGAAGTACTGAACCAAGGAGAGTTGAAAGTACGTCGACAGTAAGTCCACCCGACAACGGCAGCGCGCCCATTCACTCAAATCAAGGCACTACTGAAGCTAATGCAGCTCCTCAGGTAGTCGTACCAGAGCAGGACAGACTGCAAGACTCCAGAAACAGAACAAGACTGCCGCCACTCCCAACTCCAACTCTTCCAGTATTCGATGGAAATCGTTTGGAGTTCACCTCGTGGTGGGAGCTATTCAACGAGATGATACATACCCGGCCAGACATTTCTTCGCTCGAGAAGATGTCGTACCTGAGAGAGTGTGTGAGAGGCACAGCGAAGGTGGCTTTGAGTCAGTTATCCTCAAGTGGTTCCTCATACGAAGACGCAGTCAAGCTTCTACGAGAGAGTTTCGGAGCAAAAAAGGCGGATGAGAGAATGGCGTTATTGAAATTGGATTCAATATCGGCGGCCGATGACTCCTGGAACAGTCAGCTCACGCTAGTGCTTGCACTGAAAGGAGCAGTGGCGAACTTGAACAAGACGCAGCCTACTCTACAAAGAGACTTGATCATGCAGCAAATGCTTTTGAAGAAATTTCCATCAAGCACAAGGACGAGACTACTGAAATTCATCTACGAGGTGGAAGACGTTACTGTCTCAGCGATCCTTAACCAGGCTGAAAGCATGATCAAGGAAGAACTCTTCATTATGGAGATGAGTAACGAGCAATCATCAAAACCAAATTGCCACACCATCCATGTAGCCAAAACGGACACCCCAGTCGAGAGGTATCGCAAGGGGGCAGACCGCATAGTTCCGACCCCTCAGCCGCTCGTGGCGAGGGATGACAAATGTTGTGTATTCTGCAACAAGCACAAATTGTCATGGGAATGCAGGAAGATCCCGATGGTGAAGGATCGCATAGAGTTTGCGAGAAAACATGGATGGTGCCAGATGTGCCTGAAACCTGGAGGGTCCGCGCATCAGTGCGACGCTCGCTGCCCGTACTGTGATGGATCGCATGACTTTGACTTATGTGTCCGGTTCATGATGAGGCCCAGCAAAAAGGGTAATGCCGCGGTGAAAGTTTCTGAAAGGAACGCATCAGCTACCTTGAGCAGCCAAGGAAACGATTCAAGAAGAAACTCCACGCGGCATATTGGTCACGTTCATTCAACACTGCCTGAATGCAAAATCTCAAATGAATCTCGTTTGCAAACGGGCAAGGTTCTCATTGGAAATCGAATTCAGAGGAGGGTTGACTTCATCATTGACAACGGCGCTTCCGTGAGTTTGATATCAGAAAGTGTAGCTAAGGAACTCGATCTCCGTGAACTACGGAAGAAGGAATGTTCGCTAGCAGGGCTTGGAGCGAAAACAATCGGAACGAGAATGTATTCTATCTACGAAGTTCCCCTGCACGGAGTCAATGGTGAAAAACTCGTGATTGAAGCGATGGCGCACCCAGAGCCACTAACGGCAACCCTCGAATACAGCTCTCTACCAGCGGATGACCTCGTTCTCATTCAAAAAAGAGGAATTCGTCTAGCTGATGAATATGATGTAAAATCCCAGATAAACCCGGTACTCTTACTGGGCAACAAGGACTACTTGAAGGTTCTTAAATGGAAAAAGCAACCAATAACTCTGCCAAGTGGTTTCGTGTTGGTACCTTCCAAGCTCGGTTGGATTGCTACGGGTGAAGCAACCTGTGGTTTCAAAAATTCGAATGAAACACA
This sequence comes from Allodiplogaster pararmata, assembly GCA_964056735.1. Lineage (NCBI taxonomy): Eukaryota > Metazoa > Nematoda > Chromadorea > Rhabditida > Diplogasteridae > Allodiplogaster > Allodiplogaster pararmata. Next base: position 23,618,717 of record OZ057408.1, read on the forward strand.
TCTCATCACTCACGTGAAGGACATCATTCGAAACCAGAATGATTCAAGAGAAAAGGCAGCATTCAAAGAGCGGTCAAAACCAGACGCTCAAAAGCGTTCACTACATGCATCCCTTGAGAAAACGGCTACGAGTCAAATCGACTTCGGAAGACGTACCGAAAATTGGGATTCAAGGTTCGACAATCGTCGACCGTCGAAAAGCTCATCAGCTTCACAATTGCCCGTCGTCAATAGAAACCGCGCAAGCAATCTTTATAAGCGCCCTAACAGAGATGGTGTGCAATCAGGCACTTCAAAAAGACCATGGAAACCTGTTTATGAAACGTTGCCAGACAGGGCGCCCCAGGGTGACTATTCGTCACAATTCCGTCCCAAAGCGGAATGCTTGTTGTGTGATGACGCATCGCACAAGGCGGTCGCATGTCGGAACGTCGCCACTTTGGAAGAAAGAAGGAGAATTTTATTGAGGAAGGCGAGATGCCTTCGTTGCTTGCAGTCGTTCAACAGAAAACATCGATGCCCGCCAATCACATGCCCCTTATGCCACGCCACCGAGGACGCCCATCATGGAGCAGTCTGTGAGGAAAATCCGTTCTGCAACGTCTAGGAGGACCTCGCGGGACCGGCTCCTTCGTCGCTGTCTTTGTTTTTGTGGGCCCCCAATGTAATCATAATCATATTATGATTACCCCTTTTTGGTGTAGGTAGTTTTAGTGTAAGGGCGACGTTTCTCAAACTTTCTCTAATCAAATTTAGGTTTATCCTAAAATATTTTAGGCCACATTCGACACGTCGCTGCATTTTGTTGTGTTGTTTTTTCGTTGTTTTTTGTTATGTTAAGCTTTATAAGTTATCTTTTAAGTTTAATAACTTATTATGCTCAAGTTCTATATTTTCTCTTTTACCTCATCATTCTTACTCGGTCTTTCTTCCGGTAGGAAACATTTTTTCTTCTTCTCTTTAACCTTATCACTCAATTATATTAGAAGTCTGTCTTCTTCGTCTTCTTCCGCGCGCGCGTTTTTGTTACCTATGTTTCAAGAACATAGGTTTAATTACCCAAGTTTGAGACAGGTACGTCCTGTTGCACGTAGCAGATCTCAATCGCTCGTCGATCTCAACCGCTCATTCAAGTTCCGGAAGAAGGCAGTCAAGCCGTCGGAAAGGCGCGAAGTTAGCTTACTAGGACTAGTTAGATAGTGAACGGGGTAACGTGACGTAAGTTACTCATTTCTTTATTTTCACTTCTAGTTTTCGGGTTCTATTAACTTCTTCTTCCTCTCTCTTCATTCTCTCACCATAATTTTCATTATCTCTTAATTGGTTCTTTCTCTCTTCTCTCTTCATAATTCTCTCTCTCTCTTAATCACTCCTCATCCTTCTCTATCATTTATTCTTGTTAGTTGGTTCGTTAGTTCGTTATTTAATCGTTCGTTGGTTCTGTGAATAAACCTGTAAAGGCTATCTTTGGAAGTCCCGCGTGGCAGGCAAGACAAGAAACGGCTTTCAAGCCCGAATTGTATCTTAAAGAATTCTGGTGTCCTTGAGGGAGTATCCCTTGACATCCAGATCTACCACACAATACCGAAAAGACTTTATAGGTAATTTGCAATTGTGGAAAAAACGACCGCTACCTGAGAGAGGGACATTGAAAATGGCAACTGAGGAAGAGGTGAGAAGCAGAGAAGAATAAATTTTCATTTTTCTAGACGCCTCTGCTGAAAGAACGGTCGTTTCGAAGAGTTCTCAACATTATTGCTGACCTGTGACCTGTGACTCCTCATTTATGAGCCGCAGTTCCTCATTTCTCGGACCCAGTTTCTTTATTTCTAACCTTTCACTATGATCCATGTTATGACTAGTAGCAAACTCGTTGAGCAAAACTGATATAAATAGCTAATTTTTGAACTAGTTACTGCTCGGAATAAGCGATCATCTTCCCAGTTTTGGAATATCGTCTCAGCCAAACCTTGAGTTGAAGCTTGATTTCAAGAGAAAAAGTGTAGCCGAATGACATCTTCCTAGACTCAAAAAGTTTGTTCCCGACAACGTTATCATTTGATATCCTCTCCGCGGCTCTGACTCAGCTACGAAAATAATCAGTCGGAAAACCTTCCGAACGCAACAGGTTGTGATTTTTCGTGACACCTCAGGAAAAGATTGGCCAGAAAGACGAAGGTTACGGTTAGAAAATAAGGTTACGGTTAGTTTTTCGCTCAGTGAAAAACCATTGTAAGGTATAGGACTTAGTGAACTTGTTCCTTTCATAACAATGTCAAGAATTTAGAATTGAAGTTTTCTGTTTCTCATTCGTTTCAAATCCAGCCGTGACGATTTTTTCAACGATTCCCTCTCTAACATCTCCGTTGAAACTTTTTCAAAAAAATTTAAAGCTTAAATTTCTCTCACTTGTGCGTTAGAGCTTGAGTAGAAAGCAGTAAAGCGATAATTTAGAGAAGAAAAGAGAACCATGAACAATAATGACCTGCTTCTCCCTTTGTTTGAGTTAACACACTTCAAAAAATATCTACGTTGAAATAACTGACTCATTAACTGTTTCATTGTTCCATTAAGTTAGTGTTTAATAACTTTATGGCGTGAGGATTTGCTGATAGTCAGTGCTGAAAGGGTCGAAAGAAATGGAGAAACTTTTAGAGAGGAAAAAAACTGTAGTGTGGCAACGATTAGATTTGGTTTATTGATATACTTTAGAATGTCAACTTCATAGTTCTTCAGAATCCACAAGGTCAGAATAATCGGATAGTTTTTGAATTTCATTGTTGTGTCGATTTCAATTTGAAATTCTCTGCTTTATTTGATCGCAGAAAAATATTGAAAGCATAGGATCCCGAATGAAACTATATAAACAGAATACGCTCAGATCGTATACGGTCATCCATGGGATACACACTTATGTTTGCACGTTAAAAGTTGTTGAACTAGACACTAACGAAAAAAGTTGATCAGGAAGAAAGAATCTATTATATAATCAACAATTCATTCGAGGTTCGAGTGTGAAGATAAAAACAAGCGAAACTTTTTGTTCTCGTTAAATCTTTGAAAACCCCATTTTTATGATTCTCATATACTGAAAATCCTTCTCGCTCTCATAGATATGACCTAAAAAAGTCGCTCAGCAGAAAAATTAGGTGGGAGATTCGAGAAAAAAATTAGGTGGGAGAACTCGGTTGGGTAGGAGTTAGAGAGTGAGTTAGAGGGAGAGAAATATAGAGATGGAGAGTAAGAGGAAGATAACGAGAGAGAGAGAGAGAGAGAGAGAGAGAGAGAGAGAGAGAGAGAGAGAGAGAGAGAGTAATGAGACGGAAATACAGGCCCTCCTTACTTTCCGATGCACTCGGTGTCCTCATTTCTCAGTTTTGCTTCCATATTCAGAGTTCCCATGTCGTACCTGGAACCAATGTCAGTATCGATCGATAACTCGTTACAAGAGTATCGATTGATAGATAGGTAAAAAATTACTCCAGGTGTGAAAAAAAGGGTTTTTTTAGTAAACTATCCGAGTTTTAAATGTAATCAATTATCATTCGCTCGTTTTGACTAAAAAATGTCGTTTTAACTAAAAACTCATTTTCATGTACATTTAGTTTTCCAAGTGAAAAACTTCAGCTGGGATTATCAAACGTTTCATGAATTTTAGATTGAAGCTTCAGTAACGAGATTTGATAACGAGTTAATGCTTACACAGATTGAATGCAGTGACGCCTGCTCGCAATGGAATAACACGGCCTATATGTTTATGTGTCCTAAGTGGTGTAACCAAAAACGCGCTCACACTTTAGGTCATATATGAGTCCGGGAGTAGCATAGTGGTAGTGCAACGGGTTTCAGGTTCGAACTCCTACGCCGGTCAAATGTACAGAAACCAGAGAAAAAGGGGCAAATTTTTTTTATCCTGTATCTGGGGCAGTGTGCAGAGTCGTGGATCAAAATCTAGGTTAAATTATAGCCTGTCATATTTTAGTTCTCCATGAAGCTAGAATCGGTTTGCAGAAACATCTTATAGCGCTAGAGCATTGTAGGGTAAAATTTACCCTACAATTTGCTAGCCTAATACGTTCTAGCAAGTGGACCTAACGCGCATTGCTTTGTTCTTGCTCGTTACGATGAAGAAAAAAATTATCCATACTGCTGCTGCACACACCAACCAGTCGCTACCCACGGAGTAGCGACTGGTGCAGCGATCCAAGATAAGTCTCTCCCTCATCTCAGGAGTTCTTGCCTCTCGTACCCTGCCGCGAGGCGAGAACAAGCGGCCAGAGATAAAGGAACCACTTTGTTTCACCCCGCTCCATAGTAGCTCTTTTCTGTGTGGTAGATGTATAAAAGTTACCATTTGTTGGGCTGGCGCCCAGAAGAGATGTAGGTCGAAGGAATCTTGTAGGTGACTTTTCGCTTGCACATCTGAATTGTTCAGTAGTTTTACTTCTCTCCCTGAAGTTCTTTGCCTTTCATTTAACCAGGGTGCTTTTAGTCGGGTGATAAACGCGACTTGCTAGTCGAGATTTACTATCACTCTACTATGTTATGTTTAATGTTGGCGAACCTGTAATTTTATATGTATGTATAACTTGTCCAAGTTCAAGTAATTTTTTTCAATTTTGATTGTACGTACTAGTTTATACATTGAAAGTATACACATATAAACGTCTAGGAAGAAGTGGTTTCTGAAGGTGCTGATCTGTGAAACACCAGCACCTTCGAAAGCACCCCCTTCCCTCCTTTTCCTCTCTCGGGTCTCTACAACTTTTGTGTTTGTCGAAGAGCAAAGAGCGGACGTTCTTATTTACATGTCTTCACTATACATTCTAAATATTCTATTTCGACTGTAATGTTTACAAAACTGCACACACGAATAAAGTTTGATGGCTTCATTTCTACGTCTACTATGAAGCAGCCAATAAAGTTGTGTTTGAACACTATGCGTTGAGTGCACAATTATTTTGTGTTCGGTAAGAGGAGGAAGTGAACTGGAAACGGTAGATTTGGAGTATAACTACTTTGATCACAGAATGATGTTGAGACTGTAGATGTGGAATAAGAGAGGGAGACTGTAGATGTGGAATAAGAGAGGGAGACTGTAGATGTGGAATAAGAGAGGGAGACTGTAGATGTGGAATAAGAGAGGGAGAACCTACTGGAACCTACTGGAAGAAAAACAGAGAAAGAGAAACAAAAGAGGCGGTGAGTAATGGAGAAAAAAAAACGTAAAAACTCTGTTCAGTAGAGGCAAAATCACAAATACTGTGTTAATTTAAAAACTGGATTTAGTATAAAATTTAGTAAGTTCGGAAATTTCGAGACAAAATGGGAAGAGAAGTAATAAGGATAGAAACTGAGAGAGTGAAAAATGGAGAGATAAAATGAGAGGAAAAGACCGAAAGATAGGTACAGAGAGAAGAGAGAAGTGAGAGTGAGGAGAGTAAAAGACAAAGGACTTGGAGGAAAAAAAAGGAAAACTAGAAAGAAAAAAAGAAGGATTAGGGCAATCGCTAAACGGGATAACTGGGAATGAACCGAATCCCCCAAATTCAAACAGAGACCGGGCTAGATGTGATGTTGTTAAACAAAATTAAATTCATTTGTTTGATTATGTAAGTTCAAACCAGAAAAAAAGAGCTACAATAATAAATGAATCTGTCAAAAACAAACAAGTCCTTAGTCACGCAGTTTCATATATTTAAGTTTTGTAGAGTTGATAATGATTTTGGAGAAGCGACTTACACTACTCAACGGGCTTGTAATTCGCCAGTTGTTGTTGCAATTATGGTAGATCTTAAGGACCGGATCAATAGTCGTCATTTCGTTTTCTGTTCCTTGTACCTTAAAAATTTTCCGAATAGTTTTTGATATCCTTAGATAAGCAATAAGATTTTTTCAAACCCTAAAATCAAATAAAAGTTTTCAAACAAGGTTTTTCTTTCGTCTGATTGAAGCTTTATTTTTCTTCTTCCATCATCAAGATATCTGAGAACGGCATCAAATTAGAATTAGAATGACCCGTCCTCATCATAATGAAATCCATACACGGATCCACAGCACATATATTTTCGAATCTCGGAATTGAAGGGTAAACAATCGGGAGTAGAATAAATAGTTATTTTTTCCAGTACTGTCAAAAGCACTCACCTGGAAGCGGCCTTGAGAATCAGTATATACAGTCGAGAGCAGATCGTCTGGATTGGGCCCTTGAACCATATTCGACAAAGCCTCTTTTTTTGGGACGGATTTTTCTCATTATCTACACAGAACCACAAAAAACTGAAATTTTACCCATTATGTTTTTCTCAAGTGTTTACGCGCGCGGACTAAAGACTGGGAATTTTATAAATATGCGAATTATTTCCCTCTGAATTCCTTCGTCAACTTAACGCCGAGTGAAATCGTTTCTCCTTTTGCTTCTGAAGTGTACTGTAAGAACCTCTTACATGGTCGTCAGACGTTCTGTGAATACTTCTACGCATGAGATAGATTTGCTGGTGATTTACCGAAACTGTTCTGTGCAAAAGCTGATTTCCAATTTTCCTAGCTATGAACATTTTCGTTGACAAAGCTATGAACAAGTTATCTTTTGAAGATAAAGTTAGGACAAGACCGGACTCATCACGTTTTATCGCATGATGCAAGGTTATGGGAAAAGGGCTCTTTGCCCTTGACACTAGTTCGTGTTTGTTAAAACTTGGTTTCAAATCGATATGCATAGAGTTATAGTCCTACTTTTGAAAGAGTAAGCAGACTAACATATATCCAGCTCCCATAGCTTGACTTCGGCGTTGGCAAGAGGTTGGTTTCCGCACATGAGCTGTCCGCGAACACCGACGGATTGGTCACTGGCCAGACAACTGACCAGAAGCACAGAGAAGAGAACGAAGAAGACGGAGATAGAACTCATTTCGCTTTGAATGTAGTACTTAAGTATTGAATGATACGGTGGTCAAACCATCGCACGAACTAAACAACACAACCGCAATTACATAAATATATAGTGTGATAGTAAATTTTCGGAAAAATCAATTGATTTTTATTATAGTGTGTTTTAACCCTAACCAAGCGTTTATTTTCTATTGGAAAATTTACAATTTACGTTTTTGTCAGAGAGTTTAAGAACAATAGGGCAACATTTTTTTCATCAACATTTTTCTTCAACGAATCAGATTCCATTCATGCTCAATAATGTACAAGCTTCATAAACATATGTAGGGGACTGTTTGTGCTGAGGGTTGAACCTTAGCACCACTCCCCCATTCGGAAGAACAAAAAAGAGGAGAATGTTGAAACAGACCTAGTTTAGAACTGCAAACTTAGAATTCATTTGTTATCACGAAGTTATACACTTTTCTAGTTTTCGAAGGAATATCAGCGACAAATACAAGCGTCGAGAAAACTTAATCTTTATTATCATTAATCATTAATCATTTATGAATAAATAAATAAATAATAACAAATTATCTACTTTTCATTGACTTTAAAGTGTATGTATTAAAATTGTTATGAAAAGGAAGTGATTATACTGAACAAATTGTTCCTTTTATACGTTAAACATTTACAGATAGGATGGGATGAGTTATTTTTCGGTTTACAGCTGTATTTATTATAGTTCGATTCAATGGCTGATTCATCCAATGAAATAACATTGATGGAGAGGAAAAGATAAACATATTAAAAAAGAGAAAAGAATGAGAGAGAAAGGCTGAGGGAGGAAAAAAGGGAGCGAAAGGGAGACAGAGAAAAAGAGACAGAGAAATAGAGACAGAGAGAGAGATACAGAGAAAGAGAGACAGAGAGAGAGCATGTGTGATAGAGAGGGTGAGATAATCTTTGTTCAAAGTTTTTGACGATAGGTAGAGAGATCGAGAACAATACGGAGGTAAAGGCATATGAAAAGTGGAAAAATTTTAATAGCCGAATTTCGTATGAAAGGGAAAATTGAAAAAGAGAGAGAATGAGAGAGTGAGAGAGAAAGATAGAAAGAGAAAAAAAGAGAGAAAAATAGAGGGAGGGAGAGATAGACAGGGAGTGAGAGTTAGAGAGAGAGAGGAAGAGAAAGAGAGAGAGTGAGAATTTGAAAATAGAGAGGGAGTGAGAAACAGAAATAGAGAAAAGAGAAAGATGAAAGGATAGAGAGAGAGAGAGAGAGCGAGAGAGAGTAATGTTTACCCGGTAAAGTCACCTGCCTCACTGAGAGACAATGCTGGTAAACAAAAAGCAAGAACCAAACAACCTTCCCAATTTCGCAATTCAATCAAGAATGATTCATAAAGACTTGCATACATTGAAAAGATTTTCCTGGACGAGCTCAGTATACACAACAGTCAAATCTGAGCCATGAATAACACAAGTATACGAATGAGCACAACAACGAATTGCGTCTTTACTTTTTTTGTTATCTTCTTCTTGAATAATATTCCCTTGAATAACCAGTTTTTTGTTCTATTTTTCTCCTTGAATTGCTGATTTGTGTGAGCAGTGGAGCATCCCTCTTCCGCTTACGCTTCCTGTGTGTTGTTCGATCACTTCCTTCCCCCCTTCGTTTCACCGGGTGAGGTTATGAAAACGATGAAAAGTGTTTTGAGAGATTTGAACACCAATTTCAGCCTGTCATAACAAAATCTACAAAACCAGATTAACGAACTGCGTCAAAAACTTCACAAACTTTTTGGAACAACTTATATATGAAGTAGAAAACCCATTATAATATATTTATTTTGTAAGAGTTACTTTGGTTATCGTGTTACTCCATCACGACTTCACTATTGCTCATCGTTTGGAGAACTTTTACAGCGAGTACTTAGAACACTTTGAAAGACGCGACGGCACCAAGACAGGATTTATAAAAACGAAATCCATAAAAATTGAATTTCAGTGCTAATTTCATTAACTTTCTATTAGTTTTAAAGTGTTACTTTGAATGTTTAAGACAGAGAATCAGATTCTCAATGAATTTGTGAAAACCTCGAGTTCGAATTTTGTTAACGGCATGAAGCATTGCGCAGAAAATAAAAGTGATTTTTCTCACACTAAAGAGCAAACGTCACTAGATAAATATAACTTGGTTCTTTTTTCATCAGCAAATGGGTGATTTTGCTTGGAAGGATCCTTAAGTTGCAGGATAGGCTTACATAAAAAACCGGCAAAACAGAAATTTAAAAAAAATTTCATCCTTCATTCCTCACTCAAAAGTATGCTTCAATCCGCTTATTTGGTAAACCATTCTGTTGAAATTTAACCAAGCAACTTAAACAATTTTCGTCTTGTTCAATTTTTTCCTTATGTCATTTGAAACGGGAATAATGTTGTAACTGTGTTTGATTTTTTTAAAATTTACACTCAGTTGTATCAAAACATCAGAATTTGGACTACGAAGTGGAAAAAAACATTAATTTAAACATTAATTTAAACATTCACTCAAGAAAGTATTGTGTTCTCTACCTAATGATGTTGTACTGCTTAGATGATTCATATACGATCGAATCATTGATTATTAAACACTTAAACTTTTTGTAATATTTTTGAATCACAATCGCCACTCCTCTTAAGCACCACCACTGAAAATAAAGTCGATTTGATTCTGTATCATGTTATTTTTGTCTCCTATATGTTCTGAAAATGGAATAAGGAAAAAAAATGAAACAAAAAAAACGCAGCATGCGATTAACAAACATGAAAATCGTTTTTATTGGCAAGTTTGCGTAAAAACGTTACGATTTTCCAACAAAAAAAACTAGAGAGGATTAGAGAAAATATCTTTTATTGATTTAGACCTTTCTACGCAAAAAAAATGAAAAAACATCTTTCTGATCGTATACAACGCTATTCGACACTACTACTTTGTTCTTTGGTGATATAACTTTAATGACTGAACACACACACAAGAAATACGTAAAAAAGAACATTGATATACAATGCTAAGCTTATGTGATGTTTGGAGCCACAATTCATGGTAGAGGAGTGTAAACCTCAGAATAGCCTATAATTTTCTCCTAGTTTTATTTACTTCTTCAAATATATATGAACATAATCTCTGAGATCGTTTGATGAAATTTGAGAGTCCGTCAGATTATGATCGTAATTTTTTAAAGAAAATAATTCTACTTTTTAAAAAAAATATTCAATTTTTTTCTTTTTGACTTTATGAACTATAGAAACTCATTGTTTATGCGATACTGTTAATACATGATTCAATTATTGGCAGAAAACTAAATTCATTTGAAGATCTTCATATTTCTAAATTCCAAATTATTCAGGCGTTGGTTACTACCTTTATTCAGTTGAGGGGTTGGTTACTACCTTTATTCAGTTGAGGGGTTGGTTACTACCTTTATTCAGTTGAGGGGTTGGTTACTACCTTTATTGAGGAGGGGGCAGGAAATCACTTTCAATAGAAACAGCTTCAGAAGAAAAGGAGAAAGAAGACGTAAGCCGAGTGGAAGTCGTGCCATCTGAATTTTCTTGTCAACACTCTCTTTCGATATTCGTCAGGATGTGGCATTATTGTGATATGCGCGACTTTTGTGCCAAGAGTTTCGAGCTCTTTCTCCTATCTACCAGGATAGATCGATGCAAACCAATGGGTTGAGCAATACTGGCACTGCATGGAGTTACCTGACCGCATCTGCTGCTATTCACACTAGTTGTGACCTAAGAGAGCAGCTAGTTTCCACCTTGCTCAAAGCATGAGAAGCATAGTTGACTCGGTAGAGTATGGATGACGCGCTCATTCACGGTAACTAAAGAAACGATTCCGCCTCGTTCACGGGTTTTTGCACGTTATAACTTTGATTAACTAACCCTGGGAAACTTGAATAACGTCTTGGGCACAAGGAGCGTGACGCGTTCTCGAAACTAAAAAAAAAACCAATTTTTAAAACTTAAACAAAAAAAAGAAGTTTTTACCAATAATTTAGGGCTTGCCGAATTCTTTTCCTAAAAACTAAAAGGGCAAGACTATTAAGTCTTCCATATATAGCACTATCGCACGGAATAGCAATGTGTCATCGTCGTTTAATGGTAACGCGCTTGCTCCCGGATTGAGAAGAGATGGTTGGGCTCGATCCCAGCCAGTGAAAACAGCTTCTTTTTTTTTCGTGCGATGGTATCATCAGTTGTCGTCTTCAGCAGGCGTCACTGCCTTTAAACTGAGTAACTGATAATTTGAAGACTTATTATCCATCTTCCTCTCTCTTCTGTCTTAATTGTCGATTCTGGAGTTATTCCCCATTCACAACGCTTTCGCTTCATGAGCATGCATGAATAAAAGAGCAAGGCTATCGAGCATTTCTTAAATAGCACTATCGCATGGAATAGCAATTTGCCATCGTGGTGTTGTGGTAACGCGCTTGCTCCCGGAGAAGAGATAGCTGGGTTCAATCCTGTCAGGTGAAAACAGCTTTTTTTTCGTGCGATGGTATCATCAACTATTATCATAATTAACGTTCGCCCTCCCCATCTCCTTTCTGCCTTCTGCGCACATAGCTCTTTTTTTCCTGATTCTACTTAGTCAGAAAACCTTACATACTCCACCATGGAAACTCAGAAATTTCTTCTCTAACAATCAGTTGCTTCATTCCCCCAATAGCTCGAACTGATAACGTTCTGAATTGTCTACAAATATTTATTGCTAATCATTATCAATCAAATTCTTTTTTTTTCCCACTCTCAAGACCATGTTATGTCGATTAGTGATTGAACTGAGTAACTGATCTTCTCGCAACAAAGCGTCGTAAACCATTCTTTTTAATTTTCCTCGCTCATTTTCTGAGAAGTGCTTAGAAGTACCCTAATTATCAACTGTTATCAAGAAGTACCCTAATTATCAACTGTTATCAAGAAGTTCCCTAATTATCAACTGTTATCAAGAAGTTCCCTAATTATCAACTGTTATCAAGAAGTTCCCTAATTATCAACTGTTATCAAGAAGTACCCTAGTTATCAACTGTTATCAAGAAGTACCCTAATTATCAACTGTTATCAAGAAGTACCCTAATTATCAACTATTATCAAGAAGTTCCCTAATTATTAACTGTTATCAAGAAGTTCCCTAATTATCAACTGTTATCAAGAAGTTCCCTAATTATCAACTGTTATCAAGAAGTTTCCTAATTATCAACTGTTATCAAGAAATTTCCTAATTATCAACTGTTATCAAGAAGTACCCTAATTATCAACTGTTATCAAGAAGTACCCTAATTATCAACTGTTATCAAGAAGTACCCTAATTATCAACTGTTATCAAGAAGTACCCTAATTATCAACTGTTATCAAGAAGTACACTAATTATCAACTGTTATCAAGAAGTACCCTAATTATCAACTGTTATCAAGAAGTACCCTAATTATCAACTGTTATCAAGAAGTACACTAATTATCAACTGTTATCAAGAAGTACCCTAATTATCAACTGTTATCAAGAAGTTCCCTAATTATCAACTGTTATCAAGAAGTACCCTAATTATCAACTGACTGTTATCAACTTTTTACCCTGACCTTAATACTGCGAATCGTGTTGTTTTGAGAACCTGCCAGCTGAAAAACACTTGCCTCTAGTGCAAAAGAACTTGTCACACAGTATCCATTGAGCAAAGAAGTTTCTGTTGCCAAAAAGTACACGGAATTCGCTACTGAGTGAATTCAACGGAGTACCTGCCGGTGTTAGCTCCTCCTCATTATCTGAAGAAACTTGTGAGTAAGTGGTCGAGCAGAAGAAAGGGCTTGTGGAGGTGCTCTGAGCAGTCTTCTCCCGAAGGTACGGGCACATGTCCACGGATGAAGAAAGCGACAAAGAAGAAAGGAACCGGAAAAATACATTTTGTTTCTTCACAACAAAAAAAAACAGGATCTATGGGTTTCAGTAAAACTGTTGTTCTATTTTGACATTTTTTCTCAGTTCCTACGAAGACTGCATACCGAGAATTAAAATTAGCATGATGACCTAAATAATTATCTTTTGAGAAGTTATAATTTAGCCCCAATATGCAAATCTTCCAAACGCTGCACATGCAAATACCCCTGAATCAAAAACTTCGTTTATAAGTACTTTTTACAATAAAAAAATTAAAGCTGCTTTTTCCGATCTTTCATATTCGGAGTTTGAAATAAAGGTTTTTTTCATATTATAAATTTATAGGCTTCGGGCGCGTTTAAAAATAAATGAGTGGTACATGCACACATACATATGTTGAGTATTCTTTTCGAGTGAAAAGACAGACTTAGGCTCTGCTAGGCAATTTTTATCATAAACTCTAATGTGATTCAGCGTAACACATTATATTTTCTTATAGACATCTCTTATAGGCAATAAAAAAACTCGGTGTTTCTATTCCAGAGACTTTTGTCCTTTGACGCGATTTTGTTGAAGATTCTGGGAAGAGAAGAGTCTTTGACGCTTCTGAAGTAATAAGAATAAACATTATTTAGCAAATAGTATAAAAAATGTAAGTCTTTAACTCAGAAAATCGAAAGACCTTTTCAGGATTTAATTTCTTGCTATTAATGACATAGCTAACGTAATGAGGCATTTTGATTCAATATTCAGAATATCATACCCAAGAATTTCTTCCTCTTTTTTATTTAATTTTGCTAATTCCTTCTCTCACAATTTCTCTCTCTCCTTATTTCTACCAGTCTATATCACAATTTCTCTCTCTCCTTATTTCTACCAGTCTATATCACAATTTCTCTCTCTCCTTATTTCTACCAGTCTATATCACAATTTCTCTCTCTCCTTATTTCTACCAGTCTATATCACAATTTCTCTCTCTCCTTATTTCTACCAGTCTATATCACAATTTCTCTCTCTCCTTATTTCTACCAGTCTATATCACAATTTCTCTCTCTCCTTATTTCTACCAGTCTATATCACAATTTCTCTCTCTCCTTATTTCTACCAGTCTATATCACAATTTCTATCGCTTCCTCTCACTATTAAACCTTTAATTTTACAGCACCTAATTGTAAATATGAATTTTCACGTCTAAAAATAGTAAATTGAGCAGTCGAAAGTAAAAAAGGAAACTTTTCAGTCCATCATTCGCCCTTCCTTTTCGTCTTGTTTTTACTTGTCCGAAACGTAAAATCCTTACATTTAGTTTCAAGGAACCAACTTATAAAGGAATAATACCAACCTTGGAGGCTCTGCAGCAGAGCGTTAAAAGGCAAAGGAAAAGAGACAAGACACAGAGGAGGATTAGTAGAAGGAAAAGCACCGGGAGAGGACAGCACAGCCTCCAGGATAGCTGAAGGCCGTGAATTAAAAAAGCCTCCAGGACAGCTGAAGGCCGTGAATTAAAAAAGCGAACTCGTCGTCCATTTCTTTATTTTGACAAGGCAAAGGGTTGTCTTCTTCATCATTGCTTGCTAAAACCTCTATTTTGTTGAATAGTACTGCGGCGACATTAATCTCTGAACGATGAGATCATCGGTGCGATGACCTCATGTCATTCAAATTAGGCGAAAATTTTGAAAAATGTTGGAAGAAAAAAGTGGTAACAAGAAGAAAAAATGTTGGGAACAAAGTTTCGGGGTACGAAATGTCGCGGTACGAAGTGTGAAGAATACAACAAAAAACAAAAATTTTAATGAAAAGTTCAACAAACAAAAAAAGTGAAATGATTTTTAAGTACGGAAACAAATTAGATTGCGATTAGTTAGTATTTTAAGATTCATTTGGAGAGCAAGACGACATGTGAAATCTCATTTTCTCGTACTTTAGGATGTTATTTCGCGTGCTCTCGCAAGATCATCTCATACCTCACTGATCCAACATTTTTTTGCCTAAAAAGTGCGAGAGCCATGATCTCATCGTGAAAAATTTCAGTTGTATTAACACTGACTCGATGATCTCATTCATCGAGCAATGATGTCATCTTTACAGATACATCGTCGATCACTCAACTTTTTTCGAGAGATTAATGTCGCGGCTGAAGGTACGGGTTTGTAACATATTGATAGTGTGCTGATTTTTTTGGAGAATGGTCTCGAGTTTAAGCCCAAGCCCAAACTAATCCACGCAAACCACGTAGTCAATAAGTGCAGTTACTTATCGCGCAGTTCAAACACTCCATCTAATAACACTATAGCAGTCATCCAGTAAGCAACCTCTGGTTCAAGCAGGTCAGGTATGTGTCCAACACAAAAGGAAGTCTAACCCGAATGCGAGGCAAGAACAATCTAGAAGAAGATTTATTTCAAACTGGGTCGACCTTCCGCTAGAATCAAGAGAGTAACTGAGTTAGTGCAACAAGCAGGTAGACTAAAATCAGGTCGTTTTTTTAACGATAGGGAACTACGAACCGCTCGCCCAATGTTTGAAATTGTAAATTTACCAAAAATAAAGCGCATAATGAAACTTTTTAAATGATTGAGAAAATAAGTTATACTAATTTTTTTTAAATTTGCAAATTACTAAAGTTTAAGGCAAAAAAATGGCTTGCCTGCATAAATAGTGAATGCAAAACAAAGTTGATGCACCCTTCCGAATTAATCAATCAATATCTTTTGTTAGCAAACAGCGACGAGAGCTCGTGAGTACGAAGATATTTGTGTTTAAGCAAACTTTCCAAGAAAAATTTTAGCTGATAAATTTCTGATTTTAGATACTGAAAAGAGAATTTTAGAAGGGAAATGAGAGAATGAGTGTTAAATTCAAGAAAGAGAAATAGACAGGAACAATAGGAAAAAGAGAGGAAAAAAAGAAGAAGCAATGAAAGAGAAAAAAAGAGTTTAGATAAAGCAAGACAGGGAAATACATAGCAACATAGGAATATCTTTATAAGTTCTTGATATTCAATCAAGTTACGTAAATATATTCGCTTCAAATTTCTAATAATGGGAGTCGTGAATGTAGAAATAAGCAAGACAAATTTTTCTTGAATTTTCGAGTGTTTCACATAACAGTTGAATGTTTTAAATATGTTAATTAGTATCAAATATTTGATATTGGTTTGAAAAAGTAATTTTTTCTCTTTTGGAGTAAAAAAAGAATCTTTTAAGCGAACGATGGACGTTGAACGCTGAGATTTAGTAATTTTGATGAATTTTCTTTCGAAGTTAATATTGTTGAAAAACGACACAATTTCCATTTCAATTCAATTCAATTCTTTTTTCCGCTTGAAACAAAACATAATGTTAAGTGACGAAACAGATGACACTGTCACAAAAAAAGTGAATTCAGTGAAGGTTATGGAAATTGAGATCTAAATATGACAAGAACAATGAGGAACATTTCATTTTAGGAAAATAGGAAAGCAAACAAAAATAGCAAAGAAAGCAAAGCTTGTATCTTCAGTTATGAACTATTCATCAGCAAATAAGAACTATTCATCCGCAATAATAACTTGAAATTCCAAAAATTCAACTCACTCTTTATCATTCGAGAGCTAACCGAGAACACAAATATAATGGGAAAAAAAAGAGGAGAAACAAAAACAAAACATTTGAAGAAACAAAGCACTTGAATTAAAAATGTATTCTAGAGTTGGTGACAATGGTCTCACAATCAAGCTTGATAAGTTCATTTCTAAAAATGCTAGAAGAGCTTGTAGAAACCAAAGAACAAGGTAACTTATTCCAGACATTAATCATTCTTGAAGCACAAGTGCTTGTTCTGCTTTGATATTTACACGGCAAGCATATTCTGTAGTTATTCGATTCTCTCAGCGAATAAGGCGATGGGCAAAGTTTAAACATATTTGAGTAATCTATTTGAATATTTCCGTGCAGACATTTATGGATGAACACAAGATCGGCCACATTTCTTCTATATTCAAGCGAGGAGATGGAAAGAAAATTCAGTCTAGCAACATAACTCATTTTGGGTAATCCGGCCCTTTGTAGTAACCTTCGTGTAAATGATCTTTGCACTTTTTCTATGCAGTTAACGAGACCGATAGTTACTGGGGACCATACCTCACTCCCATATTCAATAAGGGGTCTTATGTATGTAGTGTATATTCTGAGCAGAACTTTAATTGATTTGGTTTTAAAGGCTCTGAAGATCATGTTTATACATTTTTGGGACTTTAGGGAGGTTAGTTCAATATGTTTAGAGAATGTGATATCTTCCTGAAATGTAATGCCAAGATCTTTCACTAATGAAGTAGTTGGTATGATATTGTCTTCTAGGTTACATGTTACTTTTGGATTCCTAGGACCACAGTGCATGATAAAGCATTTTTGAGTTGATATCACAAGTCCCCAGGTCTGTGAGTAATCGGAAATGGAATCCAGACTTTTCTGAAGAGAGTCTCTGTTTTTGGAAAAAATTTTGAGGTCATCGGCATATAGAAAACCATGGACATCTGGCTCTATGTGCTCCATGATATCATTTATGAATATTGAAAAGAGGAGGGGTCCAAGGCAACTCCCCTGGGGAACACCACTGTTGTATACTTTAGGGCCTGATAATGTATCTCCGATTGAGACTTTCGAGGACCTGCTCGTGAGAAAAGAACGGATAAGATAGAGGAGGTTGCCCGTTATTCCCACTTTTTCAAGTTTGTGAACAAGAAATCTTATGTTTACAGAGTCGAAAGCCCGTGAAAAGTCGACTAGACAGATGTCAAAGTCTATTTTTTTTATTCTGAAGCGTGAGGTAAATGGAATGAGCCTCTACCAGAGATGTTACCGTGGACCGTCTCCGACGGAAACCATGTTGTTTGGGATGTAGTATGCCATTGGTTTCCAGATATTGATAAGTTATATTGAAGATCAGTTTCTCGAATACCTTTGACATAGAGCACACCATAGTGATAGGACGATAATTTTCGATCTGAGAGCGGGGCCCTTTTTTATGAACTGGTTTGATTATTCCTTTTTTCAGGCCAGAGGGTAGTGCCCTAAGGTTAGTGAGTTGGTGAAAATGATTGAGAGAGGTATGGCCAGTGAGTCCAGACAATTTTTGAGTAGTCTACTTGGAATAAAGTCAGGGGAAGAGTTCAGTTTCGGAGCTATTCGTTTCAGGATGGAGTTCACCTCAAAAGGGGAGATGTCATTAATGTGGTCGAGGTGAAAATTCGGGCGAGAGATTTGAAGGGGTCCACTGATTGGTAAGGGTTGTAACTTATCAAAATACTCGGCGAAGTGAGTTGCTTGTTCGAAGGGGATACTAGTTGGTTTATTGTTCACTATGAGAGCAGGAATAGATGTGTTGCTTTTAATGCGGTTGGATATAGTTCTGAAGAATACCTTATAGTTTCTCGGGAACTTAAGCTTGTCTTCCCTAAGAACCTCGAATTTGATTAGTTCTTTGTGAAGTTTCTTGGATGTGCGTAATGACGTAATGGAGAGAGGGTTTCGTTTGTTACTTCTCTGTAGGAAGCTGTATAATCTTCTTATCTTGGGGGGATATTTCAAATGTGTTTTGACATTCTTATTTTTTGGAATCCTATTATCCATTATGAATTGGATGATGTTGGTTAATTTATCGACACTTTCGTCAATAGTTAGGTTTGAGAGCATGTAAGTCCAGTCGATGCTAAAGAGGTCTGAGTTGATTATTTCCCAGTCTGCCTTTTTCCAGTCTAACGATGAGCTGGTGCTTGTGATAATACGCTTGGCTCTATCTCTGATTTCAAAGTATATTGAGGCATGATCGCTGGTGGAGAAGGGAGGCCTGACAATACAGTCTTTTATGATTTTTGAATTACAGAGCAGGCAATCGAGTGTATTTTGAAGTCTAGTGGGAGAAAGTACGAGTTGTTTAAGATTGTTGTCGCATGTCATGTTTAAGAATGCAAGAGACATACTACATGTATTGGGAGCGGTGAGATTTGCCCAGTCTATCTTGGGGAGGTTCATGTCTCCGCACAGAATGGTGGGAAATACTTCAGTAACATGAGAGGTGATAAACGAGCAGAGATCCTTTGTATTTTCTACTCCACAGCTAGGAGATCGATATATATTAATCAGTCTAATGGCCGAGAAAGCAAACGAGAAAGATGTGTTAGGATAAATGTCTATTACTAACCCCTCGCACTGAGCCGCACTGAGAATTTCATAAACTTTATACCAGTAACATAGCTAGTCAAGTGCCCAACTGTTGCCACATAATAGCTTTAGGTAGGCCCATGCGAGACCTAAAAATACTCTTAAAGCCACGATCAAACGCGTATAACAACGCCACAACGCCCCAAAATCTATTTTTTTGGTTTTTGAAAATTCTACGACACGTTCATGATGAAATTGGTTAACTAAGTAGTCAATTATAGTCGTGGCGCGATCTGAGTATCATTCTTCCTGGTTAATACAATAGGCTCTTGTTTTCGGAAGCAATGTATAGACTTTACATTGGAATCCCCAATTCTTACGGATTCTGGCGACCAGCTCCCAGTTCACACTTTTTTTCGCACATCACGTCAATAACCGAGACTGAAGTTATCACAAAAATAAACAAATATGTAATGAATGACAAATATCTTTCATTCATTATAGTCTCAGCCCGTCGTTGTTTAAAACGAATAACAAAAATTAAAAATTACACAAAAATTCATTTTGCAGGTCCTCGAACAGCATGCAAAGCTACGGAGTTGAAGTCTGGTTCAGACTGTATGTGATTAATAAATCACATAAAAAAACTGACCTATCCGCAAGTTTGAACTAAGCCAATTGTTCCTTAGAACCTAACTGTTTAACTTAGAATTTGAAGATTTGGAACCTAAATATTTTTAGAACCTAAATAATAAGATTTGGAGCCTAAATAAAAATAGAACTTGACTGTTTAACTTAGAAATTGAAGATTTAGAACCTAAATAAGATCACTGTTTTTGTTGATTTTTTTGATATTTTTTTCTAAAAGTGGATGTTATAATTGAGCTGTTTTCTTCAAATTCAGATCATTTGTACACGAACCTGAAAAAAATCTCGATTAATCTTCTTTGTGAAAAAAGTCCACCATATAATGTTTTATTTCAAACTAGAAAATAGCGTCATGAAATTTTCTTCACGGTTCATGAAGATTTCTCTAGATTTTTTTGTTGAAACAATCTGTGAAAAATCCTTGCTAGTTTCTTGATGAAAAATTTAATTTTAAAGAAATCCAAACTTGAAGAAAATACAAGGAAATTGAGCTTTTATCAACAACAACAACAAACTTTTCACAATGTCCGTGGAAAACAACCATCTAGATTCATCACATAAATACACGTTCTTTAATAAAAAAAACCTTTCGCTTTTCTGTAAATTTCGACTTCAGAAAAATGTTGTACGACGGAAATAAAATTTAGCTGCGAAGATATTTAGCTGTTGCTCCAATGGAAAGAAATGGCTGTAGTGGATTGGGAGTATGGGCTGTCATGATGAAAAAATGAGAGTAGAGGCTGTCATGATGAGGACTGGGAGTAGGGGCTGTAGGGGATGAGTGAACATACGTTCTGATCAAATCCCAAGTGAGACAAACACATTGGAAGTAAATGATACGATAAGCAATTCTAAATGATACGATAAGCAGTTTTAAATTTGCAATTAAATTCGTTCGTTGAACTCCGAGTTTTTCGGCTAATTTTTTAATTCTTCTCTTAAATTTATTATAAACATTAAATTTGTTTCAGAGCAGCTTTTTTTTGTCGGAAAGCATAAGTGATCCATGCGTTTAAAAAAACCATTCACAACGTAAATAATCCGAAACATTCATGATAACAAAAGAGGAACCTTCTGAAAACAGCGCCAACAAATATATGACAAAAAGACGTGTAGGAGAAGAGAAGAAGAAGAGAAAAAACAAACGTGGAAAAAAAAGCTATTGCTTCAGTAGAACGAGAGAAAAAGTTTTGCCGTGAAAAGTTCAGCATCGAAGGTCTAACGAGCAGAAGAGAAGTGATAAACTTGTAAGATTAGAACTTTTCTAATTAGGTTCTTAATTACATAAGCTCAACAATTACCTAGATTAGGTATTCAAAATTTCTTAGTTGTTAGAAAAAAAACTTGTTGGGTGGTATTTCGGCTATATCAATCATCGCAACTTACTGAATATAATGACTGTCTTTCAAAAACTTCCAACGCTTGTAGTTTCAGTTTCACAAATCGTAAGCAGCTTTATGGATAAACTTGGAGGACTTTAGACTTGGTAGCCTCGAAGGCTCAGAAATCGATAGCTTGGGACACAATGGGAGTTCTACTAATCATAGGAATATGATGGTGATAGCAATCAAGACCATGTAGCTGATAACCAGAAGCCAGCTGAAGATCTGAAAGTAACACAAATTTTCATCTGCGTTTCTGATTTATCATCTGAAATGTTGACTTTCCCATCTTAGTTTCTGACGTTTCCTTTTAAATTTCTGGTTTTCCTTGGAAAATACACTACTGAATTTTTAAATAGTTTTAAACTCATTCCTAAAAATTTTTGTGTGTAGTGTTTTTTATTCGTATAAAAGTATCTGCAATGCCAAAGATAATTAATTTTTTTGTAAAGAGGACTAATTATTTTTTGTATAATAATTAATTTCGTTGCTTTCTTCTTTCAGAAGGTGAATTTAACCAAGAAGATCTAATAATTGATGAAAAAACATTATCTTTTTTTAGTATTTGAGGTTCTAAATTTTCAAACTTTTTTAACAAAGCTGTATCTCATTCAGAGTTAAAAATTTTTTTTGTTTTTCTCCAATTTGTTTGGATTCAGAAATTTCCATGGAAGACCGTGAACCAAAAAAAATTATCGCCCCATCAGCTAACAATAAAGTGTGAAACTGGAAAACAACGTACTGTAGTTACAATGAATCTTGGAGGGTAGATGTCGTGCTTCTTTTCCGTAGCCAAATTAGCGTACCTGGAATGAAAAAAGGTTTTTTTGCTCTTTTTTGTGCGAAAAACAAAGGTTTTTGAAATTTTTTCTGGAAAGTAAAATTTTTTTCTGACATCCAAGTTTGAAAAAATTTCACGCTAAGTAATTCACATGTGCAGCTTAATGCAGCACACATAGTGAAATTTATGGGAATAAAAGGCTATGAGTGAAGTATCAATATAGACAATGTATTTATATGAAGAAGAGATCGGGCACGAAAAAAGAAATTGATAGGATAAACAATCAGAAAAGTTTTTCACAGAAAAACAGAAACACAATTTTTTCTCGATTTCTAGAAAGTTGGCTTACCGGATTTATAAACTTAGCATAAAACGAGAATTTCCAATAAAAACATTACCCCAGCGAAAAATTTCTGAGTTGCTTTTAGAATTTCTTCAAAAATCTATGATTCAAAAACAAAGCTTCTTGTGAAAAAAAGCCTACTCAAAGCATCGCTCTGAGATAAACAATGACTTAATCATTTATAATCTCCCTGTACTTATTTTCTTTCCGCGGCAGACTGTGTGTGCCCCAGACACGAAACTCAGATCTAACCAAGTAGAACTACTTCCTGCTTCTAGGTGCGCAAAAAGTTCGTATAGAATTTTTTTAACATTTGAAAACTTTCTTCAACTATTTTCTGGGATGTTCTGTTAAAACATTATGTTAGAAGCCTTCTTTAAGGTTGCTCCCAGTTCGCGCCGTCAGGCTTCTGAATGACCAAGGAAACGCTGCATTGGAAAGTGCATCATTACAGTGTCCCTTCTCTTCTGTTCCAATCTCACCGACACAGCAGCTGCGGGACATTTGTGATAGCGACAGCAGAGTTGGGCTCAGATGTTTAAAGTTATGAGGGAATCGTTCGATCACAACGACCGTCCTCGACGCCTAGCATAGCTCAATCTCTCTGATCTTCAGCACCTTGGTAAGAGAAATTTGAAGCTCAATACCAAAGAAAGGGCGGAGCATTTAACATCTCTCACAACACCATCAATAATGGCCTTGGTCCGTTGGGCAAGAAGTAATTTGGTTTTTTCTCACGATTTCTCGTTGGTAATGCCTCACAACTTCTCTCGTTAAAGCGCAAAGGGAATTGGCTGGAAAATTCCGTCACTGAAATGATATATATGTGGACGTTGCTTATGTCAAGTGGAAACATTGACGGCTTGGCAAAAAGGAACAGTCAAAGACGACGCTCACTGCAGGACTTCCCAATGCGAGGTATTGCTTGCAGTTTAGTGGGACTCATGTGGCATCGTGTACTGGAAGCTTTTGCCTCCCTGTTGAATTCTACTGCAGCAAACTCGTTCGAGCGAACGAGACAGTATTTGATCAGGACCCTAAGGCAAACGAGGCAGTATTCGATCAGGACCCTTAGGCAAACGAGGCAGTATTCGATCAGGGCCCTAAGGCAACTCAAGTTCACTTCTTGCATAAGAAGGCCCGGCAAAATCGTCTGTGAGAATACTTGTAGAGCTGGATTACGAAAGTCATACCCAGCGTATTCATATAACTGGGCTCTATCCGATAACCACCTATCCGTCCGTATCAATGCAAAATAATCAGCTGACGGCGAAATTTTCTGAGAATGAAAAGAAGCTCAAAACCTGGGTCGAGTACTGTACTTCAACTCTTGCTCATCTTGCTCATAGCTCAATCTCTCTGATCTTCAGCACCTTGGTAAGAGAAATTTGAAGCTCAATACCAAAGAAAGGGCGGAGCATTTAACATCTCTCACAACACCATCAATAATGGCCTTGGTCCGTTGGGCAAGAAGTAATTTGGTTTTTTCTCACGATTTCTCGTTGGTAATGCCTCACAACTTCTCTCGTTAAAGCGCAAAGGGAATTGGCTGGAAAATTTCATCACTGAAATGATATATATGTGGACGTTGCTTATGTCAATTGGAAACATTGACGGCTTGGCAAAAAGAAACAGTCAAAGACGACGCTCACTGCAGGACTTCCCAATGCGAGGTATTGCTTGCAGTTTAGTGGAACTCATGTGGCATCGTGTACTGGAAGCTTTTGCCTCCCTGTTGAATTCTACTGCAGCAAACTCGTTCGAGCGAACGAGACAGTATTCGATCAGGACCCTAAGGCAAACGAGGCAGTATTCGATCAGGACCCTAAGGCAAACGAGGCAGTATTCGATCAGGGCCCTAAGGCAACTCAAGTTCACTTCTTGCATATGAAGGCCCGGCAAAATCGTCTGTGAGAATACTTGTAGAGCTGGATTACGAAAGTCATACCCAGCGTATTCATATAACTGGGCTCTATCCGATAACCACCTATCCGTCCGTATCAATGCAAAATAATCAGCTGACGGCGAAATTTTTTGAGAATGAAAAGAAGCTCAAAACCTGGGTCGAGTACTGTACTTCAACTCTTGCTCATCCGTGTTCTAACCTGCAGGCATCCATGACTTGTCTAGAAGGCAGAAAACTCTGATGATGGTGGATATACTGCTAATTGGTACTAACACTTAGGTTAGTTAAGTTAAAATTCTTACTGAAAAAGGCTATTGTTGTATCGGCTGCAAAATATGCATTGTTTTTTGTGCGTATATAGCTCAATGGGTAAGAGCAAGGTCCGGAAAGCGAAGGTCGCGGGTTCGGTTCCCGTCACAAAACACGACTTTTGCAGAAGTTTCTGCGAACAATACGCTCCTCTGATCGGTATGAAAATCTGTTGCTTGAGATCAACGAGGAGTAGAGAATACTCTTATTTACACTATGAACTTTCTTGTGCACCTAATATATTGCACCAGTTACATAGTTCATTCAGACTTTAGCGAGCACTATTAACATTTCTTATTCGTTTTGCGGTCATAGGGCTGGAGTGGAAATCTAATTTGGACGCTTTTTTCAGTCTTCAGCGCTCTCCCATACAGTCCTCGCTTCTTTAATCTTCGACCAAAAATAATAGTGAGTGAAACGGAAAACTGACCAAGACTCCAGACCTGCGGCCACGATGAGAGCCAAAGTGCAGATACCGTAAGCAATTAGCATCTAAACGAAAACTATGTCACGATTGAAACTCATAAAACCATTAATTGTCGTCTTAACAATTCAGAGCATAAAAATAAACATGAAATTCACCGGTTTTTCTAGCTTTTCTAGCTTTTCTATCTCAGCCTTATTAATCTTCAATTTCAAGAGGCAAGTGTGTATCGTCTACTGGATTCTCAATTCAATGCGTTTAACTAAGCACAAATTCTTCATTGACTTCTTAAAGGCAAGTGAGGTATTGCCTAAGTATGTATAACAAAGCAAATTAAAAATATATGATCTGACAGTAAATATTTGTCACAAACGCTTCATGTTCTAGCTTATCCTTTTCAAGTTTAGATTGTCTTGTAAGCAAATGAGACATTGTCTAAATAAACATAGTCTATATTGTTACTTCATGTAGTATGGTATAATTATTCATACATATTTTTCACCTTTTGTTTCCCGACTTCCTGATATATACTCTTCCCTGTGAGGTTCGCAAGGAATATCGCGGCGGCGAATAGCCATGTTACAAAGAGAAGAAAGTCAATCAATGTCTGCCAGCCATACCCGCCGTAGATGAACTGAGAAAAGGGAGGATGAGATGGAGTCATCTCAAAAATGGATCAATAAGCGGTTGGCCTTTCAACCTCTCAAGTCATCCCCTTTCAATGCCTCAGAGTGGCTTCCCTTCCGATTCCCTAAGCAATAATCCTCTCAATCTCTTGAGCGGTTTCGCTTCCCATACCCTGAACAATCTCCCCTTCCCGCCCTGCGATTTCACCCTTCCAGTCCCCTGGATGATTCCCTCACAACTTTTTGACACGTTCACCTTCGGATACCCTGAGTGTTCGCCCTTACAATGCTTCAAGTAGTTTCCTTTCCAAGCAAGTCGCTTTTTGATGCCCTGATTTTTCACGTTTCGATGCCCTAAACAGTCGGTTTTTCAAGGTCCTTAGTGATCCCTTTTTTCCAATCACTTGAAATATCCTCTAATTCAAAACTCCCTGAGTTCTATTCTGTTTCCGATGTCCTAAGTATTGAACTTCTCAATTCTCTTCGCAAGTGGTCACCCTCAAAAAGCCCTAAGCGGTCCTCTTTTTATGATTCCTTGATTGATCTCCTATTTTAAATGTTTTGAGTGGGTCCCTTTTAATATTTCTTTCAATGCCCTTTTTGGTCCCCTATTTCTGATTCCATATTTTGAGTGATCTGAGTGGTCAACCTTCCATTACTTTGAGTGATCCCTAATTTCTAACTCACTCAGTTATTTCCTATTTCCGAAATCCTGAGTCGGCCCCTGTTTCTACTTCACTAAATGGTCCCCTATTCCCATTGTTCCGAGTCGTACACCATACAGAAGTCTGAGTGGGCACTCTTTCAATGACATGGATGGTGAACTATATTTAGTTTTTGGATGGTCTCCTATTTCCAGTGTCCTTTGTAGTCATCCTTTTACTACCGGTCCCCTTTTTAATGATTTGATTGTTCATTGCCCTGACAAGTTCTCGGTCCATGATCTTGACCAGTCTCTCTTCCAATTCCCCTTTCTATGACTTTATTGCTCAACCTCGAAACGCTCCCTTTCTACTTCTTGTAAATTCGTTCTTTCAAGGTCCTGAGTTGTCCCTCTTTCAAGGTTCTCAGGGGCCCCTATCAGTGTCTTAAACAGTAATCCGTCCTATGCTTCTACTCAGCGCCTTCTTAAGCTCTTGCTAACTCGGATGCGGACATATATATGAGAACTCTCCTATGGGTTTAAAGATCGCATTTTCTAAGCATTGAATTTATGATAAAAGTTGCTTGCTTACTCGATCATGCTCTCACTAGATTTCATGATTACAATAAGCAATTATCGCTAAACTCTTTTATTGACAAAACCTAGTTCAAGGATGGGTGAAAATTGTGCCAAGCCACTATTCGTGTTCATGACATCCGTGTGATGTAGCTATGAGAAAGGCTCAACTGCCCAATTGAAAAAGTGAAATACAATTTAGAATATTTACCTGTACGTAGGCGTTGTTGTTAGACCAAATGAAGCAACAAGAGAAGAGAGCACCGATTCCAAGCAACTGAAAATGATAAGTTTTTTGATAAGGTATTTTATTATTTTGTTGAAAGAAAAAACCTTATAGAAATTTACACAAATTTTCTCAAAACGCACAAAAAGCTAATGTTTTTATTCCATTCGCGAACTTACTCGGTTTTTCTCGAAAGCAAAGTTCTTTTTTGTTTCTTTTTAGGCCTTTCACGTGTCATTGATACCAATGATTCTACTATAAAGACCGATCACGGTTATTAGGTTTCGGTCAAATAGTTTATTCAAAACTTTTTAAATTTCAAATTTTTATGATGATGTTTTACGAATATAGCTGAACCAAATGTTATACGAATATAGCTGAACTCACCCCCTTGACAGTAATCCAAGTTCATCAATGCTTGTATGTACGTGCTATTCTATCGTGTGAATTGGGATAAATGATTGATTACATTGGTTGATTGAATGATTGATTTACGTATAATTTTTCAGATTCCTCGACCTTTTCTGAAACCTTCGAAGATTATTTTTGCTCAAAAATAGAGAAGCCTGTTTTCAGAAATTATATATGTAAACATTTTCTCACCGGATAGTATTTTCGTATAATAAGAAACAACATTATCAATAAAAAGTAAGCACATTTTTTCTGTACTCTTGGATCTTAGTTGGAATATAAACACAGACAAAAACTACTCTCCAGAGCGTGATTGGTCTTTCTCTGGATATACATATTTGTGAGCTCGTAACCAATTACAATACCGAAATTGCTAACTTGTGAAGCAGTGCTATTTGAAAGGTTCTAAGACCTTGTTCTTCCTAGTGAAGCATGATATAAAAAGTGAATGCGCATTAGAATGGCGCATGACTCCCCGATATAAGAAAAAGACAAATGAGTTTTTTTAATGTTTTTTTTTTATTATCACGCAATGTATAATAGAGCTTGATGGGGTATTAGGGAAAATTGAATTTAGCAGAAGTTTGATGAGCTACGGGTTTAAGAGCCTTTAAGCGTTAAGGGAAGATGAAAAAGAAGGATAAGGGCTATTGACAGTCGTTCCAAAGCAGCCATTCGGGAAAAGGGAAGAAGTGAAGAATGTGTAATTTATAAATGTAACTAATAAATGTATAACGAATGTGTAACTAATAAATGTAACTAATAAATGTATAACGAATGTGTAACTAATAAATGTGTAACTAATATTTGGTTGATGTCTTACATGTAACTCGAAGTTTATATTTTCCTATAAAAATAATTTTTCGATAAGTATTTAGACATAAAATTCTTCGCTTGAGAATATTTATGTATTAATGATTGCTATTATCGTGTAAGAACTATGAAACTCCATTAGTTTCGCTGAAGGCGAGGCTGTACAAGTTTTTTGACCCATACGCGCTTCAGTAGAAAAATCGAGAAAGCGAGAGAGAAATTGGTGAACAGTAAGAAGATGATGAACTGTTTCGGATAAAAGTGTCATTTGCGAAACCTCAATCCCCATGGACAAAAGAATCGAATTCTCGAGTTTCTTGTTTTTGGACTATTCCACGGAAGAGTTGTTGATTTGCCACTGACGACCACAAGTGAACAAGATACTCTTCTCTCTTAGTCAAATATTTGCTTGGCTGAATGAAAATATACCTACTGCGTAGAAGAGGAGAATTCGGGATACGCGCTATAAACAGAAAATAGAGAGAAAGATTGAGAGAGAACGGAGAAATGAAAAGGTAAAATGAAGGCATGACAAAAAGACGGTTAGAGGAGTTGTATTTGTGTGTGTGTGTGTGTGTGTGTGTGTGAGAGAGAGAGAGAGAGAGAGAGAGAGAGAGAGAGAGAGAGAGAGAGAATAAAAGTGAAAAAGAAAAGTTGGTGAGAGTCACAGGTTAAATAAGAGTAGCAAAGGGTGAATTAGAGAGATAGAAAGAGAGACAAAGAGAGGTGAATAGAGATAGTGAGAGGGAGAAGTAGAGAAAAGAGAGAGAAAGAGAGAAAAAAGAAAGAGAGAAATAGAAAGAGAGCGGAAGCATGTCCAAGGTGAGAAAACGAAAATGTTAGAAGTTTAGATGAGGGAGATGGTCCGACTGACAATGTGTAACTTCGACTGTAACTCCAAATCACAACAAACAGCTTTCAGAATCAGCTGGTAAGTTGTCACGGTCTGACAACAGAGATAAGAGCCAACAGAGAAGCAGAAACCAGTTCAGTTTACATCGGAGACAATAACTCGAGAGGGCTGAACTGCTCGTACACAGTACTTCGAATCTTGTATCAATTTGGCTCAAGAAGTTTTCCCACTTCATTCTTTTGATGTTTGAGTATTATTAGAAAAAAAGTATCCAAAAATTGCGCACAAAGTTTGTCTTTTCCCATGTTCGGCGAGATGTTAGTGATTTTATATCTTTATTAGGCTTCTGATGCTGAACCCAGAACTTGAGCTCTTGAAAAAACTTTTAAACATGACCAACTTAGTAATTTTCGGTTTAATCAACGTGAATTCGCGCCAGAGAAAATGACTTTTACTTCGCAATATTTTAACTTTTATATGTAAGTTCCGACGTTTCAAATATGTGATATCGGTTTGAGAATATTTTCAGAACGGAAAGACTAAATTCGAGCAAATGGTTGTGAATCTTTTATTAACCATTTTATACTTGCAATCGATGCATTTTTTTTGCATGACACAATTGTGAGCAACGGATCATGAAGAACTCGTGCGAAGGTTGCACGAGAGAAGAAAAAACAGAAACCGAATCCAAGCACTGCGTTACCCAGTTTTCTATTGCTATTCTGATCTGTCACCAAATGGACGACAAGAGTTATCTTATCTTAAGTTTTGATTGGCCATTTTTGATGCTTTACTTCATTGACTTCATTGACAGTCTGAACTGATTTGAACGCTCAATGAGTACTTTCGACAATATTCTTACATTTTAATTTGATCATCCGGAAAAAAAACAGTAAAACCGAAAGGGTCATAAGAATTTCGCCTTTCTTCCCGCCTTGCGACGAGGTATGTCCTCCACTTTTGGAAACATGAATATTACATGCTAGAACCAATGAATTACTTATTTCTGGGTCATTGCCATTGTTAAAAGCAGAGTTAAAGACATTTAGAATGTCTGGGGTTTTAAGACGGATCATATTTTCATTTGAATTGTTGTTTCAAAAGTTTTTATAAGTACCTAAAATGTATACTTATACATATTCGTTATACTAAGAATTTGCCATCCTAACAAAGTTTGAGCGTACTTTGGAGAAGGGTCAAACTCGAGGCCTTCGCACAATGTTATCCACTTTTCAACATTATCCCACACCCAGACTTACAAATCATTCGGAAAACAAAATAGAAATTTGAGAACCTGGCTCATCGACAAAAAAATACTAACCACTTGCAGGAAGTTAATTATGCCGTCGACGGTTCGGAGAAACTGGAAGTTCATCTTCTGCCAAGGTCGAGTGACAGTCGATACTGCTTCTGCCATTGTCATATCGAGAGTGACAATTTGAATAAAATGTCAAAATAACACTCACTCAGCAGCGTGGAATCAAGTTGGGTGATAGGAGAAGCTAAGCTGCTAGAAGCTGTGCACGGAAGGTGAATTTCTGGAGTAGATAACTGGAGGGAGGCCTGCCCTTTCGTTTCCTCTAGCTCTCCTGCTCTCTCTCTCTCTCTCTCTCTCTCTCTCTCTCTCTCTCTCTCTCTCTCTCTCTCTCTCTTTCTCTCTCTTTCTCTTTCTCTTTCTTTCTCTTTCTCTCTCTATACATAGTTTTCTCGCCTTTTCTCTTTAACTCTCTTCCCTTCTCTAATTTTTCTGTCTTTCCGTCTTTTTTGCTTCTTTCTTTTTTCTTTTCTGTTAATTTTTCTATTTTTTCTCTTTCTTTCTCTCTCTATTTCTATTTTTCTTTTTCTCTCTCTTTCTCTCTCACTCTTTCTTTCTTTCTGTCTTTCACTCTTTTTGTTTATATGTTCTCCTATCTTTTGATAGCTCTCATCCTTCCCATTCGTTTTCCTTTAACCTCATCTTTCTCTTTACATGATGTTTCATCGAATCTATCATATTTTTTCTCTCTTTGGTTTCTCTAAACCTCTGATTATCTTTTCTTTTGTTTTCTCATCTTCCGTCTTGCTTTGTTTTCTCTTCTGAGACGCCCTCACGTCATCTTCTCCTTGTCCTTTCCTATTTTTCCCCGCCAACAGTGAGAATCTGGTGTTTCCACGCCTATGCTAATCCTTCACCTCTTCTCTGATTTTTATCCATCGTGTTTGTTCTTCCACACTCTTCTTTTCATGTCAATATGTATGCTCATGTCAACAGGTTAGAAGACACCGAAAAGATTCGAGAGAAAAGGTGTGAACGTGAGAGTTGAGATCAGCTTACAGATTCAAGATTTCAACAGAAAGACAATTACAAGTAGAGACAGAGAGCTCAAGAGACAAAATTAACTGAGACTCGAGACGAAATGCGAAATATTCACAGAGAGAGAAAGACTTGGAAATTTAGTGTCAGAAAGAGAGAGTTAGAGAGAGAGATAAATTTAAAAAAGAGAGACTGAGAGATATGTAGAGGTACGGAGAGAAATAGAGAGATAACAGAACAAAAATGTAAAGATATACTAAGCCTTAGAAATTTTTTAAAGATTATTTATTGTACAAAAAAGCAGAGGTATAGGAATTGTCAAGATATACATAGAGAGGTAAAGAAATAGAGAAACAGAGAATAACTTGTTAAGGTAAAATAGAGATAAAATGAGAAAGAAAAGAACTTATTAAGGGATAGTCATAGATTTGTGGAATTGAGAGAGAGAGGG
Organism: Allodiplogaster pararmata; assembly: GCA_964056735.1. Taxonomy (NCBI): domain Eukaryota; kingdom Metazoa; phylum Nematoda; class Chromadorea; order Rhabditida; family Diplogasteridae; genus Allodiplogaster; species Allodiplogaster pararmata. The sequence goes on from OZ057408.1 coordinate 23,650,340, forward strand.
AGGTATCAGAACTTAAAGAGACCACATTAGTATCTTAATATAAAAATTTACATTTCGTGAATGAAAAACTAAGAAGGTGAGGTAGGCTCACGATGCTCAAGAACAGAAAGACGGAGGAATATAAAAGGCTAGTGTAATTTGTTTTCTTTGCTGTTTCTGTTGTTTCCAGCATAAATTTAGTTCGATTGTTTTTGTAAGAACGAATCCAAAAAGGAGATTTTTTTGAAATACAAATAGGAGCAACAGAGTTTCTGAAAGTGGAAAAGAAAAGTAATCATCAGGGTCAGAAACAAGTATCATAAACATGAATAGATCAATATATGACGCTGCCGTTTTGATTTTCTGCCATCAATGTTCTTTTCGATAAATTTTGTTTGCTATATGGCAGATTCTCGGAAAAAAAGCATGACAAAGGTCACAAATTACTTTATTTGACAATAAAACCCCATAATTTCATGGAAATTGCTATGATTACAAGATTTTTATCTGACGCTGCCATCAAAATAAGCGTTATTTTATGGGAAATGGCACAATTGCATTGAAAATCTCCTTCGTCAGAAGGCAGATTATAGATTTTTGTTGTCAATTAAAGTAATTCGTGGCTCTTGTCATGCTTTCCCTGCTTTTTTGGAGAATCTGCCATATTAAAAACAAAAGTCATCGAAAAGTACATTTTTGGCAAGAATTCAAAACGACAGCGTCATATATGTTTTATATTTTGTTCATGAGATTGATTGGTGAAATATGGTAAAAAGCGGAAGAGATACAGGGAATTAGATCAGATAAAGAGAGAGAGAGATAGTTAGGTTGATAGATATAGTAAGAGAGATAGAAAGAGATGGAAAAATATACAGAGATACTACATATTACACCACGGGACACATAGCTATTCCGTGCGATCGTGTTATATGAAAGGCTCATATGCCTTGTTTTATTAGTCACGCATGCTTATTAAGCGGTTGCGTCCTGAATGGAGCGTAAATCCAGAGTTCGAGTGTCCCTGTGATGTAATGGTAACGCGCGCTCCCGGTTTGAGGCGAGATGGCTGGGATCGATCTCGCCCGGTGGACTCGCTTTTTTTCTGTGCGATAGTTCAATCACTTGTCATCTCAACCAGGCGTCACTGCCTTTAAACTGATTAAATTAGACTTTGAACAATTATCATTCATTTTCCACTCTCTTCTGTCTTAATCGTGAAATCGGGAGTTATAGAACATTCATGACGTAATCGCTTAACAAGAATGCGTGACTAAGAGAACAAGACATATGAGCCTTTCTTCTAACAATATCGCACGGAATAGCAATGTGTCCCCGTCGTGTGATGGTAACGCACGCTCCCAATTTTTGTCATCTCAACCAGGCGTCACTGCCTTTAAACTGGATAACTTATAATTTAAAGGTATAGAGAGTTACAGAAAAATAGAAGGACAGACAGAGAAAGTTAGAAAAGAGAGAGAGGGATGGATTTGAGTAATAACGGAAGCTGAAAAGTAGTAAAAGAGAATCAGGGAAAGGAAAAAAAGAAAGATGAGAAGGTTGAAAAGGACTATGAACAATTGGCCAACTTCCATTGCAAGCAGTTCTATATATCCATTGTATGTATTTACTTACGCATGCACTTGGAATAAAGTGAATGGCGGACAAAACATATTGGTTTACTGCTTTCAAAGCTTCAGAGAAAAATACGTTTTGACCAGCTTGCATTTGAAGTACTGAAATGGAAGCCAATTAATGAGTACAATATTAATGCCGTACAGGCTTAGTCACTCGCTATAGCTCTTTTCAATAGTTATGCTCTCATGATGACTCATGATGAAGTCTAATTCGAAAAGGTGTGCCTGAACAGATTGATCGAATCCGAGAAAAAAATTGAGAGTCCAACATAGTCTTTATAATAAAAGGCTCTTTTTATGTGATCAGATGAGAAAAAGTAGAAAAAAAGCAAAAAAATCGAGGCCAACGTTTAAAAAAGTCAAGATAAGGTTATTAGAGTTAAAAAGAAAAGTCGAAAGGATTGGAGGGAAAGAGAGAGAGAGAGACGCAGACAAAACGTCAGAATTAGAACGAGAATGAGACAACAATGAATAATATAATTCAAGAGACGCGAGAAGGAGAGAGAGAGAGTGATATAGAGAGAAAAAAGATAGAGAGAGAGAGAGAGAGAGAGAGAGAGAGAGAGAGAGAGAGAGAGAGAGAGAGAGAGAGAGAGAATACTAGTAACCTACTCTGAATGTTTGTAAAGTACACAAAAACTTGCCTTTATCTCTTTTTACTTCCTTCTTTTCTCAGCTCATTCTTCTCTCCCTTTCATACTCTCTTTCTGCTTTATTGTTCCGTTAGTAGAAATTTCTACTTCATTTCCCCTTTAACTAACTATCAGTGAATCCTTCATTCTCTTCGCCTTATAACAAACACTTTTCTTCTCGTTCTCTCTCTTTCTCTCTACCTTTCTCGCTCACGCTCTCACTATCACCCTCTTTCTCTCTCTCTCTCTTTCTCTCTACCTTTCTCGCTCACGCTCTCACTATCACCCTCTTTCTCTCTCTCTCTTTCTCTCTACCTTTCTCGCTCACGCTCTCACTATCACCCTCTTTCTCTCTCTCTCTCTCTTTCTCTCCCTCTCTCTTCCTTCTCGCCCATTTCTTTCTCACTACTTTCCTGTCTTTCTGTAAATCGTTCTCTTTCCTTTTTTTTCTTTTTTCTCGTCCTCCTCTTTTCCTTATTCTTTTCTTTTTACTCTTCTTCTTCTTCCTAGCGTTTATCGTTTATCTTTATTCTTTTCTTTTTACTACCTCTCTAATCTTGTCTGCTGCTTTGACCAGTGTTTACAAGTTTAAAAGAGTTTGATTCAGTTGCCTGATACTTCATGGTCTGTCACCAATCTAAAATACGAATATAGGAACTTATTTTTAACAAGAAAATTTAAAACTAGTCGAAATAATCCGAAAATGAATCATTCCTGTAGCAATACGGTAAAAAGCCCATTAGGCAATCATCTTCGAGAACTGAAAAAAAAACTTATGAATTAACCCATGAGGAGTTATCGGAGAATGAAAAAAGTGAATTTTTTTTAATCAACAAAAAATTGATAAAAGTTCAAATATTAAGTTTGGAAAATACTGATATGAGCGCCTGCATGATCGATTAGCATTGATAAATGATTGTTGAACATGACATGGCTATTCCCAAAGCCTTGATGGTGTAACTTTGTACATACATGCACGACACGAATGACTAGCCCGAATATTCATATTCGTATATTCATAATGTAGTTTTTATGGATTTAGGAAAAACCATAAAATTACCCAGAGATTCGGGAAATAGTGTAGAAAAGGAAGGCGAGGTGGTTCGGAGGGATAACGTACCCTCCCAGCAGGGAATGCAAATTTAAACCATCATGCACAATGGGTTCCATGACTTTTCGCATCGCGACAACTCGCACCCGGAATTTGCTATATTTATTCTCTGGAGCTCTAATTATGTGGCTGGTCGTTGTATACGGTCTCGTACTAAGCCGTACGGCCTCCTTAGTGTAATCTTTATCTGAGCCTAAGCTTAAATCCAAGGGAAAAGTACATGAAAAAATTAGATTGTGTTAAGTTTAGGGTGTGAGTTGTCATGGTGTGAAATGTAGTGGTGCGAAATGTAGTGATACCTACACGATTTGATCAATTACAGTAAAAATTAGGCTTACATGTAGAAGAACTGACAGTAAGATTTTTTTGAAAAAAAGAGAGAAGGAGAGAGAGAGAGAGAGCGCGAGAGAGAGGGGGGAAGAAGATAGATAGGAAGAGATAGAGAAGCAAAGAGAGAAAAAGAGGATGAGAGAAAGGATTTAGAGAGAATCAAAGAGTAAGAAAGGAATGAAAGTCAGGTCTCATAACAAAAAATTGGCAGAGAAGATTGGGGTAACCGTCTACAAGAAAATAGTGTTTGATACGCTCACATTGTACACTGACCACGGGTATAGAAAGGAGAAGAAAAAACTTCAATCTATTTGCAGGATTCTTATCTTTCGCTGTTATCATATCAACCAGCGCCCAATCAGCACATAAGGTATGCCTAAGTTTTTTCAAGACTTTCTTAGCAAATACATAAAATCACATTACTCAGTATATAAACGCAAAGGTAGTTTGAAGGACCCTAACAATTATCGATCAATTTCTCTGACTTCTAGGTTCAGTAAGGTATTTGAGAGAATAATACGTCATTCACTGATTGATTATCTTTAAAATCACGAGCTACTTACACCTATTCAGCATGGATTTCGAAGTAAACGCTCTTGCTCGTCAGCTCTTCTTTCTACTCTCACGGAATTTCACGTAGCCTTAGATCAAAACAGTTACATAACAGATGCTTTTGTTGAGTACAAAAAAGCTGTTGATTCCATTCCAATAGAAGTACTTTGTAAAAAGTTATCGTATTACGGTGTTTCCGGGTGCCTTCTTAGGTGGAATTCATCATTTTTGAATGAAAGGTCACAAAGCGTTGTAATCAACAACAGTCATTCAGAACCTTCGGGAAATGTTTCTGGAGTGCCCCGAGGGTATGTATTAGGTCCACTCTTTTTTCTTCTTTACAAAAATGACCTACTGCAGTGCCTCCCTACCGGTATCCATTGCTCTCTTTACGCTGTTGATGCTAAGCTCTATTCAATTGGTGATCATCATCTTCTTCAGCAAGGCTTAGATGCCCTTGCCGACTGGTCTAGAAGTGGGGACTCTATCTCGACCACTGAAACGGTATTCATGCGGATAGGACATTCCCACCCTTTTTGCAAGTTGACCCTCTATGATTCTGAACTCCATGAGGTTTCTTATTTCCGTGACTTGTGCGTAGAATACGATTCTAAATTTTGCTTTAAATATCATATCTCTAACATTTGTGACAAAGCCAGATCTATAAGTTTTCCGATCTTAGGTTCTTTCCAAACACTAAACAAGCATCTTCTATTTAGTCTGTTCAATATATACGCCAGACCCATCCTAGAATTCGCCTCTGAGGTTCGGAGTCCTAGCGACATCTCTACCATTGAAAAAACTTTTTAAAAAATCCAAAAGTAATTCACCCGCTGAATTTTTAAACGTTCACAATACAATATACCATCTTATAAACAAAGACTAGAATTTCTAAACGGACGGACTCTACATATATTCACGAAGTAAAGCAATAGATTTGTAGATGATTTACAAATATGTTTTTGGTAATCTAAAGACATCAGAGAGCTTTCTTAAAATCGCACCCAGGAATCGTTTCACTAGAAATCATATATTCAAATAGCTTTTACCGGTTTGTAAAAAAAAAAGCTCAAGAAATTTTTTTACAATATCGAGTCGAAAAAATGTGGAATGAGCAACGCAGTCATTTTTTAATTGCTCATATAATAAGTTTAAGTATTTGCTAAAAACCTCGATAATCAATTGACTCAGATTATTGGGTCACCTTCCATTGGAGGGGGGCACCTTTCTCCCTACCTCCGACATTGGCTGTCCTATGTGTCCGCCTCTTAAACCGTGTGCGATGGACAATACAACGCCAAATGGAGCAGTCCAATACCCCTTTGTCCTCACCTCACCCCTGCCACGATGAAAAAAATGAAATTCTTTATAAAAGAAAACTTCCGGAAATTATGCTGCATTGCTGAAAACTCTGTTTTTCTCTCTTATTATTTTTCTTAAGACTCACACGAGCATTCTCATGTTTCAACGAGTTCATAAAAGTGTTATAATTTTGATAAATTTTTTAATGCTCATAGTCAGTGACACAGTTCAAAGGCAGTGAGTGACGCGTGTAAACTGGTAACGCATTCTTGGAAAGATATAAAGTGTTCGGGTTCTATTCCACCCTGAGGACTATCTTTTTGCGTGATTGTTTAGTGATGAATTGTTTTGGTACTGTGCAAAAGCAGTGTATTCCAATACAAGCTGCAGTTGTATGAAAAAAACTTGTTCAGAATTATTTATTCAAAGATTGATTCTTCCGCATCACCAATACGAAACTTAAATTTTAAATTAAGAAATATGATATTTAATTGAATAACTTAAAGATACGATATTTAAAACCGAAGAGATAAATATACATTGCAGATGTCAAAGTTAACCCGCAGGCGCGAAATCACTATACTTCGGATTCCGCCTCGTCTTTCTCTGTAGTATTCTCCTCAGCTTCAGCTGCTTCGGGCGTGACCGCCTCTCTCTTCTTTCTGAGTCCTGGGGTAGAAGACTGGGCGGGGCTGCATTTGCAATCTCCAGTGATGAAAGAAGCACGTCTTCTGCGGCGCTTGCAGCAGCACGGGCAGCATCTTGAACAAAGTGAATGAATAGAGAGAGAGAGAGAGCTTTAAGAAGATAGAGAAGAGAGAGTAGTAAAGAAAAAATAGAACTAGAAAGAAAAAGAGAGAAAATGATACAGAGAGATATAGGAGGAGAGAGTGAAACTGAGAAAGAGAGAGAAAAAAGTGCAGGAGAAGAGAGAGAAAAAGAGAGAAAGAGAGCGAAAAGAGAGAGATAGAAAGAAAGAGAGAAAAAATCAAGAGTTTGAAAGAGAGAAATATGAGTAGAGATAAGTGATAAATAGTGAAAAAGAGAGAAAAAGAAAAAAGAGAATAGAGAGCATGTCTCACCCGCAGCATCCACATCCACAGCAACCGCAGCCGCAACATCCGCAGCCACAGCAGCAAGGACAGCAACAACAGCAAGGGCAACAACAGCAGCATCGTTTGGCTTTCTTGGCCAGCTGAGTGGGGCTAGCAGTTGTGAACGGAGTAAAAGTGTCCTTCGCGGCAGCTCCCAAAGGTGATCTGCTGGGGGACGAGGCGGCTGCTGAGCCACGCGCTGGCACTTAATTAGAATTACGGTTTATATCAGTCGTCGTGCTGAAGGACACTTCATCCGGTTCTCATTCGGTTCAACTGCACTTCTGTCCTCACAATAGCACTCCAACTTATCGGTCAGATATATGATTAAAAACATTGAAGGCTTCGGATCAGTCGTTATCATTACTGGAAAAAATGTACTTATGTGTTTTCTCGAAGAAACTTATATGTATTTACTCGCGTGAACAGAGTTTGGTCGTGCAAATAAGTCATTTGGAAAACTTAACAAAAACTTTTTTAGTTTGGAAACCGCTAATCCTATCGAAGTTGATGAACCCTCTTCCCACGGTTACTGATGCTTTCCGAAAGTTAAGATAGGAATGTTGTACTGATTCCCCTAACCGGTGAGAGGAGACGGAGCTGCCCCTCGAAAGACCGGGGCTGCTGCGATGGTTTGAGGGGGAGGCGACTGCAGAGAAACATGGAGGATAGCGGATAGTACGATGATGAACACCTTGGGAGACATTGGAGAGGAGTCGGGAGTGAATGGATGACTTCTTCCATCCGAGCAGCTCTTTTATATGTATTTCAGCGAATCTTGAACTTAATTGCGCGAGAAAGAAGTTGACCCGTGAGAATAGTAGGATCTGTTGATGACATCACTAGGAAACTCCATGACATCGTGATCTACCATGGACAACTCTCAGAAGCAGGAGATCCTGAGACAACGGAAACATCTGGAACTCTGTTGAAGGAATGAGACTTCTGAGAAGTGGTAAATGAGTCTAAACTCTGGAAGCGGAGAGTTAACAGCGAATCAAGAACAAAGAGAAAACAAATCAGAGCTTGAAAAGAAGATTCGATGTTATCTATCCGACGTAGAAAACGATAATAGCGCAACAAATAACAGGAAGAGGGAAGACAAAAAGTGCAAAAACAACAGGTGAAAAGATAAAGGAAAATAAAGAGAGTAACAGTGACAAAAGAGAAAAAGAAAGAAACGAGGTTCGGATTACCCTCCCTCCAGCAACGATTAGATTATGTGCGAGGAGTGGCGTGAGAGAGCGGTCGAGGAAGAATGCCTTGACCACGCGGCCAAAAGTAACGCGGAAGCACTCTCACATTGTGAGAAACAATCGGAGGTGATTGAGATGTGATCCAGCACATGTTCCTATCACGTCCTCAAGCGTATATAAGATCCGTCGCTCGTCTCATCAAACACACCTTCGTTCTTCTCTCATCCTTTCCTCTAGTCTTTTGAACAAAATGAGGTCGGATATGCTTTCGTTCCTTACTCTCTTCTTCATGCTCCTCAGGGCTTCCCAACAGGCATCACCTGTGGCCCAGCCTGCTCCGAGCTACTTTGCTCCCGTCCAGACAGTAAACATGGCTGCTGCGCCAGCTCAGGCCAGCTTCCCCTTTCCGGCTATGTCTCCTCAAAACAACCCTGCTCAAGGCACCGGCTTTCCTCCGATCCCGATGAAAGCTCAATCCCAGAAAACTGCAGGCCCCAAGAACGCGATGAAGAAGAGCAAGCGTTGTTGTTGCTGTCCTTGCTGTTGTTGTTGTCCGTGCTGCTGCGGTTGCTGTGGCTGTGGATGCTGCGGTTGTGGATGCTGTGGATGTGGATGCTGCGGGTGATCCACTTTTATCAATTATGATTCATAATTTTTTTGATACGATATTCAATTCAATTCAATTCTTTATCAATGACCAAGGCTATATATAAGACACAAAATATAATAAAAAAAATTAATGATAGAAGCATGGTTTTTCATTTGAAAAGTCTTTTTCAAATGGATAGGACATTAGCGGCATGTGAATTGTATTTATTACAATGGGTTAAATTAGAACTGAAAGAAAAATCTAAACGACATTTTTGTTTTTGTTTCTAAAACTTTTGATATTTCACATGCTTCAAAAAAAATTAGTCGGCATATCGTAGAAAAACAACATGCAAATTCAAACTGAATTTAACAATTTTTAGTTTTCGGTAGATTCACCTAACCGATTTTATTTATTAAACTAGTGATAAGTTTCTAAAAGATTTCATACCCTACACCCTCAACTATCCAATCAGAAATCTGAGTTGTTCATCTAAAATTGTAGACAAATAACTAAATATGTGAATAACTTTCATTGAATATATGAAAATCTGAATAAACGTTCTCAATTGTTGATATTGCAGCTGCTGCCCGTGCTGCTGCAAGAAACGCAGAAGAAGAAGACGCGACTGCGACAACTCCGCGGAAAACCTCGAGGAGGGCAAGAAGACCATGTTCGCGGAAGCCGGAAAGCTGCGCAAGAAGCGCGCCGCTGACATGACTTTCTCAGGAGGCTGTCCTTACTGCAACGGCGGTAGCCACAACGACGATGCTCATGCTGAAGAAGACGGTGAGGAGAAGGAGCAGAAGTGTGCCAGAGACAACGGCGAGGACAAGTTCGTTTACGAAGATGAGGAGGATGTTGAAAGATCCGTGACTTCAACGACACCCGCTGCGCCGACAAAGTCGACCACTCCAGAAACGGGATCTACTATGGCAGGTTCTGAGTCAACAACTCCCTCAGCTTCCGAGACAACTACTACCGAAGAAGACGATGATGAGGATGACGATGACAGTCAAACTGAAACCGAACAAGCCTCTACTTCTGCTCCTTCGGCCACTGCATCCCCTAATTCAGCGGCGCCTTCAAGCACAGCCGCTCCGCTCAAATCTTCTTCCGTCCAACCCGTAGTCCCTTCTGTCTCTCCCGGACCTGAGCAAGTTCTCTACCGTTTCCGCAACGTCGAGAAACAATGAAAATCTGCGAAAGATGTCCCTTAAGTTATAAATTATATTTGTTGAAAACAATAAAAAAAATTGTTCTTATTTTCTCTCCATTTTCACGCAATGAAAACTTCTGTGATCTTGAACTTCATGACAATCTTGAAAACTTTATACAGGGTGGCCCATAAATAGTGTTACAAATTGGAATTGTTATACCTTTTTTCAAAACAGAGAAAATCATCTCAAATTAACATATTTTATCAACAACATAAATGTCAACATTCACGCAAAAGTTCAGCTCAAACGATCTCCTTTTGCCCGAACTACAGCTCGAAGTCTCTTTGGGAACGCCTCCACCACTGTACGAAGGTATTCGACTCCGATGTTGTCCCATTCTGCCTGAAGGGCATTCTTCAGGGAATCAATATTTGGGTGGGAGCGAGAGTTTACCTTGGACTCCAAGTAGGCCCAAACGGAATAATCGAGCGGGTTCAGGTCGGGTGATGAGGCCGGCCATTCTGCTGTTGTGATGAAGCCGGGAAAATTTTCCTTGCACCACGTTTGAACCTTTTTAGCTTTGTGGGCTGGTGCTGAGTCTTGTTGAAAGGTCCATGTCCTCTGATTGAAATGCGATTGAGACCATGGATGGAGCACGTCTTGCAGAACATGTTTCAGATAGTATTCCGTGTCGATCTTGACGCCTTTCTCGACGAAAACAAGCGGTGTTTTTCCTGTTGCGCAGATCCCCGCCCAGACCATGACTTGAGTTGGATGTGCACTGCGTTGGACCGTTCTACCCTTGCTATCGGCTTGCTCTGCGTCCTTCGCAAGCACTCTGACGTTTTGGGAGTTGTGGACTTCTTCCACGGTGAACAGCTTTTCGTCAGAGAACACCATATTGAAATGTTCGCCTTGTTGCGTACGACGAAGAAGGTCGCGACATCTTTTGACTCTTTCCGACTTGTTGCGAGCCGACAGAAAAGCGGCCTTCCGTGTACGACAAGACCTGAGTCCCAGCTCCTCCGTGACTATTCGACTCATTGAAGTTCGGCTCATCGGGAGCTGCTGCGCCATCTGTCTGATGCTTCGTCGTGCATTTCGGTTGATCCGACTCCGAACGGTTTCGATGAGTTGTGTCGTGCGAGCAGTGCGAGGACGACCTCGCCTTGGACGGTCCAAAGATGTGCCAAGCTCCTCGAATCGTTTGATCGCTCGATACACTGTCATGCGAGGCAGGCGAAGCGTTTCAGCAATGCGAGCAGGGGCGTGGCCAAGAGTGTGTAGGCGAATGATCGCAGTTCGCAAGCGATTCGACGCTGTCATTACCCTAAACATCGATGGATTCAATCGAAACTCACTTGACACGTATAAAAAATTACGGGGAATCGGAAAAAACAAGAAAAGTGACCACTACGTGCGGTCACTTCCTCAGGAAATGTTCTCAAACATTTGTAACACTATTTATGGGCCACCCTGTAAAAGACGTTTTTGCAAAGATTTGAGAGTTTAGAAAACATACAAGAATTACTTTCCGCAATGGGTTGTTTATCGTATCAAACCAAGCTTTAGTCAGCCAATAAATGAAAAATTAGATATTATTTTCTAAATAAAATCAATTGAGGAGAATTCAGTTGAACTTTAACGAAAGAAATAACATGCTTGGTTCTATGCTAGCATTTACTATCAGGTTATTCTCATATATGTACATATGTTGTTACTTTGTTGACTTAGATTTGCAGAATAACTGTTTTAAACATAACGTATGTCCCCTTAACTTTATTATCTTACCTTCTATTATCTCCTTTTTAATTGATGAAAAAATTGAATTTATGTATAAGAACTATTTCGTGTTCGAGTTCAAGTATGAAAGGAGAAGTCTTAATTGCGTACAAGCTCAAAACGCTTAACATCTACGGCCAGGAACGCAGACAAAAAGATTGTTTGTTTTGTATCCGCCACAATTCCGTATTCTTCTGTCCATATTTCCGCCTTTTCAAACAAATTCCGGACCTGTTCTCACCGTCTGTGAAAGATTTTTTGTCATATTTTGGTTAACTTTTCTCAAACACCAGTGAAATTTCCCACACGCGCAGTCGTAATTTACTTGACGAGAACCAATCGTATACCATAAAATGTCCAGAAGTTATTTTAAACGCCTCTACTTGCTATCATGATTCACAAACATGAACGGGAGTGTTGACTGCTATGTATTGAGTATTGACATCCAGTGGCTTTCCCAGGCCAAAACGAGATCGCCCTCAAAGACGATCTCGGCTCCTCACCGATGATTCGACATCCAGTGGCTTTCCCAGGCCAAAACGAGATCGCCCTCAAAGACGATCTCGGCTTTCCCAGGCCAAAACGAGATCGCCCTCAAAGACGATCTCGGCTTTCCCAGGCCAAAACGAGATCGCCCTCAAAGACGATCTCGGCTCCTCACCGATGATTCGTAACAATTAGGCGATAAAACTATCAAACAATTGTCAACTTAGTAGGATCAAAGCGGTTTTAACTATGAGGGAGCTCGGACTCTTTAAGATTAGAGTTGGTGATTGAATTATTTCATGGAACCACGGTCCACTTGGCGGGACCGAACCGACCGCCTAACCATGCAGCCACCAGAGTCACTTGGAGGGACCGAACCGACCGCCTAACCATGCAGCCACCAGAGTCACTTGGCGGGACTGAACCGACCGCCTAACCATGCAGCCACCAGAGTCACCTGGCGGGACCGAACCGACCGCCTAACCATGCAGCCACCAGAGTCACTTGGCGGGACCGAACCGACTGCTTAACCATGCAGCCACCAGAGTCAAGCTTCATGAGTAATCCTTAAAAGTTTAATTATTTTGTTTAATTACCCAAGTTTGAGGGTAATTGCAATATCGCTGATGATGCTTTAAATAAAGCGAAACGTCCGAACTCACTCTACTAAACCACACCGCATATCAACACTGGCACTACTAAGAATTTCATTGATCTTATAACTCTTCACGATGCGCGTCACTCAGCATTCAACATTCATATTCCTAAAAAGGTCCTAGAAGTTATTGGTAGATATATGAAGTACATATAGGCTTTTTAGTCTCACTCTAAAATGCTTATTAAGCATATCCTTGATAAATGGAGTGTGCCATCAAAAGTTTAATAGTATACGATTCCGGAAGATGAGCTCATAAAGCCTAACCGTTAAAAAAGGGGCGACTGATTTTAATCCCGCCTAGAAGACCAACTTTTCTATATGCGTTACTCCAAATTAACTTGACCACAACGCGGTATCCGTATTCCGACTGCGTACTTTTGTTTCACTCAGTTCCGGTTCCTTAACTGCTTTTGGCGGAGGAGAATCCAGTGGCTTTCGGATTCGAAAAAACATTGTTCGTTTGCTTTCCTAGGCAGCTCTAGGCAGCTCTTAGGAATGGTGCGTAGTTAAGAATAGATTGCGAATTCATTCTTCCAAAGTTCAATTTATTAGATGCCAACTCAAAAGGACGTATGGACATGATTAGATCAATTTGGGTCCAAGTGACTCAATTCGCTAAATTTCCTTTAACATGAAGTACAAAAAATGAAAGTTGAATACAAAAAAGTTTGGTTTATTGTTAAATATCAGCTTACTAGGGAAAAACTCGTATTTCGTTCATCTAAGAAACTGTTTAACTACTTCTCTTCTCGCTTGAAACCACCTGTTCTAATAAATACTCTTATTGATACAGACGGTAAAGTTTTGATTTCAGACATATCTATCTTCTTATCTTCTTACATATTCAACTTCTCCCTGCTTTTAGGTTGTGTGCCACTTTTATGGAAGCAAAGCGTTAACATCCCAATCAATAAGAAGCCATCCCCTTCTTCTCCAGAACATTTTAGACCTATAAGCATTTGTGCAGCAGCTTCTAAAGTAATGGAAAGATGCCTGCAACCTCACATAAAACGATGGCTAGAATTGTTCCATTTACTGCCAGAGTCTCAAATCGGTTTTCGCTCCCGTGGATCAATAGTATCTAATCTGCCGCGACATCAATCTCTAAACGATGAGATCATCGGCGCGATGATTATGAGCGCTCACATGACTCTGAGATCTAAGATAAGAGCTTCCTGGGTACGAGCTCGGCTGAATTTTTGTTTTAAGACTATTTCAACCAAGCGCTTGAAGAATCTGAATTTATCTGCCGCTACATTAATCTCTAAACGATGGGATCATCGCGCCGATGATCTCATCGTTTAGAGATTAATGTCGCGGCTGCTTCTTAGTAATCAAGATTGGCAGGGAGCTCTGAATGCAGATGACTCAGTGGACATTATCTACTATGATTTCGCAAAAGTATTTGAGTCATAACAAGTTGCATAGTCATAACAAAATAGAAAAGGTTGGATTTCGAAATGGTATCCTTGAGTGGCTAAAATCATTTCTTACAGATAGATATTCACGTGTTATAGGGGTAAATCAAACTCTGTCTTTCAGCTTCCAGATAAATCTGGAGTGCCTCAAGGGTCTGTATTGGGACCTTCCCTTTTCTTATTTTACCTTTCAGATCTAACTGACTTCTTTTTGTCATTGCCCTCGATCCGCCATTCTCTTTTCGCAGATGACTTAAAAATGTACTGCACTTACAAGGATAGGTCCCAGTCCCATTCCACCTCACAGCTTTCTCTTGCAACTAGAGCCGTACAAAATTATTGTCATACTTGGCAACTGTCGGTTGCGGACAAGAAATGTTCCTTGCTTAATCTAGGCAAAAAGAAGTACTTCGTTCACCTCTCTAATGAATCATCTGTTCCTTTTTTCTATTTTTGTCACTCCCATTCGTGATCTCGGTGTTTATGTCGATGGTGAATTGACTTATAAGTATCACATTGAAAAGGTTTTTAAAGAATCGTTAGCACTCGTCTATTGTATTTTAGCACTCGTCTCACTCGTCTATTGTATTTTCCGTAACATCTCCAATCGATTTCCTACGCCCTATCTCATTTTATATGTACAAGACGTACGTTTTTCCTAAATTGGAATTTGGTGCTCCGATCTGGTCTCCTCAAACTACTGAACTAATTAGAAAAGTCGAAAGGTGCAACATGTCTTTTCTAGGCTACTCTTTTCTCGATGCAGCTCAGAGAGAATACCATCCTATAAGCTTTCTGCTTACAATAATATGCTCGAAATGTTCAAATTGTTATCGCTTCATGCTAGACGTACTCATATCGATATTCTTATGTGCTATAAAGTCATGAACGGATTAATAGAACTTCCCATCAGTCGCTTTTTCACATTCAAACCATGCAATATACGTGTATCTACATTTGCTTTCCATATTCGACGTACTAAGCGTAATAAGCTTTTCAACTCTTTCGTGAACAGATTAGCTAGGTGGTACATTAAATTACATAGCCACATTTCTACCTCGCCCAGTTCATTTGTCTTGAAAAATCGATTAACTAAATTAGATGTATTGTCGTTATTAGACATTTCAATTCCGGGTCTATGATACGATGTAGTCTACTAATGCTTCGCCCCCGCAACCCCTGCCCTCGTTTTCCGACTCGCCA
Source organism: Allodiplogaster pararmata (assembly GCA_964056735.1). Lineage (NCBI taxonomy): Eukaryota > Metazoa > Nematoda > Chromadorea > Rhabditida > Diplogasteridae > Allodiplogaster > Allodiplogaster pararmata. Next base: position 23,665,466 of record OZ057408.1, read on the forward strand.
ACTCCCGTCATCACCAAACTCAAGCCCACACTTCTCATCCTTACGTGTCCTCCAACGTAGAGCTTCTGACACATAATGATTCTGAGACAGAAATGGCCTGGGACTTGGTCCATCCCGGTTGGTGTTGAAGTGTGGAGCGAGACCGGGATGGACTAAAGAATTGAATTGAATTGAGAGTCTACAAGCCGGCACGTTCTCGACTACCCAACACAGACGAAACTAGAAGACAAAGACATTTTTCCCTATTCATATCCAAGGCCTATTTCCCTATTTCTCTAATCACCCAACCTTAAGTTGATTGATCGACAAAATGAGCTTCTTTTTTTTCATCGCTACGCAGTGTCATCTTATCTTGTTTTCTCTTCTCTCTTTTACCACATGTGTTGTCACACCCTCGTGGGTGTATGAATAAATAAATGAAGTGCGATTTATCCGATCGATGATGTCTCGATTCACAAGGTCATATTGAAGTTGCTGAGCAAGGAATCACTTTTGGGAGAAGCAGCCAGCCCGAGTACTTCATGATTCGGGGAGGTGTTTGCGCAACAGGCAAAGCACCGTTGGTTTTCGTGGCTTGAAGATAAGTTCAAACATCTTCGTAATAACGATTCTTGAGATGTGGTAGAATCCGGAAATTAGGATACACTATCATGGAACTGATTGAACCTGCCCACAAGTCCAAGATCGCACAAGAGTGGTTGGAATTAGTCACTCCGAGCTTCATTCCGAAGGCATGTGACGAACTCGACAACGACTACCTGTGGTCACTGGCAGATGGATACGAGGGTCGTCTCAAGGCATACGTTCGTTCTGGAGGCGGCCATAATGAACATGACTCACAAAAAAGAGCATAACTATTGGGAAGTATGCTAAAAAGGATAAAGGCATTTCATGAATAAAAATACCTCCCGGACAATTCACTCCCGGACAATTCACTCCCGACGGACAATTCACTCCCGACTCCCGACGACGGACACTTTCACAAAATAAAATTTTTGTGAAGCTCAATGTTTATCAAAAACGAAAAGTAAAGTTTTCTTTTCAAAAACTAGCTTCTTGAAAGATATCAAGCGGTGAAGTTGTGTGCACGCTCGCTCCGGAGTGAATTGTCGTAGGAGTGAATTGTCCGGGAGTGAATAGTCGTGATACCTGGCAGCGACAATGCGATATCCCTTCAACAATATCAAAGTATGCTAAAGAGGCATACTTTTAATTTTTTAATACAATACTTGTGGAACAATACTTGTGGAAGTATGCCTCATCGTAAAAATCAAAAGCGTGACCCGAAGTAACGTTAAAACTCAAGTACTGTATCAAAAAATTCTTCTTTTTCAAAGTTGACACCGTTGAACTTTAACCTGTGTCTTGCATGGGGTCACACTCATGCTTTTATGGTGGAATTTTACAGAACATTTGCACTTTAGGGCCCCCTCCTCCCAGAGGTTCCGTGAGTCAGTTTTTGGGTAAGTTTCTTGATACGGTCTCGTTAGCCTAAGCCGTACGGCCTCGTTAGCGTAAGCTTTTACTAAGCCTAAGCGTTTTTTTAATGTAAAAATAGTAAAAATAACTTTTTTGAAAATGTAAATGAGTCAGAAGTATGACCCATGGAACCTCTGGGAGGGGGGGACCTAAAGTGCAAAAGTGCCAGTTTTCCTTTAAATATTTTGCTCTTTTAATATCAAAAAGTGTTTTAACAGTGCAGTTTGCACAGAAATTTTCATTTGTCCAAGTACATATTTTTCGGTTACCATGTACTCTCTACACTTGCCTATTTTTATCTAGTTATATTAATTTGATAACTGTATTCTGAAATTCTTTGCAGGGCTCTTTCTCTTATTTGATAACTTTTTTCAAATATGCAACTTTATTCCTTACCTCATGAATTCTAATTCTTCTCTTGTTTCTCAGTATTAATTTATCTTCATTCCTCTCCGTTTTTTTTTTAATTTCTTTCTCACACTTCATAAGTCTCAATTCTTAGTTCTCCTTGTCTTTCTCTCTATTTATATCTGACTATCTTTATTTCTAAACATTTAATTTTCTTTCTATTTCACTCTCGGTATCTATTTCTACCATTTCCTCTTTGTTTTTCTGACTTCTTCTCTTCATCTTCTTCTCTCTCTTTCTCTCTCTTCTCTCTCTTTCTCTCTCTTCTATCTCTTTCTCTCTCTTTCTCTCTCTCTTCTCTCTCTTTCTCTCTCTTTCTCTCTCTTCTCTCTCTTCTCTCTCTTTCTCTCTCTTCTCTCTCTTTCTCTCTCTTCTCTCTCTCTTTCTCTCTCTTCTCTATCTATAATATAAAATCACTGTCTGTTTTTTGTACGCAGATTCTCCCCGCAGCACGGGAATACGCGTCCTTCCTAAACCAGAACATATCTTCTTACCGTCAATCCTCCCCTCGTAGCCCCTCCCGATATATAAAGTGTGCCTCCCCCCTCTATCTTCTGGCATCTTCATCATTTTATTGTTCAAAGTTCTTTTTTAGTTGCACGCAACTGAGACAAAACAAAAACTTTAACCGCTGCGTTTTGGACAATATTTTTGACTATGTCTGAATTCTTGAAATAGGTGAGTTTCTGGTAATTGGTTCCGAAAGAACTGCGACTAGGCAAATATTTTAGGAGAAGGTTCACAAGTTTTCGTATCATTCGCGGTCATAATAGCTACATAAATTTCGTGAACCGGCAATAGATGTCGGTTTTTGAAATATAGTTACTCTTTTCTGATTCTAAGCATGGTTAGAAATTTTATTGATTCTAAGAAAAGGAAAAAAATTCAAGATCTCGCTTTGTTAACTATCAATCGAATTTTTATAACATCGTTCACTTAAGTAAATGACCAGACGGCTTTGTGATTGCGAAACCATCTTTGTAATCTAAACTGGAAATTCCAAACAAAAACCAATCGGGTTTTCCAGGATCATCGCGTATGCAGTTTCGATAGAATCGATCGATGCTCCTGACTCTCCGGTCCTTCCATGTCTGCCTGCTACTCTTCGTGGCCTCTCTAGCCTTCGCCGTTCATCTCAGAAGGAATCGAACCCCCGGTCAAGCAGTATCCAATGGTCGCCCGTACCAACTGGTTAGTCAAAGAGAGATAAAGATCATCTGATAAGGAGAAGCGAATGCACGTAAGAATGGGATGATTTGCTTAGAAAATAAGGTTGCTCTACCTAGATAAGTCGGAAGTGGAAAGTAAGCGGAATTAATTTAAAAGTCAACATCCGGTAGCTTATCGTAGAAAAAACATTACGAATAAAAATTTAACAGAGGAACTTATTGTGCTCGCGGGAACACGTGAAACTCATTCAGCTACAACCGGAACTACGCCTATAATACGCCTATATTAGAAGCGCTGTTTTCACCCGCTAAGCCAACAATGGAAAAAATATATTGCACCTTTCATGACCCTTAGACCCCACCCCGACCCAAATTTCTTTCCTCGGTCCCTGTTTTTGCGGGCCCTTTGCTGTTCAGTTTTTTTGTATTAATATACAGTCATTTGAAGAAAAAAATCAGTCGAAAGTTGTGCGCAGAAAAATTAACAAAGGTCTGAGAAAAGCTCCCAATATCGGATATTTCTAGCGGAATACCAGAGAAAAATATAGCATAAGTTATAATACAGTATAATACGTCAAAGAATGCATAGCATCTAATAAGAATACTCAATAAGAACATCAGGAATACTTAAGTTTTTACAGGACCGCATTTTATCAGTCCGATTTCTATCTTATATTTTTTGAAAAGAGATTTAAAAGCATTGTGATAGCAAATAGAAAAATTTTCTAAGAGAGTTTATTGACAGTTTCTTAGAGAGTTTATTGAATAAAATACCTCATGCAAAAAGCAATTTCAAGGGATGGCATTGAACCCAGACTATTCCTTTTCTGAGTGCTTTACCATTTGAAAAGTGTTTATTGTTTCAGTTTGCTAGCAGTCCCCAACCGGCTCTTCAAATTGGCCGCAAAACCTTCTTTTCTTCTCCAGTATCTCGCCAATTCGGACCTTCTCGCTTCTCACAATACTCTGGTGGATCGGGTGCTCCCCAACAACAACCAATGAATCCTCAACGATGCGCACCAATGAATTTACCCAAAACATACACCAAGCCTCAAGTAATCGCCTACTCACCAACAGTGGCTACTTACCCGTCTACCGCGCCCAAATTCTCTCCAACTGCCCTTTCATATCCCATTCAGCCGGCCGCATATCCAATGCAGCCAGTTGCGTCCTCCTTTCAACAAAGCTCATTGGCTTATCCTACGGCGCTCATGTCCAATCCATCGGCTGCCTACGCCTACCAATCCATGACCAATCAATTCCCACCCTCCCGTCCATACGACCGCTACGATAGATTTGAGCAATACCGAGAGCGAGAGCCGCAATCCCGCTATCGTGACTATGAGCGGGGTCGAGACTCTGAATGCCGATCAGTTGGGCATGAAACTGGAGACGACAAAAATTCCAAAGAAAACGAAGAGAAAAGCGAGAAAGAGAAAGAGAAGGAGAGAGAAAAAGAAAAAGAGAAAGAAGAGCAGCGAGCGAAGGAGGAAGAAGAGAAGAAAGCGAAGGAAGACGATGGTGTGAACCACTTTAATCACGCCAGTGGATACTCTGCCGCCGAAGAAGAAGAGAAGCGCCGGAAGGAGGAAGAGAAGCGCAAGAAAGAAGAGGAGAAACTGCGTCAAGAGCAGGAGGCCGAGAAAGAGAAGCAGAACGCCAACAAGGAAGTTGACAATGACAACGACTCGCATCCCAACTTCACGAGCTTCCTCAACCCCAACTCGCCCGAAGGCAAAATGTTCATGACCGACATGAACACGGGGATGGAGAACATGTTCAAGGACATGGGGATGCCCTTTTACAAAATGCCTGACATGTCCAAGTTTCAGATCACAACAACAACAACAACGACGACGACCACAACTACCACAACAACGAGACCGAGCACGAAGTCGACCACGAAATCGACCACGACCCCTTCCTCGACGACGAGTACCTCCTCAACAGAAGAGTCTCCGAGTACGACAGAGACGGACAAGCAATCCGTTCGCAGCAACCAAAACTATTATCCAGGCTCCAATGGTTACGGCCGAGCTCAAAACACGTCACCTTCGGGGCCGAACTTCAATCCCAAATACTATGCGCCGAAAGAAAATGGCTCCCCGCCCAGCAATGAGCCATCAATGCAAGGGAGAGGGCCTGCTCAGCGGAATTGGTTCCCGCAACAAAGATATGGTCCGTCTTCTGGTCAGGGATACACAAACAATCGTCGTTCATGAGTTTAAAGCATCCAATGCTCAACATTCTTCTTCAGTCACACATAGTCTTTGTTACTCAGATTTATTTTACGTTATTTTTTCTCGTTTCCAGGAAGTTCTAATGAATAAAAAATGAGTTTTTTCTCCCTCTTCAACAGTGTTATGTGGAAACTCCGCCTTCAATGGAGTAACGTGGAAATTATTTTTAACAGTTAGCTTGTCCAATCAATTTTTTATAGAAAACACCATGTTTACGCATAAATTTAATAAAAAGTTTTTGTTTTGGCGTGAACAAAATTCACAAAATATTCACAGACTGAAAGAGAATGGAATTTTAAAAAAAACAAAATGACTGCTCATGAGAGGGAATCAGCCGCACGTTTAATCTATCTTTAGTGACCTCACATGTCACCTCGAGTAAAAAAAAACATTAACTTATATCAAAAATCATCGACCATGGAGTCCTGAACAGAATTTTCCAACTTTGAAATTTGATTCACGTTTAATAATGTTCAATTAGGGCACGTTTATTGGGTTTCGATTCCGTTTTGCTCACTACTGAATTGAAATTCCTATAGTTTGAACTAAATTGGTCCCCCGTTGAATAGTAAATTTAGCCAAAATCTTGATGAAATTTTTAGAAAATCTTTCTATATAAAAAAAACCCGAATTTACTTTTTCTCAGAAAAACCTGAACAAAAAAATTCTTTCAGAAAAGAACAGCTGAGGAAAACGATTGAAAACAAACAAAATTGGAAGAAAAAGACAAAAAATTTTAGAAACATGAGATAAAACGTTATAAAATATTGGGAAAATAACACAATTGATAAACATTTGAAGTTTATTTATTTGAGTTTTCCAAGTTCAATCATGATTAGGCATGAGTCTTAGATCACCGGAAATAAAAAAAACACTTTGATTTTTGAACTTGGAGACCTTATTGTGATAAAGACTTCTGTGACACATCTCAACCCTCTTTGAATCGAATACAGAAGAAAAACAGTTTAAAAACAAAACCAACTTACAAGAGAGCCTTTTAAAAACTGTTGTGTTCTAATTCACTGCCTTATAAATAAATCGCAGGTTTTTCATAAGCTCGATTGACAGTGAAACTTACGTTTTCACACTGTTTCAGCGCATTTGCTGTGAGCGGACGCAATGTTGTTGTTTTTTATTGTACGAACCGCTACTAATTACAGCCTGTTAACATCATGCGTATTCGTAATGAAAATAGGCTGGCATATGAAATCTTTACTTTTAGCTACAACTACAGTCACTGGGTTTCTTTCGTTTTCGCTAAAACCCATGGCAAAACAGGAAGTGTGCTTTATCCTGACCGATTAACTGTGAGGCTTTTTTATTTATTTATTTTTTTTTTTGCTTTATCCTGACCGAACAACTGTGAGGCATGCTCACTCCTTTTGTGAAACAACAACTACCCGAAGGTTTAACACAATTACAGAACAACGAACCGGAAAACAACAAATAATACAGAACAACGAACCGGAAAACATCAAATGAACAACATTCTTGAACAAGATAATGAAAAGAGAAAGGACAACTATGCGAAATAATGGAGAGAGAGAAATAAGGAGATTGACAGAGTGCAAAAGATAGAGAGGAGAGAAAGAGAACAAGATCAAAGTGACAATGCCATTCTAGGCTTTTATCGTTGTGTACGTGGTGGTTTTAAATCATCGTGTACGGTTTTGAAATTTTTTTGTTGTGGTTTTTTTGTAAGGTGCGAGTAATTTCTCTCTCTGATTATAGACATGTCCGAAGAAATAGAGGCGAGAGAGCTTGCAAAGAGGCTTCAGCCCTTTCTTAGTGTACCAGCTCCGCAGTATGCCCCACCGGCAGTTTCTGTGCCGTCACATCGTCATCAAGTAGCGTTCAACACCACGGTCATCCACCTGCTAGAAAAGGAGACGGCGGAAGATAACATATCAAGGATAACATATAATAGATAACATAGATAACATATCAACATATCAAGATAACATATAACATATCAACATATCAACAGGCTATCAAGGACCTGATCGAGCGTAACCGGCTTTTGGCTCTTGCGGAGTCCCACCCAGGTATACTTTCAGCTGCTGAGGCTGCCAAGACGCTTGGCTCCTCTTCGGCTACTGATCCTCTTTCCATTGCCTTGCTAGTATCTTCGATGACGTCCGGCGGAGGGGCCGCACAGTCCAACTTCAAGAAAAGGAAGTTCGAGAGCGAGGGAGACCAGCCCTTTCGTTCAAGGGGAGTCGGATCCGGCCACCAGACTCCCCTTGTCATTCCTCAGCCAGTCTATCTCCAAGCCCAGTCACCCCCTCAACAGTACTTCGCTCCTCAGACTCAGCAGTACGCCTACCAGCCTGTTGGTCAGCAGGCTTATAGGCAGAGGTCAACACCTGTCTGTTACGGATGTAACCAGACGGGACACATCCGCAGCCAGTGCCCCGTCAATCCAAGAAGGTTGTGAGAAATTGGTTCCGTTTAAAAATGTTCAAAGTTCCATTTCCTTCTGGCAGCAAATTGGTGCCTCAACTTTTGTTTTAGAAGTACTTTCGAAAGGTTACTGCTTGAATTTTTCGGTTAAAAATCCTCCAAGCTTTTCGTTTGTAGATAATCGGATTTCGGCACGCCTAAATGCGGAGTTCGTGAGCAGAGAAGTGGAAAGATTGTTGGAGACAGAAGCAGTGAGTGAGGCGCAGGAAAGGCCAGCAATCGTCTCTCCTCTAGCGGTTGTCAGAAATGGTACGAAATTGAGACTGATTCATGACTTGAGCGCCATGAACAAGTTCCTAGCAAAAACGGTCTTTCGCTACGAAGATTTATCTGTAATTTTTGACAGCCTTCCGTTAGGAGGATTTTTAGCAACGTTTGATTTAAGAAGTGGTTACCACCACATTTCGATAGCCCAAAAAGATAGAAAATTTTTCGGGTTCAAGTTGGGAGCGAAATATTATCATTTCAATGCGCTTCCGTTCGGCCTCAGTCCAGCCCCCTTTGTCTTCACAAAAGTGTTCAGAACGTTGACACGTAGATGGAGATCCAAAGGATTAAACGTTACTCTGTATTTAGACGATGGCATAGTACTAGCTAAGGATAGAGAGAGCTGTGAGGAGGAGGTTGATGTAGTACTTTCGGATCTAGAAAGTGCTGGAGTTATGATAGCGAAAGAGAAGTCTGCCTTAATTCCTTCTCAGGTAGGAATTTGGTTAGGTTACCGCATAGACTTGTCTGAAGGCGTAGTGGCGTTGTCGGACAAAAGAGCCTCAGAGGCTGAAGAAAGGATGGCAAACCTGAGAGGCAGGTGTTGGCCAACGGTCCAGGACCGGCAGATCGTGACAGGCACGATAGTAAGCGCACACTTGGTTCTAGGTAACTCGGCCACTCTTCTCTCAAGGTCATTGCTAGGAGTTGTAGCAGATATGCAGAGCACAGGAGATCGAACCCGACCGTTAACTCAGGAAGAACAAGGTGAACTGAAAAGATGGCAGACAGAGTTTCGCCAAAGGACGGTTCGCAGCTTTACAGCTGGACCATGGGAGTTTAATGTGATGGTAGAAACTGATGCTTCGAGCATAGGCTTAGGAGCGATAATGGTTCGAGATGGCGTGAGAAAGCAAGCCTCAAGAAATTTGAACGAGAAGGAAAGAGAGAAATCCAGTACTTGGAGAGAGTTAGAAGCGGTCAGGTTTGCTTTACATGCGTTTAGACCGTGCCTAAAAAGAAAAGCGGTGCTCTTTCGCTTAGATAATTCGGCAGCGGTCGGCATTTTGAAAAGAGGTAGCATGAAAAGAGAATTACAAATTATTGCAGAGGAGGTGGAAGAGTTTCGTTTTAAAGAAACGTGCTCGTTCCAATTCACATGGGTCCCAAGAAATGAGAATGTCCAAGCGGACTTAGCAAGCAGGAATTTTGACCCTGACGATTGGTCGGTCAAAAATGAAATAGTCAAGATTTGTTCCAATAAGTGGGGAATTCCCGTGAAGGACATGTTCGCCGACGATCAGAACACCAAATGCAACATATTCTTTTCGAGAACTGAATGCCCAGCGGCGTCGGGCGTTGACGCGTTCGACTATAGAAGCGAGTGGTGCGAAGGACTTTTGTGGTTAGTCCCTCCACCTTGCCTCCTTTTAAAAACTTTGCGCATGGCGGAAAAATGTGGCAGTAGCGCGATACTGGGCATGCCCCTTTGGGAGAGTCATCCAGCATACCCTGTTATTCGTTCGGGGGATTACTGGGCTCCATTCGTGCAAGACGTGTTGATATTCGGTAGAGGAGCCGCCTTACTATCACCAGCATCCTATAAAGAGGGACCATTTGGAAGCGAGAGGCTTGCTTCCCCATTCGCCTTTTTGCGGTGCCAATTCTAACACGCCTTTACATTTTCTACATCGATAAAGCATTCCAAATTCAAGTGTTTTGGGTCCAAACTACAGTTTTACCGGAGTTGGAGTGAAACGGAAACGGAGGAAAAATTTAAAGTTTGGTCACAAAACACTTGCGTTCGCGGTTTGGTAGTTTGAATTGGCGGGTTATTTGAATTGTGTGTACGAAGGTGAGTTACGGTATTTTAGGAACTTGAAAAGAGGGGGGAAAGCTATTTCTTCATTCTAGGCTTTTATCGTTGTGTACGTGGTGGCCCGCCCACCCAACCCTGATTTTTGCAGGGAAGCGAGGAGAGAAGATAGGGAGAGTGGTGGAGCTACTAGAGAATCTTGGCATGAATTATCTAGCGGACGGGTTCATCGGCGCAGTCAATGGAGCTGTGGCCCCTTCTACTTTATGTTCATATCGGAACGCTTGGAAGAAACTCAAGGACTTTGTGCACCCACTAGGACTCGATCCAGCGGCCCCCGAAGCTCTCATCATATACGCTCTGCAGAAAAGAGAAGAGAAAAAATCACTTTCGACGTTGAAGATCACGGCAGCAGCAGCCCGTCACTTCCGGGGAGGTTTGGACCACGGAGAGCAGGAGTTTTTAAGCCGGATACACGAGTGCACGAAGAGAGATCGTGAAGTGAAGCATCGCGGGAAGGTGGAAAGAGCCACTGTGGATCAGCTTCTGCGTCAAGCACTGTACATGGGTGATGCAGACAACTTACGAACGGCTTGCGGGGCAGCCCTCGCTTTTTCCGCCTTGCTGCGGGTCGGAGAGCTAGTCAAACTGGACTGGGCGGATATAGTGGAGAGGGAAGGAAAGGTAGAAGTGACCGTAAGGAAAGCTAAGAACGACGTGTATGGAAATGGCAGAACGACGTTTGTGGCTTTGGACGAAGGTTCACTCGGAGAAGCGGTGTGGCAAGCTTTCAAGAGAAGCCCTTGGCCGTTACCTCGAGGCCCTGTGATGCAACATCTAAAAAGTGGTCGACGGATTTCCGAAGACCGGTTTAGAAAGGATCTGAAACAGCTTGCCCAATTAGCGGGGGTGGAGGAGAGAGTGACTCCACATGGACTCAGAGGAGGAGGAGCGACACATTCTATAATGGAAGGAGCATCATTAGAGGAGGTTCAAAGACGAGGAAGGTGGAAGAGTACCGAAGGCATGGAGCCTTATATCGACGACTCCGTGGAGGCGCAAGGGGGTTGTTTACGTCTGTGAATTAGGTTTTCTTTTTGTTTTAAAAGTTTTCTTTAGTCTGTTAACTCTCTACAACAAGAGTTTATGTGTGTAGGCTGTTTTTGTTCGGTTCACTCTCTACAACAAGAGTTTATGTGTTTAGGCTATTTTTGTTCGGTTCTTTAATTGTTTGGTTCCTCTGTAATTTGTTTCGTTCGTTGTCGATCGCTTCGGTTGTCGATTGTTTTTCTTCTTGCTGGTCCGTTTCACGTACATACATCGATAAAGCACATCGATAAAGCATTCCAAATTCAAGTGTTTTGGGTCCAAACTACAGTTTTACCGGAGTTGGAGTGAAACGGAAACGGAGGAAAAACTTACGTTTTCACACTGTTTCAGCGCATTTGCTGTGAGCGGACGCAATGTTGTTGTTTTTTATTGTACGAACCGCTACTAATTACAGCCTGTTAACATCATGCGTATTCGTAATGAAAATAGGCTGGCATATGAAATCTTTACTTTTAGCTACAACTACAGTCACTGGGTTTCTTTCGTTTTCGCTAAAACCCATGGCAAAACAGGAAGTGTGCTTTATCCTGACCGATTAACTGTGAGGCTTTTTTATTTATTTATTTATTTATTTTTTTTGCTTTATCCTGACCGAACAACTGTGAGGCATGCTCACTCCTTTTGTGAAACAACAACCACCCGAAGGTTTAACACAATTACAGAACAACGAACCGGAAAACAACAAATACTACAGAACAACGAACCGGAAAACATCAAATGAACAACATTCTTGAACAAGATAATGAAAAGAGAAAGGACAACTATGCGAAATAATGGAGAGAGAGAAATAAGGAGATTGACAGAGTGCAAAAGATAGAGAGGAGAGAAAGAGAACAAGATCAAAGTGACAATGCCCCACCCTGGGCTATTAGAGAGTCTTCGATGTACGATTCCATTCCCTTGGCTGTCTTCCATCTTCCTCTCTTTTGTACCTCCTGTAGAGAGGCTCGATTCTCAATCGATGCAGACGCTCCTACTCCCCTGAGCTGATGCGGCGTCATACGTGCAGCTCCTGCTCCCTTGTACGCTCTAGTCAGCTCTTGTCTGACATATCCCGTGGAGATAGGCTTACCGGTCGTTAAGGAAGAGAATACGGGAAGAGAAGGGTGAATCGATGAGCGACTTTTGTGTGCACTCCATAGTGCGAACCCGGTGGACATATTGTCCAACTTCACTCTAGTGCACCTTCCTTCCTCCTCCTGGTCGTTTTTTGCTCTCACCACTGTGATCTTGAGTAGAGTGCCTCCATTGCTTTCTTCTTCTTCCACATCCCTCCATGCGAGTGCTGTCACCTCGGACACTCTCAATAAAGCCGAAAACGATAGGGCACAAATGAGGGCGATCCACTCCATCAAGCTCACACACAAACGACAGGTAATGCCTGTCCTCCTTGGCGATGGCCAAATGATGATAACCGGTGGCAAAATCGAAAGTTGCCAAATAACCATTGAAAGGAAGAGAAAACCACAAACTTCCGAGATCTTCGAATTTGAAATAGGTTTTAGCGAGAAAAGAGTTGAAGTGTGTAAGGTCATGAATTAATCTTAATTTCTTACCGTTATCCACTACCGACAGCGGTGATAGCCACGCGCCCTTCCTTTCCCGTTCCTCCACCGCTCCAGTTTTCAACCACTCCTTGACTTGTTTCTTCACAAAAACCTTGTTGGCCACTGCTGACTGTCTATTGCCTGAGAACGGAAGGTGGAAAGGTGAAGAACATGGTTCAAAATTAAGTTTATAACCATTGAGAATAATGTCCAAAATGAAGGGAGAAGCCCCAATTTGCGACCAAAAGTCCACAGAAAACCTTGTACTCAAAAATGCCACTGAACTAGTATTATCCATACCTGGGTGCTCTGCACTTGTTGCTGTAGTGGCCGAACTGGTTGCAGTTGTAGCACCGACCTCCTTGTTGTCCGCCGTTGCGGGACGGGCCGTTGCGAGAAGTTTCGTTACGAGAGCTGGTAGACGATCGGGACTCGGTGCGACCATTGCCCGAGCCCCCCGACAGAAAGGGCGGCGAATCATCTCGACGACGCTTGTTAGATGGTTGCGCAACCAGCGCAGCCAGAAGTAAAGGATCTAACATTCCTTGCCCAGTCGAAAACGCAGCAAATGCTTTCGCTCTGTCCACAAGAGCCAAAACCTCCGGGTTTCCATCAGCAGCCACAAGCAAAGCGTTGCGTTGCTTGAGCGCAGTGATGGCTTCTTCGATCATCTCCGGGGATTTCTTCACTTTCTCCAACATGTTGAGCACATCCACATTGAAGCAAATCTGCTTCTGATGACCAGTGGAAGAAACTTTCGCTGCTTGATGTACCACAACTTGCGGAGTTTCCACCAAAGGCTTCAGAAGCCTGGCTAGACGCATGAGATCCGATTGATCAGCCTCAGTAGGCGTAGGTGAAGACATTTCCGCTTGACGAATGACGAAATATACGCTGAACTGATAACACTCAACCGAAAACCGGTCAGAAAAAGCGTAGAATTTTTAACAGTTAGCTTGTCCAATCAATTTTGTATAGAAAACACCATGTTTACGCATAAATTTAATAAAAAGTTTTTGTTTTGGCGTGAACAAAATTCACAAAATATTCACAGACTGAAAGAGAATGGAATTTTAAAAAAAATGACTGCTCATGAGAGGGAATCAGCCGCACGTTTAATCTATCTTTAGTGACCTCACATGTCACCTCGAGAAAAAAATCATTAACTTATTTCATCGACCATGGAGTCCTGAACAGAATTTTCCAACTTTGAAATTTGATTCACGTTTAATAATGTTCAATTAGGGCACGTTTATTGGGTTTCGATTCCGTTTTGCTCACTACTGAATTGAAATTCCTATAGTTTGAACTAAAGTGGTCCCCCGTTGAATAGTAAATTTAGCCAAAATCTTGATGAAATTTTTAGAAAATCTTTCTATATAAAAAAAAACCCGAATTTACTTTTTCTCAGAAAAACCTGAACAAAAAACTTCTTTCAGAAAAGAACAGCTGAGGAAAACGATTGAAAACAAACAAAATTGGAAGAAAAAGACAAAAAATTTTAGAAACATGAGATAAAACGTTATAAAATATTCGGAAAATAACACAATTGATAAACATTTGAAGTTTATTTATTTGAGTTTTCCAAGTTCAATCATGATTAGGCATGAGTCTTAGATCACCGGAAATAAAAAAAAAACACTTTGATTTTTGAACTTGGAGACCTTATTGTGATAAAGACTTCTGTGACACATCTCAACCCTCTTTGAATCGAATACAGAAGAAAAACAGTTTAAAAACAAAACCAACTTACAAGAGAGCCTTTTAAAAACTGTTGTGTTCTAATTCACTGCCTTATAAATTAATCGCAGGTTTTTCATAAGCTCGATTGACAGTGAAACTTACGTTTTCACACTGTTTCAGCGCATTTGCTGTGAGCGGACGCAATGTTGTTGTTTTTTATTGTACGAACCGCTACTAATTACAGCCTGTTAACATCATGCGTGTTCGTAATGAAAATAGGCTGGCATATGAAATCTTTACTTCTCCGACTTTATGCGCTGATTTCCGTTCTCTCGCACTGTTTTCGGGTGAGTTCGTAAACCAAACAATGAGCTCATGCTCTCTTGTATGACTTTTTATTTTCTTCTGTGTTAATTACAATGAGAAAAACAAAAGTTTTTCTCGCAGACAACGAGCTAGGTGACCGGTCGACGACCCGTCACCTAGTTTTTAAAAAAAATTAAACGTGCGGCAGATCAAGTCTTTTTTTAACAAGTCTTTAAAAAAGGCTCACAATAATTATGTAATCAAATGAACAATACCAAATAGGTTCTCGAAAAAGGACTCTTCGTAAACACTTTTTTTTTCCAAATTTGCTCTCTCTCTCTCTCTCTCTCTCTCTCTCTCTCTCTCTCTCTCTCTCTCTCTCTCTCTCTCTCTCTAACTCTCTTCAATCTCTCAGCCACTCTCTCTTTCTTTCTTTATCACTCTCTCACTTTCTCTCTATGTCTCACACTCTCTAAATTTTTTTCTCTTTTCTCTTCCTCTTTTTTCTCTACCTCTTTTTCTCTGATATTTATTTCATCATGCTCTGCTTCCATATCGATCTGAAATCTGACTTCTTTCACTGAGTCTAGATTTTCCGAGAATATTTGAAGAAAATTACTCTTATTTCTTTGGTGATTCCGCTCCTTTCACCAACCAAGGGGCCCTAAATTTTACTATAAGATTGTCATATTCACAAAGATAAGCTGAAAACAAGCGAAAATTTTAACGCTTTATCTTCAAGTTAACGATCTGCACAACAGAAAGCAGTCTGTGAACAGAGAATGGAAACGTACTCGCGAAAACTCATGTTGAAAAAAATCGGCGATTGGAGGGGAACCGAACCCGTGTACTCGCTTACCCTGTGGTGCTCTTATGGTTAAACTAAATAACTGATACAATATCTTTCTCTTTCAAATGCCATTTGACAAGTCCTATGCTTAAAAACATGAGTTTTTTTTAAAAATTCGCTGTTGTAAACTTTAAGACTTTTTAAAACTCCGGAAAACAGTGAAACAATTCACAGAATTTTAAAAACATCTCGCTTGCCAATTCACAAGGCGAAACCGTCAAAAAGGGCCTTTTTTCAGGCAGCCGGTTTTCGTGCTCATGAATCGCAGTCTAACGAACGAGCGTGTCGAAAATAATTAGTAGAAACCTAGTCGACTATTAAAAATCTTACCCTTGTCTAATTTTTTCAATTTATGATTTTCCTCGCCCAGCTTTACTAATCGATAACTTATATTCCGATCTCATGGAACTTTTCTGAAACATTAGGCTTAAAGATAAGTAATTGTCTTTTAAGAGTCGTCAGTGCACCATAACAATTGCTCATTTATCTTTCTAAGTCTTCTCCAGAACCTCTCTGCCCACTATTTATGTACATATTATTATTGTGGAAGGAAAGGTAATAGTAGATTACAATACCTGACATGTATGTATACACTGCTAAGACGATAGCAAGTAAGAAACTGTTTCGCCCTTGCTCAGACAGACTCCTATTCTCTCTGGGTGGGGCTCATCAGTGAGTGGGCAGAAAGTGGGAATTCAGTTAATTTCAAACGCTTCCTGCTCGATGACATGGGCCGTCATTGATTCGAACGACTCCAGCTTCTTATCAGTTTCTCAATGTTGAGAACGAGAACGTTGAATGTAGAGTGGAATGTCGATTATACAGGGTGTTTAAATATATATTGTTCAATGAAAAACGTGAATAACTTTTTTTCGAGTTGACCGATTGTCATGAATTTTTCAGGGTGATCAAATCTCAGGATAGGAAAGAAGTTGGTGGAATTTCAGAAAATTAGCATAAATTTGATTACCTCTCCCAAATTTGCATCGATTTTCGAGATATACAAGTTTTTTTTAAATTTTCAATTTTTATGCAGAAAGATGCCTGAAGTATCCTCCAGCTCCTCATTGATATCCTTTTTTGAATCAGTTTCAAAATTTTTTTAATATTGTTTAATTCATTTGAAAACAGGCATTTTCAACCATTTCAGCCAATGATTTCGTGATTTCTTTTCACGATTTCATTTTCGACCAATTTCAACAGGTGGAAAGTGACCACAGTGACCACTCTGTTTTTGCATATCCAAATTGAAATCATTGACAGAAATGGTCGAAAATGCCTGTTTTCAAATGAATTAAACAATATAAAAAAAGATGAAACTGATTTAAAAAAGGATATCATTGAGGAGCTGGATACTTCAGGCATCTTTCTGCATAAAATTTTTTTAAAAAAACTTGTATATATCGAAAATCGATGCAAAGTTGGGAGAGGTATTCAAACTTATGCTAATTTTCTAACATTTCACCAACTCGTTTCCTATCCTGAGATTTGATCACCCTGAAAAGTTCATGTCAATCGGTCAACTCGGAAAAAAGTTATTCACGTTTTTTCATTGATCGATATATAATTAAACACTCTGTAGTTTGGACGATACGGCGCCTCAAGGTGTTCAATTCATGCAGAAGACCGGAATGTTTTATTTTGGACGATAGAAATGAAGATCGAGAAGTGAGTTGACCGCTCTCAGCCAAGACGAGTTGGAGGGAATCAAGGAAAAGAGTGGGAATATGTAACATTAAAGCTTTAACAATTAGAAAAATATGACGAAAAAGGACAAAAAATAAACTCTGTTAGTGATAGCTCTGAAAAGTTATTTTTGGCAACGAACTATCAATATCAATAACAAGCCTGAACATAAATTTTTTTACTGGTGGGTTTGTAGAAATGAAAAGCCTCGGAAAAAATTATAAACTGCAGAGCATTCGTGACTTTTGAATTACTTTGAACATCATGAAACCAAGAGCTGAGTCATAATCTTTCATAACGCTTTTGAAAGGTTTTTGTAAGTTGTGCAGAAGTTCATGTCCACGTAGTAATTTCGAGCAGTTTGAAAAGTAGTACTTTTAGAACGGCAGTATATGTACATATTGTGATCATCGAAACAACGGAATACTCAGCTATCAACAACTTCCCTGTGACCGGAGGGTGAAAACCTTTATCACCCTATTCTCTCATATAACACTTAACTTTCCCATCCAAAACATGTCCAGTCAATCCGATTCCCAGGCCATCAACAGAATGAGCAGACAATACACAAGAAAACCCTTCGACGATACGCTGGCATGGTGGAGAATTACACTGCATAAATGCTACTAGCGGGCGGCTCTTTCTCACGAGTATTATACGAGAAAACCTATGCTGAAGGGCGTGAGAAGGCGTGTGACCACGACAAAAACCGGGTTCCGGGCTCCTTCGGATCTGAACGTCTGAGACAGCTGAAAGGGGGGGGGTAGGGGTGGTAAATGTGTGTTTGTATGTGGTGGTGCAGATGTATGTTGTGGTCAGTGATGACGTTTAACTGAGCGATGGAATTGTCGTCAACTTCTGGTGCTTGACAATTTCCCCAGAGAACTCTTTCACTCCTCGACAAACAAAAGAATCGCCTGAGGATTCCCTCCCCATTTCCTCTTCCCTTCGCTCCGTCTCAGAGCATTTCCTCCTCTGATATATAAGAACGGTGTCAAAGTTTCAACGTCTAGCTGAGGTCTTGTTATACGGTAACTGAACTTTTCACAGTAATTCGACCTGAATTCTTTTAATCATTGCTTACTCTGTTACATGTAATTTTTCCAGTAATGTTGTTATCAATGCTTAAGCTCAAACTAAATTGCTACACTGCTTCCATGAGTTTAATTACCGAAGAATATCATTGATAAGTCCGTGTTCCATATTAACTATAATTCGTTTTACTCATTTCACCCATCTTTTTTGAACAAAAATTTGTCGTAGTTATAATATATATTATTATCATATTTGAACAGCTATAAGTCTTCTATTTTACTGGTTTTCCTCAGTTTGAAAACCCATTCTAGATGTTCCTATTACTTTCTAGTCAAGCTTCGTCTATGACCTCAATTTTTCCTCTCTTTTAGTGTTCGCATGAGGACGAGGACTTGTACATGTGGAATAGTAGACGGATTCTCTTCTGCCTGCTGTTAATCACAACTGATTGGAGAGTGATCGCTAACCTGCAATACTCCGCTGACGCTATTTCGGTGAACACGCTAGCCACACTTGGCGCCTTTTTGAGGTCCACAGTACAGCCTTTCTATGTTAGTTTTTTTCTGAGTTTTTAGAATTTTTTTCAAAGTTCTTGTGTAACTATGTAAAAATTAATAAGTTTTTAAAAATTAATAACTATGTAAAAATTAAGCATAGACACATTCAATACATACCACGAGTTTTATAAAATCTCTGATTTCATCTGATACCCATTTAGTTAGGGTGCCTGTATCTATAGATTTTCATATGCGTTTTCAAAAAAAAGTCGAAATTTGTTTTCACCTCAGCATTCATTAAATTAATTTCTTATGACGACCAATATCCACATTTTGCGTGGATATTCGCAATCAAGAAAGATGTAATTAATCTTCATAATATTCGATCCATCAGAGATATTATATAAAGTTCTAATTGAATGCGAATTGAGGTTAAAAAGTTTACGTTAAATTTAACTGAAGCGATTTTTTTCAAAAAGAGACTTTCAGAAGCTTAGAGCTTCTCTAAAAAGCGTTTCTTTAACATTTTAAACGATTCAATGCATCGTTTGCTTGCTGTGATTGATGAATAAATGAATTCATGAATGAATGGATCAACGTGCTGATTCATGAACGAACGAATGATTGAGTTTTCATTATAGGAGCAATCTCCAGTGAGGCTTCCGCGCCAGGCCTACCGCCACGCGCGTCCCTTTTACCCTCAGCCTCCCCAAAGGCTCTTTCCTCCACCGCATCGGCATCACTGCCCTCCCCATCACGCGTATAGTCATGAACGTCGATTCTTTCCCCTTTTCAATAGACATCATAAATTCGCGCCTCCGCCCTTTTACCCAGAGCAGGCTCCTCCGTTCTATCCTCGAGGCCCTTGTCACAGGCCAGACATGAGGAGATCTAGGTTCGACCCCTATCGTGAGCCCCCTATGCGACCACGTGACCACGATTGGAGACGTGAACCAGAGAGACGAGACATGGAAGATAGAGGAGAACGAGGTTATGGCAGAGAAAGACCAGACAAAGATTACAGCGGCGAAACTAGTTCACGCAAGGAGTTGGATAGTGGCGAGGTAGATCGAGAAAAGGAAGAGAAGCGAGGGGAGAAGTGTGAGAAGGGAGAGAAGAAAGATAAAGGCAAGAAGAGCAAGAAGCCGCCGAAAGAGAAGAAGATTTCGCAGGAGCAGAAGGACCGGGAGAGGGAGGCTGAGTATGATAGGATGAGGAAGGAGGAAAAGGCTGCGGAGGAGAAGAGGAAGAAGGAAGAGTACGAGATCGGCAAAGACAGCAACGACTTCTCCGCCATGGACAGGGAACTCGAGGAGGAGGATCGGAAGAAGGCCGCCGAGGAGAGAAGAAAGAAGATCGACGAGATACTTGACAAGTTCCGGGGCATTGTACCCAAGAAGCCCGAGGAGGGCGGTGGGAACGGAGAAGGCAATGGTGGAGGGAATGGCGAGAACGGAGAGAACAACGGCAACAACCAGGGTGGCATGGGTTGGAATCCTATGGGGAACCAGGGTATGGGTTGGAATCCTATGGCTATGGGCAATAATGGCATGAACAATGGCATGAACAACGGGATGAATAATGGAGGCAATAATAATGGTAACAACAGTGGCAACAATGGCGGGGATCCTATGTGGGGTGGCTGAGGGTCTATCATGTAATTTGTAATGGTAACGCGCGCTCCCGGTTTGACATGAGATGGTTGGGTTTGATCCCGCCCGGTGGACTAGCTTTTTTTCCGTGCCATGGTTTAATTACTTGAGAATATTTAAAATTAGTTTTCGTTCAGCGATTGGGTTGGAATTAGGGCACATGAATTGAACATCAACAACTGCATGCAATGAATTTTGACTGGGGACACTTTTTCCGAGTGTTATCAAATCTTCAAGTTACATAACATAAGCGTTAGAATGATGGTGTCTGAGTATCCGTGATAAAATTGGATCTTTAAGAAAGTTCAATTTGTGTTATCGTAGAGTGATGTTCTAGACATATGATTTACGAGAGATGATTCTTCTTCGAAATTTTTTTAGTTAGCACTAGAATTATTTGGTGGAGAGTTTTTAAAAATAAAAAAAATCATCCCTATTAATTACCAAAAAAAAATTACCAAAAACTCATTGAAAAGGACGAGTAATTGTGTTAATTATGATATCATCCGATGCGTAAAAAATTAAATAGAGTTCTTGAGCAAAAACAGGTCTTTTAATGAGGTCTCGAATGATCTTACCCGAGTTATACAACAGGCAAGGCTGAGCGGGGGGGGGGGGGAGTTGTGGTTGAATAAGCGGAAAAGTATCTTAGGTTCATAGCAATCATTCATAAAAATTTCTTAACAGCAGTTTTGAATTTTTTTATTTGGATTAGCATCAAGTGTCATATGCTTTGTGTGATTTTTTGATGTTCGATTTAATGTCTCAATAACAATTATTATGTTATAAATATATATGTTAAAATGTTATAAATATATTTATAATCTCTTTTAATTCATTGGCTACTATTTATAACCTCTTTAAATTCACTCTGATTGGTTTGTATCTAAACAGAACCGTAAGTTAGCTATCAGAAACTTGAAAATAGTCTTCGACGTTCCAACTCTTCTTTTCAAAGAAAATCCGAACCCAAAATCGACCGGTGAGCAGGATTTCTTCACTAATAAAATGCATTAGTTCAAAATGAGCTTTCTTGGTTCTTTTATCTTTATGAAAGACGAATTTACACAACAAAAGTTATTCAGAGCCCTTTATACATACAGCTCAAAACTGGGCCGGGATGTTGCAGTTTCTACCGAGAACGTCTAACTACTAATTTAGTACATTCAATCATGTTGTATGTTGTTACCTAAGTCTAGCACTAGAAAAAAAAAAGGAAAAAACAATTTTTTCAGATTGAGAATTTATCAAGTTTTCCAAAGAAAAAATGAAGCAATTTATTCCGAAGAAGAAAAGGAATTATCTAATTTTAAGAAATGTCCCTTTTTAAGTGTGCCATTATTATTCGCTGTCATATTGATAATAGCGAGAACTTTTAACTATATTACTTGTGAATTGGATGACGTTTGATTTTTTGTTAACTTGTTGTTACCGCTCATAAAGACAACAAGTTTGTGGGATTTCCGTGTACAGCAAACAATTTATGTGAACACATCAAACACCTATTTAGTTTTACCAGTGTAAAAGTCTCTCAAAAACCAAACCTGATATGCTTGATCTTGTTTACAAGTTCCCGGTTTCTAAATTACTATCGGTGAATTAGGTTAAAATCAGAGTGGAATGTGAAGATCTCACTGATTTGATAAAACGCTGACAAGCGTGATGTTTCACAAAAAAACGCTCGTTACTATTTCGGAACAATAAATAAAATTATGTTATATCAAGACAAGTAGTTTGAAATAGTGCTGCGTCCATGTAAATCCATCCTGACTCTAGGGATAAGCTCGCGGAAAAAAAATGGCGGCGAACATCCAAACAAAGAAAAAACATTTTAGAAATCATTCTGTCCTCGATTTTTTATCATCCGCTTCCACGATGAGGCTTCTCCGATCGCCGTTTCCGAAAGGAAAAAAATGTTTATTCTGTTGGATGCGTATTATACTCATCTCACTGAGAACAGTCTATCCGTTTCGAGACATGTATTATCATGTTTTCTCTCACGAAAACTCGTTCTTTCGTCGTCGCGTCTTTCCCGCCATTCCCCGCGAATCCGAGAAGAATTAACACCACCTCTTATTTCTGCATTCGTCGTTAGTGTGACTTCTGAATGAGATAGACTGCACTTGGGCAGTGTATCTGCCACTGTTACACATGATACAGTCACCTTCAAGAGACTCCGATGTCGTTCTGAAGAGTTCTCAAACCCCTGTTGGCTTGACCCCTGACTACTCCATGACGTATAGCAGACATATCTCTTCACTGCTACTTCTCATCATCTACCGACGAGCTTTCGCGCTTCAGAAGCCCTTGTTGGGTCAAAAAGCCACTTCAAGCCAGAAGGAGACTCCGGCTCAGAAAGCTCCGACAACTGAGCAGGCCTGGTTATCAGTAACGCAGAAGAGCAGCGTCCCAATTACATTTGTATGTTATGAACTTTTTAATGTTTTATGTAAAAGGTACGATAAAGTTCTGAGTCTTAGTCTTACTATTATAGTTAATTCAGTTAGTTTTTCATAGGTGGACGTTCGATAAAATGAATGAAGAAACATCGCAAGTGATCAGGAGCGCGTTTTTAAAAAGGCGTTCTTACGAACAAGATCCACTACGTTTTTTAAGAGTTTTCTCACCCGATTCGTGAAAAGAACCCTTTTATTGATCACACGCACGATACGTAGACCTTGGAACTTAGAAAAAAAGATAGATTTGTTTTATATATATACTATGCCAGATACATGAAGCGCCATTAGAGCTCGTTACTCTATGAGTGTGTAAGAGGCTGGAAGTGAACGATTCCAATGGCTCTCACTATCTCGAAAATCAGGAAAATAAACTAATCTAAGTTTCGAATTTCTTCATCAAATCTTGTTCCAGGAAAGCGTTCGGGTTCGTTTGCCACGACAAGAATGCAGGAACGGTGGCCCTTATTACTCTCCTCCGGACCCATCTCGATACTACCCCTCCAGTCCTCCTTACTATGATCAACCATCTCCGTACTACTACGATCGGAGGCCGCCGCCTTTTTACAATCGTTATCCGGCTTACATGTCACCGCCTTTTTATCCCAGGTCACCATATCCACCGTACCAAACTCAAGGAAACATGGGGGGTCGTGGCAATGAAAGGATGGATCGATATGTCTCGAATCTAGGCAGAGAAGGAGGCTACTCGAGATTCCGCGACTATGACTATATGGATGAGAGAGAAGGCGGTAGAGGCAGGGAGCCACCATATCGTGGAGAATTTTCCGAAGGAGGAGAAAGCCCTGATAGAGAAGACATAGGAGAGAGAGGAGGTTATCCAGGAGACCGAGGGGATGACTCCTTCAGAGGGAACCGTCCCTATGGGAGGAACCGTAACAGAGGTTATGAGAGATTTAGAGAAATGGAAGAGAAGCCTGGCAGAGGAGACGTGGAGGAGAGAGACTTCAAAGATGCCAGAGGGTACGGAACAGAAAAGGACGAGCGAGGTTACGTAGAGTATAGAAGAGAGCCGGAGGACAGATTCGAGACAGGAGCTTCCGAGAACCGATTCGAACCGGAACAAAGAAACTTTAGAAAACACGGTCGAACCTATCCAGAAGAACGAGAAACGAAATTATCTCGATGGGATGCGGGAGCTCGAGAGAGCCGGGGAGATATGGTCGATAAAGATTACAGAGATCTTGACTCCAGGACTAGCCATGGAAGCGGTGGAACCCGAAGACTTTATGACCATGAGTACGCTCGCGAACCGGAAGATAACGGGAACCGAGGTGAACAAGGAGACGGTTTCCATGGAAGACATCATGTTGGTAAGGGTAGAGGATATTATCAGGGAAATGGAGCTCAAGGGAGTCAACCCGAAAGATACTATGATGGCGGTCAAGGGTATGGCGGGAATCGCAGCTACAAAGACGAGCCGTTACTGGGAGATGAGCAAGAGAGCAGAGGTTACAAGTACGACAGAGACTATAAGGAAAACAGAATGGGTGGAGAGAGGGGAGGGTACGCAATAGAAAGAGGAGTGAGAAGGAACGGTGGAGATGAGGAAGACGAAGACCGGTATGAAGGATACAAAGATAGGCGACATAAGGGAGATTATGCGGAGAGGGGAGACATAAGCGGGAAGAGAAACCGATTTGCCGATGCAGTTTACTATGAAGGGTCGCCGAGAGGGTATGGGGGCAGGGATAGAGAGTATAAAGGCAACGACCGAGGATATGGAACAGGCAACGGGAGGGACTATGGGGGACCCAGCGACAGAGGATATGCAAGTGAGAAAAGAGGTCATGGAGGCGAGAAGAAAGGATATGGTAAGAAGGGTGAAGCGTACAGGTCTAACTCGGATAGAGAAGAAGAAGAAGAGGAGGAGGATGAAGAAGATGATCGAGACAACGTCGAAGAACGCGGAGACAGGAAAAAAGACAGTGACTACCGGAAGCAAGAGAAAGAAGAGAAGCGGAAAAAGGACGACTACAGCACCAGCAGTCGGAAGTCCGCGGACGACAAGGACGACCCCAAGATGACCAGAGACGACAAGAGGAAGAAGATTGACGAGGTACTCGACAAGGTTCGCGGCATTACGCCTACCATGAAAAAAGAGTTAGAGAAGAATCATGAGAGCTCCGCGGAAAGTGACCAGAAGAGTAATGGCAACGGCCAGAATAACGGTGGTGGCCAGGGGGATGGTTTCTTTCCTGGAGGAGGTATGAACTGGCCAGGTAATGACGGCATGGGCATGTTTGCGCCCTCCGGGAACAGCAACGGCGGAAACCCCAATGGGAACAGTGAATGGGATTGATCATTGAGTTTGCGACTGGTTCACAATTGAAGTTAGGTTTGGGGTTCTCTTCACAACAATCGAACTGGGAGGGTTTAGCGGAGTGATAATATGATAATATGAGTCGTATAGCGAATCGACTAGTTGGTTTACGGTATGTAGATGGAAATCTGTTTAACGTTAACTTTTTGTCTAATAATATCCAATCTCATCTTCACCATGCCTTCTTCCAGGGTAATCGAGCTTAACGTTAACACAACTCGACTGTGACTAAGATTGGAGCATCATCCCCACTGGCCTTCCCTCAGCCAATTTTGAACCAAATATGATATCTACAAAGTCTAAAACAAGATCGACTTTTGTACGTGAAAGCTCATGTTGTGAGAAAGCTAACGAGGCAATCGAAGTAGGTGCTAGAGTACGCCGTTGTGTTTGTGTCTTACAATAATATGAAATTCTCTTGTAATGTGTTTTTTTGTTAAATGGAAGCTGTGGTTTTCAGTGTGAAAGTGTTTTGATGAATAACATTATAATGTTTTTGAGTATTTGTCTCAATCACTATCCAAGGCGATGATTTATAAAAGTTTTCTCGAAGTTTTCGAGCATTTTAAAAAGAAGAATCGGGCTTTGTCAACGAAAATAAGTGACATAAGTGAAAATACAACTTTTACTTGATCGAGTTACCAGCGCAATCGTTGAATCTACCCTTTCCTCTTAGATGTATAGAGTATTGTTTCCTTAACCTTATCACGTATTCATACAGTCTAACAATAACTGCGAGTCAATGTGGTTCAATTTGATGTTGCTCATACCGAATAAATACTGATTCAATCAAGGTTGAAGTACTTCGAGAGTTTATTTTCCAACATCTTTAAAAAAACATTCCTAGAAGCCTCTGTGAGAGAATAGTCTAATCAGATCCCATAGATGCAAAAATGAGTTTTGAATGAGAATCGTCAGCAGTAATACATAGCTCCACAAAAAGCGTATAGGGGTAGGCTCAATTCACATCATGGGTGACCCGTACATTGTCACTAGAAGAAGTTACGATTCCGTTTCTGTTTGTATTTTCTGTATTGACCTCAACACTTTTTGTCCTCTACTTGTTGCTTGAGACTTGAAGAATTGGAAGCTATTGTGATTGCAAAAAGAGATTCAATACAAAAAATAAAAAGATACGACAACTTTAGGAAAATTGTGACCTTTCAAGACCCTTTTTATATATGCTTTATACGTTATTGAAAACTCAGAACAATAAAAACAGAAAAATACAGAAAAAATACAAAACCATAAAAAATTTTAAGTTGAGAATAAAAAGGTTCTTCATGATTCTTTATCGGTGAAGTCCTTATGAGAAGACCTGAATCACAATCACTATGTTTTGTTTCTATAGCCAATCTAATAGAAATACACATCTACCAAACTCACTCGATCTAGTGCAGACTCTTTCTCCGGTTTTCGGTCGGTTTCAAATGGAACTACTGACCCAGTAGCCCTTCGGTAACAACTCAAGATGAGAAGATTGAATACACTTTTTTTTAGTTGTTTTTTTTAACCATTTGATCCTTATGCAATCAAATGAAGTGGTCGGAGATCTCAAAATTGTTGTTTGCACGGAGTGTTCCGCAATTAAGTGGTGTTTAATTGTCTCCCACTCTCATCTTTCCGTGCTTTGTTGTGAGTGGCAGTGAATCAAGCACCTTCGGGCGGGGAAATTTAATATATAAGCCCAGTAGTACGAAAAACGGTAAGAATCCCTTCCCGCCGATTTATTCATTTATACAATTTCTAACCTAATCATACATTTTAAAAAAAAGCTTTAAAAGGATAACAATTACTTTGTTAATTGAGAGTTTTGATCCATTTCGATTATCCATTTCTTTTTCGTGAATTCTCCTCTGACTTCTTTAATATTTGTTGCATCATTGTTATATATCAAATAAGCTCAATGGTTTTTCATATGTGCCTTCACTCTGTATTAGAAAAAAACAATCAAATCCAACGGTCTAAAGCTTCAGCAGGTGCAATTAACAACGAATGAATGAATGAATGATTAATTTAATAAATATAGATGGTATCATCTCTGCTGAATTGAGCGTTCTAATTCAAATCATGTAGTTTGAAAAAGTGAAACCATATTTGTACCACTTATCGGACTTTGTGACCATAAATTCGCGATGTCAATGTGTTTGTTGTTGCATCAACCTCCACTTCAAATCTCATCAGTAGATTATACATAGCCTGCAATTCCTCAATGTTTCTCATTGTCAATAACATTTTAAAAACAATTCTCGGACTTTGCTCTATATGATACTACATTTCAACAAACTTTGATTCCAACACGCGTCGTAGATTTTTTTAACTGACCGTTGCATGCCAAAGCTCGAAAAAAGTCTAACGGAGCGTTAGAATTCGGGAAAATTCACTGACATACACTTACATTATTTTTTTCAGTGTGAATATTGCTAGACTTAATCGAAAGTGTTTCAGTGCAACACAAAGTGAATGTTTTTTTCCGTCAATTAGGTTTACAGGTGCAAATATTTATAGGAAATTAGCAGAGAAGACTTATTCTTTAGACGCATCTCGTCCTATTCTATCATTGTGATCAGAATGATGCCGACCTCTACTCCACTGTATGGATAGCCAAACATTTCATAATGATTTTTTCCGACATTTAAGCCCGACATCTACTTCAATGCAATAGTCAGAATGCAAGACTGAAACACTCGCTATTTCGCGGACTCGAATTTCAGTATCAGTTGCCTCAAATGAGAATACTTCGGCGGTTGTTCTCTCTTCTCCTCGCGATTCTGTGCGAGAGCGCGGATATTATTGACACAATGAAGCCGAGCGAAAGCATTGAGACGCATGAAAGAGTTGAGATCTTTTCTCGTGTCAGTCATACATATTTATTGCTGTTAAAATTGAAAGATTGTTTTTGGTTTTATCAGACCTATACATTGAATGTCATTGCTTGTGTAAAGTTTAGCGCATTATTAAGTCAAAGATTCAGCATTTTAGCGTTTTTGTTATCCATAGAAAGCCGAGGAAAGAGAGATAAAGATAAAAAGAGAGAAAGGTCAAAGAACGAGAGAAAGAGAGAGAGAGAGAGAGAGAGAGAGAGAGAGAGCTAGAGATAGAGTGGAAGAGAGAGGGTAGAGTTTAAAAGAGTTTCTGTAGCTTATAGTCTGAATCTAACAGAGGACGAAAGGGTAATGACTAACAAACGAGGGAATTATTTGCAGTTTAATCGTCGTTTGGCGCGTCAAGTCACTCGAAGAAACCATTACTTCCCACAACCTTTCTTGCCTCCTCCACATCACGGTCATCTTCCTCAGTACGTTCCTCATTCACATTACGGCCCTCCACCTACTCGTCCGCCTCCTTTCTTTACGCGATCTCCCCCGCCAACTCCTCCACCTACTCGTCCGCCTCCTTTCTTTCCGCGATCTCAGCCGCAAACTCTTCCACCCATCCAAGAAGCCGGGGACTGGGACCATTCCTGCAAGGACCGCGACCCTAGCTACTTGGAGAAGCAGCGCGTCGAGGAAAGGCGGCGACTCGGCAGGAGAAAGTATAGAGGGAGACCACGCACGCGAGAGGACTACTTTGAAGCGAAGGATGAAGCTCGCGAAGCGGAGTACGAGCGGATGCGGAGGAAGGAAAGAGAGGAAGAGGAGCGGAAGCGGCGAGAGGACTTCTGCCTCGGTGCCTTGGCACGCGGAAAGAAGAAGATGAAGGAGGCGCGCAAGAAGTGGCTCGCGGAAGAGAGAAGGCGGCGGCTGGATGAGAAGATGAACCGGCGCAAAGGCGCTGTGACGAGGCTGCACCGGCGGAAACGGCCAAATTCTAAGGCGAAGGGGAGTCCTCTTAAGGCAGGCAATAAAAAAGGGAAACAAGCCACAAGAGCACGTTATTCTAGCAATCGCAAAACCACTTGATGAATAACTTCTCACGAAGTCGTTATTCATCGAGTAAGAAAGAAAACATGGAGTTTTATTCGGAAAAAGAGAAACTCCTAAAGAAGAAACTTGTAGAGTTAATCAAAAATTTTAACTATAACAATAAGAAACGGGTAAAATGAGTATTAGTAGACATCGCAGAAATGTTAGTAATTACTGAACTTTTTTTTTGTTTGATGAATCATATATGTAAATCGAAATTGTCGAGACCCTCATTAGACCCTCGAAATTGTCGAGTCTCAGAATGGAAAAAAAATTATGTCGATTTTCATTTATCGAAGTTCCTCCGATAATTTCTTGTTACAATGACTACTACTCGTTTTCACTTGAGCTCTACATTGACAAGGCTCGTATTAAACGTATCACGATGAATTACCGACACTTTGTACCGCGTCACTTTGTATACGACACTTTGTACCCCGTCACTTTGTACCGCGACACTTTGTACCGCGACACTTTGTACCGCGTACGGCCTCGTTAGCTAAGCCGTACGGCCTCGTTAGCTAAGCCGTACGGCCTCGTTATCGTAAACTTTTACTAAGCCTAAGCGTTTTTTAATGTAAAAATATGTTTTAATGTAAAAATAAAACGCGCGGCCTCACTCAAGTCGCGGTACAAAGTGTCGCGGTACAAAGTGTCGCGGTACAAAGTGACGGGGTACAAAGTGTCGGGTACAAAGTGTCGTATACAAAGTGACGCGGTACAAAGTGTCGTGATACGATCACGATCCATGTGAGGTTGATATACCAAATGATCTACGAGGAGCGCCAAAGTTGCCCACTCCTTCCTCTGTCCAATCAATTTTTGTTCTCTGTTTGTCAGTCGATGAGTTATTCTTTGGTGATAATAGTGTGTTCATTAAAAAAACTTGTTGCAAAATCATTCCAGCAGTTGAACCAAGTATTTCATTGAGTACATGTTTTCAAGGTTCGAAGTTTCGAGTCAAGCGTTCTTTGAAAGTTGTATCGAGCTGGAAATCGAGTACTCGAAGTTCAGTCTTGTTCATAAAAAGTTACTTTAAGGTAAAATGAATGAGTTTCTGACTAGCATTTGCTTGATTTGAAAATAGTTCCAGATTTTTAATTAGCTCGACCGATTCAATCAACAAAAATAACCGAGTCGTTTCAATATTTCACTGCGAATTTTGTCTAGTACTTCGAGTTTTTTTAAATTGAATTTTTATCAAGAACGTAAATCATTCCTCCCCTTCAACCCCCCCCCCCCTTCTGCCTCTGCAGGAATAAGTGATCAAAGTTTGATGGAAAAGTTACACAACTCTTGAGAAGAAACCATCATTGAAGCTCATTAAGCTTCAAAATAATCATCAGGGAAAGAAATGTTTTGTTGTGCTTCCTGCTGCTCCAAACGAATCAATCAACTTTTGACTTATATTATTTAATCTTTCTTAATAATCTTTTTGCTGTAAAAAAATCACTACAACGCCAAGTTCTCGGTCTTACAAAACATTGTTTCTTGTTGACAATTTGAATAAAATTCAGAAACAGATTCTAAATTTCTAAAAAAAAAAGATTATTCGAGAGTTTTTAGTCAAGCGTGTTTAATGGTATCACTGTGGTAGAGACTATCGAAAACGCAGGAGCGAGCCATGAAAATGAATTAGGGTGTAACGGTGCATTACATAACTTTACGATAAAAAAGCTAAAGGTTTGAATTCGAAACTTCAAAATAAAAATTGAACAAAAAAATCAAAAATAATTATTATTCGAATCCGGTATTTAATTTTGGTAAACCAGAACAGAAACCAGCGCATTGATTGATAGATCAACAAACACAGGTATCGAGACTCGGAAAACATGACCTTTGAGGCTTTGATAAATGACTTTAGCCATGCGTCTTCGGTTGTGTAAGTACTAACGCGCTTACCCGTTAATGAAAAAAAAGGCTGGGTTCGATCCCGCACCACAGATTAGATTTTGTGCTAATGATAGTTTTATCGTATTCAACCATACTCGCTAGTCATTCAGAATAATCAGAGTCTCAAATGATCTTATAGAGCAGATTCAAATAGTCGTGACCAAAAAAGGTCCCCCTCTTAAACTAATACGGAAGAAGACAAGACACTAAGGATTTTTTTTAGGAGAATGCTTTTAATGCTAATTTTACCACTTCTTTATATTGTTTCGCACAAAAGCGGCTGTTCATGTCATGATTTTTTGTTGAAAAATTCCAAGAAGCTCAGTTGTTTCAGTCCTTATAATACAAAAGAAGAGGTTGTCCTAATGGAACAGTCGGTTGACCTAAAGGAACAGTCGCAAGGAATGTTTCGCTAAGTGAGTATATGAGAACAAGAAGCTACTGCGTATGGTCAGATGGAAGTTCAGTTTTGAATTCCGCGCTTCCACAACACTAATTTTCGCACAATTCGTGTTTTTTATTTGTTCTCTACTAAGCTTCCAGTGTCATTTTGTCTTCTCTTTTCTTCTTTTTCCCCTGTCTTGATTTTTTATTAGAACCTCTACAAATGATTGTATTATATCTTTCTCCACTAATATCCATCTCCTCTGCCTTTTCCACGGTTGAGAAGGGATTCATCCCTTCTACGCCAGAAGCTTTTCCTCTTCGACTCTCACGGTCGCCTGCTACGTTCGACTTTCGTTTCAAAGAAAAGAAGAGATAAAACAATTGGCGAGACGAAATTATCAGGCGCTACGGACGGACGATGGAAGCGAACGAGCCAACGGCGGGCAAGTTCTTGATATTTTCACAAAACACGTAAACGTTCCAACTACAATAGGGATTTCTAAGATGACGTCGACAGAGATTCGTCGAAAGATAACAAGAAGAGAAGATGGGGTCTGAGAGAGAGAGAGAGAGAGAGAGAGAGAGAGAGAGAGAGAGAGAGAGAGAGAGAGAGAGAGAGAGAGAGAGAGAGAGAGAGAGAGAGAGAGAAAGAGTGGGAGAGTGAGAAAGGGAAAGAGAGAGAGAGAAAGAGAAAGAGCGGGAGGGAGCGAGAGAGAGAGAGAGAGGGGTAAAGAGGAAAGAGGGTGTCGATAGAGGAGAAAGCTAGAAAAAGATATGGATATATAGAAAAAGGTAGAGAGTGGGGAAGAACGATAAAAAGGGAAACCGTCTCGTATATGGTCGAGTGCTCCTTGATATAGCACGGATTTCCTATGTAGCCTTCTCATTCCAATCTGAACGTTTCTTGAATTGCCTTTCAATGGCATACGCAATTATGTGTTATAACCGTTTGAGTCGTATCGCCATAGCAGTCCCCTTTTTTTATAGTTCTGGCGACATGTATGCTAACTTTTCGTGAAAAACATGGAGTGAAATACTCTTCAACGATTTTTGTTTTGCTGTCATTGTTTTTTGTCCAAATTTCGGAAAAAAAACTTTCTGAATCAGATTTTCCTGGTCCTTTGTTACATATCTAGGCCACAAGTTATCAGAGTTTTTTTTGTTGCAAGAGCTGATGTTGGAGAATGATTTGAAAATTCTTAGAAAATTCTTGGTTATAAACTGTTATCGATAGATATCCTTACTCGTCTTTTGTTGAGAAGAAAGCCATTTTTTATTTTAGATGAAAGAGACTCATATGCTCCTCCTCCTGTGCTTACTGACAAAAGTGACCACATTTCACATCTCACCTCTCTTCTGGGGAGTAAAAGAAACCCACGGAATGACTTCCAAAGAAGTGCGAATGGCTCTAGGAGTGACTCACGCTACTACAGCATTACCAGCGACTTCCAAGTCACTGACGGCCATTCGCAATCGGTTGACAACAAGGAGATCAAATGTGACTCTCTCGAATACGCAGAAACCTATTACCCAGGCATCGAAGATCAACTTCAAAGACTTGAATACAAAAAGGTCGATTCCCATCTTCTCTCATGCAAAAGCATCGTTATATAATCGAGTATCGAGAAAAGTCCTAAATCCGAAATTATCTCCTGTGAAAGGGAATTCGACTCCAATTAACTCTAATCTCCCCAATTCAACTCCAGCTAATTCCTCTCTCTCAAATCCGACTTCGAACAAGTCAGCTCTGACCATATTACCACCGGCTGCAATCTTTCCGCTCTTCAGCCATCATCCACGAAGATACCTTCCTCGTAGCAGGCGAGCTTGTGGTTGCGGCGTACGATGCCCAGGTTTCTATTTTTGATCTTAAAGGCGTCCACAAATACCCCCAAAAATATATCCCCAAATACATCCCCAAATATCCCCAAATTTCTTTATAAGCATAGATGAAAAATTTTCTGAGAAAAGCATTTTTATTTTAGCCTATGAAGTAAACAGGGACACATTATATTCAATTGAAGTCATTGATTGTTAAATTTAGTAATCTTTATAAAGAGATTTGATTATTTTCTTGAAAATCTTGGCTGATGAATTCACTGTTAGAAAATAAAAAATAGGATCATGAAGTCTTAATGATGAAGACATGATTATTCCCGATTGGTTTTTTTCCTTCAATAACTGAAATGGATTGATAAACTCTTTCAAGAAGTTTTAAAAAAACTTGATCTTAAACATACACATCCCCAAAGAGAAGACGTGACATTTTCATCTAAATTGGTATTTTTTGTGAGAAGGTGGCTGCTGTTGTCGTCGATGCGGAACGCCGTGCGGCACAACTGCGGACGGCAGTGGCTGTGGCTGCGGATGTGGAGGCTGTGGATTTGGGTGCTGCGGAGGCTGTGGAGGCTGCGGCGGTTGCGGCGGATTCTGCTTGCCCTGCGTGGATATGGTTAGTCTAGATTTTATGAGTTAGACCGTGTGTTGCAATGACGCTTAGTCACTGATAACTTCGAGCCTTCTCATATACATAGTACTGTCACGCGGAAAACCAATGTGTTCAAGGTGGTGTAACTGGTTTCCAGTTCACACTCTCGGAGAGAGATTGAGAAATGACTGAGTTCGGTCGCTACCAGTGGAGTCGCCTTTGTCCTTGTGTAATTTTAATCAATATGAGTCGACTTGATTTCATTCTCAATTTTATTCGCTTTTTGATCAATACAGAGATGAGTGGCTGTAACTCATCAAAATTTCACAAATTTCTGGGAAAACATACAACTTGAAAATACAGGAATGTACATATGATATAGTTTAGAAACAACGGTCTTGAAATGTTCGACTAAATATTGAGTTTAGCCATGCTGATGATTTGAGGAATGAAGAGAGTATATGAAGAAATTGATTCCCTGAGAATAAAAACCCGCAACGTGTTAGCAGCCTGATAGGCTAGAGCTCTAGTGATTAAAGCTTGTACCACAGTCTCAAATTATATTCGAGACCTGAGCTCAACCCGTTGCGATAAATATGGCTGAAGATCAACTTATTCTAAATAGAGTGACGTAGTTTTA
The DNA here is from genome assembly GCA_964056735.1 of Allodiplogaster pararmata. Lineage (NCBI taxonomy): Eukaryota > Metazoa > Nematoda > Chromadorea > Rhabditida > Diplogasteridae > Allodiplogaster > Allodiplogaster pararmata. The sequence continues at coordinate 23,699,667 of OZ057408.1, forward strand.
AAGTTTCTGAAAGTGAGTAAAACAATCTTTCAACTTTCCAAAGTTTTTTTTATTGGAATCGAATGTTCTCTACCCTTTCTGCTGATAGCTTATGATCTTGTCAAAAACACTGATAGCTTATGATCTTATCAGAAATACTATGTATACATAGTGTTAAATCTAATGAAGTTTCACAAAGAAACTCGTTTATGATTCGAGCTCAAATTATACGCGTCAAGTTTTTGATGTCCTCTCGAAAAGTTATAAGATCTCGTTTATGATTCGAGAAACTCGTTTATGATTCGAGCTCAAATTATACGCGTCAAGTTTTTGATGTCCTCTCGAAAAGTTATAAGATCTCGTTTATGATTCGAGAAACTCGTTTATGATTCGAGCTCAAATTATACGCGTCAAGTTTTTGATGTCCTCTCGAAAAGTTATAAGATCTAGTTTATGATTCGAGAAACTCGTTTATGATTCGAGCTCAAATTATACGCGTCAAGTTTTTGATGTCCTCTCGAAAAGTTATAAGATCTGAAGAAAGAAAGAAAAATTTACAGAAAGAGCTAGAGTCGCTCGATGCTTATGAAACTTGCTAGAGTTGCTTGAATCTTCCAACTAAAATACCCTTCAAACTGTATCTCCACAAGTGGGAATAGTCTATCTCATCAAGTGCGGACACTGTATCTTTACGAGTGCGGATACTGTTTATTTGAGAAAGGTACTGCACTTCGGAACTCGCTATCAGCCGCGGCCATTCTATGTAAACCACTGAGAAGATTCCGCATCTGCCTCACTTCTCGACTGCATTGAAAAATGTGGTCTAAAACAATGACAATTTTGTAAACCAAGTGTAGTACATCTGCAGCAACCCCATCCATGTCTCTGCTGCCCGCAACGTGGCCCGTGTGGATGCTGCCCGTGCTGCTGCTTACCCAAGTCAGCTCTTGCTAGTAAAATGTATTACTTTTTTTCTTTTTTAAACTTTAAATAGCTAAATCCGATTTTTAAACTTAAAATTTCATTCAAGAGAGGTTTAACAAAAATTATAATCCAGTGAAATTCAAACTTTCAAAAGCTTCATTTCCGATGACATGAGTTCCGAAGCAGCACTGATTTTAATAGATTCACTCGTGAATCTGTGGTTCTTCATGGATGTAATAGAAACGTAATTATTTGTAAGATTGAAGTTCAATATACCAACCATGGTGAACAATTTTTTAAGAATTATAATAGTTGAACAATGATTTTGAGACTATTCTCCTATCTTCAAAAAAGGTATGCTCCCTAATTTCAAAAAAAAATTATTTGTTTATCAAATATTGCAGCAGTATCTGATTAGTTTGAACAAACTTTCAAAAAGTGGAACATTGTTGATTATTGAATGCTGCGCAGATGTCCATACTGTAACTACTGCATGGGAGGAATCAACACAACCACGGCTGCCATAGGTGTTGTAACGGGTAAGAAGAGAAGAAAGAGGAGTCTTGCAGTAAGAAAGGTTCGTTTAAAGTTCTTGGGCGTTTTCGAAACCTCGTGTAAATGAGAAGTCTTATTGACTTCTCATTTGAACTCAGAGTTAGCGGGTTTTACTTAATAAAAAATTGCAGTAGCGTGAGATATTTAATTTAAAATTTTTATAAATTGAGAGAGCGTGAACTTTGAAGGTGAGGTTAAGTGAGCTTTAACGGCTACGTCATTATAAATAACGCAAGACGCGCGAAATTTTTTCGGTTTAAAAGCAACAACTACAATAATGCTAACGTGGCAGCTTTGTTTAATAGAGCGAATAATATGTGATACATGAATATATCGATGACGAAGAAGTAAATCGAAGGCAAGTATATATCAGACCGCTCACGGTAATATATACATAATTGCTAATAACTTGTGCTGTTGCCAGTTGCGACTGCCCATCGTGTCCCGTGAAGTGCGCCGGATGCCTGCGATGAACTGCCCGATGTGCTCGTGTTCCTGGTCCGAAGGCGGCAGCGAGGTCAGTGGTAACTGGGGAGCTAACGGACATCCGATGGCACGCGTCCCACAACGCGGCCCCGTCCGTGGCTCCGGAACGTTTGCCCAGGCGCTCCGCATGATGAGCCCCTACCCCTGGCTACGGTCTTGGCGTGGCGCGGAGCAAAGCAGGCATCAAATAATGCCTTCTCTACCGCAAGCACCGGACTACTACGTTGACTAAGTCATTTCGTATGTCTGATCAAGAAAGTTATGTAGTAAGATAAACGTGTTCATTACATTCGACACACTGTTTCTCATGTGTTCGTGGGATTTTCTACATGCGTTTTATCTTCCGAAAACAGCTCACATTTCCTCCGCATGGCTTTTTTACGTGTTTTTCGCAACAGAATGTTCGCACTTTCTTCTCTTTTAGAATGTTTTTTTGCTCTTTTTTTAGCATCTAAATGTTTCTCTTTTTTTCTCAGTTTCCCATACTTCATTCCTCGTTGAAGTTTCTTTCCACTTTCTTTATTTCTTATATGCTCTCTTTATCGCCTCTGGATTTTGTCTTTGTGATTCTCATACCCATTGTATCGTCTAAACAATCAAAACACAGAGTATTTCAAAAACCGTCAGCTTACTTCTCAAAGAATAAGTGTTTGACAGTCTCTCACATGCAATCAGAACTTCCACGAATAAACTTTCCACTTAGCTTCTTGAGTATCAAGTCATTGCTGATGCTGTATGTAGGTTTAAAACTCAAGTTACAGTCCTGACTAATTATTTCACCCTTTTTGAGAAATTTCGGTGGAATTTCCGTAGCGGCTAGGCCGTCATTATTTTTTTGTTGGTTACTTGTACAATTTTCCAGTTTTTATCTTGTACCTACTACCCATCTGAATGTCCTTACTGAAAAAGGAAGTTCTCCCAAAGTTATCGGAGCAACTCATTCCTCGTTTGTTTGCTGTAGTATCTGTTGTTTTTCGTTTTTTGGGCAATATTGCTGAAAAGTGTTTCTTTGGTTGAAAAGTTTTTTCGCTGTAAATGGGGAACAACAATATGTCTTTCTACCAAAAATTCAGATTAAATTACCTTTTAAAAATCCGATTCCCAATCTTTGAACGGAATAGCAGTTGCTTTGTGCTAAAAAGGAAAATTTAAGAGAAAAATTTTAAGAGTGGCACCAATGAAATATACTTGTACATATATGTTTATTGATGCTACAACGCAACAGAAACATAATCATATAGACGTTACAATTAAAAATAAAACACATTATCATACACTGTGATATAAAATTATGGCTCAACTCACTTCTTCAAGTTTTCCTCAGTTGTTATCAATACATGAATTTAATAAAGCGTCAAAAAGCATTATTGCAACTAGCTATCGTTTCGTGCTCAGAATTTGAATTTTGTGGCAACATATTGCGGAGTTACCTGCTCAAAGTTTACTGCATGTGTAAGTGGGACCCATACATAATTATTTAGGGTTCTCGCTAACGCAAAAATTAAATGGCTAGTTGTTTCATAACTCTCATACTTAACCGTACGGCTTTGTTCACGTAAACTTAACTAACATAAGTCTAAGCAGAGATTTTATTGAATGAAAGCATGGCACAATATGTAGCTTTCGTAATTTTGAATGCATTTGGCGCGGTGCGGAATGCTGTGTTGTTACCTGATTAATGGAAGAATCGGAAATCGAAACTGAAAAATTTTCTTTAATTTAAAGTTTACCAATTGTCAATTTCTTATAATGTAGCTTTCGCAATCTTATCCTAAAAATCTTTCTTTTTAAACATTGTATTTGCTTTCCCTCTCATGCTTAGAATCAAAATCTTAGAGGACTGTGATAATCAAATATCATAATATACATTATGAGGCTCAGTCACCACTGAGATTGCCTTAAACTGAATTAGCTTCACTCGATAGTCGTAAAAAAGCAGATGACTATAATTGATAAATGTATTAACAGGATGACTAATAATACTTAACATATGTATTAACAGTAAAATATTAGTATGTTCTCATGATTGAGCATGGGATCGGTCTGTTCATACCTTGTGGATGATACACAACTCCTCTCATGAAACTTTTCCTGAGTTCAAATGGTAAGATGAAAGGTTAAGATATGCACGGAAAAAAAGTCATTCAGGAGAAAGGGACCTCTAACCACACTAGATGAATTCGCATCAAAAACACGGACAAAGCAACAAAAAATACCAAAAACACAAAACGAAATTTGTTAGAAGGAAAGTCACGGAGACGGGATATAATCAAAATAACGTAGGGACATAAACCAGTCCACGGGACGGAATCAAACCCAGTCGTCTCCCTCTTACCGGAATTCTTTATCACAGTACATTTAGTTAACACGTAATAACGTGGAATGTCTCTGACAGAAGAGGTGGAAGCGAGGAAATTTCAGCAGCCTCTGGGTGATAGCATCAAAATAGTTAATCTCTCTGAAAAAAGAGAGTCCTTCTATAATAAAAGCAACTACCCAGAGTTGCCCCCGGAGAAGTTCACTCAGTCCTCAGCATTGACTGCGG
>OZ057408.1:23704355-23765437 GCA_964056735.1 Allodiplogaster pararmata
TTGCACTTTTTCTATGCAGTTAACGAGACCGATAGTTACTGGGGACCATACCTCACTCCCATACCTCACTCCCATACATATCTGAAACAAAACATTCAACAGAATGACCTGAAGAAAACATTCAACAAGAAAAAAACACTCGTAAAAAACTTTACTCCCGCGAAAATTACCTCCACTACAAAAAAAACCATCAAAAACAACTCACTGAGAGAGCAGAAAAAGTTTGGTGTGGTGTAGGGTGAGAAAAAACCTTTGGTGTCAGGTGAGAAAAAATGCCGTGGGGAATTTCACGAAAAAAATTGGTGGACTTTTAATTTGGTGGAAAAAACCATACAGGTTGGTGTCAGGTGAGAAAAAAATGCCGTGGTGAATTTCACACCAAAAAAAAATTTGGTGGACGTTAGTGTTTTATTTGGTGGACGTTACTATTTTATTTGGTGGACGTTACTATTTTATTTGGTGGACGTTACTATTTTATTTGGTGGACGTTACTATTTTATTTGGTGGACGTTGCTATCTTATTTGGTGGACGTTACTATTTTATTTGGTGACACTTCTATTTAAATGGTGGACCAATAATTTTCCCCCTAATTATTGTACTTCAGATGCTGATATATGTATGTATAGTAATTTGTAAGTAATCGGAGCGGAAGTGAATGAGGATGTTAGCAGAATCTGTTGAGCTCGCCAGTGGAGAATACTGCTAGAATAGATGGGAATGGACGGTTTCGACGTTAGAAGTCCAGTTTGGAACTAAAACCAGCATCAGAGGAAATTCAAAATTTACAGACATGCGCTATGCACGGGAAGAAAAAGAGGACCAGTGAACACAGGAAGAAATACTACAGAGAAATTTTGCAGGGGATTTCGTAGGCGGAAGTTTGAGGTGATCGCGGAATGAACAGACTTAATAGTCGGTTACAGCAGGGAAGTTGCAGCAGAGAAGTTGCAGCAGGGAAGTTGGAAAAGAAAAGTTTTGACCAAGAACGAGCTGCTAGTTTTAGAAATGACTACAGTTTCATAAATCTAAGTAGAGGACTCGATCTTAAAGTATGTTATATACTCCTGAAATGCCCAATTTTTGTTTTCGACAGAACTTCAAGTTGAGAAAACTTTTCGCATCAATTTTTCAAGATGTTTTTGCGCTTGCAGGATACTGCTCGCAAGGCGAAATTCGGTAAGAAAAGGAGACCAAGGATTTCTCTAGAAATATAAGAGAAACTTACCGCTCGATGATCAACCTACGAAGCAGTTTAAAAAAACTAGCATGTTAGCTTGAATTGCATGATTGGTTCTTGTACGAAATTCCATCCCTCTAGCTTCATTTTTTCCGAAGCATCTAATTCTCTTAGTAGGGCCTCATAGGAACGTATAAAAAATTATTAAATTGCAGTTTGAATGTCTAAATTGCAGATTGTTGCTTAGCAGTTCCGAGAAGCTCGGTTTAAGGATTTCTGAGGCCTTGAGACCGATTCAGTCAAGCTGTTTTGAAATCAAAAGGTTACATTCCGAACGCAACTTGGAAAGGGGTTGAACTAACAGATTGAAATCAACAGAATTGTGGAGTGTTTTTTTCCCGTTTTGAGACCATTTGAGTGTCATATAAATCTGTTCAGAACTACATATCAAATAAATCTGAGGCACCGAAGAAATCTCTTTACATACCATGCATTTATACAGTAATCGAAGGAATAACCTGATTGTGATGGCAGGCAGAATCTCAGACTCATTCCTGGAAGTTGCTCCAATCTTCTCAACAACCGGAAGGAAAGAGGAAAGAGCGAAACACAAGGAGAAAGGAGAGAGATAGAGGGAGAAAGAGAACTTGCACTTTCGCTAGCCTCAGTTAGTGGTCCACCGAGTATATTCCAAAAGCACACCATGCGATTGATGGGGAGGAAGTCAGCAAGAAGAGTCAAACAGAGTGTCACTTTAAGTCAGGAGAAAAGTCACCTTGATTCAGGAGAGCAGTGCCTGGCGGAGAGGAGTCGGTCAAGTCGCAAGTGGCGTCGAACACAGCCACATCTGATGAGCAATGATGGTTCATTTGGATTGAGTCAGCAAAAAATTGTGATAGACTGGGTTCATAGATTTTTCAGTACAGTATTTGACTTTTGCGCTGTGTAATTGGCACGTTATAGAAAAACCCAGTTAAAATGATGAACTTTTGATTTTTTCGCATACATTAAACTTTTCTCAACTGAAGCGTTTGAACATCAGTATGAAACTTCAATTGAGCGAAAAGTTTTGGAAACGACGCCGCTTCAGCTTGAGTTCAGTTTTTTGTGTGATTTCAACTTGGTATTACATTTGTATAATTAATTATAACTATGTAGTACTTAAATCATTCTCACTACGTTGATCATCAACATCCTAAAGCTGACAGTCCTGAGTTTGAATATTTCATACCGCATCAATAGCCATTACAGTAACAAGTCCGGCCTGTGCTGTGTTGTCAAAATAGGAGAAAGTTACCTTCCTGATTGGTCGATTGAAGTCTGCGGCGTCACTTTCAAAGCCTGATCCCGCACACGATGACCCGCACTCAAGCCCAGAATGCGACTGAAGCTGTGTCGAAACCTCTGCAACGTACAACTCTTAAACAAGAAACATGAGTCTCACAATCGAAACATTGACTCTTTCTCTCTTTATCAATTAAACTCTTCTTAGTCCATAAACTGAAACTCGCCATCGCTCATAGGCACAAATATCATTGGTCACATATAATAACTATTAGGAGAAAGTTATATGTATGGTTATATGTATGATAAATAAATTACTATTCATCATATTCATTGAAAGAATAGCAATCAAATATCTTTTTTTCAATGCTACCTGGTTTATGGCGGAGTAGATGAAAAAGTTGAGCGAGGAGTTGAGATATCCTAGAGCCGTCAGCCAATGGAACCATACCTTGAAAGGCGTAAAGATCAATTCAAAGATGGTTTGTGCTTGATGGAAAAGGATTTTTCGAAAAGTCAGAATGGACCTACTTCTTCGTTACACTTGAAATCTAAAACTATCATGAGAATACCAAAAATTATCATGAGATGACTCCCAGAAAAAGTTGCTGAGAGACCTGTACTGTTGGTATTTACTATAATCATGCTCCTCCCCTTTCTTATTCGGCCTCAACTTATACGAATCCTTTTTTCCTAGAACAATCAATATACATAGTTTATACCACAAAAAAGCAACAAAAAAATCTACCCCTTTCACCACGTGAAAATTGAGAAGTCGGATATGTCAAGACAAGGATATTTGCTTACTGAGGGTTTTCGACGACTCGCATTGCTTCCACGTTTCGAAAGCATTGGAAACTGTGATTACTGAAAAATCGCAAATTTTGTTGACTTTGTCCAGAACATAAAACTAACCTCCATGTTTTCCGACCAAATCCCTTGGAGTAGCTGGTAGATTATGATCATGTTCAGTGTGAAGAACGGTAACCAGCACACGAGAAATACCACTGAAATAGAAGCAGTTCACAGTTTTTCTGATTATTTCTTAATCTGGAAATTAAAAAAAACCTGTTCCACAGCCTGAGATCCAACCCAGCCGTCACTCGGGGCCTTTACTGTAACACTACTAAAACACTATGTACTAATCCACCCGATAGAACTACGTGTAAAAATGTCTCTTTTCTTGACAAAAATTTACGACAATTTTAATTATAATCTAAGATGAACCATGATCGTTTTGAACATAAGGACAATTGAGTGAAAAAGCGATGTGTCCATGCATATAGACTGCTTAATTTGTACGTGCATGGAATGGTAATCATGATTGAGTGTATCTGCATGGACTGGAAATGCTTGAGTGCATCTGCATGAACTGGTAATCAAGCTTGAGTGTATCTGCATGAACTGGTAATCATGATTGAGTGTATCTGCATGTACTGGTAATCATGCTTGAGCGTATTTGCATGGACTGATAATCATGCTTGACTGTATCTGCATGGACTGGTAATCATGCTTGAGTGTATCTGCATGGACTGGTAATCAAGCTTGAGTGTATCTGCATGAACTGGTAATCAAGATTGAGTGTATCTGCATGGACTGGTGATCATGCTTGAGTTTATCTGCATGGACTGGTAATCATGCTTGAGTGTATCTGCATGAACTGGTAATCAAGATTGAGTGTATCTGCGTGGACTGGTAATCATGCTTGAGTGTATTTGCATGGACCGGTAATCATGCTTGAGTTTATCTGCATGGACTGGTAATCATGCTTGAGTGTATCTGCATGAACTGGTAATCAAGATTGAGTGTATCTGCATGAACTGATGATCATGCTTGAGTGTATCTGCATGGACTGGTAATCATGCTTGAGTGTATCTGCATGGACTGGTAATCATGCTTGAGGGTATCTGCATGAACTGGTAATAAAGCTTGAGTGTATCTGCATGAACTGGTAATCAAGATTGAGTGTATCTGTATGGACTGGTGATCATGCTTGAGTGTATCTGCATGGACTGGTAATCATGCTTGAGTGGTATCTGCATGGACTGGTAATCATGATTGAGTGTATCTGCATTTACTGGTAATCATGCTTGAGCGTATCTGCATGGACTGATAATCATGCTTGACTGTATCTGCATGGACTGGTAATCATGCTTGAGTGTATCTGCATGGACTGGTAATCATGCTTGAGTGTATCTGCATGGACTGGTAATCATGCTTGAGTGCATCTGAATGAACTGGTAATCATGCTTGAGCGTATTTGCATGGATGTGGTAATCATGCTTGAGTGTTGTATCTGCATGGACTGGGAATCATGCTTGAGTGTATCTGCATGGAAGGGTAATCATGCTTGAGTGTATCTGAATACACTGGTAATCATGCTTGAGTGTATCTGCATGAACTGGTAATCATGATTGAGTGTATCTGCATGTACTGGTAATCATGCTTGAGCGTATATGCATGGACTGATAATCATGCTTGAGTGTATCTGCATGGACTGGTAATCATGCTTGAGTGTATCTGCATGGACTGGTAATCATGCTTGAGTGCATGTGCATGAACTGGTAATCATGCTTGAGCGTATTTGCATGAACTGTTAATCATGCTTGAGTGTATCTGCATGGACTGGTAATCATGCTTGAGTGTATCTGCATGGAAGGGTAATCATTCTTGAGTGTATTGTGACGATGGTGATTGAGAGCAAACAAATCAAAAAGTTTTAAGAAAATTTTTCAGAACCCTAAACCCCTGTCAAAGTTAACAGTAAAAATTATCTTCAACATTAATTATTTCCTTCTATTTCTTTGAAGAAGATATTTCATACTATAATTCATACTATTCAATTCAATTCAAACGCTTTTTTCCGATGTCATGGGACATGAAGCGCCATTAAATCGAATGGCTCCATCTGGTTCTCCATACTGTACAGTAAGAATGAGAACGTTGAGTGTAGACTGGAGTGTCGATCATGGTTTGGACATTACAACCTCAAGGTGTCCAAATCCTGCTAGAGACCGGAGTCCTCCATTCTTGGCGATAGAAATGAATAGCGAGGATAGAGTCGACCGCTCTCAGCCACGACGAATGGAAGGAATTTGTACTATTTTAGTATTATATTATGAAATATGTGAGCAAAAATAGCAAACATTTTGTTCTTGGCGGTAAAGTACGCGCTTTTCCGATATAAAACCATAACTAACCCATTCCACAGCGTGTGTTAATACACACAGAAAAAAATTGATCACTATTAACAAGGTTCCACGCATATTGATCACATTTGGAACATTTTTGGTCACGCTGAGAGCGCAGGGAATGAACAATGTATGTTTATCAGTATGTTTTACCTAAGCCGTGTTTTAATTTCAACAAGGAAGATTTCGTGTTTCGCACCAAAAAAATTTACTTAAATAAAAACAACAAAATTCTATAGAACCGTTTGATTAATTTTGTTTGTTTCACTTTAATCAATATTTTTAAACAATTAATTCACTCAATTTTTCACAGCAACAGAACTCGAACATTCGTTTCATTCAATTTAAAGTTGTCATGATTATTTATAATCACCCCCATATTGAAAGATTCATGAAGTTTTCCCCCTTACAAGTAGTATTGTGAGTTATCAGCCCCTATACTACATATATTAATAAAATCTCTCTTATCCATCTCTCTCTTATAGCTTTCTCTCTTTCACTTCTCTCTCCTCTCTTTTCTCATCTCTTCGTCTACCTGACCCTTTCATGTTTTGCTTAATTTTCTATTAGTTTCATTTAATTCTACTCTGAAACTTTTTTGCATAAAAAAAAGTTTATCGCTCTTGAGTTCAAAGTTTTTTTTGTATTATTTCTTTTCTCGATTGAACATGACTTTTTTTGTAAGAAGTATTAGAATAAAATTGATGCGCACTTCCTTTTTTTATTTTCAATGCGATGTTTGTGTTAATTACAAACAATTGTTAATTACGAATACACTGATTTAGTGTATTCGATGGTTGACGGCAGGTATTAGACTTGTTATCATGGTTTTTGCTTGTTATTGTAAGGTTTTTTTGTTGCATTATTCAAAGTTTAGATTTGATCTTTCGAAAATGCCAAAAAAATTATATGTTCATGTCTTTTCTGATGACTCCGAATGCTTGCAGGTCAGAAATGAACTCATCAGAAGATCAGCGCAGGTAACACGACACCTTGCAGAGCGACACCTTGCAGAGCGACACCTTGCACCGGACACCTTGCAGAGCGACAACTTGCAGAGCGACACCTTGTAGAGCCTTTAACAAAGTGTACACCCTACGGCCTGGCTCAATTAATTAGTATTCTTTTTTCTTTCTCTTTTTTATTTTTTCTCTTTCTTTTTTCTTACTTGTTCTCTTACTTTCTTTTTTCTTTCTCTTACTTTTCTTTTCCTTTTAAAAAAAAATTATCTCTATAAATTTTTATTTTCACATCAGAAAATTATTTTTACATTAAAAAACGCTTAGGCTTAGTAAAAAATTGGCTTTAATATACTTTAGCCATCCAAAGATTTTTTTATCAGGAAGAGATTTTATTCATGAAAACTCCCTCCCCCTTTCTCCTTAGGGCCCCCCTTCCCCCCTTTAGGGCCCCCTTCCCCCTCCCCCCTCCCCCCCTATGGCCCCTACCCCCCCTTTGCTTAGGTAGGGCCCTCTTCCTCCCCCTTTCTTTTTTAGGGCCCCCCTCCCTTCCCTGCTTAGGTAAACCCCCTCCCCCTCCCTCCTTTCCTTTCCCCAAAATTTATAAAGATAATTTTTTTTAAAAAAGAAAAGAAAGAAAAAAGAAAGAGAAAAAAGAAAGAAAGAGAACAAGTAAGAAAAAAAGAAGAGAAAAAAATAAAAAAAGAGAAAGAAAAAAGAATACTAATTAATTGAGCCAGGCCGTAGGGTGTACACTTTGTTAAAGCCAAACCGTAGGGTGGACACTTTGTTAAAGGCCAAGAAAGTCGCTCTGCAAGGTGTCGCTCTGCAAAGTGTCCGGTGCAAGGTGTCGCTCTGCAAAGTGCGCGGTGCAAGGTGTCGCTCTGCAAGATGTCATGGAACCTCAGCGCAAGGTTCTGCCACTGCTTTGACTTTTATGTTTTTGGTTCGTCGAGAACATATTGAAATATTTTTTTACTGTTCTTCTGATATTCATCGCATCATGCTCAATAAATTTTATTTAAACCAGTTTACAAAGAACAGTGTAATATTTTAATTCTGCTCCGACTCGTCTGTTTTGATTTGTTGAGACTTTATTCAAATTCTTCCCTCTCTTTATTTCGAAAATGATCGGATCATTCTTGTAGAATTCAAAAAAAAATTAACTATTACAGAGAACGTTAAACATTTTTGATTCTGCTGTGACTCATCTGTTTTGGTTTGTCGATATTAAGATGGAATATTTTCCTTTGCTCATTCCGATAACGATCACATCATGCTTGTTGATAAAAAAATTTTTGATTTAAGTGTTCATTACATTCCATATTTGAGTGTTCATTACATTCCATTCCATAATGAACTAGTCTCTAAATTTTCAATTCAAGCCTTCAAAAATTCTCTATTACTTCTCCCCTGAACTAAAATAGTGCCTAATTCTCGTATAAGGCTATGAAACAATGTAACCTCAATGATTATCATGATAATTTTCAACTCTTTGCCTTATTATGAATTGAACTCACATCCGTGACAATCATCCACTTTCTATTGTTACCCTGACATGCAAAAATGGATTAAAGAATGAATGAATGAATGAATATAAACACACAACTTTTTGTAAAACTTGGAACAAAAAATTCAAGTAAGGCTCTGAAGAACAAGAACGAAATAGCTCGCAAGTTATGGGCGAGGTTTAATTCTGCACACTTTTTTGCAAGTGAACAATATTATTGACCACAAGTAAACCGTTTGGCAGTTTGCGAATAAGGGCGCGGTTTACTACAGACTGAACAATATAAAGGAAATTAACCACATCGTCCCTTTTATATTGTTCAGAAAATGTATCAAAAGTGATCAAATTTTCTCTGCGGGTAGCTCATTGATACTAAGTTCTGAACGGGGGATGGGATATGAGAGAGACGTGCCAGCACTACCGACAAGTTTAATTTGCCCAGGTCTTGATGCAACTTGAACCCTCTCCGCAATGGCCGGAAATGCTACCATTTAGTGAAATTCGAACAGTCAAAAAAAACCAACAGTGAGAAAAAACAAGAAAACTGACGCATGACTGTTGCGACCAATTTCGTAGCTCTGGCTTCTCTACGAATGGCCATTCCTTGAGTAGACTTCAGCTTGGCCAGCAAGTCCAAAGCCCAGTCCTGCACACAATTCAAACTTTGGTCTTTTTTTATTGTATCACTTTATATTTAAAGTTGTTCTTTAAAATTATCTATTTAAAAAATCAACTTATGTTCAAACCTAACGATAGAATCGTAAACACGGCTTGGACTTCAGACAGTACTATTCCGGTTTGATTACTGTATGTACATATCTACACAAAAAACAGTAAATCAACCATAAATTGCTACCTTTTTTAGAACCAGAGTTTTGGTTAACTTCCGGCTAAACTAGTTCACCTTTAATCCAGCCAGTTTCTTCCTAGCCATGTAGACGCTCTCTCGGCGGGCGAAAGTGTACATGTTGGTAAGGGAAGAGCGGTTCGGCCTGTCGTACTCGGAGATAGTCTCCGATAACCGACGCATCTTCCTTCTCTCCATCTGAGTCATGAAGCAGTAAAAACAAGAAAATTTCAGTTAAATCAGAAAGTTCACACACATAAATGTGACAGTGACACTCCAAGACAGAAACAAACGAATTAGTTGACACTTGAAACGCTCGGTGCTCAGGAAGAGGACGAAGCAACGTGAATTGTATGCGATCTTAGATTATCATAATAAAACTGCCGGAGGACCTTGGATTTGAAAGATGTCAACATTGATTCTATTCATCTATAGAAGGTATAATGCAGAACGAAAGTCGAACTTTATCTAATGAAAGTATATTGCAAAACGTGAATCGATTAGTGTACCATGATTAATAGGTTATCCAGCAAAAGGGGAACGAATCGAATCAACTGTGCTGCTCGAAGAAGAAGAAAAATTGTGCTCTTCCAGTTTAAGTTGAGGCTGGAGATGAAGATATGACAACGGAGTGCTGGATTTGCTTTCTTGCATCTCGCACTGACGGTGTTTCGAACCGAGGAAAGGTTCTCAAAAGCGTGCTGGGACGGCGTGATATACCATTCGAGTTCGTAAAATATGATTCACTGTTGAAAAAGTCAGCAAGTAAAAACCCGTCTGAAGAAGGCTCGCAGCCAAGATCACTCTTACTCGTGGATTTTAGCTTAGTTTTTGCTGTTTGACTAAAAACTCTCTTTCTCTCTAATGATACATGTTCTATTTATATGTACATGAAGAGGGAAAGAGAGGAAGTGAAAGCTAAAAAGAGATAACTAAAGTCTGAAAATCCCTGAGGATCAGAGAGAAAGAGAGAGAAAGATAGTGAAAAAGATGGAATAAGAGATATCAAGTGTTAGAAAGCGTGAGAGTAAGAGTAAAAGACAGAGGGAATCGTGGAGAAAGTGTGTAAGGTTGGTGTGAATATAGAAGTGAAAGGGGGAAATGACTGAAACTACTCAGAGTGACATTACTCGATGACTTACACCTAACGAGTGAGCATTGCGCAGGGGTAGATGAGCCCTGCAGCCTCTACTCGAAGTGGGGAGGGAGGCAAAGGATTGATGGAATCGGGCAGATAATAGGATAGACCGACCACCGTTGCAGAAATGATGCGGATGTTTTCGTCTTTTCTGAAGCTAGAAAGTGAATTTAATTTTTTTGTGCCCTGGAGTTTTATAGTAAGTATTCGAATTTTCTAACGCTAGAACAGTGATGTTCCACTCTGGAGTTAAACAACATGTCATCGAATTGGAGTCACTCTCTTAGTGCAGCGCGCCAAGTAAAATAAAGAAAATTTAGAAAATGGTGCGCTGAAAACTAATATGATGTTGTAGAACTTTGGAAAAATGGATCACCGAGAAAAACTTTGCTAACCTTCTCATTAACTCAAGAAATTGCAAGGCGAAAAAAAAACACAAACGAATGTCCTTTTGAGTGCGACTTTCAAGTAAAGCAAACCCATAGGTCTAGTCAGTCTTCGATAAGGAACTCGCTGTTTGACTACGATCTCGTTCTCTATTCAATAATTCCAATCATTTATCATTGCGTCGTTTCATGCTAGAAATTTTTTATGAGTTTTATTTCATGCATAATAAATATTTTTACCTACCAATTATATTGTACACTAAAAACTTCTCGTGACAAAGCATCGAAGCTTTTTGGGATAAAAAGAAGTGATTTTTTAAGTAAAAGCGAACTAATAAGGTGGGATCAATACGATGATGAATGTTTAAAAAATTCTTTTTTTTATTTTTACATGTATTAAAATTAAAGCTGCATTCAGAAACAGCGAAGTGTAAAATTTTAGACAACAATTTCAACAACAAAAAAACTCCTTTCCAAGCTTTATATATACCTTGTTTTTTTCAGTTACGAAGCCGTGTTAATCGTTGATTGGTGATCGATTTGAGCGTTGGGTTTGAGTTCAAGCAGAGCAAAATCGAAAGGTTCTTAGCGTCAATTTTTTGATTTTGTAAGAAAATTAGAAAGTCATTCCACATATGCCTTTATGTTGATGAATGAACTCAATGCGATAAACTATAAACTATAACTACCTTATATTAAATTATAACTTATTAAGAACCAGCAAAACAATGCTTGGTCATACATTTCACACTTAAGAGGGCGGACCGTTCACAATCATGAAGCGAAGTGCACAGCTCAGGCAGTTCTTCAAAGACTTGTTTAACTAGAAGGTTATATCAAGAAGACCGCAGCCTAACATGCTTGCAGCCTTCATGAACAATGATAAGAAGTGGTAACTTCTAATATGAGCAATTGGTAACCCACCGAGTTGGTAGAGCCAAATCGATCTTCTAAAGAAGCGGATATGACTTTCTCCGGTTGATAAGAATGACGTCTCATAGGATGGCGTGTGACTAGTCCGTTAGCGTTTTTACGCTTCGTGTTCGGGGAGCCTCGTACAGCGTCTGAGTGACTACGCGTCGCTCTGAACCATGATTCGTCACTGAGCTTCTTAAAAGGCTCAGACACCCAGGTCAAAAACGCGTCCCTAATATGTAGTTCATAGATATAGGAAATGAAAAAAGGGCAGGTATTGAAGAGCGGGAATATTCTCTGCGAAGTATAACACAAAGTGGGATTGCAAAACTAACTTCTTCTTGTGGTAAACCCTTCGAGGCACTTTGAGAGCGGAGTCCGATGGGGTTCGGACCACGGTCGGAAGAGTTACCGAACTAGGCCTCTCTGTGTTGCCGTCCTCTTCGATTTCTTGACTGCCCATCCATGATGGCTGTGCTGCTTCCAGTATGGTTTTGTAGCTAAAGATAGGTTGAGATAAAATTATCGAGTTGGAATTCGAATCCCAGTTATTGTTTGACAAAGGAACTCATAGCGCAAGATGCGATTATTGGTAAATGAACCCACTTCCTTGCTGCACTTTGATCTTCGAAAATGAATTGCATACCAACGCACATAGTCTATCGATTTTTGAAAGCGTTTTAAACTTACAAGCTTTCCATATACGTTAAACTTTTGAGTATTTCATGACTGATGACTGGTTTTTGATTTTATGAATGATAATGTTATGACTTTTTACTTACTGGTGACTTTTCCTGAATAATTTTGGATACTAAAGACTTTTTATCGAATTATGAATGCCAGTAAACTTACCATTGAATCATTCGTAATTGGTGACTTATTTAAATATTACCCAATAGTTCGATGGTTACTCTTTACTTTCCACGGAATGGCCGTTTTCTGGTGTATTTTCACTGGCTACTCAAACAGAAATGGGATGATCTCAGAAAAGTTAGGTCTTTTAGGCTTTCTCTCTTTCTTGATCGGTGACTTTGGAGATTTTTTTTTCGAAAAACATCCCAAGAAAAAACTTCAAAATGAAATTTTTTAAAAAACTAACTTGAATTCTCAACCTATCGAATTTTGGTTTCACATTTTTATCTTCTAAAAAAAGGAAAACGGATAAGACAGAATCGTTCAGAAAGTAACAAACTAAGCTCCAAATAATAATGTTCTGAAGTTGGAGAAAAATTAAATTCTCGAAGAAATTCATTGCGCTTATTGCAATATTTCGCCAACTATATTGTATTCTTCGCGACATTCTGCGAAAAATGTTGTTATGGAATCACGGTCTTCTGAGAAATAATAAATCGACTGAGAACTTATTCGGTATACACCAAATATATTAATGTTTTACCTACCCATGCATATCGCGTTCCTTTGTATTGGTTTAGCTGATACGTAATCAAAAATTATTTTCAAAAAAATTGCAGTTAAAAACATAGACTTCAGATTCTTGTCAGGACAAAGAATTTCTTGTCAGGACCCTTACTGAGACTAACTTGCTCTCTTTCGCTGTCGTTTAAGGAACTAGCGTGTTCTGCAGCCGTTTCCTCAATTTTCTTCAGAAGAGGCTTTTCCCAAGTTATCATGTTGCGGTTCCTCAACGCCACTCCTGAAATGAAGCAAGTTTCTGATACAAATTTTCGTTTCTAAATGCAGCCTCAAGAACCAAAAGTGAGCGTATAACCACTTGAATAATGGGGAAAAATTGGTTCTAACAATTGAATATTTGAGAAATTTAAAAACAGATACATATATATATATATATATAAATATATATATATACAAAAATATATATATATGTATGTTTAAATATATATACATATACACAAAATATATATATATATATATATATATATATATATATATATATATATATATATATATGTATACCAATAGAGTATTCCTCGTGCATTGCCCCAGTTTTTCTTTCCCTCTACACGTTTCCCGATTCTATCCAATTTTTTTGTTTTCCAAAGTCATTCCAAGAACAATTTTAGTGATGACTTTTAACGAGTGATTGGTGAGTTCAGAACAAGCAAATAATGAGTAGATTTGGAAGCATACCGGTGACAGATTCGATAGCTGATGTAGCGATGTTGCCCACATCTGCGCCGAATCCCAGGAATTGTCCGCCAGCCATTTCCTACACAAATCAACATTTCCTACACGATAATTTTACCTATAAAACAATTTTTTTGTCTAAGTAAAAAAAAACATTCAGCTGACTAGAAAACATCCTTCTTAATGTCTTCAACACCGAGAGTAAATTCTGAACCATGAAAATAACTATTCATATGTAAAGTTCTACTAAGAGCCTTCTGAGCCCGTTATGTTTTTGAATGTCTTATTTCATTCTAAAATGAAGTATGGGCTACAGTTTCAAATAGAAACGAAACCATCAATATTGGACCGATGCTGTCTGGTTCCAACATCTTATATGAATACTAGAAAAATCTGAGCAACTGGTAACTGGAACATATAAAAGTTACCTGTAGATGTACTGCCCGCAATCTCTTCTTCAATGTGTAGAAGATGTAGCCATAGGTGATGATCATTATTATGCAAGGCAGGTAGAATGCGAATACTGAAGAGCAAAGCATGTAAATGGGCGAATAAATACCGCAGTGGTGTTCTGAGTCCAGGAAGAAGGACGTCGAGGAGTCGAAACCTGTCCCTGAAATTTAGACAAAAAACTTCTCTTAAGCTCTTCAAAACTCTGTTTCTATGTTGGGGCACTTATATCATGTTTTCTTGATATTTTTCAGCCATTTATGTACATGCATACGCTCATACAAATACTATTTTTTAAGCATTAAACTACTCATTAACCAACTGTTTCGTTTAAATCTTTTCGAATGCTGCTTAAAAACTCTGTAGTTGGTAATCTGTACATCAGCAAAAAGAATTTAAAAAACTACTTACCACATACTCAAAGGTCAGGTACAACGAGGTCAGAAAAGCCGACCTTAGGCAAGATCGACCAGTTCCAGCATCTTTTTCCAACTTCTAATGGTATTTACTACAAAAATAATGGGAATGAATCTTGACAAGGAAAGATGCCTCGGAGCAATTCAACTCACCAAGAGGCAGTGATAGTCCAACGCTAAAAATCCATGTGACCACAATGGCCATGTGCACCCTTTGACGGTGTTTCATCGTCTTGTATTCTGCGGGCTTGGTTGCCGCTACCAATCTGCAAGATCAAAACCTTGAAGTTTGAAGTTGGTCAGAAGACAAGTTGGTAGACGCTCACTATTGCTGAGCACAACTGGAGAAAGAGAAACGCTATCGGACCAATATCTACAACCTGAAACCATTTCCGATCTATTACAACTCAGCCCGTCGCAAAAGAGTCTACATAAATTAGCATTCATCGTTCTTTCATTTCTTCATGTCGTTTAGAATTTGTATAGGTTCCGATATTTTTATTAAAAAACAGCGTTAGAGAAGTCACAACTTCCCAACAGCGGAACAACTTGAGGTGAAGTCCTATGTCCGACTTTCTAGTCGGTAAGCCCCAGCATTTTAACGGTACTCGAATACATTACAACCGAAACACTTCCGGTTTTTAACCACTGTAAATTGGATTATGTTCGGACTGAATCACATTGAGAGGGAAAGAGAAAAAACAGAGAAAGTACAGAGAGTATTCTGGTGCCGAAGTAAAGAAGCATTTGAACCACACAGAGGAATTGAATAGAGAAGACAGGGAAGTTAATTGTATGTTATTGAAAAATCAATAGTAACTCTATTTGAAAGATCAAAAGCATTGGAACAGGGTTTAATCGATCTGTTTTATTATCAAACTATGGCAAAACCCAGAAGAGAGAGAGAGAGAGAGAGAGAGAGAGAGAGAGAGAGAGAGAGAGAGAGAGAGAGAGAGAGAGAGCGAGAGAGCGAGAGAGAGAGAGCGAGAGAGAGAGAGCGAGAGAGAGAGAGTGAGAGAGATAGAGTGAGAGAGAGAGCGAGAGAGTGAGAGTGAGAGAGAGAGTGAGAGAGAGAGAGAGCGAGAGAGAGAGAGAGAGCGAGAGAGAGAGAGCGAGAGAGAGAGAGAGTACTCCTTACTTCTCGCTGTTTTTGAGCTACGGATTTTTTACCAATTAAAAAGCGGACTCGTGCGGCAAGTATGAGACCCGTGCGGCAAGTATGAAACCCGCGACCTTCGCTTTCCAGGCGATGCTCTCAGCTACACACGATGCTCTCAGCTACACACGCACACAATACACACACATTTTGAGGCCCATAAAACAAAAGGCGTTTAATCGAACCCTCTCTCTCGCTAAAAGAGAAACCGTTGAAATTGATCCCGGCCGTGAAATAGTTTTTGTTCGTACAATAGTTTAATTCTTTTATTTCTTAGATATTATAAAGATATTTATACTAATAACAATTAATGAAACTATAATAGGAATGAACGCCAGCATTGAACTAGAAATAGGAAGCATTCCCTATTTGTTCACAAGGCAATTGATTGGACTGATTGGTACGATCACTTTCGGGGAAATTTTGATCCACGTTACTCAATCCCATGGTAATGACATCAACTGATGTCAACCTGTCGATCGATATGAGAACCAGATGAATGATGGAAGATGTGCTGGCAGCAACATCAACCACGCAGTAGAAGTGGCACGCGATAAGTCCGAGATGCCAGTGGAGATCATTCACCTCCAAGAAACGATTTCTGGCTTTTAATCACATATTTGTGAAATGATTTACTACTTTTTTTATTTAAATTTCGCGTATCTTGGTAAATTTCTAGGTAAATTATACGTGTTGGTTCAAAAACTTTCTTTTTTCATTATGTCAAATTGCAGTCCAAGTCAAAACTTGTGTTTTTTCTCATTATCTTTGAAAAAAGTGTTGAGTATTTTTTTAAAGTTTTTTAAGAGGCACGTATTTTAAGATTTTTAAGATTGTTTCTGCATAGAAAATTTCTGAAACGGGTAGAAATATGCAAAAGGTATTTTTTATTGATTTCTTCCAGAGGTATTTTTTATTGATTTCTTCCAGAGGTATTTTTTATTGATTTCTTCCAGAGGCAGTGTCCGTGTCCACAAGATTTCAGATACACACAGACTTCACCAGAGAAAACCGGTGCTTGCTCCCTAGGTGATTGCTTGAGTGTTTAACGGGAGAACAGAGGAAGGGGGGGGGGGGTCGGAAAATGTAGCTCTAGTAGTAGGATTGAAAGCACTACCAACTGTTATCAACCCTCTTGTTTTTCCTGGTTCTGTCCGTGGGGGGTCGGACTCTGAATGCCCACACAATGTTCGGGCTCTTTTCTATTATGTCACACGAAAGGAATCAAAAAAAATCCAAACTCCACGAAGAAAAGGAACTGAGAGATATATGGAGAATGGCATCACAAATGCGCCAACGATGACATCCGCAACCGCCAGAGACACCAGAAGATGATTCGTTGGGGTCTGAAGGCTCCGTGTCGTCCATACAGCAGCCATCACCTTGGTGACTTCATTCATGACTAATGTCTTCTCATAAACACTGGCTCGAACTTCTCAGAATACATCAATTTGATAGAGATGTGCTAAAAAAAAAAACACTTTTGACACAAATAAAAAACTTTTTAGCCTTGACAACAGTTTACAAACTCTTTTGAGCCAATGTTTTGATGAATGACTTTTTCCAGTCTTCAAATGCTCAGTTACACAGTTTTAAGGCAGTGACGCCTGGTAGATTTGTCTTCTCTACCAGGCGTCACTGCCTTAAAACTGTGTAACTGAGCATTTGAAGATTTATCATCCATCTTCGACCTCTCTTCTGTCTTAATTGTGAAATCTGGAGTTATGCTCCATTCACGACGCTTTCGCTTCATGAGCATGCGTGACTAAGAGAACGAGGCAATTGAGCCTTTGATAAGCACTATCGCACCGAATAGCAATGTGTCACCGTGGTGTAATGGTTAAAACGCTCGCTCCCGGATAGAGGAGAGATGGTTGCATGGGTTCGAGTCCCCCCGGTGACTAGCTTTTTTCCGTGCGGTGGTTTGATCAATTTGACTTTTTCCAGTCAAAAACTGTCGCATTCTTAGTGAGAGCTCATTGAGAAATCTTTCAAACACAATTCAATAAGAAAATTATTGTTAAATCTTTCAAAAGATTTATTATTTAATTGAAGCTCTCTGTCTTTACCGAATTTTTTTTAAAACAAGCAATCAACCGATCAAATGTGTTTATTCCCGTATGTAACTTTCAAATTATATAATTTTAATTTTAACATGTCTTTTAAGGTTTTTTTCTCAAAAACATTTGATCACCCAAAAATGATCCAAGTATTTTTTGAGCATAATGTTACCAAGGGATAAGGAGGCTTACCATGATGTTACCAAAAGTAAAAGAGGCTTACCAAGATGTTACCAAAGCAAAAAGAGGCTTTATATAATGTTACCAAGGAAAAAAAAGGCTCACCATGATGTTACCAAGTATACAGACCAGTGGAACCACAGCCAGAGATATGTAGCCCCAGGACTGCGTGTGGTTCCAGTCCAACTCTGTCATTTGCGAGAACGATTTGTTACTGTCCATTCATAGAAGCTGCAATTAACTAATGTTCATTTTGTTGAACAATGTACATGCATGATAGTTCATTTCAGAACAAAAGAAAAAAAAGACTTTTGAATATTTTGAGAAGAAAAAATATTTTATATGAAATTAGCAATCTATAAAAAGTATATAAACTGGAAAAAGAACACGAAGCGAAACGAAACAAGTGTTAAGTTTTTCATAGATCGGTAATTTCATTTAGCGCAAGAAGAGTATTATTTATGCTTATAAAATCGCTTATGAATAATCATTTCAGGGATGGAATGAATTTTTTAAAACCATACAAATATCAAATGGTGTTTTTATTATCAAAGGCACATGAATATTTGAGAACCTTAAACAAGTGGATCTCCATGTAGTAGTGATCTCTCGTATGTATAAAAGTGTGAACCCCTTTTTTTTGTATTTGCCAGATCACTTTTCAACTCTAACTCAGAAAAGGAAGTTTTCCACCGACTACTGCTTACATTCATTGGAGAGTTAGGCTCAAATGAATAGAGAGAAAGGCTAAGCGCGGGAATCATCCTAGGAACCCATGAATCACGCTATTTAGTTATGAAGTTTATTTTTTTTAGCAGAATGGTTAGAAAGTGTTATCGAAAAAGTCAGTTAGAAATTCTGATCAAAAAAGTCAGTTAGAAATTCTGATCAAAAAAGTCAGTTAGAAATTCTGATCAAAAAAGTCAGTTAGAAATTCTGATCGAAAAAGTCATCAAAGCCTCTATATGACCGTGTGGTTTTCATTGATTGCTTATATGTATGATAATATAAAAGTCGAAAGTTTTTTGACATCACTACACTCTCTTCATTTCTATCCGAAACTCCCGAGTACTTCCGTTTTCATCGTTTTCATAAATATTATGTGTACATGGATACTCTAATAGTCGATCTTTTGAAAGTTGAGGTACTTTATAAACTGCAACATTTCCTCATCCGAGTACTTATTTTTTTGCTCTCTTCCTCAATCTTTTTTCATGTTCATATCAACTTCTATCTTTCTTCAAATAACTATTACCTTTTTTCTCATTTTAATTCTCGACATCCTCTTTTTCTCTTTTTCTCTCTAGTTTTTCTAGTTTCTCTTCATTTTACACACCTAAACGTCTAATACGTTTTTTTCTCGTTTAAGTTTCAGAAAATTTTTGATAGTTAACGATTTGCTCTATAACTTTCTCTTTCTCTTTCTTCTGGTTATCTCAGTTTCTCGCTCTATCTTTCTCTCCACTCTCCTTCAAGAGTTTTCAACTACGGACTCCTCCTTTTATTCATACCATTTCCACAGATTATATGTTAGTTTTTTGACATCACTACACTCTCTTCATTTCTATCCGAAACTCCCGATCTTTCTCTCCACTCTCCTTCAAGAGTTTTCAAGTACGGACTCCTCCTTTTATTCATACCATTTCCACAGATTATATGTATGTATTCTTTTCCATTCAAGATCAAACCTGCGAAAATATGAAAAGTAAAAATAAAAGACACATAAAATGATTTTTGAATCCGTCGAACTTTATTTTCTTATTCTATGAAGCATTTTTTGGATTCTAGTTCATGCAGGCCGAAGCTCTTCTCTTATTTCACTCAGTATTAATTGTTTATTCTCCGAAAAGGGCACCGAAAATTTGATGATATAATAGCAGAAACTTTTCGGGAGTGCGCAATATAAAAAAACAATAAATAAATAAATTAAAAGATGACTTAAACAAATTTTTTTGCGTAGAAAAAAGTAATCCACCGAGGGGAACTGAACCCAACCCACTCTCTTATTGAGAACGAGCGCTTCCTTGACATTAAAAACCATATCCGTTCTGAATCGGTTTAGCAAAACGTTTCGAAAGATGTTTAGAGATTTCCCAACGAAGGATGTCTTTTGAAAATAAACAATAGCAAATTTCAACAAGCCCTTTTGTGCTCGTTCGCGGTAAGAGAAAGACCACTGAGTTGGACTTCACCCCGAAGACTAATTTTTTACCTTCGCCTAAATAGTAGTTTCTATCGGGCCTTTCACTGTACTCCCCAGACATTGAATTCTCATTTTTCTGAAACTTTCTGAACACGACTGAGCAAGTTAGTAAGCACAAAACTTCATTTCTGTGAGTACTAAAAAGACACAGGAGAACATCTTTGGCGTTACCGAGTACGTTCAAATTCAAATCATAGAAGAAAAATCCTCTCTATGAATTTTACCGATTCTGAAAATGAAATTTTTTTGCTCTAACAATCAAGCGTTTAATATTTTAAAAAAAATTTCCAGGTCCTTGTTTTAAATAATAATAAAGTGAAAACCCCTAACTGGGTTTTTACTTAATGAATTAGACAAAAGTCAAACGGTTTTGAAATACTCAAAGACTTTTTTTAAATACTCAAAGATTGAGGAAATATCGCTAAAATTAGAGAAAATGACTACTTCGTTGGTTAAAAGCGAAAGAGGTGAAAGTAACTACAAGACTCAGGCAAGGCGAAGAAACACAATCTGCCGTGCAAAGCTTGACGAAGCGAGCAGAATATTCGCATAACAGAGGTAATTTGCCATAGGATGTTTTATTCCGCTGCTGGAGAGAGAAGTAAGATACGACTACACAAGAGCCTCGTGGGTCCATATGAAACTTCAATCGAAATTCTCAGAAAAAAAGAACTTTCTCCTTTTTCCTCCCTTACTATGTCTTTTTCTCCTTTTTTCCTCCCTTACCATATCTTTGTCTTACCACACTCTTCAGAATTTTCTCCACAGTTTTCTGTTTCTCATGTCGCTCTTTTCGGTACATCTTTCTCCAACTTTTCTCCTTTCACTAATATCTCTTATGCCGCTCTCTTTTCTCATCTCCCTTCCCCGATTCGTCTCCCTCCTCTTGATACTTTCTTCTCATAGTACTTTTAAGCATTTCCAACTGCTTTTCTTTCATAAACACGTTCGCCCACTTACTTATGACCTGATTACGCATCAAAATCTAAAATTCGGGCCTCAAACCCGACTTGAACAACTTTCAGTATAAGAAAAGATTTCAAAGCAAATTGTTCTTGGAACAAACTATATAAAAAACCAGTTAAAAATGTAGAAATCAAAACAGCATCAACTGCGACCAATGATTTCCGTTTGGATAATTAGATACATACACATGATATGAATGATTTATTAAGAAACTTGGTGAAAAATATGCGTTTAAGAACAATGGATTTTTTTGTATAAAAAAGTTTTATATTTGTATCCTCTGTCACGTACGTCCTCGGAAAACGTCCCAGCCGGTGTGAGCGTTAAAATCACCGATGATATTCATTTATTCATGTGAATTTTGCTTGTTGATGATTTGTACAAGAAATTTGATAAATTCTACAAAAAAAAACATGAATTATTTCTTTTTCTGATCATTCTTTGAGAGGTGCGATTGCTGGGATTACAAAAATTTGGCTGTTGAAACTTCCGAAGAGAGAATAATTCCGACGGCGTTTTCGGTAGCCGAAGTTCTAGGGTATATCAGCTTGTATCCTTCTATCGGCTGCGACTTGCTTTTTATATCGTATCCTACATTTCAGCAATTTCGATTTTTCTCGCTCATAGCATCGCAGCGAGCGTCTCGCGAGTTTTCGAGTTCAAGTCGCGAGGCTCGCGAGTTCAAGTCGCGAGGCGAGTTTAGGCAGAACGCCGTGCAGGCATACGCGTCCAACTGTCTGTTCTGGCATATTTGACGTCCCTATGAGACAATGTTGAAGTATATCGCTTCTGAGAAACACCCTAATACAGTCCATGTTGCTATGTTGACCCTAATACATGTTGATCTTAATACATGTTGACCCTAATACAATACAGGCTAACAATATATGTGGAAAGACTCGATTACTGCGACGTACGAAGGGCAAGACCAAATCGTCAGGTACTTCGGAGTGGTTGAATCATCTTTCTTCGCTAGACCATTTTTGGGGAGAAGTATAAATTTTGAAATTGAACTTTTGCGATAGGGGCCCGACTCTAAACTCGTTCAAATTCCAGCAATCACAGTAAGCAAAGCTGAATGAGCTCCCACTTCCACACCGACTTCCATGGAGTATTGCTTGAGAATGGCTAAGTTACTAGGAACACTGAACTATTAAAAAAACTAAATGAAAAGGCTTTTTCAGAAAAGTAAAATGTATACAGTTGTGAAGTAATTTGCATTAAAGCTGGAGAAGATCTATTAAAATCAACCCACATCTCACATGCCACCATCAGTGAAAGCGGATGTTTTCTTCACTAATGCTTCCAGGGATCTTTGCAATGCAGAAATTATCCTTTTTTTTCCGCAAGTTACAACTTTCTCTCAGCAAAATTTCAAACTTTCTTCTTATACATAATACTTAGCTAATATTCTTTTGACGATGAAAAATCATCGAAACAGGGCGACATACTGGTTTTTGAAAACTTCAAGTTTTTCAATCGAAAAGATTTGCAAACGAAATAGAACAAAATGCTTCAAGGACAAAAAAGTAGTAAACGAGATGAAACCGGTAATAATAGACACCCGAAACCAGTTATATTTCACTTGCCAGGAACATGAGCTTAACCAATACCTTACATATACACAACCGAGGAAACTTTTCGTGCAATAATGGTAGATGAGAGATATATCTACATGAAAAAGCGTTATTAACCAGAAAACCGGAATATTCTAAACAACTGTGGAGAAAGGAAAGCACGAGTTGGAAGCAAGCGAATTTCTTCCATCAGCATCACTCAATTCGAAACAAACTCGGCAGAAAATCGGCGATAAAAGTTTGAATTAATGAGTTACGTGTGAAATTTTAGAGCTTGAAGAAGATTTAAAGTTGCAGACATTCATTGCAGATTTATTCTTGGAAAGAATAAAAAATTATGAAGCTGCTCTTCTCAAAAGTGATGATATGACCTTGAATGGACTTAATTACCGGAAGAAACTCCGGAATCTGAAGCTTGCCAGCGTGGATTCAACAAGCATATGTACATTTCAAATTAATATGCATTTGGGTGGAGAGAGATTGGGTTGGTGTGAGAAGCGGAGAAAGGGAAAGGAATAGAGAAAAAAAGAGAGATAGAAAAAAGAGAGAGGGGAGAGAGAAATGAAAAGAGAGTAAGAGAAAGAAAAAGAGGGGGAGAGTAAGAAGAGACAAAGAGAGTTAACACGTATAGAAGAGAAGATAAAAAGAATTTTTAAGAGACGAAAATATAAAAGGATAAGAGATGCAGAGATTACCGACGAAGAAACGCTGAGAAAAAAACAGGTACATGAATTCAGACAGAGACACGGATTGGGAAATTCAGAAAGGGGACACAATTAGAAATGAGGGAAAAGATATATCAGTAGAGGGGGGAGGTCAGCAGCGTAGTCATCCAATTTACGCCATTGGAAGTAGTCAGCAAAACACTCACGGTAGCGAAGGGGTACAAAAAAAGAGGAAGAGATAGAGATGGAAAAGAGAGAGAGTGACAAAGATAAACAGTGAGAGGAAGAGAGAGAAAAAGAGAGAGATGAAAAGAGTGAGAGATAGTGAGAGAAAGAGAGAGGGGAAAAGAGATGGAAACACGAAGAAAGAGATAGGGAGATAAGGCGACAGATGAAAAAGAAAAGAGAGGAATGGAGAAAGATGAAGCGAGAGGTGAGCTTTTTTACCGTGGATGCGAAGAGTTTAGAGCGTTTTCGATAGAGTAGGGATGTCTTCTTTTACTATTCAAATGAAGCTCTCTTAGTTCTATTTCATTCGCACTCTCCAATTCGAAATCACGTTCTACCTCGTAGTCATTCTACTTACTTATTTCTCCCTTCTACTTACCGCTTTTTTAAAATCTCTCTCTCTATCTCTCTATCTCTCTCTCTCTCACACTCTCTCTCACTCTCTCTCACTCTCTCTCTCTCTCTCCCTTCTCAATCTCTACTCAATCTCTTTATCGCTCTCTATCTCTTCAACTCTATTCCTTTCTATCTCTTCTCAATTTCCTCCCAATCTCTTTTTCTCTCTTTCTCGTTCTTTATCTGTCCCCTCTCTCTTCATATCTTTTTCACTTTTTTCACGCTTCTCTTAATTGATCTTAATGTTTTTTTCTCTCTTCTTCTCTTTTTCCCTTTTCTCTTACTCTTCAAATGTATCCTTTATTGTGTCCACCTCTCAATATTCCTTTCCGAATCTAATTTAAATTCCTTTTTGCACTGTTTTTTTCATCTCAAACAAATTGTCTCTATTCTAGTCATTTATGGATGGATAGGCGACTATTTATCCAACACTGGGAAGTTCTTATCAAAAACATACACATTTCTTTTCCAATCAACATCTCCGCCAATTCTTGAAAAACTTTACTGAAATTACAAAATTATTTTTTACGCGTCTCTTTTTCTATGCGGCTGAAAAAATAAGAGAATTTTTAAAAAAATTTCTCTTGTATGTTCTTTGGCTGGTTCTCTTTTTCTCTCTCGGCATGAATCACACTCCCAACTCTTTTTTTCTCAAGTTTTCGCTTCAATCTCTCTCCTTAAACTCTTTCTTTGTCTTTTCTTATTTTTTTATACACACACTCTCTCTTTGTCTCTCTCTTTCTCTCTGTCTCTTTATCTCTCGTTCTCTCTCTAATTTCTATCATCTTTTCCTCTTTGCTCTTGGTTTAAGACTCTCATCCTTATTTGTTTTAACTGTTTCTTTATTGCTCTGTTTTTCTATATTTTCTTGCCCATCAGCTCCATTTCTTTAATCGAGTGAGGTGCTCTTCTTTTCCTCTTCAGCCTGACGCATTTTCTATTAACTTGTTCTCTCCTTCCTCTACTCTACTCTACTTTTCTATTCAACTCAGTTCTCGACGCATTTCTCGAGATTGAAAAATAACCCTTTTTCTGTAGTTTCCTTCATGCTTATCGTGAAAACTAAGAATATTAACTGAAAAAGCATTATGATCGGTGACGCTTTCGAATCACAAATGTCTAACTGTGGACTGGAAAATGAAGCTGAAACAATTACTACAGAAACTTTGAGTAACCGGCGTTCTCAAAAACGGAAATAAAGAACGGAAAAAGGAAAAAACTCATCTCGAAAAACTCGGAATTAAAAGTGGCACCGATGCGTGTTTCGGTAAGCTGAAGAAAGTATGTATTTCAGCCCGAGTGGGGGGGGCAGTTACGAGAAAAGTACCGAAACTAGAATGTTGTCAAGGGAAGACCGAGAAGGCAGCAAAAGTCAAATGTTCTTGAGCATTAGTACTGGAATTGACATTTTCCAGAGATGAGTTTTCCACAGCCATACCTCCCAACACATCGGAACTGCTCACTAACTGCAAAAGAAATGTTGTTCAGAGAAGAAACCACGTGAGGCGAATGCTTCTGACATTATATCACAGTCTTCAAAACAGATCGCAGAGATTAGCGATGTGCCCTTGGTTAAAAAAGGTAACACGCTCGACTCCTGGTCAGATTTTAAGACGGCTTGGTTCGATTCCGCTCTATGGACTTTTCAGATAAAGTTTTATAAAGTTAGCCTCGTTTTATTCCATATCAGTGCCTCGTTTTATTCCATATCAGTGCCTCGTTTTATTCCATATCAGTGCCTCGTTTCATTCCATATCAGTGCCTCGTTTTATTCCATATCAGTGCCTCGTTTTATTCCATATCAGTGCCTCGTTTTATTCCATATCAGTGCCATGACATCCGGGACAATAAAACCTCTGATGCGTTTATCGTGAGTCACTCGTTCATTAAAAACTTTAAAAAATTGAATCAAAGATTTAAATGTGTTCGGTATTCTTGTACTTATAATTTTGTTTGTTACCTCTTCCCCTACCGATGCTGATATCTCCAGTACCTATCGGTACTGCTCGGCCTTTCTACAGAGCGCAGAAGCAATCGTCAGTTTTCTCAGTCCATTCTTTTATGTACGTATTTACCCCTCATTGAGTCTGCTTTTTAAAAAAAACATTTCAATCAATCAATACTTTGTTCTTGATGAAAAATCTGTTTTGGAACTTGGAGAACTTGGGCAATTGTAAATATTTCTGGAGGAATGAAAACTATCAAATCGGTGGAGACTGTTAGCACACATATGAGAGGAAGAGGGAAGACAACTCATTGCTTCTCGAAGAACTATGGTGTCCTTGCCCGGAGTCCAGCCAGCAGGGCAAAACTCTACGTGTTTGTCGACAAACTGGAAGGCTTGCACGAGACGGAGTGTCTCGTCCACACTTCTGCCGACCGGGAGGTCATTGATGGTGATCTGGCGAAGTTGGCCGTTGGGGTCGATGATGAAGAGGCCGCGGTACGCGATTCCTTCGTCCTCTTTCAGAACACCGTAGCCAGCACTGGGATATTCATCTCTCCCAGTCCTCCGTGCTTCCTCGGCTGGTTGATCCAGGCGAGATGAGAGAAGACCGAGTCGGTACTCGCCGCCAACACAACCACGTTCAGCTTCTTGAACTCATCCACACGGTCCGAGAAGGCGATGATTTCCGTTGGGCAGACGAAGGTGAAGTCGAGAGGGTGGAAGAAGAGCACCACGTATTCACCCTTGAAGTCTTTGAGGGACATGGTCTTGAACTCGCCGTTGACCACAGCCGAAGCAGTGAAGTCCGGAGCTGGTTTGCCAACGAAAGCCTTCGACATCTCAAGCTTGGGTAATTAAAAATTTGAGCAGTCGTTCGGGACAATCAATAACCGAATGATAATTATCACTGATTAAACGTTTTGGAAATGCATCAAGCTGATTGTAAGAATCATTCACGAACGAACAAGGTCGAGAGAAATAATCATGTGTGAACCTGAAGTCAAAAAAGCATTTAAAACTATTTTGGGCTACAAAAAAAAGTAAAATAATAGAACAAACATTTGCAATGACTAAAGTCATAAAACTTGACTTACTAAAAAGGCTTTTTGAATTGAATTCGTTCGACATGAAGAGATTCGTTCGACCCTAGGTCTTAGATAAACTTCTTCTGACAACAATTCTTGGAAACATTTGGGTTGAACACGATGATACCTCCCTGTCGTTTCATAACTGGGTTTTCAAAGATTGAATTGGGTAGCAGAAAAAAAAAATTCAGATATGTTATGCTTTCGGAAATGTGGAGAGGCAATTACAGTAACGCTGTTCCTACCACATAAGCATATTTTTTGCCAAATATTGAAATTTGATGCGATGAGTTTGACCTTATGGAAAAATCTTCGCTCAGAGAAAGGATAAACCCGGATCAAGTTCTCTTACCAAAAGCGAGCGAGTCACCAATGCATTTCCAAGCTATTTCAGTACTATTTCAAGCAATTGAGCTTCATGAACTGCCCAAAAATCTTTGATCTCTCGGCTGCACAAATTGCTGTGAAGTTTTATTATATTACACCAAATCTATTTTCGTTCTAAATTAATTTTGTTGGTATATCGGCAATGTTACTAATCTTCCTCGCACTTATCCCCGCCTCGCGGTAGGGTTCGCGCTCTTCTGAGATGTAGGAGAGACCTATCCTGGTAGAATCAGGGGCTGCCCGCTGGGTCATTGCTATTGTGTGTAGCAGCAGGGGGGATTAAGCCACGGACCATGTCACTCTCGGACTTGAATCGGTAATCATATGCAATGTATATTCCTATGCAAAGTATATTCCTAAAGTGAACGGAAGAGCTAAAAGCTGTATGTGTCCCCGCCTCGCGGTAGGGTCCGTGTGTGCTTATATGTGGAGGTCTATTTTCGTATGCGTTTGTACATTTATGCGTATGGATGTGTGTGCGACAAGGCTCGATTCTGATCATAGTAGATTTTTAGCGTCGAAAAAATGTTCGATGAAATAAGTTTTTCTCCTTTCTTATCACAATTCACTCAAGCAATATAATCACAAACACAGGTTTGAAAGACAGAGGATCATTTGTTTCTATGTATATTTGAAAAGATTTTATATATTCTCATTATGAAAAAGAGACGAAAACGTGAACTCGGTCTCACATTTCCGAAAAGAAAGAAGGTACACGAAAGAAGAGATTGGAATACAAAACGGAACAGATATGTAGTACAAAGTTCAAATTTTTCCACATACATTCTTATACTGCGGCTTAAAGTTTCTAAAGTGAACGAAAGAGCTGATGCTAACTGTAGAACAGACTGACTCACTTTTCTCATCGGATACACTAGAATTTTGCGATATCAGTTTTTCGATGTAAAAAAAACAGAAATTGGTAGCAATAAATATTTTCAACAAATAGTTCACTCAGTTCCTCGAAGAGACATAACAATGTCTGAATTTCAGGAAACGCGATGAAATGAATTATTTCTTTCTTTTATGGAAGAGTTAGGGAAGAGGAGAGCTAGATGAAGTTTTGTTAAAAGTGGAAATAGAGCTTATTCAGAAAGGCGACAATAACGCGAAAAGGAGAGAAAGAGGAAGAGAGATAGAGAGAAAGAGAGACAAAGAGAGAGTGGGTGTAACAGCCGGAGAGAAGAAAGACCGAGAGATATTGAAAGAGAACAGTTCGAGAAAGAGAGAGAGAGGGAGAGACCGAGATATGAAGAAAGAGAGAGAGAGAATAGACAGATTGGATTGAAGAAAGAGTAAAAAGATTCTTGGGCAAAGCAACATTTTTCTTCTTATGTTTTCATCCTTTTCGAGTCTTTCGAATTCATGAAAGAATTATTCTTCATTATAATTCTTTCATGAATTCGTCTTTTTTCAGAAGAAAAAAAATTGTTTTCATCCTTTTCGAGTCTTTCTTATCGCTCTTTTTCTTCTTTCTTTCTCTTTCTCTCTCTATTACTCTCTTACTCATCCACTCTATATTTTTCTATCTTTCTTCAATTTTTGTTTCTCACCATATGTTTACTTAAATCATTTTCTCTCTGCCCTCTATTATTCAGCTCTTTCAGAGATTCTTTTAATTTAGCTTATTTCATCTCTCGTTCTTCTTTTTCAATCCTTTTTATTTTTCTATTAGTTTCTCAAATCTTTTGAATTTCTTTTTTTCTGATAAACCTGACCTATGCTTTCGCAAAACACACTTTTTTCAATTTCATCTCGATAGAGTGTTGCATCCTTCTGAATAGTGTCTCACTATCAAAGAGGTCCTTGATTGGAAGAGCTCCATGTCTTATCAAAAAGTCGCATCCAGAAAGACATCTTTTTGGGCCTCTCATCAGTTCTTCTTTCTTCCTCGAACATCAGCTCGTTTTCCCCATCCACCTTAGAAAGTGATGTTATCTGCGTTCTTGACTCAGTATAGACATCGCAAAGTGTTGAAACAATTAATCCTGGATAACAATTAATCCTGGATAACAATTAATCCTGGATAACTCATACGGAATCTCAGTTCTGAACACTTGCTGACACGAAAATCTTGATTCTGAATATATATTCATCATAAAATATGCGAACTGGGGTCAAAACGTAGAATATTTAAAAATTATACCTCAGTTTTAATGGAAACTTCTTCTGCCTGGTCGTTTGACGAATCGTTTGCCTGAAACGTTACTCAAAATCATCTTCAGTTCTCCTTAGGGTTTGAAATAGCCTGACGAATATGAAATCATAATCACGTGTTTTTCACTTCCACTATTATTTTATATCGTATCAATTTTGCAAAGAAAATTATAATAACAATTTATTCGTTTTCCAAAGTTAATTTGATTAAACGTATCATTAAAATGAAGCGTTAGAGGGAAATAAATGAGCTATAAAGATTAGAGTTAGAATATTTTGTTTTGTTAGCAGTTTCTAATGCAGGTAAAACAGTTGAGATGTTACAAGTTACGATAGTCTCGAAATTGTGGAATCCTAAAGGACTGACCTTTTTATATTTAAAAAGCGTGGTTTTAAAATACCTGATGGAAAAGTTCAGTAGCATTCAAGTGTAATTAAACAAATTCGAAATAGTATTAAAAATGGCATCAGAAACTAATCTTCATCTTCACTCAAATACTCAAACAACCCCGATTTTAACCTACAAAGAACGAGCAATAAAATTTGGCATCAATGGAAAATTTTAACTGCGGACTTGAAAATAGTTATATGCTATTCAGTATCAGTTCTTTAATAAATCTCTTAAAACATGAAGCGAATGTTACCTAACGAGATATCCAGGAGATTATGCTCGGTATAGTATAGTTTAGTAACAACTTTTGTTTTTTCCCTCAGAAAATAGAATGGATTCAGAAATGAAGGAATTATTTCTTGTGTTTTCTCCAATTCCGTTGTGAAATTTTTTCAAAAAACAAATTTTGAAGTTTAAGCCCTCGGATTGAAAATTTAAGCTTTTGTAAACGGTCAAAACTATAACGTGGGAGAGCAGCAAGAGTACATCCCTTGAATAAACAAGCTATGATGTTGTATTTTGTGGTTTCTTCAATCAATAAATACCAGAGATTCAGTGTACATATAATATGTAGATATTCAGTACCTACAGTACCTAGTAAGTATTCGCTGAATCAACAGATTATTTCTTTAAAAAACAACGTCCCGAATGGTCGACTGTTTATTTAACCTTTGTTCTGTGGATTTTGTTTTATGAAACAGTATCAGCATGCTTCTAAAAGGGGTCTTGAAGTATACCCTGAAGTAGACCCTGGAGTAGACCCTGCTAAGCCTTTTCGTAAAATTATTTCTACATCTTCGAATTTTTACTATCAAAACTAGGGATTAATTAACATTCAGCGCTCGAGTCTCTGACACTGGAAACCCCCCCCCCCCCCAGCAAGCCTTGCTTTTTTTCCTTCAGCAGTCAGTCCTGTTCTCCCAGTCATCCTGTGTGAATCTGTTTGTGTTTGTTTTCTAAACTAGTTTAGCTGCACATCCCTTTCGATTAGAAAACATGTAATTTAGCTGGAAGTCCCTCCTCTCAGAACCAGGCTATAAATTACCAATTCAACGTTCACGCATTGCCTTCAACGAATGGCCCGTGAAAATCTAAAGTTTTTTATTTATTTATTTATTGATTTAACTTGACCCTGTATGCATGAGAAAATGAAAAAAATCCTTCGATTTCGGCGTGTGAAACTGTAAGAGTTACCGTGTCGATGCCCGAAGCTACAGTATCCAGACTACACGATGAATGAGTTGTTTCACTTAAAATCTGAAAGAAATTTTCAAAAAAAAATTTCTGAAGAGAGTTTTTCAATCAATTTTTCTGAAGAGAGTTTTTCAAACAATTTTTCTGAAGAGAGTTTTTCAAACAATTTTTCTGAAGAGAGTTTTTCAAACAATTTTTAAAAGGATTTAAACTTTGAGTTCTCACCACTAGAATTTTTCGAGACTTCAACGGGTGTTTTGTTTCTGCTATTCGAAAGTAAAACCGTCACTTGCAAGATTCGTTCCTTCGGGGAAATATTTAACTCGAATTTTTTGTTGTTGTTCACTACTGTTCGCTGAAGTTTTGAGAAAAAGGATGAGTTGTTCAGTTTTGTCGGGTAAATTAAATACTAACAGATTGATACTCGCATTCCATAAAGGCTTTTTCGTATTCAATATCCGCCTCAAGTCCCTGTTCTGGAAGCGAAATTTTTTTAAAAAAACATTTCTAAATTAGTATTTTTTTATTTCAGTTTTTCGTATCTTTGCATGAGGAGTCCCTTAAAATAAAATAAAAAAGGGTTATAATGGGAGAAGAGCTGCGCAGAGTCTTCATTCAATGGGGTCAAACATATGTCAATGGGGTCACGACAAACATAATTATTTTACGGAAAAAGGAATTCTCATACGGCTGCTTAATCATTTCAACGAAGAAGAACCTCTACGAAAACTTATTCAGATTATATGGGGAAAGAACAAGAAAAATCGAATAACGGATTGAATTTGAGAAAAAACTATTTATTTTAAGATATTTGCAGATAAACCGTAGCCAATGTTTCGATGCCATTATTCCTACTCAATTTCACAGAAAAAAGTTGCACCTTGAGCACTATGATTTCCCGGATCACTCGTATCACACAAGTCCTTTCTTTCAATTCTTTGAAGTCGGGGAATCCGCGATCTGAAATCGTTCTGATTCTGAGTTCTTTTTTTTTCTTTTTTTTCTTTCTTCTCTTTTTTTCTTTTCTTTTTCTTCAGAAAAACTTCTGAGTTCTGATCTTGAGAAAAAAGTCACAATATGGATCGCTTTCCATGGTATAAGATTAAATCTCACAAGCACTTGGCTGGCATGTTTTTTTAATATTTGTAACTGAAGTTTTCTAGTTAGCAAGCTGTTATTTTTCTTCGAATTTTCTTCGAAGGAAGATTGATCTTTTTCTCGTTTTCTAACTGAATTTTCTCAGAATAAGAACTTATGACTCACAGCAGAACTCAGAAGCATTAGGGTCGTGAATCCAAAACATGAATCACTCTTTCTAATCTAATACTTTGATCTTATTTCTTCCCACTACCACCAAAAACAAAAAAGTTGCCTACATGATAGCTTAAACCAATAGAGCGTCATGAATTATTTCATCTAGAATGAAGCCTTCGGATGAATAACAAAAAAAATAACTCTCTAAAAAAGGTTAGGGCGACCTTCTACGCGATACTAATGTATCAGCTCGGTGATTATGAGGAGGAGCTGCAGTGAATCTTGAAGATGGCACAGGTATTCTGCAAGCTCTCGCTTCTGCAACAATTGCATTTGCTTTTGTTTGAATACATTCAAAGTTTACCTTTACTTTAAATTTCGCGAAAAAAAATTTAATACTTGAGAAAAAAAGTTATAAAATACTACATAAAACGTTCTAAAAGGCGAAAAAGGGGTTTTACGATGTTCTACGCTTTTTTGTTCGCTTTTTTTTGTTCTCGCCCCATTCCTTGTGGCGGTGTTCAATCAACTTCTGGTAACAGAACTTTTTTAACTTTTAGGCACTGAATACACGTGAAAAATACACGTGTGTGCTTTTTCTTATCCTTATTCATTAGTGAGACTAATAAGTCATTCAGAGACGACTAATCGAGTACCTTGAAGGAGCGGCCCGTCCAGAATCTCGGACTCATCTTCGATAACCTCAAGGTTCGCCGGCATTTCTGATGCCGCCAAGGCAGCTAGTCTCAACAAACAATCAGGCTGAGCCAGAAAGCTAACTTAAACTTTATTCGGTTCAAATGTTGTGTTCCCCAGCTAGTGATAACAATGGAGAAGTCAGATCAACTAGCGAAACGACCCAATCGAGTATTTCCTACAGCACTACCGCACGGATTAGCAATTCGTTCTTGGAAATATACTGGTAACGCGCTAGCTTCTGAATTGAGGGAGACGGCTGAGTTTGATCTCGTCCCGTGGACTATTTTTTTCTGCCGCGACATTAATCTCTCGAAAAAAGTTGAGTGATCGACGATGTATCTGTAAAGATGACATCAATGCTCGATGAATGAGATCATCGAGTCAGTATTAATACAACTGAAATTTTTCACGATGAGATCATGGCTCTCGCACTTTTTAGGCAAAAAAATGTTGGATTAGTGAGGTATGAGATGATCTTGCGAGAGCACGCGAAATAACATCTTAAAGTACGAGAAAATGAGAATTCACATGTCGTCTTGCTCTCCAAATGAATATTAAAATACTAACTAATCGCAATCTGATTTGTTTCCGTACTTAAAAATCATTTCACTTTTTTTGTTGAACATTTCATTAAAATTTTTGTTTTTTTGTTGTATTCTCGACACTTCGTACCGCGACATTTCGTACCCCGAAACTTTGTACCCAAAATTTTTTCTTCTTGTTACCACTTTTTTCTTCCAACTTTTTTAAAAATGTTCGCCTAATTTGAATGACATGAGGTCATCGCACCGATGATCTCATCGTTCAGAGATTAATGTCGCGGCTGTACTTTTGTTCAAGTATATCTCATCATAGAAAGTAGTCTTACTTGAAACCTTACATTTCTTCAGGGCTAATATAATCAAGAAACTTCAAGATGGTTGGGATAGGTGAGCGCACTTGCTTATTTCTAAAGCGGTAAACAGATAACGTGTCATGCTAGAATTACTTCCTGCCAACGATTTGCATTGTGCTGCAACCAAACTCATGCTCTTCCCTTTCCAAACCAAACTCATCCTATTGAGCTACCAATTCAAGCATACACTCCAAAAACTCTTCGACAGAGTCTTGGGTAATCTTCGGTAATTTGACAGATTTTTGTAATTTGAATTCTGGTTGACAAGTATAACCCAACACGCTTTCATTTAACAACAGTCGCATACAGTCTGAATGTCTAGAGACGACTTTGTATTGTATCTCCGCTCTCCTCAGTTCGTCTGAGGCACCTGGCTTATAACTCGAATAAGACTTCTAGGAGCCATATTTTTAGGTTCACCATATATTTAGCAACCAACAGCTCGATTATTAGGTTTTTCACGCTTGTTTTACGGAAATCAAGAAAAATATATCTAATGAGTTGAAGTCTTTTGAACATACTTTTTCTTTTTTTTCTAATGCATCATTAAACGGTCTACTTCTGTGTTTCACTTCACTACCAGCGCGCGCTAGTCTAGTCTTAGTCTAGTCGCGCTAGTCTAGTCTTAGTCTAGTCTTAGTCTAGTCACGCTAGTCTTAGCTGTAGTTGAAAAACTTGAGGCCGAAACGTCCTAACTTACTTAGAACTTCTCCCTAGAATACCAACTCACCCATGCGACTCGAATATTCCAGGACTATCGCGCTCCCTCCAAACATTAAAAAAATTTAAGCTTTTGAGTGCGTGGAATCGAATAAGAATGAATGCAAGAGAACTCACTCTTCGTCGGATATTTTCATCTTTTCTTCGTACGCGAGAGGCTGACAATAACGATGAGGCTGACGGGAGGGAGGCTGAAAATCACGATGCTAGAA
Organism: Allodiplogaster pararmata; assembly: GCA_964056735.1. Classification (NCBI taxonomy): domain Eukaryota; kingdom Metazoa; phylum Nematoda; class Chromadorea; order Rhabditida; family Diplogasteridae; genus Allodiplogaster; species Allodiplogaster pararmata. The sequence continues at coordinate 23,739,109 of OZ057408.1, forward strand.
AAGCTGATGATATTGTGTTGTTTTTTCAATACTTCAATGCTCAATTTCACTTTTTTTCCCAAATGTTTTTGATCTCTGAAAATAGCTTAGATACATATACTGCGCAAGCGAATTGAACAGAGTTGGAAATTTACAGCAACGGATTTCCGAACATACGCTAACTGTATCTACTTTGAAATTTGTCACAGGGAATTTCCCAGAAAAACAAATTTAATTTTGGAAAAGAGTAGCACATTTACAATATTTACATTAAAATATGTTACATTAAAATATGTGTTGTATATGACTTTAAAAAAAAGAACATTGTTATTCAGGTGCATTATAAACAAGATGATCGTTCTGAAACACGGGTGACAGTGTTCCCTTGTATAGAACATTTATTTTAATTTTAAATATTACCTTGAGGAAGTTCTCTACAACGAAAATTGCACGTAGTTTCTGAATGATTGAGTGATAAAACTAAAAGGTTTGAGTTTCGCGAAAGAGTAAAAATTGAAAATTAAAAAGGGAAATCAATTTGCTTTGATGAAGCTTTTAAAGAGAGTTTTGATGTGATCTGGAAAGAGAATTAGGCACATGAACAGAGAAAGGAAGAGAAAGGGATGAAGCCAAGCGTATTAACAAAGTAAGAGAGAGAGAGAGAGAGTGAGAGAGAGAGAGAGAGAGAGAGAGAGAGAGAGAGAGAGAGAGAGAGAGTGAGAGAGAGAGAATGTGAAAGATAGGGAGAGAGAGAAAAGGCGAGAGAGGAGGAGAGAGGGGAAGTGAGAGAGAAGAAAAGAAAGTAAAGATCTGACTGAAAGCGAAGAAACATGAACCCGCAAAAGTCCCTCGGGGTCAATACAGTTTAAGCAGCTGTAAATGCAATCATTGAGAGATAAGACACATATAAGAGACTGGGTTTGTTATTGACCTCGCTGGAACAAGACAATCAGTCTGGTCCTATCAAACATTTTCTTACCGATGCTTTATCTCTCTTCCTTCATCTTCTCTCTCTATTTCTCTTATTTTCTCTATCTTTATCTCTTTTTCTCTCTTTCCCTCATACTTTCTCTCTCTCTCTCTCTTGCTCTCTTTGTCTCTCTCACCATCTCTCTCTGCGTCTCTCCCTCTAACCTACACTCATTTACCTTTCTCTTTTCTTCCCCTCTCATTTCTCATATATATATATTTATTTTCCTCTCTACTTTTTCAGTTTCTTAATTCTATCTAATTACTTCTTCCTCCTAGCTTATTTTTTTTAGCGATAATTGGTTTGTTGTTGTTTCCTTTTTTTTACTCTCTTCGTTGTTCATCACTACCTTTTTAACACGCGCTCCCGGTTTGGTCGAGATGGTCTGGGTTCGATCTCGCCCGGTGGACTAGCTTTTTTTCTGTGCGATAGTTCAATCATTTGTCATCTTAACCAGGCGTCACTGCCTTTAAACTGTGTAACTTCAAATTTGAAGACTTACTATCCTAGTTTCTTGTGAAATTCAATCCTACTTTTCAAGCAAGAATTCCATCATCCTAAATGCGCTCTTTACGTCAGTGCTCGAATTAAACACCGGAAAAACACTCTTCTTTTTCTCTACAACTCAAACAAGGTAAAAGGAGTAACAAAAAAATAAATAATGACAAAAGAAATTTAACAAAAATAACAGCTTCTGATTGAAAAAAGTGCGTTGACAAAACCATGGACATGCGAATACAAGTTTTTGTTGGGAAACTCTAAAATTGAGAGAAGGTACTATTTCAAGAATAGGACTAAGAGAGTGTAAATACACGAGAATGACGGAGATAAATACGAGAGATGAAAAAAGAAGAAAAACAAGAAAGATGGGGAGAGGTGTGAGATAGCTATAAAAAGCTATAGAGAGAGAGAGAAAGAGAGAGATGAAGAAAGAGAAAGAGGGGGAGTAAGAGAAAGAAAGAGAGAGCTTGGACCAAGAGTAAACACACGAATCGAACAACTTCCGAGATTGAACTCCCGTTTGAAGTTGCCGATTAGCCTGAGCTCTTCTCTCTAGCTCCTTTCGAGGTATCTTTCCTCTTTCCGACAACGAAAACTTCTCTTCTTCTTTTTATTTTGGAACAACCTTGATTTTCTCGTAACTTCATTAGGACTAACGCTTTTTTGGTCTTGATCGGGATTAAGTGTTCCCAATATGTTTATCGCCGAAAATTCCGTCAATCGCAGCGAAAATCGAAACTGAGTCGTTAGGAAACGGATAGTAAAGAGTTCGAAGAGATAGTTTTGACAGAGGCTGTGTTTCATGCTATCTGACCATCTGATTTATTCATGAACTGATTTATTCAGTTTCGAACAGAAAAGAGCAACAAACTATTCTTCTGAGTTGATTGCGCAATGAAGTTCTCTCCATTTTAGTCCTATATTCCCTTTTTTTCGCTTCGGCCCTCTGGGGTGTAATTCTTATACAGCCTTAGCCTATCTGCAGTGTGAGATTATTGCTATCTGCGTGCACCAGTGCCATTTCCTTTTCACACAACTCACCAGTGTTCGGTATCGCACCCAGTCGTTTGATCGATGGTCGTGGTCGGGACGAACGTTGAGACCGATGGTCGAGTCGAACGTTTGACCGATCGATCACAATGCATTCCAGACAAATCCATTTCAAACACAATGCATTCAACAACTACAAAAAAACTAGGAAAGGAGGGGTGATATTCTAGGAATCGGAAATTTTTTTTAATCTCCGATTATTTAAGCGATTTTTCAAGAAAGAAATTTCAAAAATTTATATTTCTAACAGCTAAGAGTGACAGTTGAGAATTTCGCACCAGTTTTTCGGGAACAAGATATCCTGATTGTTTTTTAAAGCAAGGTTCCCGTTGATAAATCGTCGTTTCTTCAACGGCAGACAAAAACCCATATACTGCTATATTATGGATTCGCTGCCAAATAAACCCATGCATTGCAGCGAAACGCAGGTACTGTTGGATTACATACTGAATGCGCACACATGCAAGTAAACCGGTATACTTGCGAGATTTTCAGGTACATCTCAGCAAAAGACAGCTGTACTAGGATTACGCCATCACCATATAATAGCCAGTAAACCAGTTACAGGCCCTTCTTCCAATTATATAATGCTTCAGTATATCTGGTTCAGACTTGACCTCCGCAAGGGTTACGAGTCCTTGGGGGCCGCGAGCTCTAAGTCATGGGTACTCATCGCCTTCTGTCATCACACTCAGATTCAGGTCTGAATTGACCCTTACTGAAGACGACATTCAGTTAATTGTTAAGGATATCTCCTACGCTAGCAACGTATATCGACCGGGTTTACGAGGGCAACAACGCTCATTTATTTATAAACTTTTCTCATCAAATGCACATCCACATATTTTTTTATATTTTTCTTTCTGAACTCGAATTGTGTTAGAGACTTATAAATTACTCATCTCGAATTCAGTCAATTCAAAGTCCTTATCTTAAAAAAAAACTAAGATCATTCAAAACCCGAATAAAATTTTTTTTATTAATCTAGAAAACTCTATTTTAAAATGGTATTTGTCTAAACACCCGGAATGAGTGCAAATAAGAGCTCAGATAATAATGATTCGGTAGTTACAACCTAATTGTAAGGAGCAGTGCTCTCTGGCATGAGGCATAGCAGTATCGCACGAAATGCGGAATCGGCAGTGTCGAGGTGAGACGCTCGCGCTCGATCAGAGAGACGAATGGATTTGATATAAATACTAAATTCTTTCGTGCAACATTTTAAACCTATTTTTACAAAATCCTGGCATGTCAGCAAGCCTGCAATCAACTATTTTAAAGTTTTTTTTGACAAACGTTTAAGAACCGAACTTAAAGTGTGTTTTTGTTCTCAATTCAGACTAACAGTCAGAGTTATAGTTTTCCATAAACTTAGATTAAAAGTGTTGATTATAAGATTTCAAATCTATATTTTTTGATCCTTTGGAATAGTGCTCCATTTGAATACCGTACTTGTGAGAAGCGGTCGCGTCAGGCAATTGACAAATAAAGGTGAGCGGACTACAAAATTCAGGAAACTTTTTGAATTTCTTGTGAAGTGTAATTTACATTCTTGTTTTTTAAAATCTTTTTTTTTTCGCTCTGAATGAAGCTTATAGATATTTTTCCACTGGTTTTCATGTTCAGGCTCAAGATAAAATTACGTTGAAGAAGCCGCACGGCCTAGGAGCAACACCAATTTAACACCAGTGTGTGGTGCAATATACAATTCACCCTGAATTTCGTAGTCCACTTACCTTCATTTGTCAATTGCCATCGCGTAACTTGGATTCCTGCCAAAGCCATTCAGCCATCGATGGATTTCAAATAAAAAGACACAGTGTGCAGTGAGACTCAAGCGATATCTAGTCTTCAATTAGTTATCTGCTATACTGTTATGGTCGAGTTCATTCTTTGAAAAATTTTCTATTTTTCTGAGTTTTTCATGTTTTGGCTGCATGTTATTTCAAGTTTTAGAAGTCTCAAATCTCGAAGTTTTTATTTTTTTGGAACTGCTCCACTTGTTTTTTGTTTGAGATGCGAAGGCTTCGAGGCGTGACAGAGCTTCCTCCTCTTCTTGACACTGATGAACTCGAAGTCGACAGTTTCTACTTGGTGAAGAGGTGGAACGGCACTGTCGACGAGAAGTTCATTGCGAATTTGGTTGAGGTTACTTGAAACGTTCAGAACGACGTAAGGCACCGTTTGCGTTCATTGCCTTCCCCCACCCATCTGCCAGAGGTTTTATGGATCATACGTCTGACTCATTTACATTTACAAAAAATTATGTTTACATAAAAATATTAATTTCACATTAAAAAATATTTTTACATTGAAAAACGCTCAGGCTTAGGCAAAAGTTCACGCTAACGAGGCCGTATGGCTTAGGCTAACGAGACCGTATTAAAAAATTGCCACTCTCATCTGATCCATGGAGCCTCTGGGGGCCATAAATGCAAACAGTGCCCTCAATTTTTATTTCAGAAAACAATGTTCCTGTTAAGTTACTGAAATTTCCAGCTAACAGTTATTTCCATGACACTCAATTATCTTTTTTATCGGCAATTTTTTTATTATATGAGCCAAATTAGTTGATGCTTTCAAACAAATAACTGGCGATAGTGGAGAAGTGTGATCCCGTCGAATTCGATTACTTAGGGGGTTTGTTTTTAGTGTGTTCAAACTACTGTATTCATTACATCGTACCTCTATTGTTTTTTTTACAAATTTAGTCATTGAATAGACAAACAATTAATAATATGAGAATTTTCTTATGCGGTTTCGTAAGCCTAAGCCGTACGGCCTCGTTAGCGTAACCTTTGTCTAAGCCTAAGCGAAAAAACAGTGAATAATAGCTGAAAACAGCTATTTTCTTTTTTCAGGTTTAAATGATTTTTTATATACTCAAACACTTAAGATTGGCTCGTAAAGTAACCCCGTAAAGGTAATGAAGTTCGACGGGACCACACTTCTCCACTATCACTCGAATAACTAGTCAAAACGATCGAAAAAATTTTGGAAGTTCAATCGTTGCAGATCAAAGAGGTGTGCAAGAAGGACATACAGAAGAATCGTCAGGAGAAGTTAGAAAGAGACAAGAATCTCAGCAAAAGTTTCAAACCTGAAGAGGGCCCTCCTACCGAAGAGGGAGAGGTAAATTTCAGTTATTTGAATGAACCCCTTCATGTGTGAAAAATAAACTTTAGTGACTTCACTATTGTCATAAAAGAAGAGGCTTATTAAGTCATTTATGCTGTTTCTATGATTGGAAAGGATATTCAGGTTGAGTAACGCAAATGGGTTGTTTAATCACAATCAGAGCTCACCAAGGGTTTAAAATTTGGTTCGGTCGCCCGCCCGAACCCCGACAAAAAGTTTTTTCGGACCTGTTAAATTTTTTTTCTGAAATTCGAAAAAAAAAATTTTTCGGTTTCGTTAAAAAATTTTTTAACAAGTCCTGGTGAGCTCTGATCACAATTAATATAACTATTTTTCCGGAATGCCGGGGCGAGAAGGTACCTTCGTCCACTTTTGTCTCTCACTTTGTCTCACATATAAATCGAAAAAAAATTGAGTTTAGATGAAAGTTCTTTTAGCAGTTTCCAGTTGGGCGTTCATTATATGCAGCATAATGCTTCTTCATTCTATTGCATTGAGAGTAAACTATTAATTTAAATATTTTTTCAAGAAACTAGTGTTAAAACAAGAAAAACTAGGTACCTCTTTGCTTCTTTTTTCTTCTTTGTAAGAACTCGGTCTTTTTTCATGGATCACTTACACTTGAGTGAGTCTAGTAGAGTTAGGAGCTTTTCCTCAACCGCTTTCTACCTCCAGCTTGCTTTTAAACATTCCGGACTCTCCCGCTCTGAAAACGTTCGCTATTTTTAATTTCTAACAGTTGTAAGTCATCTTGGTTCAACTTCGCTTTTTTAAGCGTTTCTGTCCAAAGAACTCATGTTTTTTACCAACAGCTTACGTAAACTGCTAACTGGCAAAAAGAATATCTGGGGCGCCGGCCGACCTACCGACCCTCTCCTTAACTGTCCTCAAAATTTCTCAATCACCAAAAAATAAAGATAAGTTTATAGATATAGTTTATAGAGAATTTTTAAAGATATAGTTAAAAGAAATTTTTTTATGTTTCTGAATGAATTGTTTCGTGTGCCATCCAGGCGTTAAATGAGACAGGTCCAAGGCATGTTTGCACGCGCCAAGCGAGTTGAAACAGATATGTCGATAGGCAAAAAGAGTTGAATGAGAAGTAGAAGAAAGGTAAAATAGAATAGAAAGAGAGGAGAATGTAGATCATTTCTGTTGCGAACATGTATGCGCCAACATAGCTGGTGCGGAAACAATTTAACCCCTGATGTCATCATTCAGCCCGAAAAGGTTTCGTGAGGAAAAATGGAAGCTTCAAACCTACTCGCGCGATCGAACTATGGAAAACTCTAGACATATTTTACCTATGACCCCTTTTGACCCCATTTTGACCCCCCCCCCCCCTATGACCCCCTTTTTAACATACTTAACATAGGGGTTTTTTAGTGTGCAAGAAAAAAGGTACAGACGCCCGCCAAAAATGGAAAAAAGACGAAGCGAAAAGAAACATATCACGTGAACCTCGCTCTTCGATGACGGCTACAACCGGCAACAACAACATACTTAACATACTCTGCAGTTAATCAGAGAAAAAACTTATTTGCAGACAAAATCAGACTCAGCGGAAAAGTCACCGAGAGAAGATGAGAATCCGCAAACGTACAAGCTCTTCTATGTTCACTATGACGGACTCGATAGAAGGTCAGTCGTAGGGGTTTTTTAGTGTGCAAGAAAAAAGGTACAGACGCCCGCCAAAAATGGAAAAAAAATCTTTCTCATAAGGGCCCCCTTTATGACTAAAAAAAACAGAAGCCAGCGAAATTTATTTTGTTTGTTTTACATAAGGGTGCCCCCTTATGATTTGAAAAAAGCAGAGGCCCGACGACAGAAGGTCTGACATGACTATTCAACCCCTGGTCAGTCGTTTTTCTCTGGAATAAACGGAATGTCACCAGGGGTTAAATGGAGCCGCCCATATTGGGTTTACATGTATCCGCCGCTCAAAGTTTGGAGGAAGAAAGAAGAGGGGATGAAGGAAAAGGGTGTGAAAATATAGGGATTTTTTTGTCAATAGTGTGTGTACATGTATCCGCCGACGGGACCGATCCGGTCACTATTTAACCCCTGAATGTCACCAAAGTATAGCGCGCTCGCTATCGGTGAGAGAAACGGCTCAAGACGTTCCCAATCTGTGGAATCCAGAGAATGAGATCAGACTTAGAATGAGATCGTACCGTTTGTGGATTAACTTTTATCTGCGCGGTTCTTGCCTTAAATTCATAGGTGAACTGCAAACTGGCAAAAAAAACTTCCTAGGGCGACCGACCTACCGACCCTCTCCATCACTGAAAATAAATGTATCAGAGTTCTCACAGTTCAAATGAAAAAATCTTCATTCCTCTACATAAAAAGAACATTTCATAAGCCATAACTCCGCCTCAACCGGTTTCGTAAAGTTGAAAGTGAAATTTTTAAGCAACTTCAGCGATCGACCTTTTGAAAAATCGAGACATATTTTACCTATGCTTAAATTGTGCTGGGCATAAGGCTGTTTCTTAAAATCCGCCAAAGAAGCGAGTCGATCATTGAGACTAATTAAAGGAAACGGCAAACATTGAAGAAAGACCGAGGATGAGCGATAAAAGAACAGAATGCCAACGAACAAGAAACTAGTATGCAGGGGTTAAATCGTCATGTAAGACCTTCTGACGGCGGGCCTCTGTTTTTACAAATCATGAGGGGAGGGGACCCTTATGTAAAATAAAACAAACAAATTTCGCGAACCTCTGTTTTTTTTATCATAAGGGGGGGGAGTCCCTTATGTAAAATTTTTTTTTCCGCTTTTGGCGGGCGTCTGTACCTTTTTCTTGACCACTAAAAAACCCCTGCTAGTATGTATCAATAACCTTTTTCAATAGCGCATAGGTTGGCGATAGATTATACGCGCAGTACGGGTTTGATAGCACTGGTAAAATATTTCTTGATTTTTCAAGAGGTCGATCGCTGAAGTAGTTTAAAGTTTGACTTTAACTTTACGAAACTTTACGAAATAATTAAACTTTACGAAACCGGTTCAGGCTAAGTTATGGCTAATGAGACGTTCTATTTATGTAGAGGAATCAAGTTTTTTTTCTTAAATTTTAGCTGTCTAAACTCTGGTAGATTCATTTCGAGTGAGGGAAAGGGTCGGTAGATTCATTTCGAGTGAGGGAAAGAGTCGGTAGATTCATTTCGAGTGAGGGAAAGGGTCGGTAGATTCATTTCGAGTGAGGGAAAGGGTCGGTAGATTCATTTCGAGTGAGGGAAAGGGTCGTTAGATTCATTTCGAGTGAGGGAAAGGGTCGGTAGGTCGGTTGCCCTAAAAAAATTTTTGCCAGTTGGCAGTTTACCCATGTTTGACAAGCACTTTGCTGCGCACAAAACGCCGCTTGGCTGAGTCTTGAAGAGAAAACAGAAGCCAGCATATTAAGGGAGGAACATTGGCATTTCGATCCGTGAAGCAAATGAGATGGTCAAGAAATTCAGATTGGACGAATGGATTGAAAGAGAGCGCTTCATCGAGCACGCTGTCCCCGCCGCACTTTGTTCTCCAGCCATACTACCAACAGGTAACATTCACAGTTGGAAGTTTGCCAGTTTTGTTGAGACAGAAGGGATTTTTTTATTGGTTGATTCTTCAAATTTTGTCAGCTTTTATCAAAACTTTGTTTTTTACCTTTTTTTCTGATACCCGTCTATTACCAGTTTTTTATGAGAAAGATATGTTGCTAGTAACCAAAAATTTTTGTCTGTAACGCGAATAAAACACGATGCTTTGATGAGATAATTTTCCTCTGACTTTTCCTAATTTGTCGCAAGGTCTCAGGGTCTTTTGTTTTTGCTGCTAAGAGAACTTGTACCATTTTTAAAGAGTTTTGGCTGTATCATTTTATTTGGTGCGTTGTGAGCGCTTTTCAGTAACTTTAAAACAAACAAGATTATTGATTGACTGTTGAACAAAAGAGTATTATTGATTGAATGTTGAACAAAAGAGAATTATTGATTGAATGTTGAACAAAAGAGGATTATTGATTGACTGTTGAACAAAAGAGGATTATTGATTGACTGTTGAACAAAAGAGAATTATTGATTGACTGTTGAACAAAAGAGGATTATTGATTGACTGTTGAACAAAAGAGAATTATTGATTGACTGTTGAACAAAAGAGAATTATTGATTGACTTTTGAACAAAAGAGAATTATTGATTGACTGTTGAACAAAAGAGAATTATTGATTGACTGTTGAACAAAAGAGAATTATTGATTGACTGTTGAACAAAAGAGAGTTATTGATTGACTGTTGAACAAAAGAGAATTATTGATTGACTGTTGAACAAAAGATAATTATTGATTGACTGTTGAACAAAAGAGGATTATTGATTGACTGTTGAACAAAAGAGAATTATTGATTGACTGTTGAACAAAAGAGAATTATTGATTGAATGTTGAACAAAAGAGAATTATTGATTGACTGTTGAACAAAAGAGAATTATTGATTGACTGTTGAACAAAAGAGAATTATTGATTGACTGTTGAACAAAAGAGAATTATTGATTGACTGTTGAACAAAAAAGGATTATTGATTGACTGTTGAACAAAAGAGAATTATTGATTGACTGTTGAACAAAAGAGAATTATTGATTGACTGTTGAACAAAAGAGAATTATTGATTGACTGTTGAACAAAAGAGAATTATTGAACAAAAGAGAATTATTGATTGACTGTTGAACAAAAGAGAATTATTGATTGACTGTTTAACAAAAGAGAATTATTGATTGACTGTTGAACAAAAGTGATTTATTGATTGACTGTTGAACAAGTCATTTGAACAGGAGTGGAGAATGTGTCGGTTGCCAAAGCCGGGGGCACCCTTACAAGAAGTCAGAAACGGATCCACGTGGAATTCCACCATCATCAGACATCTTATGATGATATGGATGCGACGACTGCGAAACTGGAGAAGGAGCACGAGGAGGTACTTTTTTGAAGTTTTTCTACTCAACTGTCTCAATTCGAGGGACTTATACTAGAATTGGCAACACTGAAATATTGGATAACACACCTTTATTAAACATATGTTTTGGGGTGCGTTGGCGAGAAAACAGAGAAAGGGGAATAGAAAAACAAGAAAGATAGTTTAGAGGTCGGGAGAGGGAAATTGTGACCCCCAATTCACCTATGTTGATTGCCAATCCGCTAAAAGACAAGGTGTATCTGCCACTCGACTCCGAGCAGAGGTTGCTCGGAGTCGAGTGGCAGATATTCCCGCCACGCGGCAGGGTATGCGCCCAGGCGTTAAATGAGACTGGTCTAAGGCATGTTTGTACGCGACCTATCCTACTAGAACCAGTGACTGCCCGCTGGGTCACTGCTAGTTGGTGTAGCAGCAGTGGGGAGAGAGATTCGTGCCAGAGCACTACCAACATTTCTTACCCCCTTTGGTTTTGGGTTGATCTGTCCGGGGTGGAAGTCGAACTTGTTGTTGTTGTTGCCGGCAAGCATCCCGCATCGAAGACTTGGTTATGAAAACTCTATTTAATGAGAGAAGTTCTCGTGTTCTTCGGACAAGATGCGTCCGGAGAAGGGTTTTGATGTCCTTTGCAGTCCTGAGACTGTCGTGCTGCACCTTGTGAAGGCGGACATCGTTGTAGCAACCTGTTCATGCTATAGGCCTTGTGAGTGGGTGGTCAAGCCGGCCTAGCATCGTTTTGGGTGGGAGTAGAGACGTCTCGCCTGTCGTTGACCGGAGATAGGCAAGAGGCTATTTGACTGGCGCCTCGACTCGCCATTGAAAAGTAAGTACATATAGCGGAGTATCGTCTGATGTGTTGTCCGGTGGCATGCCCAGGCCGGTCCGGCACTATACGACGAACTCGAGACTTTTGGTACAAAAGTTTCTAAAATATCACTAACTATGACAAAAATTTTTTGATTGCTGGTTGTAAATATGTACCGATTTTAGACGTGTTATTCAACTCCTGATTCCAATCTCTTTTTTTTTTCAGCGCACAAAGGTGAAGAACGTCGAGATGGTGTATCTGGGTCGCTTCGAAATCTGCACCTGGTACTTCTCCCCATTTCCCCCCTCCATCCTGCTTGGTCCCCATCAGAAGCTGTTCGTGTGTGAGTTCTGTCTGCTCTACACACCGAAGAAGGAGACATTCCAAACACATGTGGTTAGGTGCATAGCACAGGGGTTTTCATGGGAGGCAAGAAGGGGCAATTGAGGACCCTAAAATGGGGGTTTCATGCGAGTAGCCTGAAATTGTGGGATCAGAGCTGTTATTGTAACTGGGGAAAAGGATTCGCATACTGCCAGTATGTGAATCATTTTCTATTCTATTGGGGAGGATTGATGTCACGGGCATGTTATTTAAGACGGAGCCATAGGTCAAGTATGTATTGATTTTTCAATAGGTCTTTGATTAATCGCCCGAGTAGGTTGGTAGTTTTCACTTAAAACTTAACAAAACCCTCTTGTGCCGGGTTGAGGCTAATTGAGCTTTCAAAATAGATTGACAAAGATATTTTTTCCATGATTCCTTTGAGAACTACCCTGAATTTTTTTGGAGTTGGCCAGGCAAGGGTTGGTTAGTAGCTCGATCGCCCAGAAATTTTTTTTGCGATTTGGTGGTTCATTTATGGCCGGAGCATGTCAATTCGTGCAATAATTTCCATTTATAAGAAGCAATATTCAATCGATGATCTTCTCTGATTGAAAGGTAAATGTTAAGGGAACAAAGCTTCGATTTAATTGAATTGTTCTACGGAACTGTTGTTTTATACCGGAGAGGACTGATCTTTTCAGGGGACTTGAGAAGGGAGAGATTTGGTCATATTGCGCCCCATCGACTTCTTCATTCATATGAATCGGTTTCTTGCCTGTTTCAGGCAAAGTGTGAGGCGAGACAACCGCCGGGAGATGAGATCTACCGTAAGGACAACATTACAGTATATGAAGTGGATGGAAAAGCTAACAGGGTTGGTTGAGAGAATCTCGAGTGATCCTTATAATACCTAACTAAGAGTATGATTGTAACCGAAAATACCTTAATGGCGGTTTTTTTCAAATCTCGAGGTTTTTTTCTCGAAATTGTTTTATATTTAATCAAAAATGTTTGACCTACTGGGACGATCGACCTATTGAAAAAGACGTATGTCACCTGTGGTCTTCAAACTCTAATTTACACAGTTTAAAGGCGGTCATGCCCGGTTAAGAGGACAAATGAGGACATTAATACACCACGCCCCTCACGCCCGTTCATTACTAACCCACGCCCCTCACGCCCGTTCATTACTAACCCACGCCCCTCACGCCCGTTCATTACTAACCCACGCCGCTGCGCAGGACAGAGAAAGAGTGTTTGACGCACTGTAATGTATGTTTTTATACGGTCTCGTTAGCCTGAGCCGTACGGCCTCATTAGCGTGAAGTTTTGCCTAAGCCTAAGCAGAAAAAACTAGAAAAACTAAATAAAGCGCATGGGGCGAAGTTAAGAATTCTCCCGCGCAGTGGCATGGATTAGTAGGAGGCGTTGGGCGTGAGAGGCGTGGTTTAGTAAAAGCCACAAATGATTGAACTAGCCCAAAATCTATCTTTAAAAAAAGCTAACCCAAAATGCTTATTTTATCTGTGCGACACTTTTCATCTCACCTGTGGACTATACTGTAAGGAAGATTATTTTTTTCTGATAATAATCAATAAAAGACCAATTTTTAACATAGGACGTTCAAACCATAAGTATAGACTAAAAATTCATAAAACGGACGGGAGAAAGGTGAGAGAATGGAGAAAGCAAGAGTTCGAGCAGGACCGTGAAGTATATATATATATATATAGTTTATCTGCATCATTCAAAGGGGAATGATGCATACAAATACAAACGTCTGCATACAAAGAAAAACTCAAATTAAATAACACATTTGAAACAAAGAAAAATTACCTGAAATGCATTGCCGATGCAAGTAAGTAACAGTTGAAGACCGGGAATTTTGTTTTCATTCCTAACTAGTTTTTATCATACAAAAAAAACTTGCAATGAATGTAATGAAATAATGGATTTTCAGACTTACTGCCAGTGTCTTTGTCTCCTCTCCAAGTTGTTCATGGACCACAAAACGTTATATTTTGACGTGGATACTTTTCTCTTCTATGTGCTATGTGAGGTTGGTGATTGGTTACGGATGGACAAGTTCTGGCGTTTGTAGGTGGAGCTTTTCTGTCGTGTTCTGTTCGGAAATGTCTTGATGAGCTCGGATTGTTCGAACTGTGTTTTGTTTGACTCATATCGAACGTTCACTCCTTAGATTTGGGTGTTGGCTTTGATATGATGAGAACGCCTTACCGTATTCGAGCTACTGTAGTGCTGGAGTACTGTAATAAGAGTTTGAATTGAAGACAGACGATCGCGGAGCGCACCTGGTGGGTCATTTCTCAAAGGAGAGGTACTCGGAGAACAATCTGGCATGTATAATGATACTCCCGCCGTATCAGAGGAAGGGCTACGGCAAACTCCTCATCCAATTTAGTTACTGAGCTTCTTTTGGGTTTCAGGACTTGTAAACTTCTAATGGGCTGAACCTATGAGTTACTTATAGTATAAACTCTCCTATCCGCAGTTTTTAATTTTTATTTCTTCTTATTTCTGTCCAATTCAGTACTCATCCTATACAGTTCACCACAGGTTTAGTGTAACTGTTGAAAATTTGAAAAAACGACCGCTTTTTGAGCGGGGTAGTCTGGAATAATGAGAAGCGAGCTAAAGGTAAAGAGCGGAGAAGGGGGATTTATTCATCATTATGTACTTCGTCGGTCAAGAAATGGTCGTTTTCTGAAATTCTCAACAGTGCTGGTGACCTATGACTCATCCATTTCGGTTTATTTCCTATTCAGACGAATTATGATAGATAGTGTCCAAGTCTTCAAATCATAATTCTGAGCGAGAATTGAGATACCTTCCCTTTGGTATATCAGTTTCCACTTTTAGTTCCTGGCGGGTTTTTATGATCTACTCGGTTAAAGGCTACGAGTTGTCGTCGAGAGAAGGCTGGATCGGCACACCGGAGAAACCTCTATCCGACCTTGGCAAGGTCAGCTACAGAAGCTACTGGAGATGGCGGCTGCTGCAAGTCATGGATATGGCCAAGGTCGGGGTTTCAGTGGTCATCTTCATTGGAGTCACCCATTTATCACTCACCACTCTGTTCTCACTCACCACTCTGTTCTCACTCACCACTCTGTTCTCACTCACCACTCTGTTCTCACTCACCACTCTGTTCTCACTCACCACTCTGTTCTCAATATCGAGCGGTGACCTTTCTACTTGCTCCAATTCATTTCCATTTCTACTGCCTATTCGCAATTATGTCGGCCTCTACAACAAATGAAGATGCAGCTCTCCTACAAAAATCTCTGAAAGACTTTCTTGACGCGGAAGAGAAGACACCTTCTCTTCCACTCCACGTCGTACTTCTCCTGAGAACCTGCAACGCTCTTTTCGACAAGTTCTACACAAGCTCCGTCAGCCAAGAGACCATCCGAAAGGAGATCGATGAGGAGAAAAGGCTTCGCTCCGTCGTCATCGAGAGGGCTCCTGAAAACACCGATGCTCGTCCTTCCGCACAGACTCAGCACGATTCTCAACTCATTACCAGTCTTCTAGATGCATCTGGTATCGCCGTCGGTGGAATCTCTCACTTCAGAATGGGAAAGCCGCCGAATACGCCAGGAACGAGTTCGTCTAGACTTCTCAAAGTAATCTTCCCCACCAAAGGACATCAAAGACTGTTTCTTTCAAAGAGTGCCTTACTACGCAAGAATAATCAATTCCAAGGAATCAATGTCCGACCCAGTCTTACTAGAGAGCAAAGAGAGAGAGAGTACTTGCTAAGACAAGAGAAACGTAAGTTATTATCGGAAGGAAAAGACTACGTCATCTTCGATGGTGAATTGATGCCCCGGAATGAAGCAGACCAAAAGCGACGATCTCCAGCACAGCCGCGCTACTCCGTCTTTCCAAATGCTCGAAGCAGTCAGAACATAACAGTACGAGCTCCGAAGTCGACACGAACAAGCAGCGCCCTCATTCGAAGCCAGACGAATCCTACGCCGAAGACGTCAAACTGAGATCATGTACCGGTCTGAAAGCTTTCTATTTCAATATTCGTTCAATTAAAAATAAACTTTCATTGTTCCGTTCCTTTCTTGAAATAGAGCAACCAGATGTAGTAGCTCTTAGTGAAACTTGGCTTAACTCTAGAGTAGCTGATTCAGAAATTACCGGTCTTCTTCCTTACAATGTTATTAGAAATGATAGAGACTCTAGAGGAGGAGGTGTGGCTCTCATAATGCGGGATCATTTAACTTTCGCTAGACAATCATTTTGTGATACATGTGAAGTTGTTGCGGTTGATTTGTTCTTAGCAAACTCATTCTGTCGTATAATAGTTTGCTACCGTTCTCCAAATTACAATGCTGAACTAACTACTACATTATGCGATTTGTTAGTAGACTTAACAGCATCTTGTAACTTCCCAGCTATCGTAGTAGGAGACTTCAACAGCGACTTTTTAACTAATCCGTCAACTGTTTCTGATACGATTTTACGGTCTTTCGTAGATACTGCTGGCTATAATCTTATGCTTAATGATCCGACTCGCCATACCAAATGTATAGACTGGCTTTTGACAACTGAGAAGAATATTGTATCTAGCCCTTGCATCATTCCACCGTTTCATTCGTGTGATCATTCTGGAATTCAGTTCACCTTGCAATTTTCCTTTGCACTTCCTGAAAGCGATGTTATTCTTGATTTCGCTAGAGCTGATTTTGAAGCACTGAATGAATATTTTTCAAGTATAGAATGGGAGAATCGTTTTGACTATTTTCATGATATTGATGATTTGTATAATCGTTTCTGTAAAATAGTGCATGATGCGATAGAATTACATGTACCGAGACGACTCCCTCGTTCTCCATTTGCCTCTTATCCTTCCTATATACATAGACTCATCAAATACAGAAATTCACTTTTTCTTGATATTACAATACCCTTCATTCGCACTATTTATATGAAAGCTAGTTCAGACCTTCTCAAACAAGTTAAGAAATGGAATAAGTATTGTGAGAGGAAAAAACTGAAGAGAGCAGCTGACCTCTATCGCCATATTGCTTCCCTCACTAAACCTAAATCAGCTCCCCCACGCTGTTTGAAAACTGCTACTGGTTGTACTGTTGTTGATTCTCTCTCAAAATGTGATTTATTAGCTTCCGAGTTTGCATCTTCTTTCACTAAAGACGATGGCTTTCCTCCTCCAATCTACGGTGATTCTATTCCTCCCCAACCAGATGATCATTTGTTCTTGCCATGTAATGTTTACCGAGTTCTCTCCAAGCTCAAACCTACTGGTAGCGTCGGTGCGGATGGAATTCCTCAAATAGTTTTCAAAAAGTGTGCCAAATCACTCGCTCTTCCGCTCACTCACATTTTCAATTTCTCTTTATGGCTTGGTAAGACACCTTCCGTATGGAAACATTCTCTGATTACTGCTATCCCTAAGTCAGCGAAAGACTCTTCCCTACCGTCCTCGTATAGACCAATATCCATTCTCTCCCCTGCTTCTAAAGTCATGGAACGTTTGATAAGAGCTATCATCGATGAACATTTAGCGAAATTCGAATTGTTACCTCAAAATCAACATGGTTTTCGCTCCCGTGCTTCTGTTGTTACTAATCTTTTAGTCTGTGAAGACGACTGGACACAAGATATGAGTAAAGGCTTATCTATCGATGTGATTTATCTAGACTTTACCAAAGCTTTCGATACGATAAGTATACCTAAGTTATTGACAAAACTTGCACGTTTCGGTTTGTCCCTATCTTTGATGTCTTGGCTAGAATCTTTTCTTGACGGTCGAATTTTTTCTGTACGAATGGGCAAGACAATATCTGCTCCTCAACCTGTGACATCTGGCGTGCCACAGGGTTCCGTATTAGGACCACTTCTGTTTTCTCTATACATTAGCGAATTGAATTATGTGCTTAGCCCTTATCCGAATATACGCTATCAAGCATACGCTGATGACATTAAGTTATATGTATCTCACAGTGCTCACAATATAACTGAACGAGCTATCGAAATGCAGAATTGTCTAGATAATGTGTATAATTGGTGCGTAGCCAACCATCTTTCTTTATCTTCGAATAAGACCTATCATCTACGCTTAGGCAAAACTTCTCCTCCTTTCAATTATCACCTAAATAACTGTGTTTTAAAAGTATCTACTCAAGTGAGAGACCTTGGAGTCCAACTAGTACCATCTCTTCGCAGACATGACGCGATTCTGGAACGAACTATGAAGGCTACTAAAGCGATGTATGCTATGCTCCGCTCTATAAGCATCAATGATTCCCAAGTACTTGTTAAGTGTTTCAATACATATGTTCTACCTCATCTAGAATTTGCCTCTTGTCTATGGAATCCAATATACCGGAAGGATTCTGATCTCCTAGAAAAGGTTTTGAGATCTTTCTCTAGAATACTCTTTTATCGATGTTTCCCACAGCCTGATTATCCTCTCAGCCTTCCATGTTACAGAGATCGTCTGAATCTAATCGGCCTAAGTACTTTAGCCGAAAGAAGGGTGATTGCCGACCTTAAAATGGGTTGGAAGATCTTCAATGACAAGTCTATTATCGAAAAAGCACGCATTTTCAAGAGCACCTCCTCTACTCGCACTAATATGAATGGTATTGCTATTGAATGTACTTCTTTGACGTCTAGATTCAATTGTTTCGGTTTACGTGTTTCAAGAATGTTTTACGTAATCCCGAGTGAAATACTGAATTCAAGAACAGTAGAGCAGTTTATAAATCGTCTCCGTAACGAGAATGTGATATGTGACCTGGATAATAACTAATAGCATTTAGATATTTGCCTTACTTTTAGATACTTGCCTTACTTTTTGATATTTGCCTTACTTTAGATATTTGCCTTACTTTTAGATATTTGCCTTACTTTTAGATATTTGCCTTACTTTAAATATTTGCCTTACTTGTCGCCATACTTGAATATTATTTACAATGTCTCTCACCATAACTTTGCATTGCAAAATGTCGATAAAATATATATAATATATTATTATCATCTAGAAAAAGCGAAACCTAATTTTGAAACATAAAATGTTTCATACGATTGAAAATGAGCATTTAATTTATTCTTTATCGATCGTAGCGTGCTCTTGGTCTCTCTTCAGGGTGTGCCGTTCCCTCCTAAACAATATTTATGATATACACACTTATCCTTTCGAATGTAATCGTGTTAAGGTGGAAGACATCACTGTGTCAGACCTGTCTCGACTGTCGGGCATTGCGACAGATGACATCGTCTCCACGCTACAGACCATGAGCATAGTCAAATACTGGAAAGGCATGTGTCTACCGAGTGTCTTGTCAAACACACTAAAACTTTTAGCAGGCACACCAAGGGCCTTATCAAACACACTAAAACACTTAGCAGGCACACCAAGGGTCTTATTAAACTCACAAACACTTAGCAGCCACATCAAGGGTCTTATCAAACACACTAAAACACTTAGCAGGTACACCAAGGGTCTTATTAAACACACTAAAACACTTAGCAGGTAGACAAAGGGTCTTATTAAACACACTAAAACACTTAGCAGGTAGACCAATGGTCTTATCAAACACACTAAAACACTTGGCAGGTACACCAAGGGTCTTATTAAACACACTAAAACACTTAGCTGGTAGACCAAGGGTCTTATTAAACACACTAAAACTTTTAGCAGGTAGACCAAGGGTCTTATCTAACACAATAAAACACTTAGCAGGTACACCAAGGGACTTATCGAACACACTAAAACACTTAGCAGGCACACCAAGGGTCTTATCAAACACACTAAAACACTTAGCAGGCACACCAAGGGTCTTATCAAACACACTGAAACACTTAGCAGGCACACCAAGGGTCTTATCAAACACACTAAAACACTTAGCAGGCACACCAAGGGTCTTATCAAACACACTAAAACACTTAGCAGGTAGACCAAGGGTCTTATCAAACACAATAAAACACTTAGCAGTTACACCAAGGGACTTATCGAACACACTAAAACACTTAGCAGGCACACCAAGGGTCTTATCAAACACACTAAAACACTTAGCAGGCACACCAAGGGTCTTATCAAACACACTAAAACACTTAGCAGGCACACCAAGGGTCTTATCAAACACCAATGATCTTATCAAACGCACCAATTTGTTTCATCAAGAGTAATGCGAAGCAAACGAGTGATTCTATCAATCATACCAAGTGTTTTAACACTTGAAGAGTCTAGTCAAAAAGACGACATATACTAAACCAGAAATAAAAAAGAAACTTGCCCAAGTTTTGAAAAGGATTCGTCCAAGTGAATGTAATAAGTAGTCAATGGTGAATTGCATTGGTTGGAATTTCAAGAAAACTATCGCTCTATGAATGTGAGGGTCTATGATAACGAGAAACAAGCAAGTTATTAGAGTAATAATTATAATTATCATTCTAGAGCATAGTTCGCTTGTTAGATGGTCGTTTCTGAGTTTCTAGCAGTTACACGTAGCCTATAATGAGGGTGAATGGGTCTTGAGCATGTCACCCTTGATTCATCAGATTGCTCCTGGCAGGTGACCATGTTGTCCGGACGAATCGTCGAGTGATCGAGCACTGCATCGCTTACAACTTGTGCAAGGCTCCTCGGCTGCTGTTGGATGCGGATCGTATCCGATGGAAGCCAGCGCACGTCCGTCGAAGCCCCCGAGTATGCATGGACAGCTGACTGCGGGAATGCTCCAATCAATAAAGGCGACACATATGTAGATCAACCGCACTGTCGAGCAAGGGAGAAAACGATTGATTACCGAGCGTAGGGTCTAGAATAAGGAGAAGCGAGTGGTTTTCACAATCTTGATTTATTTTCTGCCTCATCGCTTCTCATCTCTCTCTCTCTCTCTCTCTCTCTCTCTCTCTCAGCTTTGCCTTTGACCTCTAGCTCGCTTCCGATTTCTCTTGACACTCCCGCTATCCGAGACATTTACTCTCGGAAAGCGGTCGTTTTGTACTCTACATAATTTTTAAAAGGCGCAGGTATGAGAAGACGAGAAAGTTAGAATGACTTTCCTCGAATGTTTGTTTTGACGGGGGATAGTTGATCTCTTCTGTGAAATTTTTGTTCATGTTGTGCAGTTTTCACTTTAATCATGTTAAGATATGTATTGTTTTACATCATTTAACCACAGCGAGGACTTCTGATGATTCGAGGAGGAGTTTTGTTAAGTAGTCTCGTCTCTTAATGTTTTTAGTTTTGAATACTTGTTCGAAACGATTCTCGCTCGTATCTTTCGCTTGATCGAGCCTCATTTCTCTTTAGACGTGTTCAAACTATTAATATTTTGCATTTATGTTGAGACTTTACTTGTTCAATGTTAGTGGTTAAATTGAAAGGATGTTTTTTTGTATAAAGAGAAGGGTCATGATTTCTCAGTTAATAGACCCTACTGCTAACTTATGGCGTAAACGCCGATTGAATCAAGTCTAGAAAATTTCTTCATATCTCGTGACATGATTAAGGAATGTTCATGTACTATGTCAGTGTTTAAGCAGTACCTCATAGTTAAATCAAGTTGATCTTAATAATTGTTGATTAGCTAGTGATTGTTCGTTGTTGACGTCTATTCTTATGTGAATAAGTGATTGATAAAAGTGAGCCAATGATATTATTCACCTATTTGCAAGACGTCATGAGCGTATTCCAGTTATTTCAAGGTACAGCAGCGCTTCGCTGCAGCGGCGCTGTTTTGCAGCCTAAAGAATATGAACAGAGAGGTTTTGAGACATAACTGAAGTACTTTTTTGAAAGTTAGATGATGTTCTCAGGAAATGAGTGGGTTCTATGGAAAATCTTTTCGGAAAGACCTGAAAGCTTCATTTTCTTAGGCCTTGTGAACTTGGTCGAGGTCTTTAATCAGCGGAAAATGGGTCGAGACAGAAGTCGTAGCCGAGAAAGAAGACGCGACCGAAGTCGTGAGAGAGACGATAGAAGGTGAGTGTCATTAATCATTACTCAAGATTTCGGCGATCAGTATTCAGCGTTCACATCAGATAAGACTATTTTTCAGGTCTCGAAAAACAAAGAGGAGACATCGTAATAGCAGCTCAGAAGGCGAAGATAGCCACAAGCTAGGTAGTCTCCTCAAGAAGAAGGAAAGGTATGAGTTTTCATTTAACAGCCATTTGATAGTACTCAGTAGTCACGGAATGAATGTGAATTCAAGTATCTAATAAGACCTTTGTTTTGATCAGTAATGAGAAAAAAGAATGTTATCAATTCAAAGTGTTTTTCACTCACTTATACACTGCTTATCACGGTTAAAATCAATCACAACGGTTCATTCGAAACAGGGCCCGGCCGGTTCCGAAAAAAATCGAAAAAATTTTGACTTTTTTCTTTAATTTTGAGAGTTGAAAAAAGATTTTCGACTTCTTTTTACGAATTAGAAAAAGGAAAACACTAGAATTGACTCTTTTTTGTTTTTAAAACTCGAAAGAACCGAAATAAAACGACTTTTTTGGGTTTTTTTTTGTTTTTTTCGAAAAAAGTCGATTATTTCGGTTCTTTCCACTTTGTTTTTTCTTTCTATTTTTTTTCCACTTCCTGATTCGTAAAAAGAAATCGAAAAAATTTTCGGCTCTCAAAATTAAAGAAAAAAAGTTGCAAAATTTTTTAGATTTTTTTCAAAACCGGCCTTGATTCGAAATGATACGGGATACAGAGCGCTGTTGATCAGAGCTCTTCTCCTTGCAATTTTTAGATTATTGGTTTAAGTAGTAAGGGAACGTAGTCTGTAGACGTAGATCGAACATGGTTTGAGCACTTAGTCTCTGAGAGTTTTGTTGTTGTTTTGCCCATAGGTCCTGTCGAGGGGAGTTCTTTTGGGATAGGTTGGTGAGGATCCTTTTGAGTCCGGAGAGATTTTGTTCATCTACACTCGCACCGCAGTCGGCGATCCTCTTGGCGAGACCCATTCGTTAACCGGAGAAGGGCAAGAGGTTATTTTACTGGCGCCTCGACTCGCCATTGAAAAGTATAGCGGAGTATCGGCTGATGTTTTGTCCGGTGGGATGCCCTGGCCGGTCCGGCATCGCCCTCCTTTGACGAGCTATACTACCCAGTTTTGGTCCGCGGCGGGAATTCTCCCGCTACCTCCCAGCACGAATTCTTCGTAGGGAGGCGTCCCTCTATCCGCCACCTGAGGTCGCGCTCGATTCTGGACTGGATAATCCGGCTCCATCCGTGACAGGCTCTTAAGGCTGTAGAGTCACGAATGGCCACTGTTGCCAGTGTGTTTCGAGTTCTGAGCTCTGAGTGTTTTAGTCCTGCAAGAGGCTAACTAGGGGATTTTCATAAAACATTGTAGTTGAGATGGACAAGATTTTTGACTCTATGAAACTCGACTCTGATTCTATTCAGACTAGGGATATTATGTGTCGTTTCAAATGGGTATATGTACGTATCCGCCACTCAAACCGAAAAAATTGAACTCGAGATTGAACCCAATCCCAGAAAAAGAAGAAGAAAATCTCACAGAACAGAAGGTTAAGAAAAGCATCAAAATCACAGCAGAAAGGTTTTTCTTATTACACAGAAAAGTAGAGAGTGTGTGTTCTTTCTCATCATACTGTAGTTCAAAATGGTCACATTCATGTCAGACGTTCCCCGTCCAAGGCGACGTCAGTGCCGCGAGACATCGTGAGAGAGTTGGAGTCCGCCACATTCGATGCCGCCAATCTGAGTGAGGCAGCGAGTCGGTGGATTGAGCAAAAGATTGCTGAGCAGGTTGACTTTATCTTGTATAATCAGGGGTTAAATGGAGCCGCCCAATTTGGGTTTACATGTATCCGCCGCTCAAAGTTTGGAAGAAAAAAGAAAAGGGGATGAAGGAAAAGGGTAAGAAAGGAGAGGGAATTTTTTGTCAATAGTGTGATTACATGTATCCGCCGACGGGACCGATCCGGTCACTATTTAACCCCTGCTTGAAGGTAGAGAGATTCTATAGGATTGCTCTTCATACACACATTTATGTAATTCCTGTGTCTTCTCGGCTTTTTCTATAATTTTTTTTCTCGCGTAAGACGTTGATACAAAGTATTCAATGATTAATTAATTGGCTTCGAAGGTGACTTCACGGGTCGGCCAATTGGAAGCGGCGATGGCAGAAAGAATCGCAGCCGCCCGTCAAGAGATGGAGGCCCGGATGCGGGCGCAGATTGAGCAGGAATTGCAGCAGGAGATGGCTGAGTGCAGCAAGAGAGAAGTCAGTCCGCAGCTGAAGCTTAAGCAGTCAGGAATGAAGGATCCATCCTAGGAACTTTCTATTTTCGAAGGGTTGAACGGTCAAAGCGTTGTTTGTAAGAGCGAAGTTGACGATGATGGAGAAAGAAATGGTAGATCATGTTCGAAGGAGACATGGTGATCCTCATAGGTTTTTTAGAACGTCCCTAAAGTATACTTAGACCCGTTAAAAGTGGAAATTAGCCTGAACAAAGAATGGCGGGTCTCAATAAGATGTAGTTTTATTGGGATAAAATAGTGTCTCAGGTGAAATTCTGCTTCCGTAATGTTAGCAGAGACCCTATAAGCTGGAAACCAACGCCCGCAATGGTAGGATTTGACTTTTTAACATCTGGTGATCCTGGAGAGCTGGTGATTAAATAAATAACCCCTATTTAATAATTGACCTCTGAATGTTCGTATCCGCCCTAAATTAGAATGAACCTAAAAGTTTCAAAGATGAAAGTAAATTCGCCCTAAAATAAGAGTTGAAGTCTCTCGTACAGGGGTTTTTTGGTGTGAAAGAAAAAGGTACAGACGCCCGCCAAAGGCGGAAAAAATTTTCACTTCAGGGTCCCTCCCTTATGATAAAAACAACAAGAACCCGCGAAAAATTTTTTTCTTTGTTCCACATAAGGGTCCCACCTTATGCTTTGGAAAAACAGAGGCCCGCCGACAGAAGGTCTTTTATGACTATTTAACCTTTGCTCTCGTATATGAGTAAGCAACGTCCAGTTCAAGTCGATCACTATGATACGGCTGAAATCAGCTGCCGGTTCAGTTGGAAGGATTTTCAGTTCAGCGCGCTTTAGCCCAAGAGAGAAGAATGTGAAAACGGGTAAAAGAATGTACAATGAAGACCAAAGACTTTGTGAGGAGCTAACACGATAATATAATCTGGTAAAAAGAGTTCTAAATTGATAATTTTTCTATAGCTACCATAGGCCAACAGCACTGTTGAGTGTACCAAAAGTTTAGAAACGACCGTTTTTTTGAATGGGGGAATAATAACTATGTACATAGATCTTATCATACATACCTTAACATCAAACTCGCATCTTATTATTGCAGACAGCGGTGGTTTTCTCCGAACAATTTTTTTCTAGAATTGAAAGTGAATTTTGTTGGGATATCATTGGAATCAATTTTTTTTGAAGAACCGAACTAAATAAATAAATAATACATTAATTGAAAAAAGTTTTTTTCAATTTCTCAACGAAAAACAAAGTTTCTATCAGTATTTCTAATTAAAGCTTGTCTACAGTAACCGGACCAGTTATGTTACAAGGTAGCGCCGGAAATGATCTACCCTCTGGGGCCGTAGCACGTACCATCTTTGGTAGCAGATGATAAAGAAAGTAGAGTTAAGTGTTCTAGGTTAACACTGTTTTCTTCATCATTTCCCACCAAAAATGGTACGTGCATATACGGCCCAAATTCTTCCGTTCTATCTTACTTTTCTTCTATATCTCTTCCCACTTTTTAAAAGTCTTTCCCCATCCCTTTTCCAACTCGCTCGTTGCGTAAAAGCATTCTTTCAACCGGTCTCATTGAACGCCTTCTCGTATGCTTGCCATTAGACCTCCCTCAACCACATCTTTGCGTGTTCAGGAGGATTCAAAAAAACGATGTCTGGAGCTGGAGAATGAGCTTCAGGATAAAGTGCGCCAGGCTGAGGAAAGCGAGAGACGATTTGTCAGTTTGAACTCGGGGAGATTTCTCAATTTCTTTATAGTGCGGCCTCAACGCACTCATATGCCTTTTTGCTTCAATTGAAGACAATTAAATTTGAAAATGTAGAAAGTAGTGTTTCAATGGTCTGTTAACAGTTGTGCTGCGCTTCTTTTATAGTGCGAGGACTCAATTCGGTGCGTCTGTTTCATACTGTATTTTCGCAGCATGATAACTGGGACACGAAAGTATAAGCAGACGAGAAATGGGAGAATTCATGACTCTTCCTCTATCTCTCTCTCTATGTTTCTCTTTCTCGTTCTCTGCTGATGTACTTTCTTGATTACCGAGGGGTTATTATGATAACGGTCTGTATCTTTCTACTCTTTATCTCTCTCTTTCTTCCGTTCTCTGCTTCTCTCAGCTTTTTTTTCTCGATCAGAAAAAAGCTCCCTTTATAATCTTCTGTCTCTTTACTTTCTCTCTCTCTCTCTCTCTCTGTCTTTCTCTCTCTCTCTCTCTGTCTCACTCTCGTTCTGTTTTTCTCCGCTCGAATCGTTCTATGTTGGTCACGGAAAAGTTGGCCTAGGAACCTCATGTCTGCATCTTTTACTAAGTTTAAGCAAAATAACTACTGAAGCTCTGAAGGAGACG